>VACF01001958.1:0-718976 GCA_006891605.1 Pleurozium schreberi
GGGTTTGTCCTTTCAAATTGGTTGAAGGCTTCCTKCCACAATTCAATTCAAAATTTAAGTGTGATGAAATTCCTTGTCTATTGTTGATTGTCTTTTTCACAAAAGATAAATTAGACTTCTATTGCGGCCTTGCAAATAAAACATTATGAGATAGATTTAATCCCTTACTTGACATACACCTTGGTTCATGGCTGCTTCTACAACCTGAATACCTCTGCACTTGTTTTGTTTAGCAAGGACGTGCATTGTCTTTTTTATGCAAGTTATAAGGTGATGAGTATAATGGGAAGTTCTTGCTTTAGTTTCAGCAACCTGACTACTCAAAAAATATGGTAAAATTAAGGTACAACAATTGTTGGAACGTTAAATGGGTTGTTGAAAACAATCCCCCTACCTATAGGTCTAACTTGTATGGTATGTTCAAATTGGTTCAAGATAGTAGATTTGAAATTGTGGATAGTTCCTAAGAAATGGTTGAAGGTTGCCCTAGAAAATTTGAGTTATACAGCAAACCAAGTGTCCTCTTGATTGAATGCCATAGCCATGTCTTCATGGTCATTAAGAGATTCCAAGATGCATTCCCTTTCTTGCATTGCAAGAAGAAGCTATGTTCAATTTACTACGTTTTTTATAATTTTAACAATGACTATTTGACAAAGTTTTTGAGGATGATAATTCTAAATATAACAAGTCAAAAGATGAATGTATCAATCCTACAATTGATTTTTTCCATGCTAGAGTAGGGAAGTATCACACTAAACCTTTTGTTGGAGTTGTATTTTCTCTCATTTCTTGTATTGGAACTTGTACGTACTTGAATGAAAAAAATGTAGATATGAAGAGTATAGATGCATTTGCATCTTTGATTAAGATTGTCCTTTACGCCGAAGTTAGTTACCCATGTAATTTTCAAGTTTAAATCTTGACTATTATTAAGTAAGCACCTAGCGAGGCAATATTCATATTATAGTCATTATACAAGTATAGTATCTAAAGTAGAAAGAGACTTGTTTACACTCTTGTGGACAAGATTGCTAAACTTACCATCATTTTTCCACACTCCCTTTCAAGACTTTCAATTTTGTTGGAGTTCAATCTTCCAAATAACTATGAAATTACGAGAAGTATTACGTGGATTTTGGGGAGTGAGTAAGGTGTATACAATATCCTACAATTATTCATCAAGTGCTTAGAAGGTGGGAGCTATATTTGCTTCTAGCATCTGTAATTGAGAGATCTCTTGATAGGTTTTGGAAGGTCTTCTATGTTGTATATTAGATGTAGAATTCCTTGTCATGGAGGTAATTTTGGAAACCTTATCTAGAAATCTCCCAATAAAATTATGTAAACTCCTTCATAGTCAGGGAATTATTTAAGATAATTTTGAGGAAGATGGGTCAAAAACCATATAATTTTTCTCATTCCCAAGCACACAAAGCACTTCCTGAAATAGTTATGGATGCAGAATGTGAAGCATGTGAAGTGTCTATATTACTTCAATCTTGAAGATCTCCAAATACATGTACAATTGGGGTTCTCAAAATAGTTACGGGTGCAAAAATTGAAGCATGTAAAAGCCCTGTATTATGTCATTCTAGGAGATCTCCAGATACATGTATAAATGGGGAAACATTTGAAGCACTTAAAAACATCCAGATCAATTGATTCCAAGTGGTCTCCAGGTAAACATTGGAAGTGCAAAAATCTCCAAATGCAATATTAAACATTTGGAGATTTTAGCAATTTTACAATTAGCACTTCTTCAAAGTCTAGAAGTAATTAAATCTAGCATCAAAGAGGATTGAAGAGGAAAGTGGTCCTGTAGGAGTACAGAAACCGTGAACGGATAGAGTTAGTATAAAATAAGATATAGAATAGGGTAAGATTTTTCATTTTTTTGACACTAAACTGGAAGTAGAGCCATGTACGTATAAATATGGCCTTAGCCACTTTCCGGTCGCGTAGGAAGTGATTATGGAATTTTTGTAACCGGATCCAAATCGGATCTAGAAATCCGGATGAGGCCGGATAGAAGAGACCTAAGACTTATGGTTCCAACCTAGGAACCTAGGTCACCGTTACGGAAAAATGGCTCTTCCTCGGAACCGTTGATAGAGCGACGGGTACTTATACCGCTTGCCACTTCTTTCTTTTCTCTTTTTCTCCGCGGTATTCCTATGCACGTATAGTTGAGAGAAAGAGTGGTGAGATAGTGATCGTAACAATAGAGTTGGTGAATCCGCACGGATCCGACTGTTTTTGTTAGCATTCCATGGCGGAAGGAAGTAGCCTGAAGAATACGGTTACGGCGCGGATGGTCTATCCGACCATCATTGAGGAACAAAGCATCCGGAAGCAACTAGATGAGGACTTAATGAGGATGGAATGCTACGGGTTGATCCAAAGGCCATGGAGCCTTAGAAATGAGGACATGATTCAGGAGCTCATCACTGGAGCTCTAAATCAATATGAGAGGACAATGAGGGCTCAACGCGAGACCTAGATTGAGGAGGCTTGGACGGAAGTTTATGGGTTCACAAAATCCGGATTCGGACTTGCCTCCCGGTTGGATAAAGTTTTAGCTGGAAAATTTACGAATCTGGCTCACGCCAAGGAGGGATTCGCTATTGTTGACTGTGCAAATAAGAGGCATAGACAAGTGTTAGAGTTTTTTATTCCAATTTTATATCAAGACAAGCCGACCCAGATTACGGTCATAATAGCCAACACCATCTTTGGTGCGATAGAGGGCGGAGTGGTATACTGGGAAAAAGTCATTGCGGTGGTAGTGTCCAAACTGGTGGATCACATAGGGAAAGGCAAGCATATCCCTATCAGCCCCTATCTTTTCCACCTTTATCATCATCACGAGGTTCTAAAGGACGGAGAGTCGATAGAGTACAAAACCGGATTGGAAATCTTGAAGTATGGTTGCATGCGTGAAGTAGATGGAAAGGAGCTAGGATCGGAAGGAAAGGAGCTAGGATCGGAAGGAAAAGAGCTTGAGAAGGCAGAGCCTATGATGTACTGGCGGGAGAAGAAGAAGAAATCCACCAATCTAGGCTCACAAAAGCACTTGCCGGAAAATAGTCCGGAAAGATCAAGGCATACGTCAAGTGTGGTTGGTTCTACGACGCCGGAGTTGAGTGGGTGAGGCAAGCAAAAGCGTATCACCAGACCTTTACACGGATGCTGGTCAACATTTCCAAAGAGATAGGCGTCGAGCAGGATAACATCGTAGAAGAATTTTGACAACGACTAGGTCCGAAAGTGTTGAGAGAGAAAAAAGAGAAAATCTAGAATCTGAAGAAGGAACAAGACGACCTCCAATCTTAGGTGAACTGGGCAGAAAAAGAGTTGTCAACATCAAGACAGAAGGAAAAAGAGGCGCTGCACCTTGTCAAGGGTTTATCAAGATTGGTGGCGGAACTGGTAGATGTCGTTGCCAGGGCCACTCTCTTCGATGCCCGGCTGACCAAAGAAGTCCCTGTGACCGGATCCAAGGTGGTTACCATCTTGATTGATTTTTCATCCCGGATAGAAATCGTATTGATTGAGATGCACCATTTGTTGGAACGGATCCATCCGAACCAACCGATGGACTTCTCTCAATTTTTGGAAGTACCATTCGTTAAGGGGACTTTGGGTAAGCTGATTCCGCCAGTACCAATGCAATTGCAGCCGGAAGGACCAAAGGCCCTTTTATCTCAGATAGGGTAATCCTCATGTCAAGCACAACCGGAACGGGCAGGCGGGAAGACAACAGCCGAGCCGAAAAAGAGACTAAAGGGGAAAAGCCTCCCGGTTCCGCCTAAAGTTTCCATCCCACCAATTGCTTTGGCTTCCTACCCCACTCCGACCAATGTTTTTAAGGAATCCGGACCGCCGGTCTGCTGCGATCTGTTTGGCTAGATGGAAATTGTGAACCCAACCCGGACCCATCCGGAGGATTTCAACTGCATGAGACGGACTATGCCAAGAAAGAAAAACACAAAGAAGATTGTGTTGGACAATGAGTCTCCAGCATCTGATGAAGAAAAGGAGGTCCAAATCATCGAGAAGTCAAAGGAGGACGAGTTTGGAAACAAATGATGATGATTCTCCTCCAGAGATACCTTGAAAGATCCAGACCAGTGCGGTTGTCAAAACAACCCTAGTCATGACTCCGGTCACGACTCTGGTTAAAGTGACTATCCGGATGCCATCAATTGAAGGCGGCAATAGTTCAAAGAAGGCGAGGAAGGGAAAGTAATGGTTCAAATTTTAGTTAGCTAGGGTTTGATTTTCAGTTCCAGAATGGTTTCCAAGAGTGGGCCTAGGTTCTGGATTTTTAGGATCTCATGTGTTTGATCTTCCGGGTATCTTGGGTGGTTATTTGATTTGCTGGTCAGATTTCCAGGCCGGCTTTTTGCTTTTGGTTTTGTGTTTTAAAGAGCGGGCATGTTGTTGCCCTCCCATTTTGTCCTATCATTTTCAATCATCTATTTTGTACTTCCATCTTTTAATTTGAGCCATCAATGGGCATGTTGGTTTTGACTTCAACTGCGAGAGTTTGTAACTTGGGTGTTTGCTTGAGTATGAACGGATAAGAGGAAGTGAGAAGAAGGGAAATACAGATCTTAGAGGATTGGGTCAAATTGAGGAAGAGCGTTTGTATTGAGTTTCTAGGCTTGTGAACGAGAGTTTGAGCGTGGTGCCTTTAAATGAATGGAACAGTAATCCAGTGGGAGAAGTGGTGCGGATGCGGGTCCGCAATCTAGTTGATTCCGTGTGGAGGTAAGCAATCGCTAGCGGAAATCTCCACATACCGGAAGGTCTGCCAACCACCGGACCAGTCTAACCTCTAGAGAACAATCCTCCTGTCGAATTCCGGGTGTCTTTAATCTGTCGTTGTAGTGGGAGAAGTGTGAGACGGATTTGAGTGACGTGCTTGCTGGATAGGCCATCCGGGAAGTTGTGAGAACGTTCTCTTATCAATCCTACTGCAAAACTAAGTAATCAATTTTTGTGTTTTTGATGAATGAGGCGAGAGTGTGAGACAAGTGGTGAGTTCCTGCCCCTTTATAAGATCAAAGGCAAACCCTCTAAAGATAAAACAGAGGCATCCAAAAATAGTTGAGTGAGCGAAGACGTGACCGAAAGCTAAAAGAGGCTAGATCCGGATTGGATTTTGGATACACAAATCCAAAAAAGAATGATAGTTGGACGGATAGAGGAAAGAGAGTTAATCCGGATAATATGAGCTTGCAACAACATACTAGAATCCTCTGGGACGATATTTTGTGTCATCTTACAAGCTTTGGGTGTTGTGAGGATATTTACGCCGAGACTGTGCGTACGACAGGTCCTACTAGAATTCACGGAAAATATTGTAACTCAAAGAACAGAAATAATAGCCTTTGCTGACAATGAAGAGCTCAACTTCAAGGATTTGGTCTTGAATATCTCTATAGCGGACGTCATCAATAATGACACAACTAAAGCTGGGTTGCCATAGCTAGATTTAATTGCTTAGAGTATGTTGTCTTGAACAATTGATGGTAGTCAAGTTACGAACTTGTTGAATAATTGTTGTAGCGTTATTTACCCATAGACTTAGTCTTGTGATGAAACAAATGACTTTTTTGATGGATGTTAGCGGCCTTAGCGTGAAAGTTGTGCCAGTTTTTGTCAAGGCTAATGTCTTCTTGATTGTTAGATCTTGAAGAATCATTTGAAGAATTTGGAGTTTTAAATTCTATAGGCATGTATTCAAGACTGGTAATTCTTTGTTTGCGGTTTTATCTGGAGATCTGGAGATCTTGAAGGTTGGCGGATTCTTTAAGAACATTCTACTTCTGCAATTCTACATAAAAAAGAGTAAAATTAATGTATCATCCTCAAACATTTTGTAACTATTGTAAGTGGAATGTTTATTGAATTCCCTCAAGAATCTTTTATGGTTTGGAATGACAACCATGTTTTAATATATTAATATGTAAATTTTCCTTTCAATATGTATTGCAAGTGCAAGATGTTAAATTGGATAAGATGAATCGTAGCTTCATGATTGTCTTCCTGAGACCTCCTATACTACACATTAACATAAATTAATCATTGTCTTGAAAAATCATTTGAATTTAAATGGATGATAATAGTCTACAATGTTTTGGAATTTTTATAAACGATTTTCTACAATAGACCTCTCCAAACCATTTTCAGAAATTAGATATGATGACATTTTGATCAACTACTCCACCAAAAGAGACCATGTTGATGAACAAGTTAAATTCATTACTGTGGCGTGGAGCTCAATAGAAGGATGCCCGGTTTTACCAATTCATCGTAGAAGGAACAATAAACAAAGTTAATTTGATTCATCCACATGTGAGTTTTGAATTCAACCATTGTTAATTCAATTTTGAATTTATACAAAAAATCGTTCACGTATTGAATTTGTTATTGTTTATTGTAGGTGCATCTAGTACCACATGTCGCATGACAGGCCGCCACATTATGGCTTTGAAGATAGGTAAGGAGAGTATTCACTACAAGAGAAAGGGGTGTTTTAAGTAGTGTCCTAGACATCATGTCTTTTAAGTAACGTCTTTTAAGTATGGTTTTAAGTAAAATTTTACTAAAAAGACAGTCTTTTTAGTAAATTTTTACTTAAAACCTTACTTAAAAGACGTTACTTAAAAGACATGATGTCTAGGACACTACTTAAAACACCCCTTTCTCTTGTAGTGATTGGAGCCACCCTCTAGCCTATGAAGAAGAGCACTCAACTCGTGGTGACAGCTAAAGTCACTGAATCACTACCAACGGTGGAAGGCTCACAAGATCCAAATGCCATGACTGTTGTACCTTGGATGTTTATTAGAAAAGATAGACCTAGTAAATAAGTTTCTTCATTTGTGAATTATTTGATTGCATGGTACTTTTTATGTTTCATGAATCCAACATTGAACCATTTGTGTTTGTAGGGAGGGATTGAAGTTGTCAAGTGCATTGAGGAAAAAGCAAAGACTAATCTTGAGTCTGCAGAAGTCATTTGATCTTCTAGTGTATGTAGAGCAAACGGCATCGCCATTTGCGGAGTTTGGTAGTTCTAAGCCTAAATCTTACAAACCTACATACACTCTAAATGTTTGAAGATCAACATATGGAGGGTAGAGAGACTTTTGATTCTTCTACTGACAAGGATTCTGCAACAAAGTCCATTGTAACTTAGTTTCATTAGATTGATATAACTTTTGAGTCAAACTATCAGGCACTGATTTTCATTACAAATGGATTTATGTACTTTTGGTTATATCTTGGGTGTATTTTATTTATGTTTACGCTCTTGCATTGCTAGATTTGTATTAGAATTGCGTTCACACCAAAGTGTCTAATCCAAAGATAGAAGGTTTGAATAGGAAAAATAAATTCACCCCAATTGAAGGATATAACCAAATAAAAAAGGTGTGAAAATGAAAATATATATTCACAACGACCAAAGAGCCTTATCAAAATGATAGGGTTTGAGAAACATAAATAAAGTCATTCCAACCAATCCAAAGTGTCTGACACAAAAACTAGGGTGTGAAAATGTAGTGCATGCAGGGATAAGTTATACAAAGAGTCATCTACACGAGTACAAATGCTATTGCAATTGTTTTTTAAACAAAAGTTTCTAAGTCATTGAAAATTTATAGAAGTGAACTAAGATTTGGCAAAAACTAAAATTAAATGTATCCACGGTCATAGATGTTTCACCCCTTTGTTCATGAATTTTTTTTTGATCATAGGCTTGTGCGCTAGCAATCTTGCTATTGGAACTCTAGAGATGTATTGCTCTTCCAATCGATGATCTAGTTTTCTTCACCTAGTCCATGTAATAACATCTTAGGGAACATGTCCTATATTAGAGGCCATGACAACAAGCCAAAATAAAGTTGACCATGATCACCAAATTTGGCACACACCTTTTTACCTAATGCTGTAGCTGTTGTGATTCATTTGTAGCACATGGCCAGCAGGTTATTCTCTCAAAAAGAATCATTGAACATTTGGTCAATCATCAATTTTATTTGGTTGTTTTGTGCTCACAACTTAGTTGTCTCCTTCTCCCTATTGATGTTGGTTGAGGTCAAATGCTATACATCTCCTTCCGCCATTGCCAATTGCATGCCTATGGCATGCATTGTGTTTGACAATTTTTCAATGTTTGCCTTGGCCTTTTCCATCTATCTCTCAACTTGCACTATAAGTATCTGCATAGCACCAAAGTTGGCATGATCAACCCCTCAGTCCTCTTCCATGCTTCCATGATTAGACAATACAACTTTATTAGTGGAACTAGAAAATATGGCACTACTACAACAAAATGGTTGCTTTATGATTGCAAAATATGACTGTAATGAGTCATGAAATCTCAATATATGACTCCCATAGAAATCACTACAGATGACTTGCAATATGACTGCATCCAGTCATTACCGACGAGTCATATGGAATATAAGTCATATTTGCAATTATATACATTGGGAGGTGTAATTAGCCATATTTAGCCATCTTTTGCCAACATGGCGTATAAGTTGACTACTCTTGGAGGCTTGACTTTTTCTTGAGTTTCCTGGGCAAAAAAAAAAATCCTACATGGATTATGACTCCATGTAGTCATATTATTGGCTTACGTGGAATATGACTAAAGTGAGTCATGTTTTGGTTGACGTGGAATATGACTAGAGTGAGTCATGTTTTGGTTGACGTGGAATATGACTAGAGTGAGTCATGTTTTGGTTGACGTGGAATATGACTAGAGTGAGTCATATTTTGGCTGATGTGGAATATGACCTTGTGCAGTCATATTTTTTAGTGATGTGAAACATGATTCTTATGAGTCATATTTTTAGTGTTGTAGAAAATAACTTTTGTGAGTCCTATGTTTTGCTGATGCCGAAAATAACCGTTGTAAGTGGTATTTTTTGTTGATGTAAATTATGACTCATGTAAGTTAAATTTTTGGATGCTACGGAATGTTATCAATAATTTTATGATTCAATATTATCAATAATTTTATGATTCAATATTATCAATAATTTTATGATTCAGTATTATCAATAATTTTATGATTAACAAGATGCATAAGTGAAGATGCAACAAGATGCATAAGTGAAGATGCAACAAGATGCATAAGTGAAGATGCAACAAGAAAAAACTAGAAGCAAGAACTAAAATGCAACAGAAAGCGCAAGTGAAGTTGAATTAAGAAAAAAATAGAAGCAAAACCTAAGATGCAACAAGGAACACAATTGAAGATGCAACAAAACAAAACTAGAAGCAAGAATTAAGATGAAACAAGAAGAAGCTAGAAGCAAGACTTAAGATTAAACAAGTCAAAACTAGAAACAAAACCTAAGATGAAACAAGATGAAGCTAGAAGCAAGAACTAAGATGAAACAAGAAGAAACTAGGAGCAAGAACTAAGATGAAATGAGAAGCACACGTGGAGATGCAACAAGAAGAAACTAGAAGAAACAAGCAAGAAGAGGAAATAAGAAACAATATCCAACAAAAATAACAAGGAGCAAGAAGAAAAAACTAATGAGAAACAAGAATAAAAAATTAAGAAACAAGAGCTAAAAGGCGAAAGCAACAAAGAATGAGAAGCAAGAATAGTCAACTGTTTCATTTTGAAGAGGTGGCTACAGAAAACAACGGCTAGGGTCTCAAAATCCTAAATTAGTGGCAGCTAGAAAGAGATGGCGGCTAGGGTTTTAAAACCCTAGTCATGTGACTTGTCCCAATCATGTACATCATTTGTTCTAGTCATWTGACGTAACATAGACATGCAATTGACCAAATATGGATATATTATAAATACAAAATCTAAGCTAGTTTGTCAACCAAATTTGATCCAAAATGGATACATGTTGAAATTCCAACTCCAAAATATGTTTGAAGGGAAGTTGCAAGGCTTTAAACACGTATAGTTATAGAATACAAAAAACATCCAAGCAAGTGTCATGCATATATCGATATATTTACGTCCATGCACAATGCTTCTGGGAGCAAAAGTATTTGATACAAGCACTATTTAACCCCCAAAGAACCATTATCCCCTCAGAGGACAAAATGGGTTGAGTAGATTCTCATAACCTCAATTTTGGTGAATTTTTTTGAAACTTTTTTCTAAGAAAGAAAAATTGATTAGCTTTACAGGGATACAATTTTTATTTCAATTGGTGCCTGGGAGCAAAAAATATTCTACAAAAAGCCCAAAATTGAATTCAGGAGGCAACAATTTTTTTTTTGCAAAATGCCTTAAGTAAAATTTTAATTTTTTTAGTTCTAAAGTAATATAATTTTTTCTAAATGTGAAGCTTTGATTCATTCTATTTGAATTAGTAATGAGAAAGTTATGGGCAAACTTTTTTTCGGGCAATCTAAGCATCTATTTGGAAAATAACTTATAGGATTCATCTCCAAATGCAATTTTCACAATTTAAAAAAGAAAACATTGTCAAGAAAGGTTAAGTTCATTTTGTAGAATAATCTCACTTTTGTTATTATTGTGTTTCAATCCCATCTTAGAGCTATTAACCATTTAGCATTTCTTTCAATTCTGGACCTACTTTTATTTATATTTATTAAAGGATGAAAATCAAGAGTTCATTTTGTAAACTTGTTACTTAAGACTGTCAACTCAATATTTTAACACAAAAAATTTTATATTCAAATTCTATAGTGCAAAAGTTTTCCACAAATTCCAGTTAAAGTCATCTAAAATTGCAAACCAAAGTTCAAAAAAGCTTATTTTTCCAACTTTAAATGCTCATATCTTCCAATCTACATGGTCAAACTTGATAAAATTTTTACCACATGATTTTTGCACAAATTAAATACAAGATCCTAAGGTTATATTTTTCAAAAAAAATATTGTTTTTTTTGGATGAACGCATGAAAAATGGAAATTTTGAGTGGTTTTTGATAAAAAAATGGCCTTAGTCCTTTAGGAGTTAAAAATGTTCGTGAAGGAACAAAAAAAATTATGTTTTGTAGTTTATATCCTTGTAAAAACACCCAAACAACCATGGGTGTTTGCACAAAACATATATATTCTTTTGATTTCATACGTTATATGCTGATCTGTTTTTTGGCCTAAAATTTTGTATTATGGCTTCAAATGACTCAAGATTCACAAAGAAGGTACTCATGACTATTACACACTTTGACTCTTTTTTTTTAATTTTCAAAAATATTTTATTATCCAAAAAAAGATCCCAATTGAATGTCACACTTGGCAATTTGGAGTTTTTTTGAGCAAAGTAGTACCCAAATCACAAATTTGGAGTTGAAATTTGGTGAAGATGGTTTTCTAGTAGACTTGTAGAAGATGGACAAAACAATTCTTAAAATAATGGATTTTATGTGGTGTAGAAGTCTACAAAGTGAGTTTCTTTCTGCTTGCATTTTGAAACTTGTAAAATATTAGTTTGGTGACATTTTTGGTGAATGACCATCTCCATAGAGTTGTTAAAAATGGACATCTTTTATTTTTTCTAAATATTCTTAGTTGTTTTTTTCATAAATTATAACATTGAAATACCTATTTTGTTGAGATTTTGCACTTTTCTAGTTTTCCAACTTAGAGAATTATCTCTATGCTTTTCCTTACTAGAATATTTTCTTCTTAAAAACATATACATTGAGTATATTTTTCAAATTTTTTCAAAATTAGTTTTCTAATTTCAAAACATTCAGGAAAAAAATCAACAATACTCCTAAAAATGAAACAAATAGTATAGGTGCTTTTTTGTAGTAATCTCCATTTTCTAATTGCCATACAAATGCGCATCTGCCCATACTAAGCCTCAATCTTCATAAAAATAATTTTGTGACTACCAAACAGCCTACAGAAACCGTCCATAAGTATGATTTGTATGATATCTTTGAGAACCTTTTAAAAAAGAAACAAACTTTTGGACATGACGTGCTTGAGGGTTTTATTTATATCCTTAACATAAAGAATACACAATAATGTTTTTTTTGAGGGCTTTGAATCCTAAATCGGATATTTAAAAATTATTCATTTAGCATTTTATGCATGAACAAGTTTTTCTAATATTAAACTATAAGTTATTTACATTTCAACTAAAATTGACAAAAATTTGTAGAAGTTAGAGGTTTTATATGGTTTTGGCCAATCTAGGCCAAATCTATAGATTTTAAAATCGAAATTGAAAAATCAAAACTTTTTATTGGCTTAACCTCTAAAATCCAAGACTATATTTTCACCGAAAATGCTCCAAAACTACCATTTGCAGTACAACTTCCAATTTTTTTGAAAAACAAATTTCTTTGACCCATGTAACCATAGGATTTTGTATTATGCTGACTTGAAAACATGTAATAAGCATTTTAAAATTTCCACCAACGTGGATTGCCAGTTATAAGCATTAACAGTCAGTGAAATCACTTTCTTGCCCTCCAAAAAACACGGCAGCTTTACTGCAAATGCTCACTTTTCTACAAAAAATTCTCCCAAATGGTGGTGCTTCTTTGAATTCTTTTTCCTAGGGACGGCGGCCACAAGCTTGAAAAACTTCAAATCATTTGGAAATGTACAACATATGGGAAAAATATAGTAAGTAGATAATAATAGAGAATGTTTCAAAATACTAAGTTGTTAAGAAATTAATTATGGAATTGAAAAATGCCAATCCCAATGGTTGAAATGTTTTAATAAACAATCTATGTCCTATGATTTTGTTTTTTTCTAAAAATACTGAAAACTTATAATTACTAAGATAAAGGACTTTAAAGTTTGTTTTAGAATAGACAATACATAATTGCCCGCACACAAAAAAACCTCACAACTTTTGACTCATTGATCAAAAGAGAATGATTCAAAGCTTTCCACATGTACATAACTCTAGAAAACTAATTTCAAATTGTTGTTTTTGAAAAAAGTGATTTTTCTAAGCTGACTATATTGCCCGTTACAACATATAMAAAAAATATAACCTATTAGGCTATAACTTTTGACTCATATTTCCAAATGTCATGAAATTTAGTGCATATGAATGGTATTACTTGTTCCCACCTTTTTCAAACTTTGAGCCAAAAATATGGAAATCTCCAATCACATGTACTTGCCCAAAATTTCTATGTATTTAAAAACAAACATGTTGGTCTTTTAGGAATTAAGTTATACAACGCAAAATGCCTAATTTAAAAATATTAATTTTCTTTTATAATGGGGCATTTTTAGCTTAAATTATAAATAAATAAAGTTTTATTTCTAATTTGTCCTTCAAAACTTCATTGAACATTTTCTTCTAGCCTAAGTCTAAATTCATTTTTACTATCAAAATTGGAATTTCAATTTCACTTACATTTAAAGGTTCATTTTTGACTTAAAGTAGATGAATCTTGATTTTTTAATCAAGAAATTGTGCTTTTCACTATTTGCATTCTATCTTTCTTAATTTTATCTAATTTATAAAATGTGATATGTTACTGGAAATCTCTAAAACATACCTAAATGATTTTGAATTCAAAAAGTTGGATTTTAGTGAATTTTGTAAGGTTTGACCTAAAACTATAATTTCTCGCGTATATGGGATTCATGAGAAGAGAAATGACAAACAATACAAAAAAAATAAGGCTTACCATGATTGCGCCAAATAACTGCAAAACAATTGTATTGAAGTCGCAGCACGCAAAAATGACTCTTCGGCGTTGCGGTCATTTTGGACAAGTCATTTACAAGAATGACTACAAGGTTATTATCACCCAATGGAGTGGGAACAGATGTAACTTTGGATGAGAAGAGTATTCATAGGGTGGGATAAAGAAAGACAGCCGCAAGAAAGATGGCTTTGAGCTGCCAATTGGAAAGTTTGTGCTTTTTTGGACTAGTCGGACAAGCACTTGACCCACCTAAAATTTGAAGTGGACATGATGCGTGCAGTCACGTTGAAGTCATTTTTGAGTTGCGTCTTATCCCTTCTGAATTTGATATGGACGTATTGGGCAAAGTTGTAGCGCAGTCATTCCACAGTTGCAGGTTATCCCACTAAAATTTGACGTGGACATCGCTTGCGCAATCATTGTGCAGTTATATCGAGGTTGAGATTGACCCCTTGTGAATCTGACGTAGATATCTTGAAACCAGTCATTATGCAGTCATTATGCAATTGCGAATGATTTTGACGTGGAGAAAGATTTTTGGGTGGAGTGGAGTGGTTTATAGCTTGTGCTTCAATCACTCTAGAGTTGCATCAAAGTAGCACGAGCAGTTATTCTTTGGTACTGCTGAAGTAACAAGGAGATTGAAGGGAGCCATTTGATAGGGTTCATCCAGCCTATATTACATAAATTCTACAACCTAATTACGGTTTTAGGACAACAACTAGACAAGCACACAACAATTATTCCAGAAAACCAATGCACACTCCTATTGAGACAAACATTTTATAGTCACAGTCATGGAGTTAGAAAGAAAGTTCTTCATTTCACAAGGAAAGGAGCGGGAAAAAATCGCAACCTCAAAATACATGGCATCTAAAACATCGTGAGGAGGTCTACAACCTCCAACAAAAACCGGTACACCTTAAATCAATTGCCATTGGCTTATTTTATGTACTTCTGGTCCCACATTGCAAAAGAGCCCTTTGCATGCTCTACAAACTCCATACCTGTTGCTTCATTGGGAAAAATGAGGGGAACTCCAAGTTGAAGAGCTTCACAGATGTCCACCTTCAACCAAAATGGCAGAATTTCCTTACCATGAAACTTGTGAGACCCATGAAATCTTGAGACCGTTCTAGCGGCCATCTTTTGTCACACGGCACTTGGATTCATCAGGAACACTTTGTCGCCAACATAGAAATCTTGCAGCATGCAAGACATAGCTGAAGAAATACATACTTTGACCGCGTCTACACTATTCGCACATCTGCAGCATGTCGCAACATAGGGCAGGTAAATACCTTATTATACTCACAAAAACCACCCTAGAGCATAACAAAGTGACTCTAAAGATCGAACATGCCATATTTAACTACTTTTGGACTATTGAAAGTCCAAAATTAAAGATGTACAGAAGTATCCCGATACATGGTGTTAGGCAGTGCACTGGGAGATTTCCTGATACATCGAAATTATTTTTTGTAAGGGTGTTGGAAGGCTCTCGATAGGTCCTTTGAAGCACACGAACATGCATGTCAACATATACATTATCTATGAATGATGAAGCCTTCTAATGGATGCATGGTAGTACATCGGGAGATATCCGGATACAATGAATTCATATTGCTAAGGGTGCTGGAAGGCCCTTTAGAAGCACAGAAACATGCATCTCAGAGAAGAAAGTATCTTTGAATGAGAAAGTGTATGGTACCACTTGGAATGGAGGTGAGGACGCCCGAGAGTTGGTAACGAAGTTGTCCGGAAATCCTCCGATGGAGTGCTAACCATGCAAGGCTAGGGAGTTCATTTTTTGAGCACTGAACATTTAGGGCATGCATCTTATGGCCCCTTGAGTTGTTCGGTGCCTGAACAATGAATGTGAAGACATTGGTTTATTTGATTTGAACATACTAGTTGGCAGTCGTTGATATAAATAGTTTACAGCAATGTGGTAGAAGAATGTAAACAGTAATCACAAAACAAAGTCAGTGATAGTGGACTACAAGAAATGAAAATGTATATTAAAAATAGGCACTTAGAGTACACGGAAGACGGAAATTGTCTTGGAATATTCTGATAATTGTTGAAGAGATCAAGTAGAAGATAGAAAAGAAGATCAGCAAAGATAGAAAACGGTGGGCATCTGCTATGACTATCTCATGGACTTCGGAGGTTGCCCTGAAGGACTAAGAAGAACACATTGCTCTTCTTTCAGAAGACCTAAGCAACCCAAGAAGGCACAAACCATGGAAGCTTCCACCGCAGCCGTTCGTAACTGAACTGAACGACAGAACACCATGCTAACAGAAGCACGCTGCTACTATCATGCCTGTGAAAAGGAAGCAACAGGAGATCTCCCGATAGCCATGCCAATATAATACGAAGTAAAGCAAAGCACCGGAGGGCGCCGGATGGCCGGGCCAATATCACAATGCAGATAGCATCGGGAGATCTCCCGATTGCTGTGTTGACCACAATACGGTAGTCCATCAGGGGTCGACCTTATTTGACCTATTTAAATTTGCAAGGGCAGCTTCTCTACTTTTTCTAGGAATAGACCGTGATTTTGGGTTCACAGTCTTAGACCAATTTGCGTATACTACACAAGATGCGTCCACCCAAATAGGAGGTGTATTCTCAACAACCCATTTTCCGTACCAACAATTCTGGTACCTCAACTTCAACGTACTTTCGGAGTTATCTGGTCTCCAATACTGGAGCAGGAATTTTTCCTTGTTCTCATGTCTTTCCTCTCTGCAAACCTCAGACAGTGCTCTTCCTTGCCAGACCTCACAAACTGAAGAATCTTCGGGTCGGAGCAAAATCCAAGAACCAGGGCGTATATCAAGCCAAGGATTGAAGCTTTCCAGTGGCGCCTCATTTGCAGGTCCGCAATAAGGTTCAAATTCCTCTTCCTCTCGAATCACGTCTATAGGATTGGGCGTCAACCCTTGCGAAGATGATTCCTGCACTCTCCAATCGTTCTTCGGCCAGAAGCCTTCAACCAATTCTGAAGGACAGTTCGGAAGTGGCTCCTTCAGCTCACGCAGCACACGTTTCCAATATTCTACATATGGAACGAAGGCGGTCGCAAATCCCTTGCATTTTGACATTCCGTTTCCCCAGAAGTCAATATACTTTTCCAGGCCTAACAGAATCAAACCCTTGTTCATGGTTGCTTTCCGTGCCGCTTCCATCGCCTTCTCTTGATTCCCTGTCGCTTCCGGAACTTCACTGCCCCACATGGGCTTGAAAGGAACAGGTTTAGGGCAGCCCCGAGGGAGCTGCGGCCAACCCCTGCGGTCTATCCTCCACAGGCATCTAGAAAGTCTCTCTGATGGTAGCCACTGCGAATCAACTGCTGACCTTTTGAAATTCATGATGGGCACTCCATGACTGTCCACATAGAACCGGAAGAGGTGCATCTCCCCCAAATCAATGAGTTTAGATGTGCCACTGCGGAGATAACCCTTAAGAAACTCCTTGAAATCCGCCACCTCTTGGATGAATTCCGGCATGAATGACAATTCCTGTGATTCCATGAAGGCTTTCATAAGGTCTGCGACTACAAATGTATTTGTGCTCATTAAAGCCTTCGAGAGGTGGCTGAAATATGCGTCAATGGCCTCGTGAGTATGTCCAACTAGTAGAAAACCGACCTGAATTTCCTTGAATACTCCTTGTGCAGTCAGCAAGGACAAGAACGCCATGAGGTACTGATTCTTGTTATCTCTAGCGGAGTTGTCAAGCTGAAGATACAAATTCCTAGGAAGGGGGCGAGATCCATGTCGGGCATCCTCAAGAACCAATTTTAGAGCGTCCATGCACCTAGATGTGCCTCTAAGCAGTGCCTTAAACATTGCACACGCAGGCGGATATGGGAAGAGGTCTCTCGTCTCCCGAATTGGTGGACCTTTGAGTCGACGAAACAGTCTAGCCAACGAAGAAATGGTGAAGTTGGAGTCGGACGGCCAACACGTTGCCCCGTAATGTGCATATGCACCGTCCGCATGACCATGAGCCACCATACCAGTCACACTCATGGGGAGCTGACCTAATCCATGTGTGGCCTTTGTCGTCACACGCATTCTTGGAAGAGCTGTCTTCCTTGTATCCATTTTGTCGTAAATGATGCACAGTATTTCGTCGGGGTTCCTCTTTGACTCCTCACACCACGAGGAATACAAACCACGGCAGGCTGTTTGATGTTGCAAATGTTCAGTTCTCTGCTTCATGAATTCCACGTATTCCGAGCTTCCTGTCGGTGACTTCTGAATGAATTGCGAAAGTTCGTCGCATCTTATACACTTTGCAAAAGAGCTCCCAACAAGCTTAATGGAGACGTTGTTGAAGTGCTCCTTCTTTATTCTACTTACAGTGGATTGACTAACGGGCCGTAGGCCACACTGCACATTCGTCTGCAATTACAAAGCACGGACTCAGCATCAAACACAGGATGAATGGGAGATCTCCCGACGATGTAAGGATTCAGTCATCCCATGTACAGAAATGCATCGGGAGATCTCCTGATACATTGTACTCCCAGAAATCCCGAAATCATCCAAAACAACAGGAGCAGAGGTTCATCAGAATACCTTGTTGGTGTCAACCTGAACGCGCTTCCAGTTGTTCCTAGCAGGGAGGAACTTTTTTGTGTCCACTTTCCTGTTCCCAATGCTTTGCATTTGGTGCGGCATTTGATCAGCAGTGTTGTCAATGATTGCTTTCATAGAACCAGTTGCCTGAATGGTTCGAAGTCGAGGACGCTTGATCCCCTTGTTACCGTGTGTTGAAGAAAGCAAGCCTTGCTTGTACATGTCCATGTAGTTATAGAAGGTGGACTTCGAGACTCCATGAATAATGTACCACACCGTGCCACAAACTTCCACTCCTTCCAAAGTGATGTATTTCCGCTTTTGAGTCCACTCCACACTGTGTAATTGTCCGCCAACAACAATTCCATATTGCCGGCGCTCTTCAAAAGACTTAGAAAAATATGACCACCTAACCTTCAGCGACTTGTCTTGGTCAAAGAATTGGCAGCAATGACTGTCGCAGCATTTTTACGAACTGACCTTCTAGATTTCATCGTCGCTAGTTTTGCGTGTAAATTGTGTCTCCGGATGAGACAGGGAAGGTCGACGAACAATGAAGCAATAGGGCGCTTTCTGTCTTCCACCAAAATAGGCTAAGGGATCTTGGACATCAGGGAAGGCGGCGAAACGGTCGACTATATCCTTCAAGCGTCGACCATCAGGGAACCAACAACATGAAATGGGCCACCGAGCGTGGGTCATGACCGCGTCATGGTCACCTACGAAAATGTCTAGGACGATCACACCCACTTGGCCCTCACCCAAGGTACTACGTTGAAAAACATCATCTGGTCTCGAAGAGTGTATGTGTCCGACAAAAGTATCGCCCCCCTCCCCCCCCTCATCCTTCCGATGAACCTCCAAGCCGTTCTAGTCTTCCTGTCAAATAAATGGACTACCATCCACATCAGGATCTCCAGTGAATTTCATGACGTCTCCGGCCCTCCATAACACCGTCCAGTTCACAACATGTGAACACGTTTTGAAAACCCTCTGGCAAGGTGTGATCCTCAAATAGAGAGCGTCTTCAACAAATACTGATGGCTTCACGAGAACAAATACCCATGGATCCAGCGGGATGGAAACTCCAAGCCACTCGCCCATCGGTCGCGCCTCCACAACGGACCCTACTCCGACTTCATCGAATCCTCAAAGATAAAGCTTGACCACGTCACCAATATTCAACGGTGACGTCCGTGCATGAGGATCTTGTGACTCAGCCTCGTCGTTGTTGTCGCCAACGTATGGGGTTATTGTGTCATCCATGGATTCTAAAAAAGAATCCATCGACCCTGCTCCACTGTAACTGGACTCTATATTGCGGATCAGGATGATGATTTGAATTTCTGCAAATAAAATGGACCCATTCTATTAGCAGAGGTTTACTACGTGATAGAACGAAGTGAACAAATTGCCAAGGTCAACCTATACAAATCCATGGTGATGGTTTCGCATTTCCAATTTTGAAATAGGTCCCAAGCACTAAAAAAAAAAATTGATAGAAACTGGAGACTCATCTCTAGTCAAACCAAAGGAAATGCATTTGCTGGATCAATCGGAATGTCACATAAGACAGGAAGCAATACAGACCCGCACGAAATTGTGGTCTCTTGTAAAAGGAGAGAGCGGGAGTTCTCCCCACGGGTCTCTGAGCTCCACAATACTGAAATCCATCGGGAGGTCTCCCGATAGATCTGTTGGCTCCACGACAGTATTATATATCGGGAGAACTCCCGATGATCCCGTATCCGACTTGGGGAATCAAATTTGTGGGAGATCATATTCAAAGTCGTGGATCGCTGACAGCACAAATGTCGCGGAATAGTTACTTTGTCCCATGTGCGGAATCGGGAAGAGGAATTCAATTCTCAATGTCAGATGTTGTACGTGCGAGCTTTGAAGTTCGATCTTCCGCAGATTCTTCTAAACGTCAGCTTCCACTGTGCTATGCTCACCCCATAAAAGTTCCCTGACAAACCACTCTCGGATTCCGGATACTGTTTTCAAAGAATTCCACTTGTCAGACTACTCAAGCGTGTGCCCTAGGAGACATTCTCATGCTGTTTCAATGACATTGACACTCCCGTGGTCGTTTCACATGACAGTAAATTAATTTACTTAAATTCCAGAGTAACTTGGACTGCATGTTCTTTATTAGAATGGAACATGTGTCTAGCAGTAGGATTTAGGGTTTAGGGTTTAGGGTTTAGGATTTGGGGTTCAGGGTCTACGATTTAAGGTCCACAATTTAGGGTCTAGGGTTTAGGATTATGGGTTCAATCTTCAGGGTATAAGATTTAGGGTTCACGCTTCAGGGTTTATGGTTTATGGTTTACAGTGTAAGGCTTTAGGCTTAGGGTCGTTCAGTACTACATTGTACCACTAACATAGTTCTGGGTTTCATGAGCATCAATTCAATTTTCTGGGGACATTGTCCTCATTAATTTACGGTTGAAGTGGTTTCCAAGGTCTGTAGATTGTATTGTTTCAGTATTACTCAAGGTCACTAACGTATGTGGAAAGTTATGGTGCATTTTCATAGAATTGGTGGATGGATAGCACCTTCTCTGTTTCCTTGCACTTTATAGCGGGAGTTTCATGGGAAAGTGCCCTCTAATAATTTGAYGCTTYGAATATCACATTCTCTTGGTTTTCAATTAAACGCTCCTTTTAAAGCAAATGATGGTATGTCATGATCAATCATATACAATCATGTGTGGCCGTGTTGTATTTTCATGAAATTCAAGGACGGATGTTTACTTCATTTTCCTAATGTACAATCTAAGTGCAATAGAAAGTAGTCTTTATGGTTTGCCTTATAATGTTCAATATTTGATTCCCTTGTTTTTAAAGCAATAGACCTTGAAAGTGTTTGTAAATAAATAACCATGCATGATATATCCATGAAATACTTATGTCTAGGGTTTAGGATACAAAAGACTTTTCCAATCATGCTTGGAAATGTAGGCATTGAACAAGTAATTGTCAGTCATTAAAACCTGATGTTACTCCAACAATCGGTCGTGAGAAATTCCAAACCATAACATACGAATGTTTTGTACATTTCAAGAAGGGAATGTTTCTGGATGGAATATGAATTTAGGGTGAAGTAGCCCCAACAAATTGGAAGACATAAAATGGAATCTTTGTAATGTGGATTATTCAAAGTGAAGCAAATAATACAAGGTGGTATAAGTTTTTAAATTACCTAAGTACGTCGTAGCATTCTCTAGGCAACAACATAATAATTAGTACTTGATTAAGTTTAGGATGGAGAACTCCAATTCTTCATGTGCGACACTTGGCTTTCTCTAAGTTCATCATTAGTTATGACTGTTAAATATTGCAGTTAATTAGACACTACACAGTAAGCACACATCACAATAATTATGAGGATTAGGTTTCATAAATATAGTATTCAATGATACCGTAGTTCAATATGATTACAAATATTGCATTAGAAAAAGTTTCTTCTCATCACATGGCACTTTCACGTTGAATGTATACACTCGAATGAAATATAATCAGGGTTTAGGGTCCAACAACTGTGGATGAAAACACTTATGCGTACAAGAAGAAGAGAGTCTCAGTGACACAATGCAACTACAATATGGACAACGATAGGCTTTACCAAAAATAATGGAGGATACTAGGACAAATGGGGTCACTGTCCTAAGAAAAATCCATCATAAAAGTGCACCTAGCACTCTGAAAGGCGAAAAGGCAGATAACGACTCTAATAAGGTGAAACAAAAAAAAAAGAACATGGGCATAAGCAAAGAGAACGCGGACAAGCCAAAAAAATGGGGGGAACAAGTAATTGTGGGCCAGAAGGAAGGGGTTGAAATATGAGGTTCATATAATATACCCCATTAGAGAAAGTGCCTCTGCAAAATTATAAGCACCTATGCAGTGTTGGTAATCAGCAATGTCTACCTTCAATTTCAAAATATGAGAGGTCATTTAACAAATTTTATAATGTGCACAACATGTGATCCCTTCCAAGACTTCATTCTTGCAACTGTATGCAAAATATAGAAGTGCATCCCTCCTACATTAATGAATGTTTGTGTTTTAAATTAACCATACTACCATTTTAGTGTTTCACCCTCTTCATCRGAAGATYCMAAATTTSGTGCTTCGTTTCTTGCATTTTCATTTCTACATTCCACTGTARCTTTTCATTACTTATATTTTCTTATACATAATATAGCTAACAAGCAAATGCAGGGACAAATTATAGGCCTTCACGTACAAACCAAATTATAGGTTAGTGTTTCTGCAAGGATACTCGAAGGAGTCCTATTCTTTTCAACTCAATAGGTGCAACTCATGTAACTAAGTTTTATTTTTGGACCACATTTTATTATTAATTATTCAGTCCACCATAATGTACAAGTTCTTTTGGCGTTCACTTCTTGTCCTAGCCAGTACGTAATTTTCCATCCAATACTTTGCCCTGAATCATTTACATTTTTTTGTTCTTAGCCTAACTATTTCCCCCCTAACCCTATTTCAGCCTTACCCCCTTCTAATTTTCAGCATTCTTGAATATTTTTTTGCAATCTAAATTTCAATTTCCAATCATCATTGTATAGGTTCTTCCATAATTTCTTGTGCATGCTCGATTTTTATCCCACATCCTGCATTACCCTAAATCCTCTTATCTGTGATTTTCCCTTAAGTTCGGATTGGTTTCCCAAATGTTTATTGATTTTACCACCCCGCCCCCTCTTTTATGTCTTTTTGGAACTACTATGGTACAACAATCCATAATTAGAACGGGCGCCCCATCTCCAATCAATAGGATATTGTCTTTCCGACCAAGGTTAGAAGAAGATTTCCATTTTCTCCTCAAAGGGCGTGTTTTTTATTTTTCTAGGTTTGGGCCAATAAGTTCATGACACATCAGTAAACAAAGAAGCAGGAAGCACCGAGTAGGAAAGTACTTTTGGAATGATCGTACTTGGATGAATGTAGATGTTGATCATCCGTGGAGACCAACTCTGGCCTTCCAAAATTCATCGTAATTTCTTTAAAAGAGAGGAACTGACCAAATTCTTTGCAATTTTCCATCATCTCTGCCAATGATGATGTCAAACTGACATGACATGACGAATCAATTTCAAACATGTACCTCAAATCTTCTTCATTTAGAATGATTAATATTTGATATATGACCCATTTTTGGAAAGGAACTGATATATTGTATCATTATTGAAGATTGAATCACTTAAAAGCATTTGATGTAAAAGATTGTATTGCATAAGCATTAGGAGAAGTATGAGCCCTTGAAAAAGCTGTTAGAATGAATCAACCACAAGGCCCTCTCACATTACAGAATTTTTTTTTTTTTTTTCCTATTTTTTTTTTAAATTTTTTAAAAAAAAATTTCATAAAAGAACAAAAAAGAAAAAACAAAACAAAACAAAAAACAAAACATTTTCTTATTGAGAATCTGACGTGGCACTAGTAGTACCACACAGTATTTCAATTTTTTTCCATGATAGCAGTGCGGCCTTCTAGAACTCACAACCTTTTTGAGACCTCATATTTCTCCTAATGTGGGTTTCGTTAACGGTCCTCGTCCAAAAATAAATTATTTTTGACCCCTGAAAGACCAAAGCATCTTTTTAAACCCTAAACCACCTAAAACTTCCAGGTCTACAACATTCATTCAAATTTAACCATATGATCTCATATGGTTTTAGAGTACAACATGTGGTCAAAATTTCATGAAGTTTGACTACGCACATGAGAAGATATGAGCATTCGAACTCTGTTCTGCAATTTCAAATGACTTTGATTCCCATTTGTCGAAACTTTTTGTTCAACAAACCTTCAGTTCATATTTTTTTCGTTCAATCATCACTTGAGTTGAGAGTAATCAAMTATTTTGAAGAGAAGCAATGAAATTTTGGTTTCTTCAAATGTCCTAAACCCTAAGTACAGCTAGGTTCAAGATTGAGCACATCCTCAAATTCTTCATAGCTATACAATGGATTTGCATTAGGAAAAATTTGGAGTATCAGAAGGCTCCAAATTCTAAAGGCCGCGGTGCTAATATGGAATTTTTTAGTTTAATTTCTTTAAATTTTTTTTGAGTACTGCGTGGCACTAGTGCACGTTTGATTCTCAATTAAAAAAATAAATGTCTTAAAGTTTTTAAAATTTTTATTTTTATTTTTTATGAACAAAAATTAAGAAATTGAAAAAATAAAAAATAAAAAAAACTGAGGTACTGTCACGGGGCCTAACTTGTAGTTGATTCATTTTCATAGCCTCTTTGAGGGCTCATACTTGTCATAAGGAAACACCGAAATTCCAATGGTGTGATTGTTTTTGCAAACAAATTTAACTGTACGCAGAAATATAAATTGAAGTATAGTAAGAAATTCCATTCCAAAGTGAATGAATCCTACAAGTAATTGGTTCAGTAACATGCTTTCATAGCCGCAAAAACATGATTTATTTATCCATAATTTTCACTCTATTAGTCCAATTAGAATGAACTAGAGCTCCAAATAGTAGAGGAAAAAGTAATCTTCAAGAAAAAAACAGATTGAATTATCCTTTTAATGGCTTTAGGGTGGTTTGGCCCGACAAACTACTTTTAGGTAGGTCGGGTAACATAACCCTAACCCACCTATAACTAACCAAATAAAGAATTTGAACAAATACGAAGCAATGGAATGCACAGTAAATATTTTTAGAGGTGTGTTGATAGAAATGATGAGGACTGCAAAACCTTTGGTAATTTTATCGCATGAATTGAATTTACTATGAATTTTGAAAGGCAAAACGTGCTTTGGACCCACAGCCAATCTCTTGACTCTTCCAATTTCGATTATTCAAAGGACCAATTTTGCACTTATTGCTTCCAACTTTTTCTTGCACTACTTTGGAACATGCATCATGAAGTTTTCGTTCCAACTTGAAAACGATGAAAATAACCCATGTTAGGCTTCGTTGGAAATAAGGCAATCTGTGGTTGCTTCTGAGGCACTAATTGGTAATGGATGGTTCTACCTTATAAACTTTTCCTCGCAGACACCGATTGAATTTAAAATTACATTTTTGGAAAGGTACTGTGCTTTTGGAACTTGTAGAAGAAAATCATAAAGTGGTAGCAAAACTTTAGGCTAGACATGGTTGCCCTAAATCCCATGTGTCCTTTACAAGTACTCTCGTCCTCCAAGGGGAAAGTTCACCACTTCTTATGTTTTGATAAGTGCAGTTCTGGAATTCGAGAGAGTCCCTATATTAGTTTTTTTACTGTCATATGTTTTTTTGGTGACCATGAGATTAGCTTTGCAAATTAAAGAAAGTGAACAATATTATTATAGACAGTATAGGAGTGAGGTCTTCTTGGGCAAGACTGTAATGGTTGTTTACAGTTCCAAACTTGAACGCACACAATGATCATAATTTGAGCCATAATAGGCTGACCGTGCTCCAACTTGTCTATCCGTGGAGTAATTTATCTTTGTACTCCCATTTTTTTTTTGGTCATTTTCATGTTGTAGTATCTAGTAATTTGAAAATTGTACCCAATTTGTATGGAAGTAAGGAAGTGATGAATGAGTATGGAATTCAAAGCGGCCCTAAACACTAAATGTGTGGAAGGTGTAAGTGAATAATTACCCCCTACCACTTGCAAGGGATAAATGAGTAATTCCCCCCTCCCACTCATTGTCACCATGGGTAAACTCATGATGACAAGGTGAATGGAGTGTCAGGGCCTTGACGTCCGGTCCGATGGGCAATTTTGTTTAAGGCGGCGCCATCATTGCCCGGCTCTAGGTGGCACATCCGGAGTCCAGCTCAGACGGGACGTCCTCCAGCTGAATTTTCCTCCCATTGTTTTCGTCCCCCTCTTCCTCCCGTTGTTCTGGGTTCCTCCTCGTCTCGTTTGTTTCTCTGGCCCTCTATTTCTTCCGCTCCGCTGTTCGTGTCTCTCCAGAATCGATGCACCCTATCGAGTGGGAGGGAGGTCGACACGCGGCGCAGAGCGTGGAGTTGCGGCGGAGGAAGGGAGTTGCGGCGGACAGGAGTGCAAGGGCGCTGTTTTTTTTGAAGGCAAAGCTGAAGGTTTTTGGGTTCTGGGGTGCGCTCTTCAAGGCATTGCGCGCGTGGGTGGACTGCGGAGTCGCGGCGTAGAGACTAGATTGAGGCAGTAAGTTCTTAGTCTTTTACACCAGTCAATCCCCAATCCAGAGCTTGTTGTGCGGTAACAGTACCACTATGAACTAATCGTAGTTTCCAGATTGATTGTTGGATAACATTTCTTCTATTTTATCAATACGAGAAGCGAATTGTTGTATAAATAGAGAAATATCTGCAGTTAAGCCCGAAGGCATGACCCTAAACTCCGCCTGGTCGTTACTAGCAAGCATCCTGGCTCCTGAAACTCTGTCATAGAGTTATAAAAGTTTTCCTCGCTCTTCGAAGGCCCACTAGAATAGAGTTAATGCCCCCACATCCATAGCATGAGTAGTTAGAGCAAGTAACTAATGTATCTTAGATCCGAGATAGTGCCTAAAAAATGATTCAATGTAATCTAACCATGGTTGCCTCGGCAGTGGCAATGACTTTTATACAATATGCATAATACTGCAGAACCTCTATTTAGAAGTGAAAGAAGATAATGTTTTTTGATGAGAGAATCATGGAGTGCAAAGCTGAAAATTTTGAGCTTTGTTTTGTGTAGTTTCGCTTGTCTTTTTTTGGCGTTAGTCTTTCAATGTCGCAGAAGTTCCTGTTAGAATGTGTTTTTTGTTTGCAGAAAGGAGTTCTCTGTAGTTTGAAGTCATCAAGGCTGATGATTCAATCACACTAGTTTAGTACAATGTGTTTTCTTGTTGGACTTGCTTAAGTCATGTTAGTATTCATGGGTAGGATATACTGTATTCGATGGTAGTTCCTGCAACAGGAACACAGAAATGACAGTCCCTTCTTCTACATTGTAGGAACAAGGAGTTGAAAGTATTTTTGCATCAGCGTGCATCTCCGAAGAGAACTTGCTTCGTGAAGCGTCTTAGCGGAGATCACCCTAAAGTTTATTACATCAGGTAACTGACTTTTGCCTAAAACTTGCCATTTTCATGTACAGATGTGTGCAATGAATGATTGAATGTGAGCAGGGTTTGAAGGTTGATTGAATTGAGTGAGCAGTAGAAGCTGTGCACGATTCATTTCATTCTGCATATTTGATTACACTTGTTTTGCAAGGATTCATTGTTACCTTTTGATGTCTCAGTGTACAAAATCCGGAGCGTGGAATTTTGAGCGTGAATTTTGAGCGCATAGTCATGTCAACATCAATGGAAGCTAGCGAAAACCCGAACGACTGGACCAATCCATAAGTCTTGTCTTCCTCACAGTGTATTTGTACGTGTAGTACGACGGAAAAATTCGTATTCGCGAGTCCAGTAGTGGTTCCATATGAAG
Source organism: Pleurozium schreberi (assembly GCA_006891605.1). Classification (NCBI taxonomy): domain Eukaryota; kingdom Viridiplantae; phylum Streptophyta; class Bryopsida; order Hypnales; family Hylocomiaceae; genus Pleurozium; species Pleurozium schreberi. Next base: position 27,708 of record VACF01001958.1, read on the forward strand.
TTTAGCGAATACAGGGGCCCTAATACCGCGCAAGTTGAGGTAGTTTATGTGCACCCAGAACCGGTCATCGGGAGAACTCCCAATGAAAGCTGATTGAGAATGTGCACACCTGTACCGTGAACTGCTGAGTACTGTAGGTCAACGAGATTACCCTGAACCTCATATTCGAACAGATGTAGTCACTGGCAAAGCGGTTTCCCTTGCAGTGGCCGATCGGGAGATCTCCCGATGAAAGCACTAGTAGATATAGGTGACATTAAAAGCCTGCGGAAATCAGTAATGGGAGATCTCCCGATAGAATGAATGTGCTGTTTTCATCATAGGAAAGCGGTCTTCTGTTGCAAATTCACCTTGAACCCACACAAAGTAGACCAAAATCCGACCAACAATCATCGGGAGAACTTCCAATAAAGACCCGGACATATACAATGACCCGTCGAGGAGACCCGAAGGTAGATCCACATCACTAGAAGCCACTACAAATTCATAGGAATTGGAAGGACGTTCTTCTCGAGAATATCATAATGGTATCGGGAGATCTCCCGATGGAAACTGATAATTAATTGACTGACTTGTATGCATCGGGACATCTCTCGATATGTCGCTTCCCCAGATTTGAAACACGTGAGAGTACCGTAAATAGTTTCTTCCTGTAGAGTCATCGGAAGATCTCCCGTTGAAAACAGCATTGCGAGCCCCTTCCAGTCATAGTAGTTATCGAGAGATCTCCCGATGACCACCGGTCCTGAGTGTTGATGTAGAATAAGTATTCAACCTCTTCTCAGTGAATGATGGCCGCAGTCATACGCAAATCTAATCATCTGCTTGGCTTCCCTCAGCGCAAATACCACAGTGGATATTCCTCACAACAAGTTACCTATAAAGCTTTACAAGTTCTGTGACACCTAGATGCATTCGTATGTTTACAGTGGCGCCACCATCCCAGAAGCGGTATTCCAATGCAATCGTAAAGTCACAGCATGGAGGCTGGAGTGGATGGAGCAAGTAGAGGGTCCGACAACGATATATCCGACGTTGTCCTTTTCAAGCATGGGACACTTGATGACGGGCCTGGCGGTGCTAGAGCTTCAGGGTCTCGATAACGCAACAGTCCTCATGGTTATTGAAGAGATGGTTCCTAGGTCCGAGGCAACAAGGAAATACGGGTTGATCCTCGACTATGCCACCCTGGATCTGGAGATGTGCAAGACCTTTACATGTAAGGGAATGTTAGAGAAACCCGATGGATCCCATTGCTGGACGCCCCATGAGATGAAGTTGGAGTGGGATATTATGGACGAGAACCGCAACCACAAGGAAGCCCCTATCAAACCAACGCCGCCAAAGCCTTCTCCTTACAAAAAGGGGAAGAAGCATAAAGCCATTGCGGGAGCACCAGGAGATGAAGTAGTGGAGGAACCCGTAGGCAAGGGCAAGGGCAAGAAGACGAAGGTCATGAAGTTGACCCTGCACCGAGCTGTCAACATGACAGAAGCGTAGGTGGGAAAGCTGGACCCGACAAAATCAAGGAAATCAATCAGCTCTACAGCCATGTATTTAAGCCAATGTACAAATGGGAGAAGAAGCCCTTAGCAAATGCAAAAGGCAAACTCATCAGAGTGCACTACAAGTTCCTTCACAAGGCTCCTCCTGGAGTACTCGTATACAGGGGAATTGAGCACAAGAGGCTGAAGGGGATTAAAAATCGGATTCTTGTCAATGCTGACTATAATTCTGAGAACCGATACATTATTGTTCTACCTCTTAGGCTAGGACCATACGGGGTGGACAACAAGGTCACATTCTGGGATACGTGTCCCAAGAAGGAGAGTCTGACCGCAAAAACCCATTACTACATTATTGGTGGACAATACAYAGTACAAGCACACAGGGTTTTGATTGAGTCCAAGGATATCTGCGAGGCAGATAAAGAGGCGGCCTCGACGTTCAACATCATCCCAGTATGGGAACCATACGCCACAAAGAAGAATATAATACTACACCTCTCCAAGGCATTAAATCAGAACATTGCTGGTGAGCAGAGGGAGGAGAGCTTTTCAAAGCAACTTGCGCACGCTCGAATAAAGTAGAATGACATGGGCCGCCCCATGCCGGCGTATGGAGGGCAAGCGCACTCAGCAGAGTACAATGTAAGTACTCCTAACTTCATTCCTCCGTGCCAAGTCATCAGGAGATCTCCCGATGTCATCTCCATGTTTACATAATTGCATGCATCAGTCTTCAGATATGTAGTGCTTCAGTAGGATAGTCCTTCTTGATATCATAGGCAGTCCTACCGATGAATCGGACACTACTTCCTGCAATAATTGTAAGTCCTGAATGCCCATATGAGAATATATACCTTAGGTAAAGAGATGGCCATGCGATTGCTATGCAACGGGAGAAATCTCAATGATCCAGTGAATTGGTAACTAATGATGTCACTCCATACCCAAACCCATTAACAGATCAATTCCTTGTTTGCAGGACTTCTATCCAATGATGTCTATCATTTTCACCGGTTACAAGAATCCAGACCCTTCTCCAAGTCGCAGCTGCTCTAGAGAAGAAGGTGAGGGTCATGAAAAATGAACTCATGTGCCACTACAGGCAGCACCCGCTTCCAAGCAAGAAGCCAGACTACGTTCCATACACCGCTGAAGAATGGGATGACAGCAAAGGGAAGACCCATATGTACTTCTGGTTTCTATTTGAGGTCACATCTGCCGGAGCCCGAGCAAAATTCCTTGAGCAACACAAATTGAAGCGTTTGTTTGACGCATTGGAATATAGGGACGCTAGTGAACATGTGTGTAGAGCGAGGTCGCCATCGGTCCTCATAACAGATGCTGCTAGGTTTCACGACATCCTCACTCATCTGCAGAAGCGACGTGACGAGTGCAAGGTCTGCATCTGGGACTGGCATGTAATAAACTATATTCTGGATGTTGTGGATGGCTTTCCTCATCCGGCTGCTGGAACAAATTACAATGTCTTCTTGGTCTTCCCCTTCGCGTACGACCCGGACCAGGGGTCAACCAGTAGCTTCCACAACTTCTTCCCAAGTATCAAAAGTATTGATGTTGTGTATTTGTCATCTCATATGGAGGAAATGAGTACTCTATATAGGCGGCCTATAATGCCTTGATTCTCGATTGCCGCGTCGGTTGAAATATTCTCTGGCCACATCAGCGACAACATGGTCATTGTCAATGTCAATGGAGGTCCCGAGATCACGTTTCTTGGACTGGTAACCCCTTATCCGTGTTCTTCTTGCCTTGCTATGTCTTCTTCATTCTACTATAATGCAAATTCACAAACTGCCATAGCTAACCTTCGATGTTGGAATTTGTGTTAGCACAAGTCTACGAAGGTCATAGAAATTGTTCACAACGCGGAGACGCAGTCGAAGTCCCTCACAGGCGCCAGGCTAATTTGGGATGACCTCCACATTGAGAGGAAGGAAACGGCCGGCGAGGGCAATCCCAGAGTAGAGGAGGGCGAAGGGGACAAGGATGGAGCAAAGGGAGACCAGACACGAGGTCACAGTGACAATGAAGCTCCAAATTCACCTGCAGGCGGTGACGGAAGCTCCCCATTAGAGGAGACAAAGTCTGATTGCGAGGCCTTCCAAAAAAAGGTTAGTCACTATAGCTATCCATCGAGAGATCTCCCGATGTCAGTTCTTGAATTTGCGTTCCTACTGGGCTAAAAAAAGAGAGTCTCATGCGTTCCACGCCTTGCAGAAAAGAACCACAGTGCCATCGCCACCTGGAGAGGAGTTGGTGCATCCAACTGAACCATCTGCCTCACAGAAGAGGTCCAGAAAAAGAGTTACAGTGCAGAAGACGAAACCAGTGAGGGCGAGGAAGGAATCAGGCAAAGCCCCACTTTGGAAGAAGTCAGGTCAGCGACAGGAGCTGAGGACCAAGCAAAGGCTGGGTGTTGAACTCCCAAAATCTGATGATCTCGGTGCTCCCCCCCATTCTGAAGATGTGCATGGGAGGGCTGCGGTCCCTGTCGTCTCCTCCCTTAAATCACCAAAAGCCTAGGATGCTGCAGAGAGGACCCCGGAATCGAGCAAGGCGGCGTCTATTCTTCTTGCCTGTTCAGAAGGACATGTTCCTGTTACACCTACGGAGCTGGCCAGGGAGGGCGTCCTAGAGAGCACAGTTGCCGATACACCAAGAGGGGAGCCCCGTGGAAAGACAGCGGGAGATCTTCCGATGCCTGTTGTGCGAGAAGTCACTCATGCCCAAGAACAGACGAAGAGGGTGGAGCTCAAGGGTGATGCCTCAGATCTTTCGTTGACGATTGTGCAGGATTTGACTACTAGTCCTGTTGTGGACGCAGCAGTTCATTTGCAAAGAGGTTCATCGGGAGATCTCCCGACGCCTGAGGCCAAAGGGCAATCCACCATCCCTGAAATGCCTGCCAGAATTCTTGAGAATGCCATGGAAGATCTCAAACAGATGAGTCCAGAGGCTCCTCCACCGAAGGTGAATCCATTCATAGCTGTTCCACATCTTGCGCTGACTTACACTGAGAGAGTCTCCATCCGGAATAGGATTAAAGATCTTGTTGATTTGCCGAGTCACCATAAACGTCAAACGCGCAATTTTGGAAGTAAAGAATCATCTGATATTTTGGCCGCGTGTGGGGCTATTAATTTTCTATACAAAAGCATTGTTGATATCGCCTCTGACCACATACTGCAGGCAACAGAGTCGGAGTTAGGCGGACTCAATGCTCGTCCACCTTCAACGGTTCAAGGGAGCAAGGGGAATCGGTGTGGACCGGACGACAGCAAAGGTGCTTGAGGTGACACCCTGTGTTCTTCTGGGCGTTGACATAGAATGAGTGTTGTTCCTGCTCAACTTCTGTCTAACATTGACGTGGTATTTGGGATTGCAAATCGTGCTGGACCTTCGAGGAAGACACCTGGGACACTGGAAAAGGTAGCTCCACGAATCTATACAGTGGTCCTTGATTTAAACGGACTTCTTCTTTATAGGTCCTTTCCCCGTAATCGAGTCCACATTGAGAGGCGGCCCGGTGTCACTACCTTTCTGAATTGGCTCCGTCGGAAAGTGCAAGTTGCATTCTGGAGCAGTGTATCGCCGAAAAACATGGACGACTTGTTAAGCAGCGTGCTTTCAGATGCTACTTTGGGTCCTAGAGATGTCATTGCTTTATCTCAGGGGGCATGCACTAAGTCCTCATACACGGACCCAAGTGCACCGCATAAGCCAACCTTCTTGAAGGACCTTACGACGTTTGCGCGGATTGTTGGTTTGTCTACATTAGAGAACATTCTGCTAATTGATGATAGTCCAGTAAAAAACATCATGAATGATCCGCACAACGCTATTTTCCCTGAGTCGTACTGCGGGGATTCCAATGACAACTACCTTCGTATGCAGTTGATGCCTTGGCTTGATGGTCTCTTTAAGTCAAATGAGAAGGTGCCAGTGTATGTGAAGAGTAACCCGCTCTTTGGTGGACAACCTGGCATGGAGCCCTTGTCGAAGGAGGGCTTTGCAGTTCTATCTAGAGTTATGCATTGATTCCCTTATGTCCACGGCATCATCGGGAGATCTCCCGTCACCGGATTCGCTGTTTTATGGCATTGAGACTGTAGATAAACCTACGTACATACTGTTAATACAATTGTAAATGCACTTGTAAATGCACTTGTAAATTTTATTTTGAAAACAATTCTGCGAAGGTTTAGAATCCTGAACTAGAAACTTTATGATATGGATAATTACCATACTTGCACTTTGACATCAATCATTGTAATCGAACATTCAATATGCAGAATAAATTAGCGGACTTATGCACCCACTGTTCATTGCATTTCAATTTGGGTCCTTCRGTTCATGTTTGGTTTCTATCCTGTTTAGAGAGTTTCTTGYGTGCTCGTTGTTCCTTACTTATTCCTCACATTCATGCTTGGCAAGCAGTGGCCACAATGGACTTCTACTTGTTAGTTTACTCAACACATTTTGGGTTGAGAATTCCTCAGTATGTGCTGACTTCCATATATTTGATATTTGATTTCTGGTATTGTATGTGTGTCTATATACTCCAACTTCACCGGGACATTTGTAGCCTTATCGGGAGGACTCCCGCTGAGGGTGAAGGTGATTAATAATGTTTGTCCATTTGGATATCATTTTGGATATCAACTTGATTCGGATATCTCCCCGTTGTTTGAAGTACTAGTGTATTCAGTTTGTAATCTAACTTCATCGGGAGATCTCCTGTTGTTTTCAGTCTCATGGTTTGATGAATTGACGTATTTCTTGAGTTTGGTCGGTGCAGAAGGCAGTTCTTGTTATTTTGACAGGTGCTCTATGCATTCAAGGCAGTGTTTTGGATCTTCCTGACGATCTAAACGTCCCTCCTGGTTTTTGTAGTTTTCTTAAACAATTGAATCAACAGACTCACTGTGGGTTGTGGTCTTCCATGAATATTTGTACTTTGGAAGCATTGTTGCTGCGGCTTCTTCCTCAAAGTACTGTGAAGGGGTTCCTCTATATTGTTGGTGTGGACAAACCAAAGAAGAATGACTCCTATCCAGACCGTGGTGAATTAGTGAAGTATATCTTAGGTTGCTCTGAACTACGTAACATTCTTTGGAACCAATCTATAGTTGTGCTTGAGTTAAATCCTCTGCAGTGGCCACATGCTCGTTTGATAGGACGCTCCATACTTGTGAGGGATGACCTCGATTCTTTTGAATCGGAGTGTCCACGGTATGTACGAAAGGAGCTTACTACTCATTCTGAACCCTAAAAGGCTAGATCATAGTAATATGGAGTAGTGTAGATACTCTAGGTCAATTATGCCTTCATTTCTTTTGAAGAGCAGCTTTTCATTGTTTTTTATTTCAATATGAATAAATTGTGGGAAACCCACCTTACATTTCAATTACTTTCAAGCTTAATTGTATCGTACCACAAGACTGTAAATATTTGCATTGCATTTTGTATTACCTTGTCATTACCTTGTCATTACCTTGTCATTTTGTGTGTTCTTTTGTACTTGTCGAATGCAACGACTCTATCGGGAGATTACTGGATCCTAATTACGCAAGGAAATACCAAGAGGCCAGCACTAACTTAGTCCTTGTAATAGTTTTAGCTGAATAATAATTGGTTTCATTTGGTTACATGCCACACTTAGAATCCCAGTTCCTTGAATCTGCACTACATCAAGAGATCTCCCAATGATTTCTCTCAATTACAATGTACAATTAAGTGATGTATGCTCAAACAAGGTCTGCTTCATTCTTTTCTCTCCATTTTCATAGGAATTGGAGTCTATTAATTCGGAAGATTGGGAGGTCTCCCGATGCTTTTGTCCTTCACAAAGTCCAAAATTCATTGAATAGTCCAAAAGTAGTGAAATATCGCATGAACCCAAGAGATCCTGTGAAGTAGTTAGATGATTTATACACTTACGCACACTTTCTCACTCTTCCGGTCTCTAACCGCAAACTCACAACACCAAAAACACACAGAAAACCCAAGAGTGGATTCTATCCTGTCACGATCCCAACAATTTTCTACATCACAAAAAAACCACAACCCCAAGGCCCTACAACTTTCGGTCCTGGGTACAACTCTGAACCAATCCGGTTTGACTTTACCTCTATTTAACCATCAGAGGGACCACCATCTTATTTTGAGAGTGGTAGGCTTGCCACTCCTTCCGTGAATTATAGTGGTTAAAGACCCACTGTCTGATTCTCTAACTTCCTACTCTAAACTGGATCCGGTTTGATCCCTCACAACACCCCAAACGCTAATCCGGACTGCAGGTCACTCAGAGACCCCCCGTACGATCCACTCATATTACAACAACCCTGGTTTTCTCTCCAATCTGTGCAAAGTTGAGGTGGCTGCAAGTGAACCAATCCGTTCCAACACACACACAGCCTTCTCCTGTTTACCAACTCTGGATAATGAGACCCCTTAGGAGATTGGACACTCAATTGGATTTCCCACCCAGGAGTTCTAGCATGACTAAGGAATCCCCCCCTAACTGCCTAGCCTAATCAACGGTTTTCTCACCTGGGATTGACGACTGTGGAGCGCTGAGGAATCAAGAATCCACTCTCCAACTCTTACTTATCCACTTACATGCACATAAAACCGAAAATACAATACCAAGGGAAGAAATCTTCTACAAACCGGATTGCGTCCTCCTAACTCCTCCAAGTACAACCCTGCCAAGCTTGGGAAGACATACAAAGAGAAAGCAAATAGACAACACAAACAAGATTACAAGAAAAAGACTCCCAGCCCACCTCGTGGGGCTAACTTAAATATCACACGCAAAAACACAAAAAGGGCAGCAAGGCTCGGAAAATCCGCCTAACTATTAGCCTGAATTCCTAACTACTTGGACGAATCCAGTTCTGTTCCTAGCTACTTAACATAAAATCAAACCTAATTTGAAACTTCCCTAATCACAGAGCCAATAGTGGACTCCTCTACTTCTTGGTGCAGAACCACAAAGGCATCAACCAAGCTCCGGATTCGAGACCCCTGAGCGTCCGGATCTGGTCCATGCGGAGTTGGAGGCGAACGTAAGGCAATATGTTCTGCCCCAGCTCCTGGACTTCTCACCCTTGGCTGTTTCTTGGACTTTAGAATTGAGAACGTTCGGTCCAAGGACATCGGCACATCCTAGAAGTCACTCAGAACGGATATGTCCGAGAGATGAAATCCGGTTGTGCAGCCAACTCGGATTAACTTCTTGCTGCATTCCTCAATCTGCTCTACCAGTACCCTGGAGTTCCGCATTGTCTCCTCAATTATCTCCGAGTAATCCAAAAGGATCCTCACAATGCGGGAACCGGAAGGTTTTTGCTCCTCCAGTTCCTTGTACAGTTTTGCTTGGGCCAGGATCTCTCCCTTAATACCCACGGTCGCTATGATCTGGTCAGCAATTGCCTGGATCCCTTCAGTTGCCTCCTTCCTAGCCGCTGCATCTTTTCGTGCCACAAGGAGTTCCGCTCTCAAACGGTCGGTCTCCTCAGTCAAATGTTGGATCTGCAATGCACTCTTCCACCTTCCCCGGCAACTTCCGATCCGGTTCTGCACCCACCAATTTCCTGATGCTGGCAAGAATACCCCGCTTATCCTCCCAATCCGTCCGGATTCCGATCAAAAGGCTGATAAGGCCCTGGAACGAAGTACCTGCTTCTAATTCTTTGGAAGTACTCAGGAGCGGATCCGGTCTGGCTGGTTGCTGCTGTGGCGATTGCGGAGCCTCCTCTTGGACCGGATTAATCCGTGGCGGGGGCGTCCTTCTCCCAGTCGGCGACGTGTTCTTATGTCACTTGATCTTCTGTCTGAGTTCCTCCTCATCCTCTTCCTCATCTTTGTCTTCCCGATTTAAACCGGAATTGGAGATCTTATTGTCCTCCTCATCCTCATCCGATTTTTCATATTTCAGGAGCGTCTCCTGGGTCTTGAAGGTCTTTTCCTCCGAGTTTGATAGGAATTCTCTCTCCTTGTACAAGTGGAAGATGTAGGGACTCACGGGTGTGGCCCTACTCTTCCCAACCCTACTAACAAGCTAGGCCACCAGATCGGAAATGATCCGGCCCGAGTCCACTTTCCGGACTCCGCTCAGAGATCCGAAAATCATATTCCGGAGCGTAATTGTGACCCGCGTCGGCTTTTCTGGATGCAGGATCAAAATCAGGAACTCCATCAAATGGCGCTCCCAGCTATCCAAGCAATCCTCCACCGCATATCCGTCCTTCAGGTTGACTGCTCCCCGGAACTTCCCCTTAATGTATTTGTCGCTACGGTTCGCCATCCCGAATCCGCCTTCTTTGAATCCGCAAACCTTCTTCCATAGTGCTTCCGTCCACTAACCAGGCGATCCGCGGATGGTGTTGTCATACTGATTTGCCGTCTGCGTGAGGAGTTCCTACACCATCCGCTCCTCCTGGAAACCCCAGGGTTTGTTAATCAACCCCAAATACCTCACGGACTTGAGGTCCTCCATGACCTCGATCTTTTCCGGATCGTTCACGGGAATGACTGGAACCACCTTTCGGAGCTTTATTTTGGGATCAGTCGGAGTAGTACTGCCCGGTCTAGGTCGTAGCGGAGGCATGGGCACTAAAATTAACCTCACAAGTATCCGCTCCTAACCTAGCCGCACGTCCCGTTCCTCACACCTCTCTCCGATCTCAATTGGACCCCTGCAAAACAATCTTTTGCACTCGTACGCCTCCGCTCATACTACCCAGCACCTGAAAACACTCGCTGGCGGAGAGCGGAACAATTCACGAACACGCCAGACAGCAAGGGAGAAAGGAGGAATGCTGTCAGTTTCAAGCTTAATATAGCCTGCGGACCCAATCTGGTCCGGTCCTTCTATCCGATCCAACCCTAATCCGATCGAGTTTGGCAGGATTCCGGTCCTAAGTACTTTTAGACCGGATCTGCCAAATGATCCACTACTTCAATGTCATCACTAAATTCCAATTTTCTTCTGTTCCTTAATTGAATCTGGATTCCAACTGGAAGGTTTCCATTCCAAATCGTAGGTAACTTAGAAAAATCGAAAGTTTAGGTTGCGACACAGCACATTCCATAAAGCAACTTCAAAGTCATTGCAGCATGACTTAGTGCAGTCATGCTGCCCTTATGAAACTAGGACTTCACTCCCATTTGACTTCAATGGCGTTTAATCTACATTGAAGAATATCACATTGGAAAATATTGAAGTCATGAATCAGTCACGGACATAATTCACCACTACCCTGACACTAGAGTATGCCAGGGAGAGCATTTATGACTGCAACGTCACCTTCTAGCTCCTTTTACACGACAATAATGCAATTGAAGAGCAGGCAGGTTGTTCACAAAATGAAGTGGCTGTTTAAAAACCGCACTTTCTTCAATGTAGTATCACATTTCTTCTTTGTGGCAGAGGCCCACTTTGATCTCGTGTTTTGCTTTTCCGTCCTTCCCTGCACAAACATGGAGCAAGAGATAAAGACCATAGAGAAATGAACGTGAGGGGGCGCAAGGTGTCCGAAACCGGCTGATCTGCAAGTCCCCTCACCTTTCACCATGTCCACAAAATCATATCCAATTCCATGCACGCGGTTTAGAAGCCACTGAGACTTGGAATTGTTGACAACTTGCTGGTACTTTGCTTAGATGGTAGTGATGTTGGGGCATCTCCAAAAAGCTTCCAAGAGTGGTCACAAGTACCACTTGAGATATTCCCTATCGTCAGTAAAGGTGCGTAGCCACTTTATATAAAACGGATTCGTGATCAAGACATTCTCCTATGCATTGCAGGCAACCYTACAACTCGTATTGTCTACAATAAACGTGTTCTTTGCACTGAACTCTATGCATTGGCCATACACTAAGGATAAGATATTTTTCCCCGAGGTTCCCTTACCTTGCTCTCCTCCACTTGGGTCATTATTGATACATGACCAACAAGAGAGGGGATCTGTGTAACAAGCAACATTTACCACTGTAGGAGTACAAAAACCATGGACGGATAGAGTTAGAATAAAATAGATTTAGAATAGGATAAGATTTTCATTATTTTTGGTACGTAACCAGAAGTAAAGCCATGTACGTATAAATATGGGCTTGGTCACTTTCCGGTTGCGTAGGAGAGATTATGAAAGTTCTGTAATTGGATCAAAATTGGATCCAGAAATCTGGATGAGACCGGATAGGAGAGACCTACAACCTATAATTCCGACCTAGGAATCTAGTGATACAATTTATGGTAAAACCGCTCTCCCTTTGAACCGTTGACAAAGTGACGAGTACTTACCTTCTGCCATTTCTCTCTTTTTTTTTTTTCTTCCGCGGTATTCTTGCGCACGTATAGTTGAGAGAAAGAGTGGTGAGGTAGTGATTGTAACAGTAGAGTTGGTGAATCCCCACGGATCTGACTGTTTCTATTAAAAATCCATGGCGAAAAGAAGTAGCCAGAAGAATATGGATAAGGTGCGAATGGTCTCTCTGACCAATCCTGAGGACATATACATTTAGAAGCAATTGGACGAAGACCTGATGGGAATAGGATGTTACGGTTTGATCAAAAGATCGTGGAGTCTCAAAAATGATCAAGTCATTCAGGAACTCATCGTGGGAGTTTTGTATTAGTATGAGTTGTCAATGAGGGGTTGTTGCTTGGATGGAGGAGGCTTGGTCAGACGTCTACGGATTATGGAAATCTAGAGCTGGACTTGCTTCCCGAGCGGATAAATTTTCAATTGAAAAATTTATGAATCCCACTCATGCCAAAGAGGGATTCTCTATTCGCGACTATGCAAACGAGAGACATAGGCAGGTATTAGAATTTTTTATTCCAATTCTATATCCGAAAAAATTGACCCAGGTTATGGTCACAGTAGCCAACACCATCTTTGGTGCAATAGAGGGCTGATTGGTATACTTGGGGAAATTCATTGTGGGGATAAAGACCAAACTAGCGGATCACATATGGAAGGGAAAGCATTGTCCTATAAGGCCCTATCTCTTCCACCTTTAACATCAGAACGAGGTCCTAAAAGAAAGGKAGTTGGTAAATAACAAAACCGGATTGGAAATCCTGAAATGCGGCCTCATGAGTGATGTAGAAGAGGAGAAGCTAGTATCTGAAGGAGAGGAGCTCGAGAAGGCAAAGCTTGTGATTGACCGACAGGAGAAGAAGAAAAGAAAATCCACTGATTCGGCCTCGCTAAAGAATCTTCTGGAATGTAGTCCGAAAGGAATTCCAGAAGGACCAAAGAAGATGGAAAGTGTGCTGGAGTTCTCCGACCCCGGAGTCAAGTGGGTGATGAAAGCAAGGGCGTATTACGACACCTTTGTAGACTCCTGGTTAAGATTTAAAGAGAGCTGGATGTCGAGCCGGATCAGGTCATAGAAGAAATTCGATGTTGACTGGGTCCGGAAGTGATGAGAGGAAAGGAAGAGGAAGAGKAAGAGATCCAGAACCTGAAGAAGCAATAGGATGATCTCCAATCCCAAGTGAATTGGGTAGAAGGGGAGTTGACAACATCAAGATTGAAAGAGAAGGAGGCATTGCAACTTGTGAAGGGTTTATCTAGATTGGTGGCGGAACTGGAAAATATTGTTGCCAAGGCCGCTCTCTTTAACGCCCGGCTAACCAAAGAAGCCCCGTAAACCGGATCCAAGGTGGTTACCATCCTGATTGATTTTTCATCCCGGATGAAAACTACATGAAGCAAGATGCGCCATTTGTTGCAACGGCTCGATCTAAACCAACCAATGGACTTCTCGCAATTTCTTGAAGTACCGAAAGTTGAGGGGACTCTGGATAAGCAGACACCACTAGTGCCAACGTTGTTGCAACCAGAAGGACTGAAGGCCTTTCTCCCTCAGTCAATAAGACCGTCATGTCAAGCACAGTCAGAACGGGCAGGCAAGAGGACGATATCTAAGCCAAAAAGGAGACCAAAAGGGAAGAGCGTCCCGGCTTGACCTAAAGTTTCCGTCCCCCTGAAGGCTCCAGCTTCTTGCCCAACTCCGACTAACGTTTTTAAGGAGCCCAGACCACCAATCCGGTCCAATCTGTTTGGCCGGATGGGAGTCTTGAACCCAGCTCGGACCCATCCGAAAAACTTCAACTACATACAGTAGGCTACGCGAAGGAGGGAGTGTGCGAAGATTGTGTTGAAAGATATGTTTGCAGCATTTGATGATAAAGAAGAGGTCCGGATCATCGAGAAGTTAGAAGAAGACGAGTTTGAATCCGGAGAGTAAGAAATAGATGATGAAGATTCACCTCCACCAATGGCATAGAAGATTCAGACTTGGGCGGTAATCAAAACGACCTTAGTCATGACTACGGTCACAACTTTGGTTAAGACGACAGTCCAGGCATCATCGAGTCTGATATTGGCAGGTAGGTGATATAAAAGACATAGTCATTTCCATAAAAAACTCGTCCACAATGACTACAGCGCCTAGAAATTGACAACAGTCATATGTATCCTAAATGACTGCAAACGTAGTCATAGATGTAGTCATAGAATGCTAAAATTCTTGTAGTGGATTGGCAAGTAGTTCGAAGAAAGAAAAGCAATTGAAATGATTTTTASTTAGTTAGGATTTGATTTTCAATTTTGTAATGGGTTTCCAAGCATGGGCTTGGGTTCTAGATTTCTAGGTCTCATGTATTTGATTTTCTGAGTATCTCAAAAAGTCATTTGATTTGTTGTCCGGATTTCCAGGCCAGCTTTTTGCTTTTAGTTTTGTGTAATAAAGGGTGGACAAGTCTATTGCCCTCCCATTCCATCCTAGCATTTTCAGTCATCTATTTGTACTTCTGTCTTTTAAACTAAGCCATCAATAGGCATTCCGGTTTTTACTTCAATTGTGAGAGTTTCTACCTTGGGTGTTTGCTTGAGAATGGAGGTGTAACAGGGAGTGAGAAGAGGGGGAATCTGGATCTTAGAAGACTGGGTCAGACTGCGGGAGAACATTTGTACTGAATTGTTAGGTTTGTGAAAGTGAGTTTGAGCATGGTGCTTTTAAATGACTGGAACGGTAATCCGGTGAGAGAAGTGGTGCGGATGCAAGTTAGGAATCTAATTGATTCTGTGCGGATGTAAGCAACCGCCAATGAAAATCCCCACACACCGGAAGGTCTATTAACTACAGGATCACTCTAACTTCTAGAGAACAATCTCTTCCGTCGGATTCCGAGTACCTTTGATCTATCATTGTAGTGAGAGAAGTGGGAGACGGATTTGAGTGACCTACTTTCTGGATAGACCAACTGGGAGGTTGTGAGGACGTTATCTTATCAATCCTACTGCAATACTATGTCATCAGTATGTATATTTTTGTTGAGAGAGGAGAGATTGTGAGATAAGTGGTGAGTCCCCATTCCATTATAAGATCAAAGGCCAACTTTTTTAGGATAACACAAAGGCATCAAAAACCAATTGAGTGAAAACCAACGTAAGCGGAAGCCAGAAGAAGTTGAATCCGGATTGGATTCCAGAAGGATATATATCTGGAATAGAAAAAGAACGTGTAGAAGGAAAGAAAAGGGAGTTAATCTCGATAATGTAAGCTTGTGCACAACAACATACTAGGATCCCTTGGGACAATATTTCGTGTCATCTTACAATGTTTGGATGTTGTAAAGATACTTACGCCTAGATTGCGTGTATAACAACCTTTGACAGCATTATTAGGAACCACATCCCATTGTAAGAAAATTGCGTTTTTTGCTATGTTTTTGCAAAAACATGTGACGTTCAAAGAAACGTGTGACAGTTTTCAAAAACATCCTGCGTTTTTCAAAAAACACGTGCAGGATTGTAAGTTCTCGGATGATGTCGACGAAGATGGATCTGGAAAAGCGAGGAAACATGTGCATGTCATTAGTAGTGTCACATGACATCAGTGACATCAAACACAACATTACGTGTGTTTTTGGACGACGTCTCGGAAGACACACTTCTTCCACGTCAGCCAACTTATTTACAGCAACTACAGGCAGCGGCTATGCATTTGGGAGGATGTTGCTCAAAAGGAAAAAACTGCAGGAAGGGGAAGCTGCCTACATAGGGGTCCAAAACACAAAGAGTGGAAGTGGAATGGAAGTTAGGGGGCAAAATTTTTTGAATGTCAGTAATGTATCTTTTAGAATATTGTAGTGAAAGAACTATATTACCAAAAAAAATATGCATCAATTAATACATGACAACTTTGAAGGAAAAATGGCCCTGAAAATGGACATTACTTGAACATTGAAAGGGTTCAAACATTCTCAAAATCATAAAAACGGAGAGGTAAGGGGGAAAAAAATTCACCAAGAACAAAATAAGGTATTATAAGGAAAAAAATGGGGGTCGGTGGAAAAAATGAAAGAGTGGAGGAAAAAAAATTGGAGGAGCCAAAGGGGCAAAATGGGGAGTGGGGAGGAAAAATGGGTGGGTTGGAGAAAGAAATTGGGGAGTGGAGAACAGAACTCGGAGTGGAAACAAAATGGGGAGTGCAAAAAAGAAATGGAGAGTTCAAAAAATAATGGGTAGCGGGGGAAAAAATGGGGATTTAGGGGCAGACAAATGGGGAGTGGAGAACGGATTCAGGAATGCCCAAAAAAATCTAGGGATTGCAAACATGTATTGGGGAATTGAAAAAACAAATTGGAGGTGAGAAAATGAAAATGGGGAGCTGAAAAGAAAAATGGGAAGTGCAAGGGAAATGGGGAGTCGGGAAAAAAAACTGGGGAGTGCAGGAAAAAATGGGAAGTTGGGGCAAGAAATTGCTCATGGGAAAATATATGAGGAATGAAAAAACTGACTGTAAAGTGTCCACTAAAAATGGTGAGTGTAAAACAAAAAATGAGGAATGCAAAACAAAAATGGGGAGTGAGGAACAAAAAATGGAGAATGCAAAACAAAAACGGGGATTGGGGAAAAAAAATGGGTTGTGGGTAAATAATTGGGTTTAGAGTGGGGCACTAAATGGGGAATGTGAAAATAAGTGATGTGGCGTTGGATGCGTCAAGCGAGGCAATGGGGAAGAGAAAGGGTTGAGGGGGGGGGGGGGGAAACGGGAGGCATAAACCAAAAATGGGGAGCAGAGAAAGCAGTGGGGAATTAGACGCCTTTTGCACAAAATTAACGATTTGCCTATTAACAAAATTTTATTATTTTTACTCATATTTTGGAAGACCTTCAAGCATTTTTCATATGAATGGGTGAGTTTATTATTGTGAAGCAATTTATGTTTGGAAAAAAGGACTTAGGAGTGTGGACATATAGACGAGAACATAAAATATGATGGAGATACTTTGTTTGGTTATAACAAAATTGTTCATGTGACATTCATGATTCATTTAGACACCCATTTTCTTTAGAAAATATTGCTTATTGGATGTCAAACTGTGGATTTGTTTTCTCATATTATGTTTTTTAACATAGTTTATTGAAATTTGTGAATTTTACTGAAAAAACTGGAAATAGAATTCATTCCTCTAAGGTCGTGTCGCACATGTATATCAAATTTTGTTTTGTTTTTCTAAATTTTTTAGTCAATTAAATTGCTTTACACACATGCAACATTTTTTCTCCTTATTCACACCCACTCTTTTGGGAGAAAACACAAGCGGGTGTGAAATTCTTGATTTTTTTCTTCATCTTCAAATTAAAAAAAATTGTGGTTGATGTAACAATTTAAAGTGATGGCATGCCATGCTAGCATAGTTAGACATTGTTTATGAATTTTAGCATTGTTTTGTAGATGTTAATTAAAAGATCAAACAAGACATGAATTGAAATGCCGACTCAAACATGCACATGTTTTTTGCAATGTCTACCAAGACATCCAGATAGACAAGATCTAAACCCTAATGCATCAAGTATATCCCATATGGTTTGTTTTTCCTCCTACCATTCTACTTGTATAAATATCATATGGTTTTTCATATAAATCTACTTAAAATTAAATGAGCTTATATGCCAAATTGCCAATTATCATATATAATGTATTTTATACGATGTATTGTATCTAATGTATGGTGTATAATGTATGATGTATTTTGAATGGTGTATTGTATCTAATGTATGGTGTACAGTGTATGATGTATTTTGAATGGTGTATTGTATAAAATGTATGGTGTAAAGTGTATGATGTATTTTGGATGGTGTATTGTATATAATGTATGGTATATAGTGTATGATGTATTTTGAATGGTGTGTAATGTCTTTGAAAACAACCAATCAATCTTTTGGCAAATGAACCACCACATCAGGCATGACAAGATGATATTTGTATTGGTGTCCCAAGTAACTGTGACGTATACGACGTCATGAAAGACAAGCCTCCGGAGCCTGAATCCTCATAAGACTGCACACGTGGTGTTTGATATGGAAGCGCCACGTCAAATTTTTCGAGGTCCACGTTAACATTTTCCATGGGTCCTCGTCACTGCCCTGGGCACCCCAATTTTTTGGTGAAAGAAGTCTGCGTGGCAAGAGCTGCCTCCCAAAAGGTGATGTGGCACTGTGGACCCCTCCATGTGCCAGACCTAGAGGAGTTTGGAGTTCGTGGATCTGTAGTGACATCACCAGAAATCTTCATTTTTTACGTGACGTTTCAAGAAATTTGGGCACATTTTTACATGTTAAAAAAAAACGTATTTTGGACGACATCAATGATGACGTGAAACCTGTAGAAAACAACGCAGTCGATGTTTATTTCAACAGTCATCAAAAACGCGGTTTTCTTATAGTGTCCGCCATGTATGGAGTGCTCCTGCTACCCTAAAATGCTACTTTGAATTGCAAGAAGCAGCGGCGCAAAAAGTGCTTAAGCCATGGACGGAAAACTACTTTACGGGACTAGGTTGTTTTGCTAGCTTGGATCCTATTGTTTGGGTTTGGAGAATCAAGCAAACTACAATCCAGGACAATTCCCTAAACATTGAAAATTATCAAGTTCCGAGCACCACTAGTCAACCCATCTTATTAGTCAAGAGCTCCTACAAGGTAAGGAAAGCGACCCCAAGAACGGACACGCTTGGACTTGTGAGCTGGGAGATGCAAACCTTAGAGAGAGACTTGGAAGCTTTCTTAACCTTCTTTGACGGCGCAGCTGCAACATTAGCTGCAGTAGCGCAGTCATTGGAGGCATCCTCAAAACCTCCCTTGCCTCTTTCATCTAGGTTGATCTCCAAGTCGAAGCAATCAAGTGCGCACTCCTCGGAGGACTAGGACGCATCATTGGCAGCAACAATGGGGGGGTTCCTTTCCACCACGGTTGCTTTTGATGCGGTTTTAGCTGCCTCTCCTACCTTCGAGGCTTTGGAGGAGGGAAATAATCCTCTCCGCGGGCTTAGGGTTTCTACCACACTTTGCTGAACGCCACGCTCACATGGGAGACCTACAGTTGGTGTAGTTGTTTCCGGGGATGCAATGTAGGGATCGAGTGAAACTTCTACTACACTTGGAAGCACTGGCTCCGCCATGACAATCTTGTTAGGGGTGACCTCACATGGGAATGATAGAGGAGAGGGTTCATGGTCAACTACAGTCCAATGCGGTGATGAGGGTTTTCAGAAATCTATCTCTAGGAGTTCAGAGTCTGAGTACAAAGTCAATTATGCCTTCTAGGCCAACTAGTCACCAGCGGCATCAATTGTCTTCTTCTCCTTCAACTTACCTGCACACTTGTCCCTAGTTTTCTTCACAACGTGTCTCTTTTTGCGTGAATCTACCCTTGCTAGGAGGTTCATTGCACGAAACACTTGTACTATTTGTTGTGTTTCAGGTTTTTGCTAGGACAGTACTATGGATACTACGAGTTCTGTGCGTACTATTACAGGGTCAAAAGATGAAACATGGGCCGTTCATTCTTAGGAACTTTGTGTAGAGGACAATTCCCAAGGAAAATACTGAATTTGCATGTTCTATTGCTAAGAAATACATGCTAAATGAAGCACACTTTATGGCAATAAAGAAGGCACAGGAAACATTGGTTTGCAAATCCCTCTCGTGGGAAGTTGTATGTTCATTAGGAGAACAACCCTACAAAACCTCAGGTCCAACTTCATTACCTTGGGTATTCGAAAGTACTCAAAACCCTTAAAACTGCAAGTGTGACATATTATGGAAATTGCACACGACCCCCTGAARTCATTCCAAAAAAATTGAAAAAATTCAAGGACGTTGGAAAATGGAAAAGAAACCTTTACTCTGAATTTCGTGTTGATTGGACTATTTTTTCATTACTTATGCTACAAACCAACTTCAACTTCTAACGTGTGACAAAAAATAGTACAAGTGTTTCATGCAATGACCCAGTAACGCATCGCCTTATGCGCCCCTAGCAAGGCCCTCATTCTCAAGCGTTGACTAAGTGATGGACGGATTGCCTTCTGCTCTCTCTTTTGACCTTCCCATGAAATCCGCAATCATGACCTTCAAGGCATCAATTGCAGCTGTTTGGGCTGTCGTGGTTGCAAGCACTTGCGAGAATTCTTGGTCCACCTTGTGCTTCAAAGACTCCACTATGGATTTTAGAGATAATGCACCTACCTCAGCACTCTATGGACCGCCAAGAAGACAAGGTTGAAGGATTAGTTATTCATATATGGCAGTTCAGAATAAGTTTGACTCTAATCATTTTTGAGTCACTTCAAAAGAAAAATGACTTGCCATCAACTTGAAACCTAACACATGATTTTGCAATGACTATAAAGCAACCGAACAAATACACAACCACTACACAATGACTTCAACACAACTCCTTTGCTTGAGAGGGTCTGCATACACTAGTGTTCCAACTGCGCATGCTGGTAGCATAAGAGGCCAATTTCAATGGACCGAAATACTCAAATCCATAGCTTTTTGTATGTGTGTGGACACCAACATTGAAGTTTGACACCCCTCCATTGACACCACACATACACACCACTGCAAAACATTCTATAAGACTACGACTTATGGAGAGGAGGACCTAATCGTTCAATAGACTACACGAAAAGAACTTGTTGTGATGGTGTTAGTAAGCAAAACACTACAGAGGACAAAAAAGTTACGCATCTTGAACTCGGACAGGGATTCACTGCTCTTCTAGTGATTTACACCACAAAAGCCGGGGGCAACTATTGTAGTCATTTTTTAGTCATGGACTTACCCGATGCCATTGGGCGGACACCGAGACAAAGCTTGTACAACTTCAAAGTGACATCTAGTTCAAACAACCACCACAGAATCATTGCCTTTCAATGGTTGACTTCAAGACGCAAAACACTTATACTGGATGAAAACAAAAAAGAAGACTACAAGAAACACCATATTCATTGAAATGCTCGGTGTCCGCCCAATGAAAATCCGTGTCTATGTAATACTTTTCCATAAATTGAAGCCCTATTCACTCACGTCCATGCATTTCAAGCAAAAAACAAAAACAACACCTAAAAGAAGCACAAGGGAGTGGGCTACTTATAAAGGCTACTACCTTCCCAACTTTTCCTTTTCTTTCAAGTACATGGCTTGGCTTCACACTTAGCCTTGCACTTTCTATATTCAGCTCCTTCAAACGTTGGACATGTGTTTCTCAATAATCCTTCAGCTTTCCCCACTGCAAGCTGTTTATGTATTTAGAGCAGTCTTCCATTCCTGCCAGCTACTTCACCTTCAAGCAAGACCGCTCCGACTTCATGAACTTAATTCTGGCGGTTTTGAAGCCGACCATGCTATTGGGCTTCCCCTTGTACTCAAACTCGTTGTGCAAAGCCGCCCTAATTTTTTGCACAACAAATTGGTCCTGCTTGGACCAAGTAGTACATTACATATCCAACATTCCTGGAGTATAATCACGGATTGCTTCATCCCAAGCATTTTTTCCCATACACCCTTCATCCATTTCACCATCATTGCCCAGAAAGACATAATTTGTTTTTTCCCTTCGCTGTCAAGATTTTGACTCCTTTCGTAGTACTTTTGGTGTCTCTTTTGCCGTGAAGCCCTATTCTCACTATCCTCTGTAGGCGCTCCAGAATTCTGAGACCACAACGCTCCAAATGCTGGTGGTTGAGGCCCATTCCAAGCGAGTGGTGGCTTTGAGGATTGCTAGACCATACTGTGCCAGTTGCCAGGTCCAGCCCGGTGCGTACGGGGTCGCGGAAGGTGGAGGTGCTGTCGCAGCACAAGGCAGGTAAATACCCTATTATACTCACAAAAACCACCCTAGAGTATAACAAAGTGACTCTAAAGATCGAACCCAAGAGATTCTGTGAAATAGTTAGCTTTTCTACATACTTAAGTACACTTTTTCTCCTTTCCGGTCCTCAACCGGAAACTCAATACTACAAAATACATAGGAAACATAGGACCGGATTCTATCCTCTCCCGATCCTAACAATATTCTATGTCACAAACAACCACAACCTCAAGGCCCTACAACTTCTAGTCTTGGGTACAACTCTGAACCAATCCGGTTTGACTTTACCTCTGTTTAACCATCAGAGGGACCACCATCTTGTTTTGAGAATGGCAGGCTCACCACTCCTTCCGTGACTTATAGTGGCTGAAGACCCACTGTCTAATCCTCTAACTTTCTACTCTAATCCGGATCCGGTTTGATTCCTCACAACAGTCCAGAAGCTAGTCCAAACCACAGGTCACTCAAAAAACCCCCGTACGATCCACTCATATTACAACGACCCTAGCTTTCTCTCCAATCCGTGCAAAGTCAAGGTGGCCGCAAGAGAACCAATCCATCCCAACACTCAATCAGTCTTCTCCTGTTTACAAATCCTTGGATGATGAGACCCCTCAGGAGGTTTGGAACCTCAACCGGATTTCCTATCCAAGAGTTCTAGCACGACTAAGGAATCCCTCCCTATCCGCCTAGCCTAGCCAACAATTTTCTCACCCGGAATTGAAGACTACAGAATGTTGAGAAGTCCAGAATTCCCTCCCAACACTTACTCACCCACTCACATGCACATGGAATTGAAGATACAATCACCAAGGGGAGAATTCCTCTGCCAACCGGAATGCACCTCCCTAATTCCTCCTCATACAATTCTGCCAAGCATGGGAAAACATACAAAAGAGAGAGCCAAAAGAAAGTACAAACGAGTTTGCAAAAAAAAGACTCCCAGCCCACCTCGCAGGGCTGAATTAAATACCAACTCAAAACACAAAAGGGGCGGTAAGGATCGGAAAATCCGCCTAACTATCAGCCTGAAATCCTAACTACCTAGTCAAATCCGATTCCGGTCCTAATTGCCTAACATCAAAATCAAACCTACTCTTCAGCATCCCTAATAACAGAACCGATGGTGGGCTCCTCTACCTCCCGATCCATCTCTGCAAACGTCTCAGCCAACACTCGGATGCGAGCACTGCTAGCGTCCGGATCCGGTCCATGGGGAGCTGGTGGCGAATCCAGGTCAATAGGATCCGTTCCAGCTACTGGGATTTTTGCCCTTGGCTGTTTCTTGGACTCCGGAGTTGAAAATGTTCCATCCAAGTTCATTGGTACATGGAAGTCACTTTGAAAGGAAATGTCCGAGAGATGGAATCTGGTCGGGCAGCTGATTCTTACTAACTTCTTGGTACACTCCTCGATCCGTTCAACCAACTCTCGGGAATCCCGCATCGTCCCCTCAATGGTCTTTGAGTAATCCAACAGGATTCTCACAATCCGTCCACCTGAAGGTTTCTGCACCTCCAGCTCTTCGTACAATTTGGCTCGGGCCAAGATTTCTTCCTTGATCCCCACCATCTCGGTAATCCGGTCCGCTAAGGTTCGGATCCCTTTCGTGGCCTCCTTCCAGTTTGCGGCGTCTTCTTGAACCACGTGGAGTTCCGCCTTCAGCTGGTCGACCTCTTCTCTCAGTTGCCGGATTTCCTTCTCCATTTCTTCCTTCTCGGCCGGATCCGAGATGCACTCCGCGACTTTCCACGGTAAGTTATGATCCGGTTCTGCCTCCACCAATGTGCTGATGTTGGCGAGGATACTCCGCTTCTCCTCCTAGTCCGTCCGGATTCCAGCCAAGAGGCCAATGAGGCCCTCAAACGGAGTCCCCACCTCTGAATCTCCTGAATCAGTCCGGTGCGGATCCGGTCCTGCAGTTGGCTGCTGTGGCGACAGCGGAGCCTCCTCTTGGACTGGAGTATTCCGTGTCGGGGGAGTTCCTCTCCCGGTCGGCGATGTATTCTTTTGCCGCTTCTTCTTTCGTCCAAGATCCTCCTCGTCTTCTTCGTTGTCTCGATTGGATCTGGAATTGGAAAACTTCTCCGCATCCACATCCTCATCCGACTCTCCATACTTCAGGAGCAACTCCTGTGTCCTGTAAGTCTTTTCTGTCATTTTTGATAGGAGATCCTTCTCCTTGTACAGATAGAAGATGTAGGGACTCACTAGGGTGGCCCTACTTTTCCCAACTCAACTGACCAACTGGGCCACCAGATCAAAAATGATCCGGCCCCAGTTCACCTTCCGTGCCCCATTTAGAGATCCGAAGATCAGGTTTCTGAGCGTGATTGTGACCCGCGTTGGCTTTTCTGGATGCAGGACCGGAATCAAGAACTCCAACAGATGGCGCTCTCGATCGTCCACGCAATCCTCCACTGCATATCCGTCATTGGGGTTGACTGCTCCCCGAAACTTCCCTCTGATGTATTTGTCGTTCCGGCTCGCCATTCCTTGTCCGCCCTCCTTGAAATCGTACACCTTTCTCCACATCTCCTCCGTCCACTGATCCGGCGATTTCCGGATGGTGTTGTCAAATTGGTTTGTTGTCTTCCCGAGGAGTTCTTGCACCATGCGCTCCTCCCGGAAACCCCAGGGCTTATTGATCAAACCCAAACACCCCATCGTCTCCAGGTCCTCCACGAGCTGGGTCTTTTCCGGTTCATCCATAGGGATAACCGGAACGACCTTCCTTAACTTCACCTCCGGATCGGTTGGAGTGGTACTGCCTGGCCTCGGTCGGTGCAGGATAGGCATGGACACTAAAATCTAACCTCATAAGTATCCGCTCCTAACCTAGCCGCACGTCCCGTTCTTCACACCTCTCTCCGATCTCAACCGGAACCTGCAAACAACCTCACACACACGCACAAATCTTTCCTCTTCCGCTTACACACCGCCAAAACGTAGAACGCTTGTAGTCGGGAAGCGGTACAGTTTGCGGACTCCATAGACTGCGAAGGAAAAGGAATGAAGATTGGCAGTCTCAGGCTTAATATAGCCCGCAGACCCAATCCGGTCCGGTCTTTCTATCCGGTCCAACCCTAATCCGAGTCGGGCAGGATTCCGGTCCTAGGTACTTTTGGACCGGATTCTGCCAGATGCTCGACTACTTCAATGTCGTGACTAAAGTCTAATTTTCTGCTATTCCTTAACTGAATCCGGATTCCAACTGACTGGTTTCCGGTCCAAGTTCTAATTAACTCAGGAAAACCAAAAATTTAGGTTGCGACAGGTGCATCTACGAGCTTTGTTGAGTTATCCTTCACTAGAAATCTTGACAGCCTAGCAAACTTCCGGTGCTTCAACCTACGATCCATTAGGGGCTCACTCTCTACCATATCCTTATTTCTAGAGTCCCCTCGTGAGTTAAAGGCATCTACAGACAAAGCGGAGCACTACACACAAAAATTAGTTTTTTCACAACAAGTTATGTACGCAATTGTGGGATCCTAAACCCTCGAACAAACAAAATTTGATATTATTGAGTGCATCTCTATCCAAAGCACACGGGGAAATGGACAAACCAGACCCCTCCCGAAGTTGTTGTTGCCAATGCCCGTAGAGAAGATAAACGTGGGTGGTTAAAACCCTAAGCCCACGACAAAAGATCTTTGTCACGGAAATTACCTGTGGCATCCATGCTCAACATGGTCACAAGCTATTGCAAGATGTATCATACCTTTTGCAATGGCCTTTTCATTAGACTCCATTGCCTCAAAGGAGGAGTCCTACTTGCTTGGCATGTTGCTGAATTCACTATCTGTTGGATGTTGTTGCAGGCACGGTGCTACAATTTGCGTCCTCAAAGGCCTCGCTGCGGGGGAAGTATGTACCTCAATCTACCCTTCTTCTACTTAGCAATTGGAGTGTAGTGTTTCTTCTTTTTTGCTTCTTCCTTGTCCCTGCACTTCCACTCTATTCAACAGCTTTCTAAACGCGTACAATTGTAAAAATTTAAACTCTGAAAGCACTAACGGCCACAAACCTTGCTCAATTCATTCACCACAAACCTTGCTCAATTCATTCACCAAAAATCTCATGCTACAATGACATTGAGTGCACGCATGGGCCATCAGGGTTTGCCATTCTCGATCAGGATTGCTACAAACACAAGCGCTCACCTGGCGACAATACGTTCCATAAGGATTGACAACGGAAAGGTAAACTTGAAGCATGGACGACACACAACTCTGTGAAGTTTGCGTCATGACTTCACGTGAGTGACATTAGAGGCGTAACAATTCAAATGTGATATCATTGCGACTTGCCTACGACTTTGCAACACTTAAGAAAGCAAACATCGGCAAAATGAATGATTGAAAACTACAAAACCTTGGGATGCCGAAAAAGTTATCCCTCCCCAAAAAACATTAAAAAGCAGTATTGGAAGACTGGATCATGCTAGCACGACACAAAGGCCACCTTTGCATACAAGACCACGACATTGGTCGGACACTTCCATGCAACGCGCCCCCTTACTGTAGTTTTAGAAGACCAACTTCCGATCAGGGGAGGCACTTCATGCATGCAAGAAGCAAAAGAGGACCGTTGCTGAGGTTGGAAAGGACTGCACGATTGTAGAAAGCAGAGCTTTGATATAGGCAAAGACCTAGTTCAATGGAACTCACAACTCTACTTGGTGCAAAGTATAAGTTCAAGGGCCCGCAGCATCTCTGCCTTCTTCCAATTGCGTAGGAGCTTGTATGCAGGTTTTGGATGACACGGCCTTTTGGTGGTGACTCCATGATGCTTGATCCAGGATCGGATTCGAGTCTACATTGACTACAGTAGCATGGGCTGGGCGTTGATTCTTGACCAGAGACACGGATGCAAACTTATACAAGAAAGTTTGCTGCTCCGATCAGGGTTGTCATACTAGACGGGTCGGAGTGACTGGACGGGACATCCACGCCTTGACGGACGGGCGAGACCTCTATCGGACGGGACAAACGGACGGATGGGTGAATGGGATAACGCCAACGTTCTAGGACGCGGGCTTTATTTGTAAGTGCCTGAAATCTAACTGGGAATTCTATAAAGAAGGGAAATGGTCATCATGGTTCAGGATTTGTTTGGCGGCTGATCATAAAGTCATGCATTTGGAGGTGGAAGTGGGGCAATCTTTCTTTGTGAACATGTACAACTCCCCTAATTTAGCATAGATCTCCGTTGAAGAGCAGTAACCTTGCTTATGCACGCACTTTCCTTACAATAATGATGAGAGTTGGAGTCCTAGATATGGGCTTGAAAGTTAATGTTCACTATACGGCCGCCGCCACCGCCTCCCCTTTGTTTGTGATTGCCAATGAGTCCAATTCTACCTTAATTGCTGTCACGTAAAAAGTAATTCACATCGAAGTCACAATGAAGTAATTCACCATACTTAACAATTCTTACATAACTTAGTATAGTCATTTGTCTGTCATGATATGAGGTTCATTACTTGTAAATGACTCTTAGTGTTAAGGCAGAACATAGGTCGGTGTTCCACTTCCTTAGCATGCATAGGCTGATTCACTCCTTTGTAATTTATCCTTCCATAAAGTATCATAAACCAACCTGCAATGCCATTAGAATTGGTCCAGAAGCAACCATTCACTGAAAACATAATTCTTCCAAGATGACAGTGTGTGAGACTACGAAGCCAAAAAAAAAATGGAACAAGGGTTTTTGTTGCCCACCCCACCCCACAAATTTGCCAATCATCCATGACTCAATCATGGTTGACTAAAAGATGGTGATAGGAAAATTAGAGTTGATAGGCGTGCATAGAAACGGTAATTAGTATAGAAGATAGTGGTTCAAGGTTTAGGATATGAAGGCGTCCTGGTAACTAACCTCCATACGTGTAACATGGCAAGGCATTAGGTGGAGAAGAGGCAATGCAAGTACTATATGATGGTGACCGCTCTAGCAAGTTGGTAGCCGCGGTGTTGCTCATAAATTTGTGCACTGTAAATGGGATGAGCAACAATTGCACCAATGAACTCTTCACCCTCCTATCATATCCTCCTCGAGCAGAACACCTTGCGGAAGACGTACCGTGTTGCAAAAACTCTCACCTGAAAGTTGGGGTTTGTCTTATACTAGCATACATGCCTGCGAGTGAGGATGTGTGTTCTTCCACGTTGAACACGAGAATGCCCTCCAATGCCCCAAGTGCGGCGGCCATTGTTACAGAGACGAAGATCGGTGTTGCTTCCCCTTGTAAATTCTCAGGCACTTTCCAATTATACCGCAACTTCAGTGTGTGTTTCAAGGTCCAACAATTTCAAAGTTGATGCTCTGGCATGCTAAAAAATGGAGTGACCAAGATGGAGGGGATGGGCTTGTAAGGCACCCATGCAACTCCAAGGCCTAGAAGCACTTCCGCAAAAACGTGGATCCAACTTTTGGTAATGATCCGAGAAATGCTCTCTTTACGCTAGCGGCTGATAAAATGAACCGGTTTAAGTAGAATAGGTCTTTGTGGTCCACGTGGCCTGCTATGCTGTTGAACTATAATTTTCCCCTATGGTTGAGCACAAAGATTTTTTTCATTCTACTCGCCCTTTTAGTTCCCGAGACAGAATCTGTGACTGCAAAATTGTCCAATGTGTATTTAGAGCCACTAGTGGATAAGCTAGTAGAGTTGTGGAATGAAGTTTTTTCATGCATCATTACAAAGGACGTGGGTCAAAGGTCATTTCAACTTTGTGCCATGATGTCCTTTAAACTCTTCATGATTTTTCAGGGTACGACACAATAGAAGGATTTGCACACCAAAATTATGCTGCTTGCCCATGGTGTGGCGTAGATTTGGAGGCCGACCATTCCGTTGAGATTGGGATGTGCACGTATGATGGAACAAGGCGCTGGATGCCAGCAAACCATCCTTACAAATCACATGCCATGAGAGAGCAATTCAATGGTCAAACGGAAGACCGCCCTCCACCGCGTGCTGTTTTAGTTGAGGAATAGATGCAACATGTAGCGGACTATGCGGCTAGAAAAGCAATTGGCAGCAGAGCAACAGGAGATCCCTCCAAAATACATGGCGTCAAGCGCCTCAGCATTCTACACAGATTGCACTATTGGAAGGTGAGCCTTTGGTAGGCCCCAAAGTCGTTTATTAGTCGCACTCACAAACTGCAGTCATTTACCAACGCTGCAAACGTGGTTCTAAAGTCATATGGAAGTTGCAATTTGTCCTAGCGATTGTAGTAAAACTACTAAGCAACATCATTGTAACCTTAAGCTGCTATTTTTTCAAGCAGTACTCAGATTCTTGCAAATGTCAATCCCACGAACTAAATTTTTTTTTCTTTAGCTAACTCCAAGTTTAGGAAAAAACACCTAGACTACAGAAAAATGTACATAATGAAATTGAAATGGTGAGTGAAAGAGAAGAGTAAATAATTAATTTAATCCACTTTTTTGGATGCAAATGGACCATAATAATCCAGTTTAAAGTGTGCATACAAGTTGCTCTTTGTTATTTGTTACAGCAATTGAATGATCCAAAGACTATATTACATAAGAAAACATTGGCTAGCATTCCGTGTCAAAATACCTCTTTTGCAAGTTGTGCTTGCTGATGAAGGCTGGGTCCCCACACAATGGCGAAGGCTCTTTCCAGTGGCATATAAGTGATTTTTAGTACTGCAAAAGGCGTAGTGTTGATTAGTCACTTGGATTTAGAGTGACTTTGGTTTGAGGTTTGGTAAGACCACTCGGACTTGCTGAGCTCAGGCTAACACTGTCTTCAACATGGGACAAGGCCATATTAGTTGTATTTAGACTTTTCGCAAATTTTGAGACAGAATGCTAGTTATTAAAAAATTCATTTAAAAAACCAGTAATTGAAACCAAAAATAAATAATTCTCAAATAGTGACCCTAAAATGACATTCTAAAAGTTGGTGTTCTTACCTATATGTAAAAAAATACTAGTAAAGGGATAAAGCGGTTTGTCTTTGAGTTGAAGATAGAAATGAGAGTGCAAAGATCTCAATTTAACAAACAGGATTGCTAGCGTGCGAGCCTGTGAGTGGGAAATTTTTGTTGTATAAAAAAACTTGAAAGACCTATAACCGTGGGTGTAGGTAAGAGGATTGCTGGAGCATTTGATTTAGACTAGACTACAATTTTTATAATTCATGGTCTCTCCGTTGAGCCGGTGAGAAAGGTTCTTAGGTACTTAAGATTTAAAATTTACTTCTAGAATAAAGATTAAAATATTTGCTATAATTATATAATTTTCCAAAGTGTCCTTCATTAGGGTACTACCATTAGTTATGAAACCCATAGCCCATAGGCATGCAATTTTTTGGGACTATTTCCTTATAAAGGAGAAGGCAAAATGTAAAATCCTTGTGAAAACAAGGGTTTTGGGGGAAAGCACCAAAAATACATGCAAGATTTTCAACACTCAAGCTTTTTATTTTGCATGATTTTATTTTCACATCCTATTTTCTTTGATAAGACACATTTGTGGTTGTAAACTTATTTTTTTTTACACCATTTTTTTTTAAACACACATTGATTTGTGTGAAACTTTGGTTGGCACTCAAGTTAACAAATGTCAAGCAATGCAAGAAGGAAAAGAGAATGAATCATAAGGAAGATTTAGCCATAAAACACACAAATCCAATCATAATCAAACTCAAAACATAACATTTGACTAATGAGATACGTCAATCTCAGGAGTCTAAGTCTTAGTGGACTCGATCTCGGAATCCACATTTGTAGAGGAATCTGATGTCTCTCTATCCTTGGATGTTGACCCGTCTATGAACTCTAGAACATTCAAAGCATATTTTTGTTTATGATTTTTAGGTTTAGGGCAACCAAACTYKACAAGTGCTGAGGCYATCTGCTCAGCATAGACTGGAAGATTGAATGACTTCTCTGGACTCAAGAGAAGTCATCTCTTCTTCATGACTGCATTTGTCAGCATCAACCCCTCACRACTGCAAATTGAACGACAATTATGCACTGTTAGATTTGTAAAAATAAGAAGTATCATGCACTCTAAACTTCCACAAAGTGTGTAACTTACTTACTAGATCTATCCCTCCGAACGAACTTTCGAGGCACAACGATCATGGCGTCTGGACCTTGTGATTCCAGAACAACTGCTGGTGGTTCAGGAACTTTGGCTTTCACTACAAGAGGAGAGGTCTTCTTCATGGGCAGAAGTAGGGCTTTGAAAATGTCTTTATCCGTCTCCAGCGCCACAATGTGGCGGCTTTGTTCCATGACATGCCATAATTGACGCACCTGCCACGAACAAGAAGCATTTTCATCGTCACTTAAGTGATTCATGCATATATTTGAATTTCAACTCAGAATTTTTGGATTCAAAACTTACCTGTGGATGTTGTGCAATCCACAACTACATCCCCTTCATTTGTTGTCCCTTCAATGATGAATTGGAAAAATYTAGCATCTTTCTCTCGAGCCCCTCGCCATGGCAATGATGTTGCCTTGTTCATGAACATGGTCTCCTCGGTGGTGTAGTTGATTAAAATGTCGTACCGTCCAATGTCCACTTTCGCTTTCTTCATTGATGCTGAACGCTTGAACRAAAAATTTGATTTTCCTTTCTTGCCAAGGTTTTTCACCAACAATGTGATGCCAAACTTTAAAGTCTGAAAGAATTGAAACCAAATGCATATCAACAAAATAATAAAAGAAACGTACAATTCCAAACGCCAACGAAGTTTGGATGAAATCAAAAAACTTTACGGTTGTCAAAAGCTGAGGTCAAGTGCACACGGTTCATGCCCATCCACTCCTTTTTCTTCACGAACGTAGGGTATGACTTACACAATCTAGCAATGACGCCCTTGGCGGCAGCACTCCATGAATGAAAGACAACTATGCACCCATGGTCTTGCAAGTGCTTTTCTGCAAAAAAGAATGCCTCCGCTATGGCCTCGTAGTCTTCATAAGCGTTCCACGCAGGCACGTGAGTTACTAGATGTGACACATCTGGTATAGGTAGATTTTCTTCATAGTCAAAGAGAAGGAGGTCCACCGTTGGATGATGGTTGACTTTACCGTCATACACGCGAGTCTTTCCGGACGAAATCTGCAAACAAAAATTTCTCCACATAATAAGTACTTAACAAAGTAACAGTCATGTCATCTCCTAGTATAATGCATGTCATTTATAAAACCAGATTTTATTTACCTTTTCAAAGAAATCCATGACCTCGGTGTAACAATTGGGATCCTGAATTTCCTCATTATCCATGACGTCTACAATAGAGACATTGAGGACCAATTCCTCCGAGTTGACCTCGTCATCATTGTCAAGGGCTATCACTTGAGTCCCTTGAGTTATAATGTCTTCCGTGAACTCAGCTAGAACCGCCTTCCTCTTCATTCTGCTCTGAGATCCAGCTTGCATTTGCGAGCCTTGATTGACCGTAGACAATGCTGGAACTTGGTCCGTGCCTTCTACCTTCTTCTTGCCCTTGCCCTTGTCTTTTCCCTCCTTCTCCGCCTCCTCCTTCTCCGCCAACTTGGCCAGGCGCTCTACTTCTTTTTTCTCCTTGTTTGCTCGAGCTTCCTGTTCCTTGCCTTCCTTCTTCTTGTCAGCAACAATCCTCCTCGCAATAGCCCTCTTCTTCTGAATTTCTGTGAGGTCAGCAAACTCCGGTACATCCAAATCAATCATACCAAGACCATCAAATGTCTTTCTGAACTCTGTCTCTGATGGATGAGTGAATGTTTGCAGACAATTCAAGTACCACCCTCCACCACTCAAATGAGCTGTGGTAAATGTTCGAAGCTAACTTGGAGTATACATACACTCCACTGAACTCCGGTCCAACCAAGTAGACAAGAATGGAGTAAGATCCTCCCGAGCAATAGCGTTCTTTGCCAAGAGCTCGTGCTTTAAGTTTCTAACAATTACATAAGAACAAAGAAGTTTAGGATTACCAGGTACAACAAAGAAGCATCTGCATTTCAAAATGATTCAAATGAAGTTACAATGCTAGAAAAGTAAATGTTTGCAGAGGACCTCCTTCAAATGAGAAGAGTCACTCACATTATCTGCCAAAAAGTCATGAAAAT
Organism: Pleurozium schreberi; assembly: GCA_006891605.1. Classification (NCBI taxonomy): domain Eukaryota; kingdom Viridiplantae; phylum Streptophyta; class Bryopsida; order Hypnales; family Hylocomiaceae; genus Pleurozium; species Pleurozium schreberi. Next base: position 60,538 of record VACF01001958.1, read on the forward strand.
AACATCCTAAACAAATTTTTAATTTCTGGCATAACCCAAAGTTTGGGTACCAAGAGGTGCCCACGAAAGAGCCGTCAGATTCGACGGCTCTTCTTGGAGTACCTCACACTACCCCAGATTCAGGTTATCCAAAAACATTTCAAAAGGAATATGTGCTTTACATGAATGTCGAAAGAGTAGATGCATAGGTCTGGAGTGCTCATAAAAAATGCACATGAACTCCAGAAATGAAGGAAATCAAAATGATTATAACACTCACCGGAAAACAATTTTTTTGACTGCAAGGTCTGATCCATCATAGTTCGCAAATGAGTCAGATTTTCGGAAAGCATTAGCTCCTTTGCAAACTGGCCCAAAACCTTGCTCCCATATCTTCCTCCTCCAACCTTCAATGTACTCTGGTAATGCTTCCGGTTCAAGCGGGGTGGTCATGTTAATGTTGATATTGTCCTTTTTTATCACATTGTCAAAATATTTGACAGCAGCTTCTTCAATCTGCGGATTACGACACATTAATTCACTTGAACGGTATTTGGAAGACTACGGTTTTGGGGGTGTACAATATGATGTGGCAATTAAATTCGAAATGAATAAAAACTTTTCAGAAGATGGAGAAGCTACAAAAATACTCACCCCTACCCACCAAATGCACTTGTTGAGAAAGGGCAACAACTTCTCTTCAGAAACTGGTTTGGCCGGGAATCGCCTAGCATCTCGAGAAAGCACTGAAGAATTCCACCAATTCAAAAACTTTGTCTTGTGCAGGGCTAACGTATTGCACATGGCAATGAGTTGCAGTTTTTCAAGGGTCATCTCCAGCATCTCATTTGTTGTCCAATGCTTTTCAATCTGCAAAATAGAATTCAATTGTATTATAGCAACCTCAAATGCAATGGCCAATGTAAACTAAAGAAATTTTTTATTAAATTGTAACGTACCTCTCCAAGAAGTGCCGGACCATGCATAGGATTTGCTACCGCCAACAACTTCYCCATTTTCGAAATTAACTTTGTGGCCCTGTCTTTCGCTCCAACCCTCATGGCATTTGCAAGCCCATGGTCGCTCTTCTCCTCAAAAGGTGTCACCTCATTATAGACACGTACTGCAGCATCGATTGCATGTGTTATCTTTTGCTGCAAATTTTCAACAACATCAAAATCACCTAAGGTGCCAAACAAGAATTACTTATAAACCCACGCCACTGCAAATATTACGAACAAAAAAATATTGTCCAAAAATAATTCTCACCCGGAAAACAAAAGCCGTAAACACCTCTATTGGCATTGAATACCAATGCCTTCTTGCTAATTGGACAACGCAACGTTTTCTCTCCGATGGCCTCAACATCTCATTAAATCGCTCCAATGGAAGAAGACCGTACTTTTGGACCCAGTAAAGAGTGTGCACCAAATTTGTCTTTGCATGAGAGTCTTCTATAGATCTGAAGTTGTTTAAAGATGGTCAGTCTAACACATCTCAATTAGAAAATTATTGAAATGAATAAACAGAACATACTATAAGAAATGCACCAATTGTAAAATTATTTAAAATCACTTACTTGTTAATGTCATGCATCATTTGCATGACCAACTCGATTTTCCCTTTGGTTTCCAAAAGTATGCAGTCAACGGTTATATGCCACCTTGGGTGTGACATATACAGCCTTCCAATGTGATTCATCCACGCTAGGAGACGGTGATTTCCATCGCACACGAAGAATTTCAAGTTCTTCATGAACTTCAGTTCAGGCACCAAATCCACATACGCATTGAATGAGTCGTTTCTTTCCTTCCACAGAGGATCCCACGCATTGATTTCCTCCTCCGTGAATGTAGCACTCTCACCAGCCTCATTTTTGGTGGAAATGTAGAACACTGCTGCTCCCTCACAATATCCTATAGCAAATTCTCTCTCCAATTTGTCAACATCAAAAGAAAGCGTGGGGCGAACCATTGGCACTGCCACCAACCTACACAATGGAATATCTAGTCGCTAATACTTCCCTGGTTTCATCCTCAAACTTGCAATGGTTGCCATGGAGTCCACCTTCTGCAAGCGACGAAACTCATCTTCCAATAATTCTTTCTCTTCTTCGCCATCGTCAATGTCTGCAATCTCAAAGTCTGCTTCCTCTTCCCCACCAATCTGGGGTTGCATTATGTCGTCAGTCCCCAATGTCTGTGACGCTCCGTGATCTTGAGTACAAGCGACAAAACTCTCCTCCATCTGAATGAAAAAAACTGAAATATCAAATTCATTGATATTTGAATGTACGAAGAGGATGAAAGAATGAATGCATGTTTTTCAGTCAAACATATTCATTTTATTTCAATGATGAAAATGATGTACTCAGGTAGTAGAACCATTTGTGTTAGAGTTGAGCGTCTACCAAACAAGTGATTTGATTAGATTCAATCAATATCAACATTTTCGTCAGAATCTGAACTCAGATGAATAAGAACCACCTCATGCTTGTTCATTTCTACACTGCAAGCGCAATCATAATAGTCCTGAGCTTGAGGGCTACAAACAGACACTGTAGAATGACATTTAGAACTGTATTCTGTGCTAGAGCTCTTGGTGAAAACACAGGCTTTTTTCTTTTCCTCTGAACACTGAATCGATTGAGGTGTGGTTGCTCATAATTCTCAGTAGCACTCTTATAGTCCATAATGTCGTTGAAGCTTACCAACTCTTTCTCCTTCTCAGGTAGGCCTTCCACTGGAGAGCTGTGAATTTCGGGCATAGGAGTCATTGGCACCGTCTCCATTGCATCATGTTCAATGTCCTCAACCACAATTGGCATCAGTGATGAAGAATCCTGGCCAATTTGTGGATTGGTCTGCAAAATTACTACATGTCCAAACCAATTCCTTGTAAGTGCACAAGCCTTGACTATGACAGAAGATGAATCAAAGTGAAATTTCATCTCTAACATATTAATGTCAAAATCATTACTGAAACTCTAAAAAGCACAATAATGGTATTTGAATTCAAGTCTTTCTCTCACGACCATTGGACTTGAATGAATGGAAGTTCCTACAAAGCATCAATTATTATAAGGGGTAGGCATCAAATATTGAGCTTATATAAGAAAATTTGTGGAGGTTCATTTATTTCACAACCTATTGAAATATTTTCCACACAAGTGTTCTCTATCATTTATTCAAGATTATTGATAGATTTCATTGACAAATTGCAAGAAGTAAACATTGCAATGAAAGTGTTCAACATAACTAAACAAGTGAAAACATGCATAAGCAATTCCTTCTATAATAAATAGTGACATTAGGTCAGCCTTCACAAATAAGTTTAGGTACCCCTTCAAAAAGACATGCCACATGCAATCAAAGTGAATACATAATTCTATAAATTTTTGCACTTGTACACGTGGAGGTTCGTGAGTTCAATTGCTTTTGCACCTATAGGACAGGGCCTCATAGATAGAAGTACGGCATTTGTATTTTACAAAAAATACAAATATGGGTTTAGGGTGAGGTACCCCTAAACCTACAATTGAATCAAACTGCCTTTTTGAGGTACCTCACAATATACTTGAAAGTGGGAAAGAGACTTACAAATCTCTATATTTCCACGTCAGAATCGGATGAACCTTGTCTTCAGGATTAGGATGACTTCTGCAATTATACTTGTGCCTATTTTAGACCGTTTTTTTGAGTACCACGACATACCCTTCAAACCATCGTCGGATCCGCCGGGGTATTCTGGGTAACCTCACCTAACCCCAATAATCGGTCATGAGTTGGGCTGAACTCTCAGTTTAGGGTAAAGCACATTCCAAATCCTTGTTATCAAACAACAATGGAACCATCATGACAATCTCTACGGGATTTCCGTCCAAATCAAAGAAGAATGTGAAGACAATCAGGAAATCAACGAAGATGTGATTATCCAATACATCAAGAATGGTACTAGGTAATTGTGATTTCTAACCCTAAGTGCAGATGGTGTGATTTCGTAGGGCCACAGCAATGACCGATTCTGTGGGTACCACGAGGTACCCACCAAATGACCTTCAGATCCGCCGGCGGTTTGGCGGATACCTCATGGTACCCACAGAATTGGTCTTGCAAGTAAAACCTGGCCTGAACGCTCCTGCTGAAGAATTTCCAGTTGCTGGAATTCAAACGACATTTCCTAAACCCTAATCACTTGTCACTGCGGAAGGGAGACACTGTGGCAACAATTGAAGCGGCCATGGACTTCATTGTGACCAACCAAGAATGTGAGCACGCCACGACAATGAACAGGGGAATCGATGTCCTACACATCACGGACTGTACCAGGTAATTCTGCAACCCGATTTTGTGAAGTTCTAGTTCTATACAGCAATGTCATAGCTCATTGGAGATAGCAATTGCTGTGCGGGGTTAAACTAAGGCGGGGCAATTCAAAGGTGCCGAACACGGGTACCTCCACAGAGCACTCACAAGTGCGTTGCCACTCCGACATGGACGGACAGAGGTCGTGAACATTTTGAGGTGACTACACTCGAGACTACCCCGCAACGGATTCTCAGGGTACCGCGAGGTACCCACCAAACAACCTTCGGATCCGCCGGTGGTCTGGCAGGTACTTTGTGGTACCCACTGAATTGGTCATGCAAGGAAAACCTATCCTTTGACTACCGCTCTATCATCTCCAGTTTCTAGAATGCTGACAATACTTGGTACGCTTTTGCAAAAGAAGAAGGCGGGAGACATGCGATTAAATGTCGACCCTAAATCCTCGCACCTCCCGTAGTTTTGTAAATCCTTACCGCAATTCACTGCGGAAGAGACAAGTTGTGGCACAGATTGAGGGGTCCATGGACTTTTGTGCACATCAAAAAATGTGAGCAAGCGGCAATAAGGAACAAGGGAATCGAAGTCCTCGACATCACAGAGGAAACCAGGTAATTCTGTACCCCTATTTCACGAAGTAACAGTTTTGTATAGCAATGTAAAAGCTAGTTGGAAGCTGTCACTGGCGCCGGAGATTTTCGAAGGGAATTGGCTCCTGCAGATTAATCAGGTGTGCGGAAATAAGTTCAGGCGGGCCATTTTCAAGCTGCCCGAGATGGGCACCTCAACAATGCCCTTCAGATTATCCAAACAATTCCGACACGGACGGCCGGAGGTCAGGCTGAATGCGAGGAGGCAACCTGGAAGAAAACCCCGCGACGGATTCTGAGGGTACCACGAGGTACCCATTGAAAGACCTTCAGATCCGCCGGTGCTCTGGCGGGTACCTCGTAGTACCTACAAAATCCGTCGCAGAGACAGACCTACGAAGACGGAGGTTCCTAAAACTCAGTGCTTCCACTGTTGCTGCAGCCACTTTGAATGCACGCACATACGATTCATTCAGCTCCGTTACCAACTGATGACTGAACCTTTGGTCCCAGAAACTAAGAGCCTACACGAATCGTGAAATTTCAACTGCATTTCCGCAGACATGAGGGTGCTCTGAAGGCTAGTTTCTTTGTACATTCGTCAAAACTTGTCGCCCTGAAGCTGAGGAAGGGATGGACTGCACAGTCACGGAAGGGAATGGTGATAATAGAAGGTCAGTGGACACCTCCCTGCTCGCTTTTCATGTTGAAGCTTCTCACTCTAACAGATCGTGGGAGTAATGATACATGGATCCCTGAAGGCAAGCTGCCAGAAAGACAATGAAAAACCGGAATTTGGAGCATGCAAACCTGTTCGTGGTGATGTTGTCCTACTTGCACTTCATTGGAGCTTCCAACGCCCAACGCCGTGTCTTCACCCCGAGCTTTGCTTCTTGTGGTCCTCGTCATGGTGTTTCGACTATCCTGCTCCTGCGTATCCACAACCTAGCCCTGAGCAAACAGATCTTGCTGCAAGATGGGAGGTACCTCAGGCTAATAGATTTTTGTGCATGGCAGTGCAAGTTCCAAAGTTTTTTGCCACCGGAACTACGTGGAGGTTCATTTTGGGCAAGTTTCAGTAGCAGGTCCATGTGTACGCTGCTAGAAACTGGCGGTTGATTTCAAACTTGCGGAAAGAGTGGCGGCGCCTGACTCTTTCTTAACATTGGTGAAGTGGCTCGTTCTTGGGTTTGGTAAGCAAATTCTATTTTCAATCAACTTTAGCCATCAATAATTACGGCCACAACTAAAGGAGCATTACAATATATGCTGCCAAAAACAATGGAGGCGCCTTTTTTCCATGATAATTATTGTGTGGCCTCTGACCTCTGCAGATTACGTGGGATTCTACAGTGATTTCTAAGCTGAAGCTAACTTCCCCAAAATATATCTGTAGAAGCTCTTGTCTACGAGGTTGAACATGAATCTTGCAGATTTAACATACTGCAGCTCAAATTTCTGGTGAATTCTATGGATCTGGCACTAGCTTTGCTTAAGTTGGTTTCAGAATTTACTTCATGCTAAGACGTTTGTTTTGTAAGTGGATGACTCTGATGTCATTGATTTATTTCTAGGCGTTGCTATGGAATCATAAATTATCTAAGATATGAACACTAGATGTAGGACTATACAAAATTTCAAGAATCATGCTTTCACGGCTGAGCACTGCACCTTGTTTTAAAACTTGCCTATGTTGATTGTAAACCCTTTCTTGTATGTATATAGTTCATTCAATTGGTGTGCACTCCTATCTGAAAGTATGAATTGCGGACGCACTGAAGACTGTGAAATATTCGAGATTTTGACAGTATTTTCATGGAATATTAAAAATAGAACTACATCCAGTAATTCAAATGTTCTTTATGAAGTATTCATACTGTAAGTACAAAAGTCCCCAACCACAACGCTTACCCCATTTTCTTAGTTTTCAATGTTCACCTTCAAAGCAATTCAAGAAAATCCTATATGCAAATATGAAGTTTGACTTTCAAAATGCCCTTGGAGCATGCAATGTCCATGAAGGTTTAAAGTATTATAACTTTAATGTTTACCCTGAAGCTTTACAGCATGCCGTGGACTAACATTCTTCTGAAGTAAAAAACTACTTCAGTGGCATATAGGTCGTCCAAATTATTTGCTCACCTCTATAAGTCTAGAAATTATGTATACGGCGTTCATATTGCTATCATTTCAATGGAAACCTACAGTTGCATAGAAGAAAAGCATAGTCTAACATGAAACTGCGCACTCTTAAAAATAGAACCTCAGGAATTGCTAAGAAGTTGAAAGGAGAGATATGGGATCTGAAGAGACTTACGTATGGGACTCCATCCCCTCTGACAGTGTTTCGTACCATAGATGTATTTTCTGTCATGGCGTCCATTGAATGATAGGTACGCACTCCATCAGCCTCTTCTATGCCCACACCTCCTGCAAAAGAGAGGACCTTCCAAAGGTTTCCGGATGTTGCTTCACCAGTCTTCGACACCGCTCTCTTTCCATGAGTCATTCTAGATCTTCTAAGCACCTTCCTAGATGAGAAATATAGAGAGATTTGCCTCTTACACTTCTTTGTATGCTCCGGAACAACTGGAAAGCTATGACTATCTGGAAGCATGAAGTGGGCGCAAACCACATACAAACTATGAGTGCACAACAAAACTACAACCTCTCTTGCCCGACATGAAGCACACAATGGGCTGAAGAAGTGCAGAGTACTTATATGCGCTGAAGAAGCTATTGCCAAGTAGCCTGAACGAACCTAAACCCTAGAATGGATTTAAAACAGACGCCTCCATTTTCAAATTGGTAGTATTCCTGACAGACATGACCTTGAATGCACCGCCCATTTTAAAGATTTTACAGGATCATTTGTCATGGATTTCTGACAATGACGGCTCTGTCACTTGTACTCTTTGAATAGGTAATATCCGTAATCAAATAGTACAGTAAAGGTGCATTTCAAAAAATTTTGACACCACTATCTGTACACGCTTAATGTTTTTCATAATTGCAGTAATCCAAGTTAATAGCTTGAAAGGCGGTTTGGCAACTGTAATCTTAATGGAGGGTAATTATGGAAGTACCTGCTGCACGCTTTGAATTTGCTTCCAAAATGGACGGTAGAAGGTCCATGGACCGTGAAGTACTGAAGTACTTAATGAAGATGCAAGGACATGCAACCTCAACCACCTCCAATCTTCTTTTGTTTTCACCATTCTATGTGTGTTTTTCTTCCTACCATGGCCTATGTTTGTGTAGATGGTCATGACGTTCCAATTGTATTTCCTGCAGACGAGGAAGGACATGCTAGAGTACCGAGACATCTACTCCATGTCCGCTTTAGATTTGTGGAGTCTTCTATCTATATCGAACAAGAGAGGAAGTCTGAATCAAGAAGAGTGGAACAGTCTATCCCTATTGTCAAGACTATGGAACAAGATGAGTAGTGTTGATACCTAGCATGTGGCAATTATAGAGCTTTCGGTCTTCCGCTATCTATGCTATCTGCATCAACTAAAATCTTAAATCGCCAGTCAGATACATCCACTGTAGATATGCTGTATGTCACTCACAGGGTATCATGCACTCCACCTCGTGAAATGCTTCCCGCCCTTCCTAATACCACAGTTCTTTGAGCAGTGAAGTTAGAGGAAGTAGATCCTATCATAGAATTGTCTAGCGAATCCGAAAGAGAGTTGCCAAGCTTAATGCTTCAGAAGCAAACAAGCTCAATACGGTCTATGTCAGAAGATAGAGGTGCACTGAACTTAGTGCTGAACACCTCATCAAGTAGTCTCGGTGACTCTCTATTGTCACGTCCTCCATTGCATCCCAACCAAGTTGATGTAGTGAGCATACTGGATTGTTTAAGGAGACTAGCCACTATGCATCGGTCGAAGAACAAATTAGGAACAATGGATTTGGACAACATGAAGCAGCATCGCGTGAACTTCCTCCCCCCTACCTTCAATGGAGATGTCATCTTTGAATTGCCTCCATGTCGGTCGTCTTTGTCTTCATCTTCAGCGAGAAACTTGGAAGGAATGGACAAGCGCTGTGACGGACATGCTTGGTGCAAGTTGGTGACGACAAACATCCATAACTCCAATGGTCTAAAGTTCCGTAAGTCATACTGTGTTGGTCACCTTGTTTGTGAAAATTCAAACTGTTATTACTTGAAGAGGGCTTTGAAACGGAATAAAACAGAATGGATTGGTTACACAACCTTTCCTTTTGCAATAGGGTCCAGTCCTCCAAAAGATTGTACTCTAATTTGCAAAGTTTGCAAGGTATCTCCTACATGTTTGGACACTTGCAATGGTAGGATATACTATTCCTATAGTGAGAATCCGAAATTGACAAGGGCCGCAATTCACCTAGGGAATCATGCTCATCCCATCGCAATGGGAATGTATAGAGATTCAACAGAAAAGATTGTGAGTCTCATTGCGGAGTAGGTGGCCAAGACACCAACAGCCACCAACTCCGCGATTGCTCTCTCTGCTAGCAAGGACTTTCTTAAATGCTATCTATTGCATAGAGGAGACGGACAGAAAGAGATGTTGAAGGAGCAAGAAATGGAGGAGGTTATGGATCGCTTCCAATATTTGAGCAGTCCAAACATACGAAATGTTATTTCCTCATTTCGTTCGCACAATCGAGGAGGTGTGATCGATAAAATCATGACTATGAAGAAAGAGTCTAAGTTTGAATTCATCCATGACATCGTCTTCCTTGGACAAGGCAAAGAAAAGGTCTACATATTCAAGATGCTTATAGAGGGACGTGGAAGTGGAGTGGACCTGGTGAGGTGCATGCAATCTGGAGGTGATCTTCAGAATGCGTGGATGATGTTCGACCACGTCAAGCGCGTGAAGGAGTGGACCACAATGGCTTGCCACGTGTATGATTCGGGATACAAGAAGGTCATGACCATTTCAACATCTGACATGCAGTCTGAAGATACAAAGGTCCAAGTGCAATTTTGGAGGTCGTTGAATGGAGTCATGGCAAAACATGGAGTGGAACACGTCAACTTCAAGGGATTCATGGCAGATAGCCCTATGGCCAATTGGAATGCCGTTCGTATTGTCTACGGCAGTGGTTCATCTATAGAAAAAATGGAGAATTGTGAGAAGACCTATTTATTGCACTGGAATACTTCTCTTCTTAAACACACGCAAAAGCACAATAAGGAAGCATTCCAACCACAACACATATGGCTTTGCAAACAATATAAATAATCCAAGAATATGGAGGAGGCGGAGACACGTTACCTAGCGATTCGTTCATGGTAGTTATCATCTGGAGCTGCCATTGAAGATGCTCTTCATCACCTCGATTATTGGCTTGCATTTTGGCATTTTAGGTACCGTCAATGGGGAGCCTGCATGGACATGGTAAGTGCACTATGTTTATTCATTAAATTGTTTTGTTTTATGTGTTTATTGTTAAACGTCAGAAGTTCAATCATATGAAGTTTCAAATATGCAATTGCGAGCTTAATACACATTTAGAAGTAGGCAAGAATTTTTTTTTCCAGATTTCACCAAAAACGTGGGGACTGTGAGGTATCACAAAAGCATCCGTCGGATCCGACAGTTGCTTTTGCAGTACATTCTGGTACCCACGTTTTGAATTTTGTGAGCTAAAAAATCTGAATTTCATTTTTTTGAATTATTCAAAGAATTTAAAGAAGACGAAAATGGGATGTACGTTCTGGTGACTATGAAAGTAATCCTACCTAATTACTGCAATTTCTATTCAAATTAGAACAGAAAACAATTGGCGTATCCTTTATTTTATTGAAAATACATGTGGATGAAGTTTGATTTAAGAAATGGCGATGGTTGTGATCTATGAACTTGCGATTGTAAAGCCCTTTTTTATGTATAAATTTGTAGGGTTTGTCTTTGGAGGAGATGGTGGACCTACCTTCATGCAACTTGTCAGAAACAGTTCATAACAAGTGGCTTCAGATGTCCRGAAACAAAGGAGTGAACTTGTTTGATGCTACTTGTGATGATAGTATTTGTGCATGGATGCAAATGACAAACTATCGTGCTTACTTGAGAGGACATGCCTCAAGATCTGGTCCATCAAAAGGAGAGTTGAAATTGAGAGCTCCGAGACGAAGTGGAGATCCTAAAAAGATAGCAGAGGCCATGAATACATTATCGGAAGCGGAAGGTGTTGGGACACGCATACCACATTTGGAAGGGGAAGAAATCTTTGGAAGCACAAAGAGGAAGTTGGATGTACCCATTGGTGATGCTGGGAACTCACATAGACTAGATAAAGTAAATTTCTCGCAACCGTGTGTTCGAACAAGGTCTACAACAGCTAGTATTGAGTCTTCCAAAGGTAAAAGACAGCAGCCCAAGGTAGAGCCTTCCCGGCATGTTACGCTTGCACATGAAAGCGATTGTAATACATCGAAGTGGCACATTGCAAGGATCAACCACAAATCAAACGCCAAGTGTTCTGCTCAACAACATGGATCAAATATGAAGTTCATTGCGAAAATTTCAAAGGGGAAGAATGGAACCCCAACTCCAACCTATTGCGGGAGAAAGGAAGAGTACGGGAATAAACGGAAGGTTGTGGCAGACTTTTGGTTTTGTGGAGATGACATTGAACGTTGTGTGAAAGGAACAAAGCGCAAATGGGTAATAGATTGGCCCGAAGTACTAGAAGTATGGCCTATTTTGACTGGAACCCATCTTAGTCGAGAGGAAACGATACTGCTCCAATATGCTGGCTTTCGTTTGCAAGAGCGACCGACGTTGTCACCACGTCGACTGTTCAGCATGTCCAATATATTTAAGAGTGTTTTTTATGATCACTTGCCTCCTGCAAATGCAGATGCTTATCCAACGGTGCAAAACAATCGAACCATACGGCGAATTGCAAATGTACCAACGACACAGCAACAAAATAAGTGGAAGAGTGCCGGCAGCATTCGAGGACAAATATTGGTAGTGACTTTGCTCCCGTTTCCAGGCCTGCGTGCAGTACTTTCACTTGAAACTGGGACAGAACCTAATAGAAACGTCTATCGAATCACAATGGGAATGTTTCCGACGTGTACATGCCCAGACTTTGTGAATATGGTTTTTTCTGCCATTGGAGGTCGACAATAGTACGTGAATTGCAAGCACCTTTATTATTTATATTGATACTTCTGCAAAATGGACATCCATGAGGACAAATTCATGCATGCACCCTGTTATAGCTTCAACGAGTTGAAGCTTCTTCTAGTATGAGCAGGAATCATCACTATTTCAGAGTAGACATGTAAACATTTTTCAATGTACCTCATTAGTATTGTAATAATTTTTTGTCAATACTATTTAAATGATTTTGAACGTGCATGAAAAATACTTATGCATTTATGAAGTGCGGAAGTACTTTCCATTCATCAGATCTCAGAAATCTAAATTGGCATGGGATACTAAGAAGTCTTTTTTTTTTGTAATCAATTTAGGCAGTCAAATACAATAGAATACAATTTTGCCAAAGTGACATGGATTTGCTGGACTTTAAGCATTTCACAAACATTTTGCTAATGTGGATAAACAAAGTGCCAGAAGTTTGCACAAAAGATGAAAGCTTGAACGTGTAGCAACAAAAATTATAGAGAATAAATAGAAAATTTTACACAATACATGGTTATAGAAGACACGATTATAGGTCACAAAACTTACTTCAATAGTAACTTTTCTTGTTTTTTTGAAAAAAAAATGGTTAAAAAATATTGGAGGAAAAAAAATTGAAAAAAGAAGATTTTGAGGCTCTAGGCTCACATGCTCCACGCTCGCTGCTCTTAGGCTTGCAGCTCCAAGTTCGCACGCTAGCGTCATTGATTTAACAAATATGGCCTTGGAGGTGCTTTGGTATAGTTGTTCAAAGTCAAATGAGGTCTCCACTCAATTAGCCCGAAGGTCCCATGTACCAGTGTCATGGCTTTCTCTGTGGACTTTATGATTTGTGACCCTGATCATTGTTTTTCCCTCACAGCATCTCCTTCTCCGCTACACACTTAATGTTATGCATTGCAAAATGAACCTAGCCAAGAATTTTTTGAAGATACCGTCAAAGTTAGGCGGGATTTACAAAGGCAAAGTCTCTAGCCACACTTATGGCTAACTCCTAATCCGTGGAGGTCGGGGAAGATGGTCAAGCCTAGAGCGTCCTACGTGCTAACAAATGATGAGTTTGAGAAGTTAGCAAGAAGTCTAGAGTTGTTGAAGACATTGATTGGCTATGGATTGGACTTGGGCAAGAGCATTCGAAAGAAGAACTTTGGGGGGGTCAAGTCACATGACTACCATGTCTTAATGCAAGAGGTTTTGCTGGTAGCGCTAAGAGGTCTCATGCAACTCGGTCCACATTTGGTTGTCATGCGCATGTGCAAGGTCTTCTGTCACCTATGCACAACGGTTTACAACCCAACGGACTTCCCCTGTCTAGGAGCGGATGTTGTAGAGAGCATGGCATTGTTGGAGATAGAATTTTCACCCTCAATTTTTGACGTAATGACTCACCTCTCCTATCACCTAGCCAAAGAGTTAGACCTTTATGGACCAATGGGTGCAAGGTGGATGTATCCTATCAAAAGATACATGAAGGTATCAAAGAATCACGTGCACAATTTGGCGCGTCTAGAGGCTTGCATGGTGGAGGGTTACCTCAAAGACAAGTGCATAGGCTTCATTACAGAGTACCTACATAAATTTGAGGGCACTTAGAGACGAGTGTGAACAAAGACGAAGAGTATGGTGATGCCAAGGAGATCCTCATAGGTGCTGGAAAGCCATATGTTATGACAATAGAGCTGCGAGACATTGCCCATTAGTACATGTTGATGAATGCCTTCGTTATGCAAGATTTGCATGCATAAGCTCACACTCTAATCTTAGAAAATACTATTTGTGTATTTTTGCATTTACTCTTGCATCTTCTTACATGAAAAAATTGTCTTGCACAGTAGCCGTRTACTGGCTATTGTTTAATTTATTGAGACTCTGAAGTTATGTCGAAGTCAGAATCCATTTGTTCTGTACTTTGCACTTCAATGCTACTTCTAAATGACTGAATAAAGTTGTTCTGAAGTCGTGTTTTCATTGACGCTTTAAAATTGATGTGGCCTTCTGTTGCCTTCTGCATTGGTGTCATATTCTTTTCCGTGTCCTGCTCCGTGAATGGAATTTAATGTTGGAGGAGGTTGCGTGCAGGAAGTGGATGCAAGAGCAATAGAGGAATCCATCCACTAGCAGAGTAAATTGAGAATTTTGTGCTGCCTTTGGATTTTTCTTGGAGCAACATTGAAGACATGGATTGTTTCTTCATGAGCAAGAAACCTTCACAGAGAACAACTCGTTATGCACACATGACAGCATTTTGGAACCACTTTCGTGTCGAAGATGAGACAATTGTCCGACTTGTAAGTTACAATAGAGGTATAGCATCTAGGTTTGAAATGCCTAAAGAAAGTGCTAGTAAGTCTTTTGTAAACTACGTCGGCGTGCTGAAGGACATATTGGAGCTAGATTACGGTGCACTGCATACACGCATCATTCTTCTACGATGTGAATGGGTGAAACCGCTTGACACGTGAGGGAACCCTACGTATGTGTGTGATGACATTGGATTGCTTTTGGTCAACTTTTGGCATAAACTCACTTGCATGGCAGAGCCATTCATCTTCTCAAGTCAAGCCACACAAGTGTTTTTCTCTGATGCAGTTGACAGACCTGGATGGAAAGTGGTCTTATATAAAAAAGCCCATTTCAAGTGAGAAGTAGTCGACCGCACAGATGCCTTCATCACCACTACTGGAGAGACCGTAGGACTCATTGTACCCCAAAGGCTGCCAAGTAGAAGCTCCATTGCCAATTTAGACAAAGCCATGGAATTATCGACGGAAGAGAACTTATTGGTGCAAAAGCAGTACTAGGTAAACTCCCGCTAGGGTCGATAGATGTTGTGGTCACAAAGTCGTTCTAAGTCTTAGTAATTGTGTTACGTGAAGTGAGGCGGGACAAAACCAGAAGTGCATGCAACACTCAACTAAATCAATGAAGTGGAAGATGTCGGGATGTTAGTAGTTAAACCTAAATCATTACCAAGCTAAAGTCATGTACTAGACATTCTAGAGTTGCGTCACAAACGGGCGGCAGTCATAGTGCAGTCAGGTAGTCTTCAGTTGCAACTTCAATCTGGTGTCTTGTCTATGTATTTCTTCCATTTATTGGTCAATCACAAGGCCTTGGTCACTTATTTTTATTCATGCTCTATATAATTGCCAAAAGTATTTGCCTCTATGTCAACTACATTTGTACAAACATTGCACTCAAATGCAAAATCAAAACCCTGACAGCAGGTGTGGTAAAGCCTTAAGTCGCAAATTTGCCATGCCCTCCAATATTCACTAGAATGAGGTCCTTCAAATCCCTTTCTGAACTTGCTGCATTTTTGGCTGACTGGAATTAGTATTTCATTCTCCAATTAATGTTCAATGTTGTTAATTTGAAGACTAAGGTTTGCACACCTTTGTCTCCTTAAATTCATTCATTTAAGATAGGGTAGCACTACATCTTAGGTGACTTGCATCCATTTAGAGCCAGACACACCCTAAAATTGGCAAGATTGCAATAATATTGCATGTCCCCCCTATGAATATGCAGAAAGAACATGCTAGTGGTTTTGCAGTCATATTGAAGTGAAATATTCAAAACCGGCTATACCTTGCCCTTCCTAAATAGCGAGGAACCACAAGTCATCTTTTTCTTTTCCCTTAGTAAAAAAAAACGACCTATTTGTGACTCCTTGTGGTTGTAGAAGTCATTATGTAGTCACTTGGAAGTCACCTTTAGACGCAAAATTTGAATGCGCACTACTCATCCGTAACTCTGTCTTTTCTAGTCGCATTTTAGTCGGCCACGTCACGATATTGGCGACGCCATGATTGGATTGTTGTGGATGAACGCAGAGCTTGTTCACTCTTCATCTGGCAGTGAAAGTTGCGACTAAAGAATGACTGGAGATCAGTCTAGTGGTGCAATTATCAAGGTCAAGTGACTATAAAGTCGCAAAATCTACTCAGTCATCTTTCTGTAGTGTTCTCGGATTATGGATCGGAACTCTTGACGATAGGTTTTACCTATTCGGGTCATTTCCGGATTTTAGGCCGGAATTCTCGACAATAGGTTCTACTTATCCAGATCATTTCCGGATTCTAGGCCGGAACTCTTGGTGATAAGTTCTACCTATCCGGGTCAATTCCGGATTCCGGATCGGACATTGCTCTGGTTACGGAATATCCAGTTATACAAGAATTCATTTGAAAACTCACTAATTCTAAATTCAAGTCTAGCTGACTCTATGTCCATTTGCCTATAAAGAAAATAAAAAATTTACACTATCCCAATTCTATTCTATCCTAATTCTATCTTTTCCAAGTTTATGTATTCCATACAGCTTAGATTTGTTTGACAGTGCAGGGAATTATTGTGTAGTAACTTGGAAAGCCTTCAAATAGAAATATAACATCTCAAAGGCCACAAAGAACTTGCTAGTCACTGCCCAAAGGAGGAACACTATTTGCAAGTCGAGAGATTGCAAATTAGAGAAATAGTGCCTAGGACATTTCTCCGTATGCAACTGAATTCTTCAAATTGTTCTTGCATAGCAAAGGCAGTACACTAGTAGAAAATTCAATTTTTTTGTTGATTTGGTCGCGTTGATTTGGTCACATTTTGACAGAAATTTGTTGAAATCAACAAATTTTTGTCAAAATGTGACCAAATCAACACGACCAAATCAACAAAAAAACTGAATTTTCTACTAGTGGTATCAAGAAGTCGGAGGCCAAGGCATTTTTGAGGCCCTCTGAAACTAAAACCGACAAGATCTCCTTATGGATCAACAATGCATGGGACGACAACTTTAAGAACTCCTTTAAGATTGCAATCATGGACTTATGCAACATCCCAAGAGTCATCAGCAAAGAGACAACCCCTCATGACACTCCTTACTTTGTCGACTTTTTAGTGAAATTGAAGAAGCTAAAAGATCCAAATGTTACCAATCCAAATGTGTGGCTCTGGGTTGTAGAGGACCAAAATGTTGATGATGATCTAAGAGTGGAGACCAGAAACAAGATCTTTGGCACCATGTACACGATGCACTAAGCAGAGTACTTTCCAACCCTAGTGGAAAGTTTAGAAGATCTATCCACAAGTTCTACTCGTACAAAGGCACCGGTGAATCTCATCTTTTTTATCAAGAAGGGAGCCAAGATCAAGCTAAAGTCCATTCCCAAGAGGTTTGAATGTGCCATGATATCAAAGTGGCAGAAAATGGGATTGTACAACAAACTAGAGTACAAAGTGTACAGCATTAAGCTCCGAATGGAGTTCTACTTGAATGTCCTAGAGCTCTATTGCAATCCGAGAGCGAGGGTGCTCTTTGATTTTGCTAGAGGCAAATTTGGTTGTGCAGCTTGGGTGAGTTTGCTTTCCCATGGAAATTTGTTCAACTCGATCCGACTTGAATGGAATTTCTTCTTGATCTATTTCAATTTGTTAGTAGATGCTTCATGCCCTAGGTTCCCTTTTTTTTCTTGGTTACATAGATTCTACTTGATCTTTTTGTAGGATATTCATTGAAATTTTCTTCCTTTATTGCAGACGATTGCTATGGACCACTTGGATATAACCAATAGTGATGACAACAAGAAGTTCCAAAGACGTGCCGTAATGGCTGAAAATCTTGATAAGGAAGATTTCCTTGACTTGAGCTACTACTTTGATGTGGGTGTCCACCTAGCAAAGGGATCTTGGGATGCTTCAACTTCCAATCAAGCAGCAACGTCATCCAAGAAGGTCAGAGACAGAGAGCTATCCCCTGCTGAAGAGGAATTTGAGGACAAAGTCAAAGGGGACATTGTTGTTGGTCATGAGTCAGAAAGTGAACTAGAACAGGCATGATGGGCGGATCCTATTATAAAGTTGTTTCCAAATGAGGTGGGAGAAGACACTCCCATGGAAGACGCGCCTGAAGCTAGAACATTTGGAGTTTCAACTGCATTGGCTGCTGATTGGCCTAGTTATAATCCAAGTTTGCTAAAGAGAGAGAATTGAAAGAGAACCACGCTGGAATCTCCAATGAAGGAGATGAATTTTGAGAAGTTGGTAAAGTTCTTGTTGCTCAAGAGAGAGGAGAACAAGAAAGAGAAAGAGGAGAACAAGAGGGCCAAGAAGGAAGACAAGGAAGAGATAAAGCACTAGATGAACAAAGTCTTATTTAGTATGATGCATGGCATTGCGCGGAATATTTTTGTCGGTATGGCAAGAGAAAATGTCGCTCCCCTTGCAATGATCACGCCTTCTCCCTCACAATCTCACCATCTTTTCATTGCTAGCCAAGGTCATGGATCCTTGGATAGCACAAAGCAGGCACAATAAAAGTTCGTTAATCCATCTACAAAGGCCACAACGTCTACAATAGCACCTTCTGTTAAAATACCTTACTCTGCCCTTCAATTTGATGAGAAAATGGTTGAGCAGACTTAACAAGATGCTTTGGCTGAGGCCGAGTAAGTTGTGGATCCTTCCCCCAAAATTTGACTAGGTTGTTTTCAGTGACTTCCTTTGCTTTTTGTTCAAGTCGTAGCGATTTGAACCGATTTCCAAATTTGCTTGAATTGATATTTGTAGCTGGATCCTTTTAGGTGGACACGGATTGTTGAGGTGTAAATTATATAAATATTTTTCTCAAATAGAGATACTACAATAAATTTTGTTCTTACCGGGAATTCTTGTGTCTACTTTTCCATAGGCATTGCTTTTTAACAATAATCTACTTCTTCAAGCTTACTTTGCTTATGCTTATTTGTCCAAACAATTTGACAATATGACAAACTTGGCATCCAACTTGTCTAGTGTATTCTTTAGTCCGACTAATAAAGTCAATTCTAAGGTTGAATTTCAAATAAAAGCACTCTCTATTTTCAATCTTGACATATAAACGTTTCATTTTATTAAAGTGTCACAATTTAAACAACATTTATCACATTCTAAATTTTAGGTTGTAATTAAAGATATTTTTTAAATTCTCTTTGCAGTTGGAATAAGAACTTTTTGTCTAATAATGCCATGTATACTTGACAAATGTCATGTACGACATACGACATCAAATGGACAACACGACACCAAGAMTCCAAAATGCTTTTGACAAAACAACCTTGCCTCTAATGCAAATGCCACCACTCCATCATCCAATGAAGAGGCTTTCTTCTTGGACTCACTGTTGTTGCATGATGATGTAGTGTTGGACATAAGGGTCTCATAGCTGCCTACGACTATTGTCCAAATTCTTCAAATGCTTGAGGAGGTGGTGGGTGACGACATTGCAAACGATCTTGCACTAGTAGAAATCATAGGAATTTTGACAGAATTTTGTTGATTTGGTCGCATTGTCCCGATCACTTTTCTGTTGATTTCAACAAAAATCTATTAATTTTTTACTAATTTCTGTTGAAATCAACAGAACAATGACCGAGACAACGTCACCAAATCAACAAAATTTTGTCGAAATTCCAGCACTTGTTACTAGAATTGTCATTGTGATGGAGATACTGCCTCTAGAGACATTTGGGGACACAATCATGACTTTGCCAACAATATCAGGGGTGGATCCTCTGAGTTATTTTTGTTCTTTTTAGCACATGAATTTGACTAGTTGGTAGTAAGAATTTTTGTTCATTTCCTAGAGTGTGCAAGGATGAATACATTTTTATTTATTTTTATTTCTCCAATAGTGCAAGGCAATTCATCGATTTAACTCTCTCAACATATTGTTTTGAAATTGTGGACAAGATAGCAATGAGGTACGCGTTGCCAAGGTTGTTTGCCCTGACAACTCGACAACTCGACGAACACGGCACATTCGACGTCAAGTAGACCTCTTCGTCCATCTAATAGAGTCAATGTCGAGTTGACTGCCCCGTAAAAATTTGGACCCTGCCCGTTCACCACGTGTTTGCCAGTCGGCAACCATGTAGCAAAAACCAGGGTGCATTCGGATAAAGGCGACCTCGGGTCCATGCGACCGCAAGTGCGGGCGACCGCGAGTGAAGGGCGATTGCACTGGGCGACTTTGGGTAAGGGTGAAGGCGAGTTTAGGTACCCGCGGTCGCCCAACTGAAATACACGCGCGCCCCCTGGTACCCGCAGTCGCCCCACTGCGTACCCGAGGTCGCCCGGATGTACCTAAAGTCGCCCAGCAGAACCCACGCGCGCCTTGGTTCACCCGCAGTCGCCCCATGTTGTACCCGCGGTCGCCCAATAGAACCCACGCGCGCCCTCTCTGATTCGAGGTCTCCACCAGCGGTCGCCCCAATTGCACGCGCCTAACTGACCTGCACTCGCTCGAGTTATATATGTAGTCGCTCGTGCCCTTTGGACTCCACTTCATTTATGGTTTTTGGCTTGTATCCATCCCTTGGTGTCTACATGCATAAACCTTGCTTAAACTACATCCTACATTCATCCACGTTTGTGTTTTGGACTATCGGAACTCCGAAGCAAGACTCTTGCGGCTCGCAATCGATTGTCAATCATGGCCACTGGAGGCAACAACGCTGGGACAATACCTATTTTGGACGCTGCAAAAACGGTTGGGGCATTACGGAAGGCTGCTATGGACAAGCATCGGAAGCAAAGGGGAACCATTCATCGAAAGCGCTTGCACGTGCTAAACAACAAAAACCACATGGCCTTTAAAGGTTGGAATGAAGAACCAAAGCCTTGGACACTACAAACTTGTGAAGATTTCATCGAATGGTGCCACATCAACAAGTGCTTTCCAGCGTGGCGCCATCATCACAACCGCCACACCAACAAGGCGAACTTGAAGTATTGCGAAAATTTAGATTTTTGCCAAAGATGCATCGAATTGTGGCAAGTATTCTACAAAACTGCCTTTGTTGAAAGGAACGAGGTCCCTCTCTTCCTCGCCAGAGGTGCATACACCAAGGTCACACTGAACAAGCTAGTCGATTGGAGCACGGTCAAAGAAAGTACGTACATAACACGTCCAGAGAACGGTATCATTCCAAGGGGTGTTTTATAGTTTCCAGAAGGTGGACTTGGAGCTATTCAAAGTGCCTACAGAACTCAAGACCCCGCTGAGTTTGACACGGAGGAATCTGAAGAAGATGACGACTCTGATGGTACGCAGGCCGCAAAGGCAACAAGATTTGTAGGGCCATCTGTCGGTCCCATGGAAACCCAAAATGAAAATAGGGAGGAAGCTACAACCTCTAGGACACGAACCAAAAGGCCAACTTCTAGTGGTCGTCGTTCAATCTCTAGAGTCAGACTTGCATCAAGCCCAACGACCGGTGTGAACGCGCCATTGCCACAGCAGCTAGCAAGGGACATCTTCGAATTTGGACTAGACAAAGACACCCTTATGGAAGAAACTACTCTGGCTCCTACTCCTGCAACAATGGCGGGATCAAGTGAGGACATCATGGCCATGCAAAAGGCTGAGGGCTTGTTGAAGACAAAAGATGCCATCATCTCTTCGCTACAGATTGAAATCAAGAAATTGCAATTGGAGTGCAACCAAAAAAATGGTCTTCTTGCCCAACAATCTATGGAACTACAACGCCTCAAAGACAAAGATCGCGACACTTTCACTTTGGCGGATATGGATGACGCTTTGGTCGAGCAAGACCTTCACAAAGTAGACAAGGTCATAGGGGACGTTACGAGCGATGTCTTGGGTTGTTCTCCTCTTCCAAAGCGCATGCGGTTTCCCAATATTCCAAATGGCGGGACGAGCGACGCGATTGATCTCCACGGGTTGCAAGATTCTCTCTGGTATCCGGCACAAAACCCGATTGTACCATCTCAAAACAATTTTGAATTCAAAGAGGAAAATAGAGTCCTTTGAGGGCAGTTGTCATAGCTGACAGCCACTTACTATCATTGGAAAGTCGCGTGCATTCTTTCCATGGATAGATCACAACAAGTTGCAAAAGAGCTAGAAAAAGTTGCTAGAAATTTCGTTGCAAATGCACCGAAACGAGAGAACGACCTAACGTCCTGGGCTTTCATGGAAGACATGTTTCCCAACGACGTGTCCATGCTCGAGTTGCCCGAACAGGATGTCATAGATTGGACTCAAAATGGGTGGGACTACAAAAATCACAAGTCGAGCCATGCAGACGTCATCAACCAAAAGCTGTTGTGGCCGCAGCTTGCTGCTTTTGTCTTGGACCATACCAAATGCCCCATATGTCTTGAAGAATTTGGCCCCAAAGGAGGGTGGGCATTAGGGTCATGTGTGCAGGTCTACCATCCTTAGTGTTTGCTCACGCAATGTTTGATCAGACGACGTTGCGTGATATGTGCAGCACCATTCCACGATCGCTTGTATGCATTGTTCAATTTGACAACGTACATGCAACCTTCCTAGGAACACAATGGAGACACCACCGCAAACCTCACAATGTGGAGACGAGACTTGATTTGGAGCTGGCGACAAGGCCAACATGATTTGGAAAAGGGCCCTGCAAGCTCGCAATTGAATTGGGAAACAGACCCCGAGGAAATCCTTCGAGTTGCACCGAGGCTCATGGGCAAGGGTCCGCAAAACGAAGGGAAGAGGGCATTYTTYTTCCAATGCCTAGGTGRATATTWCGACACGCACTYYRGAACCTTCAAATGGGGTCGGCATCCRCAARGGCATCGTTGGAAYTWABAGGGGGAAAAAGTGGCCAATCAAGACAAGCATGCCTCTGTGGAAGACTTAACTGACATGGCCTACTTGGACTCCACATACGGACCGTATTACCAAAGTCAAGCACTTGATTATTTGCTGGAAGCTCATTCTCCGCAGACAAGAAGGACACTTCAAGCTCTAAAAGATTCCAACGTCTTGGATTCTATTTTGAATGCGGACGGATCGGCTTCATGAACGCGTGCACGGCGAAGGCTCGGGGTTGGAGAATCATTGACCTACGAACGTGGAGAAGGGAGTAGCTCCTAGACTGACCTGAGTCTAATAAACTAAACATGAATAGAAATGAATTGACCTTGCCACGATCATTTCTTGTAATCCTGCAAACCAATGTAAGACTTTAGTGATTACCTACATTATGTATTTTCTGCTATGAGAAGTAAAATTTGATGTTTTGGTATGTTCGACTTGTTCGACTTCCAGAGCCTCCTATCGTACTAAATGACTTTTGTAATTTTCTTTCGTCTTGCATGAATTCAAATTATATGAAGGCGTCTATTAGTGGTTCCCAATTGGAGGTTTCATACTATAAATGATTTTGAGGGTCGATTGCATTTTCCATCATTTAGGAGGGGTTGAGGATATTCAAAAGTCATACAAATAGTCCGGAAACTACTAAAGACCATTCATCACTTCATTCAATTCTTGTGAAGAATTATATATATATTTTCTAAACAATCAAGCATTCAGTTTCTAATAATTAATCGCGTGGAAGCGCTTCGCCTCTACAAGATGATAAAGCTTCTGCATAAAGCGGTGTAGGCAATCAAATTGCATTTGGTCTACATACCACATATGCTTGTGGTGTCTTAAACAAGAGGAATTCATATCATATTCTATTTGTGCATTGTATACAACATCATATGTGCTGGCCCATCATGTTCAATTTATCAATCAAATGAATGAGCTTCTTGAAAAAACATCATAAACCAAACAATAGAAATTCAAAATTTTTTTATATGCACAAAATTGTACAACATTTGCAAGCATGGGCTTGTTAGAACGCCATAAAAAAAAAGCATGTTGATACTATTTATCCGCGGCCTAATTCTAAGATTTGAATTCGGAGATGAGCACCGGTAGTTTCATCTCGTGGAACTTCACCAAAGTCCGAAGCACTAATAACTCTTCACGGCCTTCACCGTACTCGGATGACAAAGCCAACTCCTCCAAGTGCGGTGCATGTTGTACAGCAGCATCATAAAATTCTTTTTCTCTTTGCGTTATTTCTAGATTTAAGCAGCGCCTCCCTGACTCCACTTTAAAACGTCTACGGGAAAGCGTGTCTAGCTTCGAGTTCCACAATACCCAATCATCCATGGCCTGTTGTTTCCCACGTTCGATCTTCTTCATGTAAAATGCTCGAGCTTAGTTGCGAACGGCGTAGGCCCTGTCATTCTCATCAATGGCATTTTGAATGGCCATTGATTGCTGCCGCAAAACATTTATAGAAGTCGGATTCCGTTGATGCTCTTTCAACGTCTCCACTTCGTTCTTCTTTCCTTGCAGAGCTAAGTTTGTACTTTCTATTTGTGCACGCAAAAGCTCCAAGTCCTCTTCTGAGTCGCCCCCACTATCAGTTTCGTCATAGAGTCCCGCATCTCGGTAGAATTGATCCACATCATCTGGTAAAGGCGCTTTCAAAAGATCTTCGTCCGAGTTTGGCAATGAGATGAAATTCACTGCTGTCTGTCCGTCCTGCATGTCCACATCTTCATTATCGCTATTGAAATCGTAGCCATTGTATTCATGAGTGTGTTCATCAGAGCTCAAATTCGATGACCATGCTACCTTTTCATCGGGAATTAAAGACTTCTTCCGCTTCGGTTTTGATAGCATCTTCGTCACATCGACGGGTACATCCAACGTAGGAATTTTAGGTCCGGTTGGAGGCGATGCGTGATGGGTCTCTGAGAGGGTGCTCCAATCCACCTCCTTCTTCAATACCATCTCCGCGTACACCATTCTTACAAGAAACAAGCAGAAGTTGTCGTTGCGGTATGTTGCTTCTTCCAAATACAATGCGTGCCACACTTCGCAACATCTACGCTGGAACGCGGTGTCCAGGCAATACGCGAGATTCACCTTGTTCTGCTTCACGTGCTCCTTGTGGCGACACCACAGAAATACCTTGTCAATGTGGCACCAATCCACATATTTGCAAGCCGTTTTGTAATTCCAAGGCTCTGGTTCGGTTTTCCAACCCTTAAAAGCCTTGATCTTTGGATGCATCAAAATGTGTGCTCGCTTCTTCTGGACTTTACCTGTCCGTTTTTGACCCTTGTCGCGATTCACTCTCTGCTCCCGTGGTGCCACTGGTGCGGGAATTGCAGCCGCCGGTGCGCTGGGCTCATTGTCCATCGTGCCTGCTTCTTTACCCTACCACTACTGTGAATAGTACATCTACAATAAGCAACTAAAAAAAAAGATGAAAGCGTCCAAATATGCGCTCAGGCTTCTATGAAATTATAAACAAAAGCCCGGCGCATTTACATTTACAACGTGTTCTACGAAATGTTCTCCACTATCACGGTCCACCGAAATTCGAAATGCCGGAGAAGGATAAAATACTTCCTCAAATATGGCAAACTTTGTCTCTAGTGCATGCAGCCAGACACAACGAGGTGGATGGCAGTCAGTGCGCGAAGACAAAGTATGGAGACTACGGGTGGGGTCAGACTGCTTAAGTACCCGCAGTCGCGAAGGGTTCAGGCTCCAGGGCACGTGCGGTTCCAAAGTGCGGGTGCGGGTCCAAAGTATGGCGACTTCAGGTGCGAGTGAGGGCGACTGCGGGTGCGGGTGAGGGCGACTGCGGGTGCAGGTGGAGGACGACCGCGGGTCCCCTAGGATGGGGCGACCGCGCTTGGGGTTTAGGGGTTCACGGTTCAGGGCGACCGCTGGTCTTTAGGACAAACCAGAATGGAATTAACCAGGGCTGTTTTTTCCATTTTTTATGAAGTGCCACAATGGCGACATTAAATCTTATAGTGGTGCTCCAAATTACAACATTCATCCACATATTGGATGTATACTATGGTTTTCATCTACAATCTGGCAATTCCATCTAAGATTTTTTTTAATTCAAAATTGTTTTGCAATTTCATCCAAGTTTTTTGACATTTTTTTTGACATTTTATAGCCAAACTATTTTTTTGAGCACAATCTGGCACCAAAAAGCCAAAAAAAAAGCCCTGGAATTAACCCTTTAAGGTTCGGGCATCCCAAAAGTGGATGCGCCTTCGTCAACCTTGATTGTAATTTTTAAAATAACTATTTTTAAAATTTGACATGGACTAAGGAAATGAATCTTGGAAAGTTATGTTTCTACTCCATTGCAAAATTTTGAAAAGTGCCAAAAATTGAAAGCGTTATTGCAATGATTGAAAGCTCTGTGTGCGACCCTAAATCCAAATAACACAATATGGTGTGTTGTTTTCATTCAAATTTTATTTTCTTGACATGAATTTTTTTTTAACTATACAACTATGTTTCTCATTCTACTATTCATTTATGGTAAAAGTCACAAGATTATTCAAGAATGCATCATAATTTATGTAATTTTATTTCTACCATTAGCATTAAAAATTCACAAGAATTTGATTTTTCCATCAAAATGGTTGAAAAAATATAATATGAATAGAAAAAGTATTTGTGCAATAGAGAAAAATACAAAAATGGACACATCAATGAAATAAAAGAACAAATTTGGTTCAATAGTTGAATTTGACTTTAAGGTCTCCGTTGTGGTTGTTTCGGGTGTAAAAAATAAAATAAGCAATTGAACTTTTTTCACACTACACAACATTCCTACTGGGGAGGGTAGTGAAGCAATATGTTATAGGGGGACAAGTCATTGTGGAGCACCCCTGCGTTGTGCACAATACTCATCACGTAAATCAAGGCCCACGCCAACTTGGCTTTGTGCCTTCCGAAGAGGCTAACTGCTATCTATTGAGGTTTCGTATACCCATGCACGTCCTTGATTCTAAACCATTGTGCAGTATCTGACACCTTCCCGGAAAGTTTCAAGAGATCTTTCAAATTGCCACCATTCCACCTCAATGTATATGCCTCCATTGAGTCCTCGTGGATAGCCAAGAACTTAATAATGGCTGGGTGATTTAATGGGCACACCGTGGCCTCCACCGATCTCTCAATTCTCGCAGCACGCTTGTTTGTTGTCTTTGACAATTTTCCCGCAAATTCTACATATTAGGGAATTTTGTCCATCCCTTCGATGCGTACCTTGCGCACCTTGGCGAACACACTTTAATTGTCATATCCACTGAGTGGGACCACCTTGGCTTGGGAGGAGATCCACATTAAACATAATCCACTATCTTCAAACAACGCTGCCTTCAACGCATCAGTCTGCCATCCCATATCCCTGACCGTGGCCTTTGAATGTTTTTTAACTGCATTCTACCACCACTCCATCTTCGCGCAAAATTCTGCGGCCTTCTTGTCTCTATCAGATTTGAGCGCTTGAGGTCTATAAGTCTCCATCAATTTCTTTGTGTTGAATATGATTTGGGCGAGACAATTGTCAATCCGATTACTCAACTCATCGTAGTACTTGTCCACAACGTCTTTGTATTCACTGGATTCATCGCACTTCCTCAATATCCATCTCTCCAAATCCCTCTTCAAGATGTCCAGGCCTGTCTCTTTATGTCGAAGGTATTTCTTCTCCAAATCCTCTGTGCTTCAAGCCTCGTACCACTCTAGGCATACTTCATACGTATAGTTTGTGTACCGAGGTGGTGGAGAGTCGGGGTTCTTGTTGTGTACTGTCTTGGCCTTCTTCGTCTTGGACGGCCTAGCAGCCTCGTTTGTTACCAGGGGAGAGAGATCTACAACAAAATTTGAAGGGTTGTCGAGGTCATCATCCCATGGAAATACGTGTCTTGTACCGCTACCTTCTCTCGGAGTAGACATGATCTCTTCTGCGCACGCACGAAGCTTCAACTTCGAGCTAGAAAAACGCAAAAAATCCTCTTCTGGAATAACACCCCTAGCCCACGAGCACGCATTCAGCCACTTGGAGGTGGATGAAAGCCGTTGCGCAAGACCAAGAGTGAAGACTGCGGGTGAGGGCGACCGCTTAAGTACCCGAGGTCACCAACCAAGGCGCGTGCGGGTCTCCAGGCGCGTGCGGGTCTACAAGGCAACCGCAGGTGCGGGTCCGAGGGAGAGACCGCGCATGCGGTTCTGCAGAGGCGACCGCGGGTGCGGAATCTGGGCAACCCCGGTGGCACTCCAGCATGGCGACCGCGGGTGGGGTCGTCTGGGCGACTACGGGTTCAGGGTTTAGGGTGAAATTTAAATTTTGAAATTATGTTTTTCATTGTATCTTTTATTTATAGTAAAAATTACGGATTATTTTCGTACATAATATAATTGATATAATTTTATTTCCACCTTTAGCTTTTAAAAATTACAATAATTTGATTTTTCCATCAAAATTATTGAAAAAATACAATATGAATGGAAAATTTGTTTATCTCTTAGCAAAAAATATCAAAATTTTACATATCAATTAAATAAAATTGATAAATTTAGTTTGATAGTCAAATATGACATCGTGGTCTTTGTTGTAGTTGTTTTGTGTGTAAAAAATGAAATAACCAATTGAAAATTTTTCACAATGATTCACATTGATACTTGTAACACTTCAAGAAAATTCGAAAAATTTGGATTGTTTTTGCTATTTTCTCTCATTTATGTTTATTTTTTGCAACAAAAATGATAACAATTACAATTTATCACGAAACAAATTGAAATTTCTCAAAGTGATATAAAATTCAAAGTTTCAAGTAATAAAAATACAAGATTGTTGTTTGAACACAATTAAAAGGCCAAATTTAGCTCAAATTGGAAGTGATACCATTTCACAATGGATCAAGTCCTTTAAGGGTTAATGACATTCAATTTAAGTATAAGACCGTTCAGGCACACATAATAATGGAAAGAGATTAAGAGATGCGATGAASTCAAATGGCCATTACAAATTCAGAAGGACAACTTTTTTGTGAGGCAAAGGCAATCATTGTGTGCAGGCATAAATCCAAAGACGAAAAGGCCTCAAGTATCAATAAAAAAGCATGCATAATCAAATTCCTCAAAATTGATAGTCACGCATGTATCTTATGAAAAGCCAATGTTATTGTTCCACCCTAACGGTCTAACATGGTGCGGTACTACTTTTTTCTCAAAGACTTCGTCCTCTTTATACTAAGTCCACAAAATTGCTCTTTTCGCCTTTGAAAGGGGAAGACTTCAGCTTTCCATCGGATGATGTCCCTGTTTTGAGATGCTTCGATTGGGGAGAAAGGTTGACTAAGTCTTCATGGGCTTGGTCAAGCCTTGCGCGCAAGTTCTCAAAAACATCTGTCGTTTGTATCTCGACTTTCATAGACTTCATATAGGCGCGTTCTGGCCTGTATTCATCCTCCTGACATCCAAGTGGCTTTAGAACGTATTTAAATCAGCATTTAATGATGCGCCATTCTAAATTATATACCCTTCCGTCAACAATATCTAAGTTTGTTGTAAAAACAATTGTTTAGCACTAACCTCAACAAGTTGCATCAACAAGCAACCATTTCAAACTTTGAAAGCTCCTTCACATCCTCAAATTCTTTGAGAAGGGCCCTGCATCTCAACCATTCCAAAATTAGAGCCATGAAATCTAGCATTCTGACATCTACTTAATTTAAAATCTCAACACATGAATACCTACATGAAAAGCCCCAAAACTAACCTCAAGTTTGTGCAATCTTTGCCATGGCAAACCTTGACATATTCCTCAATCATGGCCAGAAAGCTCTTGAATTCTTCATCAAATTTCTTGCCCCACGTAACCTGGCTTTCTTTTTCTAAAGAACCTATGACTCCACCTGTGGTAAAAGGGTGGACCATGTGTCTACCAATAATCATTGACTTGTAGTAATTCTATATGACATTTTATTGAATTGTAAAAAAATGCATAAATTCTGATCATAAAAATATCAATTCTTTCCTCAAATAGTAAGGTTTTCAAGACGCAAAAATTCTAAACACACCGTGCTATTTCTTTTATGATTATTTTCTGACCGTAGTGATCTTAGTTTTGAATAAGAATACTGAAAGACAAACCAATGTTTTGAAGAGAAGAAAAAAAAAATTCCAGAATTCTTTTTTTATGTGACTGAAATAACCAAAAGACTCAACCAAAACTTATATTAAAGAATTAGAAAAATACCAAAAGCTTGTCGAATGATACAGTGTGAAGTTTGAGGAAAAACTTGACCCCCAAAACATGAGCATGCATTCAGCTACCTAGAGGCTGATGAAAGACAACACACAGCGTTGGAAGTTGCAAAAGCGGTCTCCTAGGCGATCGCTTTAATACACGCAGTCGCTTAGACGCGCGTGCGTGACGGTGCGACAGCATGGCCTGGAAACTGCGGGTTTCGTGGGTTCAGTCTCCCTAGGCGACTGTGCATAGGGCGAGTGCGCATAGGGCGACTGCGGGTTCGCAAAACAGGACCATTTGGAAGACAGTCTTGGCTCATATGTTGGGATCAGCACTTTAAGTCGCCCAGCACCTGAAGTCGCCCCACATGCGCATGCGCCCCGGGTTTGAGGAAAAAAATGTCCCTTACAGTGACGTGAATCCTACCCGCGGTCGTCCCATCTCGTAGTCGCCCTGCATGCGTAGTTGCCCACATGCGCACGCGCCCCCTGGAACCCCTAAAACGAGTTTCGTTACAAGCGACCTCATCAGTGACTCTACCTGGACTCGCCCTAGGACCTGAAGTCGCCTCTGCACCCGCACTCGCCCCTGGGTCCTGTTTGTAGAACTCTTGTAGACTGAGACCTTGTCATTGAACCTACCCGCAGTCACCCAGGACTTGCACTCGCTCTGCAGATGCAAGTCGCCCTCAACAGAGGCCGTTGGGAAAGATTTGCACCCCCTTGTCACAGATTTCCTGTGCCCTATTTAATTCTTTTATTGAATGATACGGATTTCTATAGAATGTCAGTAATTGAAAGAAGTTAAGGAAGATGCTGTTGGTTGGTTTATATTGGTGTAATTTCTTTTATGTGTGTTTGTAAAACTTATTTTGGAGCCCGTGTCCTTGTATGTGGAGTTTCATTTTTATCCTCCGTGACACATTGGCTTAGCATAATTGTTGATATGGATTTATTTCATTTGGATGTGTGTTTGTTAAACTTATTTTGTAGCCCGTGTCCTATTCGGTGGAGGTTCAATTTTATCTTCCGTGATAAGTAGGCTTTGCACCCTTGTTTATGTGGTTGTATTTGCATTGGATGTGTGTTTGATTAACTTAGATTGAATCCCATGTGATGAGGTGCTGGCTTTTATTTAGTTTCTTTGGAGCATTCCGGGTACACTTTTGATTTTGTGGATTTACCTTTGGATCTTGCGTGTTTGTTTCACTCAGCTTAACCCCGAATTGACCCTTGAATTTCTTGAGCTTCTAGAATTTGCTCTAAATTGAACAACAAGCCAACATTTTGATACCTCGTATCAATTCTTTCTGAATTATAACTGTATAAAATCAAACTAGACATGTTAGAGTTTACATTAGAAAAGAAAACACAACAATATCTTTTACGGATTGAAAGATTATAATGTTTGATCATGAGGGTGTGCAAATTGAGAAAGTGATTTGAAGTATTTCAATCCTCTTTTCACAAGCCAAATCTAAAAAGTTGGACACCAAAAAAATATGAGGTTAAAGTAATATCATGCATATTAACCCCAATCAATTTATGGCTTCTCAAAATCTAATTTATATTTTTTTGAAATGAAATTCTAATGTGATTTTTCTCAAAGATCTAGTGTATTTGAGGCTCATTCCCAAGAGCCCTCCACACTCCCAAAAGTCGAGATTGCAATGGACACCCATGCACAAAATTTTGAATAGAAATGTCATAATCAACCATTTTCAAAATCAGATTTTTGAAGCTAAGACTAAGCTTCAAGAAACAATTTTTCAAAAATAGGAAATACTAAAAATAGTGATTTGGTAAGGTATTGTCCAACTTTAAAAATTGGTGAAGGACACATTCTCTCCTCAGAGTCATTTAGGGGTTAAGCTAGAACTTATAGGTTCAGGCTCACTTCTACTTTAGTTACATAGGCACTCGATATTTCTTGTCACCGGATGGCTTTAGATTGTACCAAAATAATTAAATTGGCTAAAATATGGCAAAAGCAATGTCCCAAAACTTGGATGAAATCCYGTGAAGAAATTGAATTACRAAAAAATGTTTGACGAAATCACCATATTGTGGATGAAAACCATATTAGACATCCAATGTGGAAAAATGTTGTAATTCAGAGCACCACTATGACATTTATGGTCGACACTCTGGCACTTCATAAAAAAGAAGGAAACAAAAGCCATGTCCAGGAGTTCAGAACTGCTAGGAACGCTGGACCCGCAGTCGCCCCACATCCGCGGTCGCCCGGGGGAACTTCAGAATCCTCAAAAGAGAACACAATCGCCCTGGACCCACAGTCGCCCGTAGACTTGCGGTCGCCTTCCCATTGGGCGACTTCGTTGGGGTGTGTCAGTGCTGAACCCGAACTTTCTGGTCTGGAACCCGCAGTCGCCTTGGACCCGCACGCGGCCCTTCTCGCACGCGCCCCAGGCAACCTGGGTATTTAAAGCAGGGCCTGTAATCCTAGCGCGCCATTTCCAATGCCGCGCCTCGTCTTTCATCCGCCTCCAAGTGTCTGAATGCGTGCCCGATAGTTGGAATTTTGGATACCAAACTCTTGCAGGTGTTTTTCAGTGCCCCAATCCTGTGCCTGGAGATCTAGTGTTTGTGAACACGTACTCTGAGAGGATGGATCCGCAAAAGAAGAAGACGAAGAAGAAAGGTGATCATCAGAGCAAGAACCGACGCACTCTTTTGGACGCGACTGCGCACGCATATCGCGGCTGGCAAAGTGTGGACTTTGTTTGAACCCTGATGACTTGCAAGGCATTTGTGGGATGGTGCCATATCAACAAGCTATTTCCTCACCATCAGCACAAGATAAATTTGAAGAACAACAATGCAAATCTTCATTATTGTCGAGATGATGCATTCGTCCAGCGCTGCGACCTCTGCTAGCTGTGATGAGACCTTCTACCAAACTTAATCGACTTCCCTATGCCGTACAGTAAACCGTGGTTGGAGAGGTTCCATAGAAGGTCTCTTGACTTTCAGCTTCAAAGAAGATTTTTGTATAGGAGGCAGATGTTTCGCAGCCATGTTGAAATCCCTCGTAGAAGTTGGGGATCTACATTCATCCTGTGGCACATTTTGAGCCGCTTCAAGCCACTCCGGTTTGTTGAAAAACTTTTGTGTTGCTTAAGAATTAAAAATCTCCATAAGTAGCAATCTAGAAACAAAGTATTCGCAAACAAACATCCTAATTACTAAATAAGTCACATCAAGAGCCCGCATTGTTCTATCAACAGGGTTGAAGTTTGTGTCTCACCGTGAGATTTCTCGATTTGATCCATCTTGAGAAATTTCTTTTCATAGGCATTGTAAACTCGATTGAAAACATGATGAGCGTTTTCCACATGAAGCTCTAATGGCACAGGATTATTTCAACACTTAGCAGTGCAGAGCACAGTTGCCTTCCTAAGCAAAACTTCCACCACATTCTCGTTCTCAACTCCTTTGATGTTCCCTAGCGCTATAAACACCTCCTTCCTGACCTTACCTAGAGGAGTGACTCTCCTSACACAAAGTGGAAGCTCCTCAAACCGGATGAACCACCGAATGTGCACCTTCTTGACACCACGCTCATCATACAACTTCATGAGCTTGCCAAGACTTGGCTATGACAATGCAGTTCTCACAAACACGCAGTCGTGCAGAGTATACTAAACACCTTTAAAAAACCTTAGAGTCATAGCTAGAAAAAGACCCATGCTTGCTAGTAATGACCATCCAATATGAAGCAAATGAAGTGAGACACTGAAGGCTTTGGAGAATGTAGAGCCCACTATCAAATGAAGGAAACTAAGTTGTAAGCAAGTGAAAATACAAAAAATATCCCCCTTTTGAGCGGCATGCTCAAATTTTGACAAAGGTGAACCACAACACTCTTC
Organism: Pleurozium schreberi; assembly: GCA_006891605.1. NCBI lineage: Eukaryota > Viridiplantae > Streptophyta > Bryopsida > Hypnales > Hylocomiaceae > Pleurozium > Pleurozium schreberi. Next base: position 94,375 of record VACF01001958.1, read on the forward strand.
ATACCCTAAACCGTGGTCGCGCCTCAACCCGCGGTCGACCCCTGTGCCCATAGTCGCCCAGTGATGTACACCCACGGTCGCCCTCTGTCCTGAACCCGCAATCGCCCAGTTAAATGGACCCGCAGTCGCCCAGTCAAATGGAACCCGCAGTCGCCCAATGTTTTGAATCTATAGTTGCCGAGTGTTCGGACCCGTAGTCGCGCCCTCTTACCCACGGTCGCCCCTACCCACGGTCGCACAACCCACAATCACCTATGCTGACGTGGTTTGGGCTTTCCACGTCGGATGAAAATATCTGCCCATAAGGCAGAAAATTTCCAAAATTTGGGCGACCGCGGGTGTGGGCACCTTCGAATTTGTCACGCATGTTCGACACTCGACATACTCGATATGCGACGTCAGACAGACAACTCGACACCAAAACCCGAAAACGCGTTCGACAAAACAACCCTGCGTGTTGCACTAGGTGACCCGGCGATCAATGTTGTCATTCCATCTACATTTGGGGTGAATAATGATTCTGCTACCTGAGTACATCATGTTCGGTACATCATTTTCATCATTGAAATAAAATGAATATGTTTGACTGAAAAACATGCATTCATTCTTTCATCCTTTTCGTACATTCAAGTATCAATGAATTTGATATTTCAGTTTTTTTCATTCAGATGGAGGAGAGTTTTGTCGCTTGTACTCAAGATCACAGAGAGTCACAGACACCGGGGACTGACGACAGAATGCAACCCCAGATTGGTGTGGAAGAGGAAGCAGACTTTGAGATTGCAGACATTGACGATGGCGAAGAAGAGAAAGAATTATTGGAAGATGAGTTTCGTCGCTTGCAGAAGGTGGACTCCATGGCAACCATTGCAAGTTTGAGGATGAAACCAGGGAAGTATTAGCGACTAGATATTCCATTGTGTAGGTTGGTGGCAGTGCCAATGGTTCGCCCCACGCTTTCTTTTGATGTCGACAAATTGGAGAGAGAATTTGCTATAGGATATYGTGAGGGAGCAGCAGTGTTCTACATTTCCACCAAAAATGAGGCTGGTGAGAGTGCTACATTCACGGAGGAGGAAATCAATGCGTGGGATCCTCTGTGGAAGGAAAGAAACGACTCATTCAATGCGTATGTGGATTTGGTGCCTGAACTGAAGTTCATGAAGAACTTGAAATTCTTCGTGTGCGATGGAAATCACCGTCTCCTAGCGTGGATGAATCACATTGGAAGGCTGTATATGTCACACCCAAGGTGGCATATAACCGTTGACTGCATACTTTTGGAAACCAAAGGGAAAATCGAGTTGGTCATGCAAATGATGCATGACATTAACAAGTAAGTGATTTTAAATAATTTTACAATTGGTGCATTTCTTATAGTATGTTCTGTTTATTCATTTCAATAATTTTCTAATTGAGATGTGTTAGACTGACCATCTTTAAACAACTTCAGATCTATAGAAGACTCTCATGCAAAGACAAATTTGGTGCACACTCTTTACTGGGTCCAAAAGTACGGTCTTCTTCCATTGGAGCGATTTAATGAGATGTTGAGGCCATCGGAGAGAAAACGTTGCGTTGTCCAATTAGCAAGAAGGCATTGGTATTCAATGCCAATAGAGGTGTTTACGGCTTTTGTTTTCCGGGTGAGAATTATTTTTGGACAATATTTTTTTGTTCGTAATATTTGCAGTGGCGTGGGTTTATAAGTAATTCTTGTTTGGCACCTTAGGTGATTTTGATGTTGTTGAAAATTTGCAGCAAAAGATAACACATGCAATCGATGCTGCAGTACGTGTCTATAATGAGGTGACACCTTTTGAGGAGAAGAGCGACCATGGGCTTGCAAATGCCATGAGGGTTGGAGCGAAAGACAGGGCCACAAAGTTAATTTCGAAAATGGAGAAGTTGTTGGCGGTAGCAAATCCTATGCATGGTCCGGCACTTCTTGGAGAGGTACGTTACAATTTAATAAAAAATTTCTTTAGTTTACATTGGCCATTGCATTTGAGGTTGCTATAATACAATTGAATTCTATTTTGCAGATTGAAAAGCATTGGACAACAAATGAGATGCTGGAGATGACCCTTGAAAAACTGCAACTCATTGCCATGTGCAATACGTTAGCCCTGCACAAGACAAAGTTTTTGAATTGGTGGAATTCTTCAGTGCTTTCTCGAGATGCTAGGCGATTCCCGGCCAAACCAGTTTCTGAAGAGAAGTTGTTGCCCTTTCTCAACAAGTGCATTTGGTGGGTAGGGGTGAGTATTTTTGTAGCTTCTCCATCTTCTGAAAAGTTTTTATTCATTTCGAATTTAATTGCCACATCATATTGTACACCCCCAAAACCGTAGTCTTCCAAATACCGTTCAAGTGAATTAATGTGTCGTAATCCGCAGATTGAAGAAGCTGCTGTCAAATATTTTGACAATGTGATAAAAAAGGACAATATCAACATTAACATGACCACCCCGCTTGAACCGGAAGCATTACCAGAGTACATTGAAGGTTGGAGGAGGAAGATATGGGAGCAAGGTTTTGGGCCAGTTTGCAAAGGAGCTAATGCTTTCCGAAAATCTGACTCATTTGCGAACTATGATGGATCAGACCTTGCAGTCAAAAAAATTGTTTTCCGGTGAGTGTTATAATCATTTTGATTTCCTTCATTTCTGGAGTTCATGTGCATTTTTTATGAGCACTCCAGACCTATGCATCTACTCTTTCGACATTCATGTAAAGCACATATTCCTTTTGAAATGTTTTTGGATAACCTGAATCTGGGGTAGTGTGAGGTACTCCAAGAAGAGCCGTCGAATCTGACGGCTCTTTCGTGGGCACCTCTTGGTACCCAAACTTTGGGTTATGCCAGAAATTAAAAATTTGTTTAGGATGTTATTTTCATGACTTTTTGGCAGATAATGTGAGTGACTCTTCTCATTTGAAGGAGGTCCTCTGCAAACATTTACTTTTCTAGCATTGTAACTTCATTTGAATCATTTTGAAATGCAGATGCTTCTTTGTTGTACCTGGTAACCCTAAACTTCTTTGTTCTTATGTAATTGTTAGAAACTTAAAGCACGAGCTCTTGGCAAAGAACGCTATTGCTCGGGAGGATCTTACTCCATTCTTGTCTACTTGGTTGGACCGGAGTTCAGTGGAGTGTATGTATACTCCAAGTTAGCTTCGAACATTTACCACAGCTCATTTGAGTGGTGGAGGGTGGTACTTGAATTGTCTGCAAACATTCACTCATCCATCAGAGACAGAGTTCAGAAAGACATTTGATGGTCTTGGTATGATTGATTTGGATGTACCGGAGTTTGCTGACCTCACAGAAATTCAGAAGAAGAGGGCTATTGCGAGGAGGATTGTTGCTGACAAGAAGAAGGAAGGCAAGGAACAGGAAGCTCGAGCAAACAAGGAGAAAAAAGAAGTAGAGCGCCTGGCCAAGTTGGCGGAGAAGGAGGAGGCGGAGAAGGAGGGAAAAGACAAGGGCAAGGGCAAGAAGAAGGTAGAAGGCACGGACCAAGTTCCAGCATTGTCTACGGTCAATCAAGGCTCGCAAATGCAAGCTGGATCTCAGAGCAGAATGAAGAGGAAGGCGGTTCTAGCTGAGTTCACGGAAGACATTATAACTCAAGGGACTCAAGTGATAGCCCTTGACAATGATGACGAGGTCAACTCGGAGGAATTGGTCCTCAATGTCTCTATTGTAGACGTCATGGATAATGAGGAAATTCAGGATCCCAATTGTTACACCGAGGTCATGGATTTCTTTGAAAAGGTAAATAAAATCTGGTTTTATAAATGACATGCATTATACTAGGAGATGACATGACTGTTACTTTGTTAAGTACTTATTATGTGGAGAAATTTTTGTTTGCAGATTTCGTCCGGAAAGACTCGCGTGTATGACGGTAAAGTCAACCATCATCCAACGGTGGACCTCCTTCTCTTTGACTATGAAGAAAATCTACCTATACCAGAAGTGTCACATCTAGTAACTCACGTGCCTGCGTGGAACGCTTATGAAGACTACGAGGCCATAACGGAGGCATTCTTTTTTGCAGAAAAGCACTTGCAAGACCATGGGTGCATAGTTGTCTTTCATTCATGGAGTGCTGCCGCCAAGGGCGTCATTGCTAGATTGTGTAAGTCATACCCTACGTTCGTGAAGAAAAAGGAGTGGATGGGCATGAACCGTGTGCACTTGACCTCAGCTTTTGACAACCGTAAAGTTTTTTGATTTCATCCAAACTTCGTTGGCGTTTGGAATTGTACGTTTCTTTTATTATTTTGTTGATATGCATTTGGTTTCAATTCTTTCAGACTTTAAAGTTTGGCATCACATTGTTGGTGAAAAACCTTGGCAAGAAAGGAAAATCAAATTTTTYGTTCAAGCGTTCAGCATCAATGAAGAAAGCGAAAGTGGACATTGGACGGTACGACATTTTAATCAACTACACCACCGAGGAGACCATGTTCATGAACAAGGCAACATCATTGCCATGGCGAGGGGCTCGAGAGAAAGATGCTARATTTTTCCAATTCATCATTGAAGGGACAACAAATGAAGGGGATGTAGTTGTGGATTGCACAACATCCACAGGTAAGTTTTGAATCCAAAAATTCTGAGTTGAAATTCAAATATATGCATGAATCACTTAAGTGACGATGAAAATGCTTCTTGTTCGTGGCAGGTGCGTCAATTACGGCATGTCATGGAACAGGCCGCCACATTGTGGCGCTAGAGGAGGATAAAGACATTTTCAAAGCCCTACTTCTGCCCATGAAGAAGACCTCTCCTCTTGTAGTGAAAGCCAAAGTTCTTGAACCACCAGCAGTCGTTCTGGAATCACAAGATCCGGACGCCATGATCGTYGTGCCTCGAAAGTTCGTTCGGAGGGATAGATCTAGTAAGTAAGTTACACACTTTGTGGAAGTTTAGAGTGCATGATACTTCTTATTTTTACAAATCTAACAGTGCATAATTGTCGTTCAATTTGCAGTYGTGAGGGGTTGATGCTGACAAATGCAGTCATGAAGAAGAGATGACTTCTCTTGAGTCCAGAGAAGTCATTCAATCTTCCAGTCTATGCTGAGCAGATAGCCTCAGCACTTGTAAAGTTTGGTTGCCCTAAACCTAAAAATCATAAACAAAAATATGCTTTGAATGTTCTAGAGTTCATAGACGGGTCAACATCCAAGGATAGAGAGACATCAGATTCCTCTACAAATGTGGATTCCAAGACCGAGTCCACTAAGACTTAGACTCCTGAGATTGACGTATCTCATTAGTCAAATGTTATGTTTTGAGTTTGATTATAATTGGATTTGTGTGTTTTATGGCTAAATCTTCCTTATGATTCATTTCTCTTTTCCTTCTTGCATTGCTTGACATTTGTTAACTTGAGTGCCAATCAAAGTTTCACACAAATCAACGTGTATTTAAAAAAAAAATGGTATAAGAAAAAATAAGTTTACAACCACGAATTTGTCTTACTAAAGAAAATAGGATGTGAAAATAAAATCATGCAAAATAAAAAGCTTGAGTGTTGAAAATCTTGCATGTATTTTTGGTGCTTTCCCCCAAAACCTTTGTTTTCACAAGGATTTTACATTTTGCCTTCTCCTTTATAAGGAAATAGTCCCAAAAAATTGCATGCCTATGGGCTATGGGTTTCATAACTAATGGTAGTACCCTAATGAAGGACACTTTGGAAAATTATATAATTACAGCAAATATTTTAATCTTTATTCTAGAGGTAAATTTTAAATCTTAAGTACCTAAGAACCTTTCTCACCGGCTCAATGGAGAGACCATGAATTATAAAAAATGTAGTCTAGTCTAAATCAAATGCTCCAGCAATCCTCTTCATATATTTTAGTTTATATGTCCCCAAAACTTTGGAAAAATTAACCAACATTTCTAAAAGATCAAATTTACCTACACCCACGATTATAGGTCTCTCAAGTTTTTTTATACAACAAAAATTTCCCGCTCACAGGCTCATAGGCTCACAGGCTCATAGGCTCACAGGCTCGCACGCTAGCAACCTAGATTGGGATGCAAAATTCCCAAGAGGTTCCTCCTTGCAAAGAAGTGTTTTTCATCGGCATGAAGACACGCCTCTTAATTGTATTGTTGAGAGTTCCTTCAAAAATTATCCTCCATTGCAAATGAACATCTTTGGAGTTCCATAAAAAAGGTCGAATATTTTACCCGTAGCTAACCAACTATTTGAAGGCATAGAAGAATCTTTGGGGCAAGAGCAATGCAACATCTTGAAGTGTAGGAATAGGTGTGGTAAAATTGCAAGCTACAAGGTCAAAAGAACAAACAAGGATCTTTTTTTGAAATTGTTGGACAATATGTTTGCATTGAAAAATTCAATCTTCACTTCTCCAAATACAATAATAGTGGACGATAGTCCTATGATGCACGTCACAAACTTTTCATGGAGTGTGCTTCTATTAGAGATATGATTGTACAAAGGAGAAGGGGACATGGATGAAAATTTTAATGGGTGACATTCTTCCATGTATTTGACGCTTGCACTTGTCTAAACGGGAATTATTGTCTGCATTCCGGAGAAACAATAAAATCGGGCGCCGTCACCTCTTCCAAAAATTGAACCTTGCAGAACACAATGAACTAAACCAAAAAATGGAAGAGTTAAATTGCATTTACGATGAGTAGAAAGCAAATAATCCAAATGTTGTAATGATGTTCATAGACTCGTACAAAGCCCAGCACAAGGAATTGGAGTTTCATTCCAATAAAGGGGCAAAGTGAAAATCATGGAGTGATTGAATAGGCCCTAGGGGTTTACCTTCTTCCATAGGTAATTCTAAAATTCATTTCAATTTCATAGTCATCATGGTATGTATGGAGAGTTGTTAGCAATGTATGTCTAGCGTTTGTAACCATTTTTTTCAAGAAGCATTGTTTTGATAAGCATCTTATGACAACATACAGGTAGGTCGTGTGGTTTCACTCTTTGGTATCAATTGTAACAAGTCTACCACCTCAATTGGTTCCTTCTTTGACTATGGATAGTTCGCCATATTGCAAAGTAGATTGGGGCACATCATGTACTTTGCAACCACGGCGCGGTTGACAATGGACTTCTCGGTGATGTTAGTTGATAATGGTGTTGTGGATAGTCCTTCAAATAGGAGGAAGCACCCAAATCATATTGTGAAATCTCTTTCTCCATTGAAACGCCATCCACAATCGACTTCACCTCGAGATTCATCTTCCAAGAATGCCACCACATCAAGAAAGCTATATGATCAGGAAATGGATGGAGTAGTTGTCTTTGAGGTATGGAACTTCTGATTCTATAATGTACAAAAGTAACTTTGTTTCCAATTCATCATATCTTATTATGTTTTAACCCTTGATATCTCATGTCATTGGCTCTGTAAGGTGTTGATGGAACTAGTTGGTTCAATTGCACTTGTGGAAATGACCTTCAACATAGCGGCCACAAAATTGTAGTGTTCAAAAGCGGACTATTACTTCTAATGTCCCATGGCCTCCACCACCTTGATGTGCTTTACCAGACATGGTGGCAAGGCAAGAATGAAAGACACATGGTGGAAAATTCCACATTCATTATATTTAGCGTCCGTGGGACGTGTGGGAGCAAAGGTCTTTGAAGAAGCAGTTGTGGGAGATTATGTGCCAGAGATCTGTAAGTAGTAGCGGATACAGTTGAAGATTGGTGTTGTTGAAGGCAATGGAGAAGTTGAAGAGTATGTTGCACTTGTAGTATTTAGATTGGGGTAGCTCTTCTCAAGAGAATGGAAGTACTCAAATGTTTTTGACTATTTCCTATCTTTGAAATTTTGATTATATGCTAATACGTAGTTAGAGTTTACATTTACAGTGTACATGATAAAATTGTTGTAAATAGTTGATGAACTTGTTCGTGCCAAAGCGGTCAACTCTAAAATGAACTGCACAACAATCATTGGAGTCACTACAAATTTTTCCATGCCGTACTCAAATCACTGAGCACTTTCTTGACAATCTCTCAAGACAACACTTTTGCATGGCTTATATTGCAACCTTCCAAAAAACGGTGAAAAACCTAGTGCACACAAAACAAAAAGCACAGCACGCAAATGGACGTGCACAATGAATGTCCAAACCAAGATAACAAAAATGAAACAAGGGTTACCGTAAGCCTCGCGTTGAAAAATTTCCAAGACTTACTAGCGGAAGTGACAAAGGTTGGAAGTACAAGACAAAAGTTTGAACTTCAAAGTCAATTCCTGAAATTTGTGGTTGCCTACCACCATCTAGATATTGCATCGGACATAATTATTGACATAAAAATACAAGTTGTTTTGTTGGACATCCATAGAAATGCATCGCAAAAAATGATGAAAACATCAGATAAAACACAAGTTCCTTTTAGTGAGTATTGTTTAGTGGAAAAACGASATAGACGATTGATGTCATTCAATGATGCTGGGGTTTTCTTCAATGTCGAAAGTGCTCTGTAGATTCCATTGGAACATCGAAAAGAAAATTGAAGCCTCCAAAAAAAAATTAAGTAAGGTGTAGAAAGTCCGCTTCATTCTCTTGCACTTCACAATATTTCTCGTTATGTTTTATTGGTGTTTATTTTTTATTTTTTTCGACAAATCAAAATCCTATTGTCTTTTGAAGTGGATAAGACGTGCACATTTACCTAAAAATAGTGAGAGGTTTTATAGATTCCAGTCATCCTCTTTCTAGTCATTATTTGCATGGCACAAGTATTTAGATGCTTAAGAGATATCATGAGAACTTAATTATACCGAACATTGTATTTGATGGAAACAATTCAAAAATTCATATACATGCTACATTTTCTTCTTAAAAAAAGTCACTCATACATGTTCCAAATTCTTTTGAGCTATCAACTTGATTGTGTCGTAGACTTTTATAAATGTTCAAATCCAAAATCCAAAATCCAAAGTAAACTTAAGTGAATCACCCGCTGTATTTAATAGAACCAATTCAAAAACAAATAAAATCTTCTAACTTATATGTCCTTGTTGAGAAGACTCTTATAGTKCTTTTAATTTTTTTAATTCAAATTATGGTGATGATTTCTTAAACTTTTGTAAGTGCTAGATATTTCAAGAATTTTCACAAGAATTTATTACAATTTGATTCCCTCTATATGTAAAAGAATCATTTCAATGAATTTTTTTAAAGTAATCAATTTCATGTCATTTTAGACTTGTACAACTATCAACATTTTTCACAAAATTCATGAGAAAAATTAACAATGCCTCTACTATATGTAATGCAACCAAATCAAAGAATTTGATACATGTTGCAATATCTTGTTTGGTTAAATGACATACACAAGTTCTGAATTCTTTCCCCAAAAAATAAAGTAGTGTTTTCTTATACTTGTACAATTGTTTAGATGCTTTACAAAAACCATGAGGAATTCAACAAGTGCTTACATGCTTCACTAATTCCATTTCTGAGAACTTAATTAAACATCCCAATATAATTAATAGATCCAATTATTTCATAAAATACCCAATGTCATTAATACATCCAATTTGAAGAATAAGGAACTTGCAACATCTTCTTCATAAAAATAAAAACACGAAAGCTCTAATTGATTTTAAACATCATGGTTATGATTTTTTTAAATTATACAACCATTTTGATTGATGCCTCACCCTGGGGAGATCACTCACAATTTTTGGAAAACTATGTGAGTTAAAAGATAGGGTCCATTTTATTCAAAAGGGTTATATAATATGTACACCTACTATAGGATTTCTAAAATACTACCTACTCTATTATATATAAATAAGGCTATGTAAAAATGTCATACAATAGAAATTTTTATTAATAAGTTAGCCTTGACAAATAGGGGAGTTGAAACTTTTTATAGTACAATGAGTAGATGTAGACAAATAACTTTGTGTGATTGGTAAAATTTATACAATCCAATAAATCTAGGGATTTTCTGGGAGAGAATTTGTCATTGTTGTGAGACAATTCCAGCCTGTCTAGACCAATCTTCCATAAGTGCAGCAATAGTGAGAGATAATGTAAGATTCTACTGGTTCAAGAAAAAAATGTCCAGCTATAAATCTCCAATGAAGGCGGGGATTTGTGTCCACACGAAAGACCCATTAAGGCATTCTTCTAGGGTTTTGAGAACCTTCACTTGCATGCGGCTAGGGTTGGGAAGAACTTTGCACTCATTATGTTGTTCATTTGCTAAGGTTCCATTTCACTGTTGGGAGATTTTGAATATCTTTATTCGGATAATCCTTTTGAGCTTCATATTTGGAGGACATGTTATGAACTTAAATTTCATTTCACGCAAAAAAATCATGGTAAAAAATCACTTTTTAAGTCCTTGGGAGAATGGAAGGGTGCCAAAGTAACAAAATTGGCAAATTTTCTTACAACTACACATGTTGGTAGATTTAAAATACCTTTTGAATTGTTAACCGTTAGGTCTTGAAAATTGGCACATTTGTTAATAACTTAGAGATGATCTTGTCCAAAAAAATGCAAGGAAAATAAACAAACTTTCAACGCTCATGAGTATGCCAAAGTTGGCAACACTGAAGAAAATTTCTATTGTTAGGTCTTAAAAATTTGTAAATGAAGTAGACCTTTACTTACTTTACAAAAAATCATTGTAAATCCCTAAGTAAATAGAACTTCACATTTGTATTCACAAACTAATTTTAGAGTTATAGAAATGCACAGAACATTGAATATTTGAATAGAAGTCCATCATATATTGCACAACTTCATTTAGAATATCAATACAATGAACACATTGCAAGTTTGAAACGTATAGGGCAATTTCAAATTAAAATATGTAGACAATAAGTACTAAAGAAACCTACTAATCTACTATGAGTATAGCAATTCTCTACCTAACAAAATAGACCTCCATTGCAAACTACAAAAACCTACTTGTAATGAATAGTATGTGCATCTTCAATGTGTTCAATCATACTATATTTCATTCCGAGTCAAAATTGCTACCATCTTTCTGACTTTTGCGTGTAGATCCGTAGCCACCATGTGGTCCATATGCGCTTGATTGTCCTCCACTGCCTCCAGCTCCATAATTGTCATAGTAAGGGTTGGAAGGCAATCCAAAAGTTGGAGGTGGAATTGGAGCATCGTCTTCAGCCCTTGTAGTCGTTCCATGACTTGATCCATTATAAAATGAGCTTCCATAAGTCCCGAATGAATCTTGTCCTCCTATTCCGAGATAGTACTGCAAACCACTGTAGTACGTGTAACTTGGATTTTCATGAGTTCCCCCCGGTATTGGATAATATTGCGATCCGCCCTATTGTACAGTCCTCAAGGCCACGTTCCTCGGGTCTAAAAAGCCCCCTCCGACATTTGGAAAGTCTTCTGAGTCGTCTCGGCGGTCTCGATTGGACCGTGAACTTCCTCCTCCATGTTATGGGGCACCGGCATCCCAATCACGATGGGAATCACGTGATGATGTGTGGTGCCTACGTGGTGGACCATAATCCTCCCTACTTCTCCTCAATGCTTCTTGCATGTTATGCTCATAGGTGATGTTGTCACGCTTGTCTCGGCATTCATGTGTTTCTGGAAGTGGAGGTGGAGGTGGAGGTGGCAAGGGTAATGAGGCGAATTCATCATCATTGTCCTCTGCATCTGGCAATGGCCAAGCTGAGCAACCAAATTGACCACGATTAGACCAAGACGGCATGCAATTGCTTGCGCCTGTCCAATTGGTAAGTATCACGGTTGAATGAGCCGTCATTTTCTCCTTTTTGTTCTTCCCTATCATCGTACGCCAATCTATATATTTTTGCAATACAATCTCCGCCCAAACCATAGCCATGGTAGAATAGTTCATCATCTTGGGCTTTGAGGCAGCTAGACCTGTAGCTGCCCAAATCTCTCTATATCTCTACTTGAAATATTCACTGGTGCACCCTTCCATAGGGTCTTCCCAACGCCTGACGCTCTTCTCTAACCTCTCGGTGTCAAGCAATGGCCATAGTTTAGCAAGGTGTGACATTGTAACATATTTTTTGCACGTCGTGCAAGTCCAAAATTTTTGAGACTCGTACTCCCATCCTTCATTTGCCACATTAAACTCGTCGAAATAGACCTCCCAAACTAGTTCTTGTGATTTTCCCTTCGTACTCTGCTTGAAAGGATTTTGAAGCATGATGTCCAAATGACAACTTCCGAAGTTGACGACGCAATGTTTGACAATTTCACAATTTCTGCACTTGAAATAGAAGGCGGCGCGCAGAGATGAATTGTTGTTGAATCACCCACTCCACAAGCGAAAAAATTGTGCGGACGGAGCTGTCCGCAGCCCATTATATACCGTCCGCTAGGGCGGACGTCACTGTCACGATCAGACGGCCCAAGTGCGTCGGCCTTCCCATCGAACGACCCACGATGGGCGGACGCGCGAGCGGATGGGCAAGCGGACTAGTGGACAGACATACGGACGGGCGAACGGGTAAACCCACAAGCGGACGGGCGGACCAACGGACGGAAGGGTGGACTGAAGAGGGCCGATGGCATAATTTTCTTAGATTCCCTAAAGCCCTTAGGATTATTTTGTTTTTATGAAACCTTTAAACTTCAGATCGTAATGGCCTAAACCCTACAAATGCTAAACCCTAAACCCTAAACCCTAGACTCTTAACAGTTTAATTCCTAATTATTATTTCAGAATTCATTACTTCTTCTTTGATTCAAGTTCAAATTGAAGTTCAAGTCCAAGCCAATTCATTATTCATATTCAAGTAATCGAGTCATGATGATGGATGAACTCAATTAAAATATTACAAAAGCTTCGGATTCAACTAAAATAAATTAAAGTATACTTCAACTGAACTTCAGAAATGAATTGATTTAAAACAAATTATTACACATCATACATGAAATTTGGAAACCATTAAAATTCAAATGCAATGCATGACATCCAATTCAATAAATAGCAACATTCATTTAAAATTCGAATGCAGCATTTTTGTCATTGCTCTCCAATTTGAATTTTTTTAAAATAGAATTCTATTTGTACGGATTGAAAATTTCAAATTACATTCATATTCAATTATTCCTATTCTAATGAATTTCCGACACAAAGTTGCACATGCAATTCATTTTCATTTCAAGTCCAATTGTAAATTTGTATTGTACTTGAGTTGATTTTCTAATCCAATTCCAATTGAATTCTAATTTAGTCAAAGTTCAATTTATCGGGAGTCCAACTTCAAAATTAAAATTCATGGAAGCATGAAATTCATTTTGAATTTTAATTCAAATGACTTCGTAAAATAAATTAGACATTTAGACTAAGAAACTAGGAAACGGTCCACAATAGAATTCAAACGTAAGTGGAATTGAAATTGAAAGGTAGTTGTATTCAAATTTAGTTCATTTAATATGGTTGCAAATCAATTGAAAGTGTCCTTTTTTAATGTATTTCTATGTCAACTAAAATCCTATTCAATTCTTATTGAAATGTAGTTCCAATTACAATCTAATTCTTATTCATATTAATTTTTTTTTATTCATAATTTCATATTCAATTCCAATGAAGGTCTACAAACATTGCAATTCAATTCCACTTTGATGSAAATTCAATAGGAAGTTCAATGCAAAGTACATTTCAATTTCATTTTGAATTGCAACATTTATAAACTTTCGTAATCAATTCAACATAAAAATTGAATGCAATTCAATTGCCAAAACATGTAATCGTAATTTAAAGCAACTTGAAATGCAATGAAATGTTCATTGAAAGAAAGGAATTGAATTCCTGTTCAATTCCATTGAATTGATCATTCATTTGCAAATGAAATTCAAACTTGATGCAACTGTAAATTCAAGTTCCAAATGAAACCACATTGAATTTTCATTGAATTTAAATTTGAAGTAGACTTTTGAAATAACATTCATATTTAAATGATACGTAATTCATATTCAATTCAAATGAAACTGTAATGAGTAGGTCATTCACGTGAAAAACTGAAAATGTTATTTGTTTCTCAATTTATTACAAAATCATAAATTCAATACAAAATTACAAATGATTTTAATTCAACATTAATTAGAATGAAGTGTTTAGGCATGTTGTATGTAATTTTTATTTAAATGTAATGCAAATTTCAAATCCAATCTAAAGTGAATTCAACTCCAACTTGCAATTGCAATTTGCAAAAACTATGGAATAAAGGAAGTTGAGTTAAATGTCTCAACATCAAACTTCAAATTAATTGAAACGTGTGTTCAATTTTAATTTAGGAAGACTCGTTTTATTCACGAATTCAATATTCACATAAGCTAAATACAAATTTCCAGTAATTCAATATTCAGTTACAATAGTTTTATAAACCCACTGCCACTGTAGTACTAATGGAATTCCGTGTTATGATACAAATTGTGACGTAGTGTTACTTAATTCTTATTTTTTCACCATACCCATTTAGAGTTTTACTTCTCATCTCTTATGAGCTATCGCAGTATTGTGTTCTTTTCAAATATAAAATTATCAGAAAGAGTAAATGAAATGTTAGTAAGAATTTATATCCCAATGAAATTCAACAAGTTGTCAAATAGTGCCCACTTTAACATTTAGTTTTTTATAAAAGTCGTGAAAATATTTACATTTGCTCTGCTCATTTTTACTTTTGGGAACCTTTCTTGCCTTCGGGCGTGGATTCAATGGATTGCTTGTTTTTGACTCTATTGTAATGCCTTGGATTCCCCATTCGCTCCAACAAATCAAAAAAACAAAATAAAATTATTGACATGAAGTGTTGTACTGTTTAACCCCAAAATGACAGTGAAGACAGAAATACAGAATGTGTCCTTGACCAATTTTTTAAGTTAAATAAAATCTCACCAAATTACTATTTTTAGTAGTTTATATTTTTGAAAAATTCTTTTTGAAGTTTAGTTCCGGCTTAAAAAGTCTGATTTTGGAAATGATTGATTATGATTTTTCTATTCAAGATTTTTTTCATGGGTGTCCATTGCAAATTTGCAATCTTGACTTTTTGTAGTGTTGAGGGCTCTTAGGAATGAGCCTCAAATATGCTAGATCTTTGAGAAAAAATCACATTAGAATTTTATTTAACAATATGGTAGAGTACATTTTGAGATGCCATAAATTGATTGGGGTTATACATGTTACTACTTTTAACCTCATATTTTTTTGGTGACCAAMTTTTTAGATTTGACATGTGAAAAGAGGATTGAAATAATGAAATACTTTAGATCCCTTTTGCAGTTTTAACACCCTCATGATCAAACATTATAATCTTTTAATTCGTAAGATATATTGTTGTGATTTTTTTTCTAATGTGAACTCTAACAAGTCTAGTTTCATTTTATATGGTTTCAATTTAGAAAGAATTTGTACAACGTATCAAAATGTTGGCTTTTGTTTAATTTAGAGCAAATTCTAGGAGCTCAAGAAATTCCAAGGTTATTTTGGATTTTTGCGGTTAATTACGGTGCTCAACATTATATTCCATTATTATTGTAGTTCTGAACCTCTAACATTGAATGCTGCAAGTTAGGAGTGTTTCCAAATTTAAACAAATCTAACACTCATGAATTCATCAAAAAACAATAGGAAGAATCCTATGCTTCAGCCCGGCCGACCGCCCGTCCGCGGTCTTGTCCGCCATCGCGTCCCCCCGCCCATCTGCGGTCACGTCTGCCCACCTATCCGCCATCCCGCCCATCCGCGGTCCAGTCAGCCTGCCCGTCTGCTTGTCGGCAGGTCCGTCCGCGGACCCGGGGGACCGTCCGCTTGTCCATCCACCCGTCCGCTTAGGAGGTCCGTCCGCCCGTCCGCAGGTTCGGGGTCACTATAAGAAACTCGCGTTTTAGTTGATGTGGACAAATTTTATCAGACAGATTTTTGTGGATAAAGAAGGGGACGTATCGTGTTTTTATGTCATCAAAAACATTTAATGTAATATCAATGGTGACATAAAAACACGATACATCACCTTCAATGTCCACAAAAATCCATCTGATAAAATTTGTCCATGTCAACTAAAACACGGGTTTCTTATAGTGGTAGGTCCACGTCGTCCGGGATAGGTTTGAGTCCGCCTCTAGGTCTGGAGGCGGACGGCTATATGAGCGGACGGCCAAGTTTTGTCTCCTCAATTCGACTCTCTCGTTGAGGAAACAAGCCACGTTGGAGTGCTTCTATTGCTTCACCGCGCTAGTTGCTCCTATGTGGTGGAGAGTTGGGGTCAATTATCTTTTTTCGATACATGGTTTCGTCACTTTTACGAACATCTCATTTCCGCACGCTTGAAGATTTTGACAAGCAGTCCTCATATGTGGTAAACCTAAAAAGAGTTCAAGACTTAGAGAATTTCATTTTCAATTTCAAAGTTCATAGTCATCACTCAACAATCAAATCACACACTAGTTATGGCAACCGCAAGTACTGGTGGAGCTGAAAGCACCAAGAAATCCAAACCTCGAGGGGCTGGTCACGAGCTGCGGCCTGATGTTTTGGTGGACAACAACATTAAGGCAGAGCCTGGTTGAGAGAAAGTGGACACGGAGTACTGGTATTCTAAATTGTGCAAGAAATATGTGAAGATGTATCACATTGGGAAGTTGTGGCCTCCCGAATGTCATATTCTTCACAACAAGAAGTACGCATTTAAACCAACAACTTGTTTGAATGATCACTTTGTGCACCGCTCAATGGAAGTATGGCGTGTTCTTTTTGAAGACAAGCCAATGAGCAAAGGTATAATAAACTATACTTTGGCATCCATGGTTTATGCCAAACTTGTGTTGGCTTGCAAAGTGCAGTGGAGCACGTATTCTAGGACATCAGTAGCGCCAGTTCAACAGCCCTTTTATGAAAAAAACATTCTTGATAAATTCGTATCAAATGTCAAGCTTTCCGAAGGCTAAGGTATATCACCGAATGCACCCAAACAAGTACGGAGTGGCATTCAAACGGAAAAGCAGGATGTAGAAGTTACATCGGTGGAAAAGAAAGAAGAGCTTCATCAATCCAGCGAAGCGAAGGCCAAATCACATGATCTAGCGGAAGGGAAAGATGTTCCGCTTCAAACCGAAGTGGATGGTATTGGAGCAAAAAGTAGCGCTGAAGGTGACAGTAGCAAAAAAGTTACTACGCAGAGCGCGTCTTCTGATGTACATGCGGAAGTGGTTGTGAAGGACGCTCCAACATCATCTGTGAATCCCATATCCCTTGTATCAAATACAGTGGAGGACACTTCTGTATTTAAGATGCCCTGTCTTCCAGAAGGTTCGACTGCGTCTCTGGATAAGTCCAAGGGACTGAAGGAAGAAGAGGTTCCCGTTGAAAAACTAGAGACGGCAACCGAAAGAATCACTCAGCTTCTAGACAGCAATGCCTTGAGGGACATTACTAACAGAGATGATTATGAGGACAAAAACCAAAGAAAAAGCCCATCTTTGAGCCAAATGCATACAATGTTGCCATTTGAAGAGCCACTCGTTCGTATTGTTGTTAATGATGAGGAAGGGACACTTGTTCTTTACTTCCATCCACTCTTGACTTTGTTGGATAGTGAAGATCTTGAGAGATTACGCGAGATTCCTCCAATGAAAGAAATGAATAACTTCTTGGAATGTACTCTTCGATGGAAGAAAATTCAAATTGGCCCAGCCAGTTTTATCGTTTCAAATGAAGGGGGCCCTTCAAATGAAACCGGTTCGCATGAAGGGGGAGAAGGGCAATCCAAGGGCGGCTTTCTTGAAATGGAGTTCAAAGACATGTGGAAAAGAGCTTTGTCTTTATTATGTATAGCTAGACTTGTGGCTGAATGTACACCTGCCTATGAGGCAATTGCAGAGTCCTTCTCTCAGATCACACCACAGAGTATGCTTGGTGCATTGGCTTTCAGGACGTTTGTTAAATTTGTTGGCGAACTATAGGATAATAGATTGAAAGACCTGAAGAATTTATGTGACCTCGAAGAGAAGCTTGCAGAGCTTAGGGAAGTTTCTGCTTTAAAGGAAGAACGTGATGAGTGGAAGGAAAGGTGTACGGCATTGCGGAAAGACCTTCAGGAACGTAGGCAAGAGTATGAGAGGGAACAACTCAGAAATGAGAACTTGAAGGTCAAAAATAGGCAATTGACAAAAGAATGCGTGACACACGAAAAGCACTTACTCAAGCACTGTGAGACAAAAAAAAGACATGTAACATTGGTGAGTGATATGGCTTAGAAACATAAGCAACAATATGATGAGGAGCGGCTCAGCAATGAGAGATTGAAGGTCGAAAATAGCCAATTGACAAAGGATTGTACAAGATACGAGGAACACTTACAAGAGCACTATGACATGTCAAAGAAATTACAAGACGAGAAGACATGTTCACATTGCAAGGGTTCATTGGAGGAAAGTCAACGGACTCAAGATCAAATTTCTCTTCCACTCAACAAAGGCAAAGCCGTAGACGAGATCACCAAAGTGAAAGTGACAGAGGGTGCAAGCTTGCAAACCAGAGCCTCTTCAAGAATTGGAGGGAGCTAAATCCATGCTAACAATCGAGGACTTACAGCAACAATTGAACTTGGCAATTCAAGAGAAGAATGAGGCGGAGTCTTTAATGAGAAGAATGGAAAATGTAGGAGTTCTAAGCACGATGCTTCCAAAGAATCTCGGGGACTTGCGTTGGATGTTTTGGGCAAGTCAACTATAAGATCCTAGACGCGTGTCCTCTCAACTTATGAGTGGGCTTGTCACATATGCAATGTCGGACAAAGCCTACAATCACGTGTCCAACTCTTATAGGCGTCTGATGCAAAAGTTGGAGGATGAAAGAGCAATCCTGATGTATATGTTACGGTTTGGGGAGACATGGATAGAATGTTTGAGCGCCTAAACCATGGCAAATCCTATGAACCTGATGACATCGATTGGGCCAAGGAAGTGACAGAAGGATGGGTCGTTCACAACACATTGTTTGCTTACATTTTGGATGAGGAAAAGACACTTGTGCTTGGTAGTACTCCCAATCATTTTATGTTGAAAGGAAGGTGTTGTCTTTGCCAACACAGTTTTGGGCCCGAAGGAGGTTTAATTTTGGGTCAATGTGACTATTCTTTTCATATCCTTTGTATCCAAAGGGCCGCAACATATGCCGCTCGTTGTCCCATATGCTGTATTTCTTTGACTCTAAGTTTTTTTGAAATGCTAGGAATTTCACTTTTGATGCCATCGGGCCACGAGTATAATTAATGGAATCTTCCCTTCGATCAAGCGCCATACAAATTCCAAAATTACTCGCATTGGGGAAAACCAATGGATTGGGATTCTACCCTATCCATACATGGGTTGATTAACCCTGACGTTACTCCAAAGGTTCAGTATTTTTGGATGACGCAAGACGTGGAAGTGGAGTTGCGTGCCTTTGCAATTYCGATACTTGATTCTCTTGAATTATTTTGCCGCGGCATGGGAGGACACTGAAGCATCGAACACGGAAAATTCTTTCGATTTCCCGAGGCAGAATGGAAAAAAAAAATGAGTCCGATGACCATTTGGTGAAGGTAGAAAGCGACCCTCAATTCAGTGTGCAATATCAAAGGTACAACCACGATTTGATTGGACGGGCTCTTGTTTTATCAAAGTTGGAAGAAGCAACAAAGGCGCGTTCCAGAGTGGATTTGGACACACCATTATTGCAAGAGCATAAAATGGAAGATGTTGCTCGAGCATTTGATAGGAGGATGGATGAAGTCATCACGAAGTGGAAGGATTATTTGGGGGGGATTAATTTAGATGGCGAACTCAATCAATTCCATGTGAAGAACGAGGACAAGGAAATTCAAAAACTTCTGCATGCACTAGATATGGCTGTCTCAGCTTTGAATGCGTGTGAAGTGGAGGTGTCGCGCAAAAACAAACGAAAGATGTCAGAAGAAGATGACCTCTCTCCAAAAACAAGAAGACAATTTGAGAGAGTTGACATGGAAGTAGGATTTTCTCGTGAACTTCAAAATCGCGTTGAACAAGGCAGTCCGTCCGCAATACCTCGTCGCACAAATAGAAGACTCATGGAGAGGGAGGGGACATCTCGTAATGCGGAAGACAATAATATGTAGTAGGAAAATGTTTCATTTTAGACTATAGACCTACATTAATACTAAAAGTAGATTAGTATCTAGTAAGTAGTACAGGCTTTATTACTTTTGTTTGTCCTCTGAGTATGGCATCTTTTG
Organism: Pleurozium schreberi; assembly: GCA_006891605.1. Taxonomy (NCBI): domain Eukaryota; kingdom Viridiplantae; phylum Streptophyta; class Bryopsida; order Hypnales; family Hylocomiaceae; genus Pleurozium; species Pleurozium schreberi. The sequence goes on from VACF01001958.1 coordinate 114,643, forward strand.
TCTTTTTTGAATCATGCATATCATAGGATTCATAGCTTCCTTATGATTTGCATTGATTTGCCCCCGAAAATAATGTTTTCATTGTTTTATCCATATATGAATATATGTAAATTTTGGTATTTTTGGACCTTCACCGTTGATGAATCAAGATGTTCTCTTCATTTGTGTTTTGTTTGTCGAAATGAGCCGGTCCGCCCATCCGTCCGCCAATCCATCGGTCCACTGGTCCACCTCTCCGTCCGTCTGCCCGTCCGTCCGCTGTACCGCCCGACCACCATGTTTAAGGACCGTTGGGCTTGCAGTCAACGGTTATTTTGATTTCAAGTTTTGAGAGGTATAAGATGAAGGAAGGAWGTACTTGAAGTCACTCTTGTTTGCTGAATGCTAATATTTCCAAGGGCTAGAGCTACGTTTCTTGTGTCTCTTGCTTAGTAATAGTTCAGTGAACAAGGGGGCTTTGGTTTCTAAGGCTTTATGCAAAAAATTTATCTGATACATGAACATTTAATGATTTCAAAGCACAGGAATCAGCAAATATTGATCATTTGGAACTCGAATTTGAAAGAAACTTTTCACAATGAGTAAGGATTTTTCAGGATGGTATATTATTACAACAAGTGGTAAAATGAAGTGCAAAGCATGCAATTTGAAATTTGTGAATTGAAAGTGCCGCATGCTGAGCCATTTGGGATATAAAGGGAAGAATGGTACTTGTGACACAAGAATAAGCTTATGTTCACGATCAACATCTGTAGTTCAAGCTTTCTTTCTTTGGTGTGATGGAATGTTCCCACGAAGATCAGATCTTGAGAATGTAGACGGCCAAAATTTTGCAATAGTCGCAAATCCTACGCCAAATGGAAAAGATTCAGACTGTTCAACACAAATTGACTCTTGCGCAGCTCCCATTGAAACAGTTCGTTCAGTTTCAGGGATAAACCAAAACACAGCATCTACGAGCCAACATGGAACTCCACCATATTCCAATAGTAGGCCTCGTAGGCAGTGCCAGCTAACAAATGGTTTTGAAGAAGCTGGTAGATGCAGTTTGAATACGTTGTGGGCCAATTTCTTCTATTCGGCCAACATATCGTTTGCGGTAGCTCAAAGTGAAGTATTCAAAGACGCAGTGAAGAGAACGGCTAAGTTCAAAAGGCCATACAGCCCTCCTTTGTATGGAGCTATACGAACAAAATTGTTAGACCAAGCGAAGGCAGATGTTGAGGTGAAAGTGCACAAGCGGACCGAAGAAAGTATCCGAAAATTTGGTGCAATATTGTCTATGGATGTATGAAGCTCGGTTAGAAATCAACCATTGATGCTTGAGTCAACCATTTGATCAACCAAATGTAATGCTTGAGTCTTCCGCGGGAGAACAGTTTTTGGAATCAGTAGACACAAGTGGATTTAAAAAAACCGGAGAGTATTGGCAACAGTTTTGGACAAATTCATGGAAAAGGTGGGGCCGAAGAATGTGGTGCAAATAACCGCAGACAATGCTACTGTAAATCCTAAAGCTGTGAGAATTGTAACGAAGAAGTATCCTCACATTTTCTTCCAAGGGTGCATGGCCCATGCCTTGAATTTGTTGTTCAAAGATTGGAGCAAGAGAGATTGGATAAAGACATTAATTAATGATGCACGCATGGTGCTGAAATTCTTTAGAAAGCGACACATGCTGCTTGCACTTTTCCGTACTTACGAAAAAGAATTGAGCTTGTTGATGCTGGGGGAAACAAGATTTGCCTCCAATTTTATTGCATTGGAGTGCTTGATGAAGGTGAAGAGCGCATTAAAACAAAGTGTGAATGACCCCCGTTGGGAGACATACGTGAGGACCTTATTAGACAAGAAAGGCGATAGTCGTATAAAGTCTCGACTTGTGAAGAAGACAATAAAGGGCTCCAAAATTCTGGAGGAATTGCAAGAATTTTGTGCAATTGGTGGGCCCCGTTGTGTATGGCCTCCGTGACATAGATGCAAAGACACCATGCACGGATAAGGTTTTACATGTTATGAGGAAAATACGAAAACATGTGGCAGGGATAGTGAATCCACCTTTTTGCTTGTAGGACGAAGAGGTGAAACCACTACAAAGGGCATTCCAGGCTCGATAGGAATTAGTGGAGAATGATCTCATGTATGCTGAGGCTCTTCTAAATCCCTAGCTCCTCGAAGATCAAGAATTAGCCGACGATGGCCATGCAGCTAATGCATGCAGGAACGTATTCAAGCAAATATGTAAACCTGAAGAGTACCATGACGTGGTGAAGGAGTTTATGGCTTTCCAACATAAAGAGTTTCCTTTTCACAACATGTCAGATGCAACTAAGTTCAAATTATCAGCGCACGCTTGGTGGGATTTTGAAGGAGCATGCGCGAAACACCTTGCTCCAATTGCGAGGAGAATATTAGGGCAACTTGTATCTTCATTTGCATGTGAACGCTATTGGAGTAGTTATTCTTTTGTTCACAACAAATCTCGTAACAAATTAAACACGAAAAGAGCAATGGATTTGGTGTATGTGTACACAAATTCCAGAGTTGTGTCCGCATCAAACGAGAGACAAGAAGAAATGGTACCGTGAGCATGTGGAGGTGGACTCTGAGGAATCCAATGGGCTTGTCGGTGACGACAACAGTAGTGATGATGACGATTTTCTGGAAGTAAATGTTGTCAATGAAATGAATGCTGAAGAACGTGAAAACCTAGAGCAATCAGAAGAGGAAGAAGAAAGAAGTGATGCGGACCTTCTAGATGATGCTCACCACGAGAGGAGTGGGCATGTGCACAATTCTAATGGTGGCAGATGGAATATGCACGATGATAATGTGACCAACAATAATGGAGACAAGTATGATTTTCCTTTAGAAGATGGTCACTGCAAGAGTGATGAACAAGTACCTTCCTTAGCAAAACTTCTGGATGGAAGCCGCCTTCAAAGCAGTGAATCGCTTTTGGAAAAAAAGGGGGGACACAAATGTTCCACTTGCAACTGAAATTGAGATTACGGTTGCAGTCATTATGTCTCAAAAGGAGGGGGTGTTTGGTATGGAAAAGGCTCCATTGGCGACACATTTAGAAAAAAATGATGAAAACAATGATGAAAGCCAAGTGAATGTGGACAATACAACATTGGAGTTTGGAGGACGATTAGCAATCAATCGTATTGAGGAACGAAATACCGTGGATTCTACCACACAACTACCGGTCAACAATGTACTTCCAGAGTTGACAGGAAGTGGAAGCCTAAACATGTTGCACAATGGTGAAGCCATGAAAGAAAGCACCGTACAGCCGCCACGTAGCAATCATCCAACAGTTCCACGAGTACTATTCAACATGAGAAGAACTACTTTGTTGGGTTCAAAAGGTTGTGAATCAGAAATGCGGACTTCCAACATATCTTCAAGCTATATTCCTGAAGATAATGAGCCATTGTCGCAACCTGAATTTTTGGTTTTTCAGTGTTAAATAGAACTTGGACCGGAAACCAACCAGTTGGGATCCGGATTCGACTAAAGAACAGCAGAAAAATAGAATTTAGATAAAATTTTGAAGCAGTGAAGCATCTGGCAGAATCCGGTCCAAAAGTACTTAGGACCGGAATCCTGCCCAACTTGGATTAGGGTTGGACTGGATAAGAAGACCGGACTGGATTGGGTCTGCGGGCTATATTAAGCCTGAGACTGCTTGTCTTCAGTCTTTTTCCTTTGCTGTCTCTGGAGTCCGCGAACTGCGCCATTCCCGACTTCAAGCGTTCGGGATTTTTGGGCGGTGTGTAAACAAAAGGAAGAAAAGATTTGTGCGTGTAAATGAGGTTGTTTGCAAGTTCCGGTTGAGATCGGAGAGAGGTGTGAGGAACGGGACGTGCGGCTAGGTTAGGAGCGGATACTTGTGAGGTTAGATTTTAGTGTCCATGCCTATCCTGCGCCGACCGAGACCAGGCAAAACCACTCCAATCAATCCGGAGGTAAAGTTGAGGAAGGTCGTTCCAGTTATTCCTATGGATGAACCGGAAAAGACCCAACTCGTGGAGGACTTGGAGACGATGGGGTGTTTGGGTTTGATCAACAAACCCTGGGGGATCCGGGAGGAGCGGATGGTGCAGGAGCTCCTCGGGAAGACGGCAAACTAGTTCGACAACACCATCTGGAAATCGCTGGATCAGTGCACGGAAGAGATGTGGAGAAAGGTGTACGGGTTCAAGGAGGGCGGACAAGGAATGGCAAGCCGGAATGACAAATACATCAGAGGGAAGTTTCGGGGAGCAGTCAACTCCAAGGACGGATACGCGGTGGAGGATTGCGTGGACAACCGGGAGCGCCATTTGCTAGAGTTTTTGATTCCGGTCATGCATCCAAAAAAGCCGACACGGGTCACGATCACGCTCGGGAACCTGATCTTCGGATCTTTGAGCGGAGCATGGAAGGTGGAGTGGGGCGAGATCATTTCCGATCTGGTGGCTCAGTTGGTCAGTCGAGTGGGAAAAAGTAGGGCCACACCTGTGAGTCCCTACATCTTCCATCTATACAAGGAGAAGGAGCTCTTGTCAGAAACGGAAGAGAAGACATACAGGACGCAAGAGTCGTTTCTAAAGTATGGAGAATCGGACGAGGACGCGGATGAAGAGAAGCTTTCCAAATCCGGATCCGATCGAGACAACGAAGCGGATGAGGAGGATCTTAGGCGGAAGAAGAAGCGGCAAAAGAATACGTCGCCAAGCGGGAGAGGAACTCCCCCGCATCATAAATCTCCAATCCAAGAGGAGGCTCCACTGTCGCTACAGCAGCCACTAGCAGGACCAGATCCGCCGGACTGATTCAAGGGATTCGAAAGTAGGGACTCCGTTCAAGGGCCTTATTGGTCTCTTGGCTGGAATCCGGACAGACTGGGAGGAGAAGCGGAGTATCCTTGCCAGCATTGGCACATTGGTGGAGGCAGAACCGGATCGGAACTTACCGAGGAAAGTCGCGGAGTGCATCTCGGATCCGGCCAAGAGGGAAGAAATGAAGAAAGAAATCCAGCGGCTGAGGAAGGAGAACGAGCAGCTGAAGGCGGAACTCCACGTGGTACACGAAGATGGTGCAAAATGGAAGGAAGCCTCTGAAGGGATCCAAACCCTAGCGGACCGGATTACTGAGATAGTGGGGATCAAGGGAGAAATCTTGGCCCAAGCCAAATTTTATGAAGAGCAGGAGGAGAAGAAACCTTCCGGTTCCCAAATGGTGAGAATCCTCTTGGATTACTCGGAGAGTATTGAGGGGACGATGCGAGATTCCCGAGAGTTGGTTGAACGGATCGAAAAGTGCAGCAAGAAGTTAGTGAGAATCGGCTGCCCGACCGGATTCCACTTCTCGGACGTTTCCCTTCCAAGTGACTTCTAGGTATCGATAAACTTGGAGGGAATGTTTCCAACTCCAGAATCCAAGAAACAGCCAAGGGTGAAGAGTCCAATGGCTAGAATGGATACCATCGACTTGGATTCGCCGCCAGCTGCCAAGGGACCGGATCCGAACGCTGGCAATTCTCGCATCTAGTTGTTAGCTGAGAATTTTGCAGAGATGGATGTGGAAGTAGAAGAGCCCACCATCGGTTCTGTTATTAGGGATGCAAAAGAGTAGGTTTGATTTTCATGTTAGGCAGTTAGGACCAGAACCGGATTCGTCCGGGTAGTTAGGATTTCAGGCTGATAGTTAGGCGGCTTTTCTGGGCCTCGCCGCCCCTTTTGTGTTTTTGAGTTGGTATTTAATTCAGCCCTGCGAGGTGGGCTAGGAGTCTTTTTTTTGCAAACTCGTTTGTACTTTCTTTTGGCTCTCTCTTTTGTATGTTTTCCCATGCTTGGCAGAATTGTATGAAGAGGAGTTAGGGAGGCACATTTTGGTTGGCAGAGGAATTCTCCCCTTGGTGATTGTATCTTCAGTTCTATGTGCATGTGAGTGGGTGAGTAAGTAGTGGGAGTGAATTCTGGACTCCCCAGCATTCTGCAATCTTCAATTCCAGGTGAGAAAACTGTTGGCTAGGCTAGGCGGATAGGGAGGGATTCCTTAGTCGTGCTAGAACTCCTGGATAGGTAATCCGGTTGAGGTTCCAAACCTCCTGAGGGGTCTCATCTCCAAAGATTGGTAAACGAGAGAAGGCTGTTTGAGTGTTGGAAAGGATTGGTTCACTTGTAACCACCTTGACTTCGCACAGATTGGAGAGAAAGCTAGGGTCGTTGTAATATGAGTGGATCGTACGGGGGGGTCTTGAGTGATCTGTGGTTTGGATTAGCTTCTGGATTGCTGTGAGGAACCAAACTGGATCCGGACTAGAGTAGGAAGTTAGAAAGTTTGACTGTGGGTCTTCAGCCACTATGATTCACGGAAGGAGTGGAAAGCCTACCACTCTCAAAACAAGATAGTGGTCCCTCTAATGGTTAAACAGAGGTAAAGTCAAACCGGATGTGGTTCAGAGTTGTACCCAGGACCGGAAATTGTAGGGCCTTGGGGTTTTGGTTGTTTGTGACATAGAATATTGTTAGGATCGGGGGAGGATAGAATCTAGTCCTGGGTTTTCTGTGTTTGTTTTGTGGTTTTGAGTTTCTGGTTGAGGACCGAAAAGGATTGGAAGTGTGCTTAAGTATGTAGAAAAGCTAACTACTTCACAGAATCTCTTGGGTTTGATCTTTAGAGTCACTTTGTTATACTCTAGGGTGGTTTTTGTGAGTATAATAGGGTATTTACCTGCTCTGTGCTGCAACAGCCATTGTGTGCCATGTTCAAGAAAAGAGAAGGATGCCCACTTCAGTCATCTATGAAGCCATCGAACGGGAAATTGAAATCTTTCACTGAAATAGATGGATGCGGCAACGAGGGGCGCCAAACAGAAAAAGCAATGTTGGAGGAATGTATTGAAACTAAGAAAAGACAAGTGATGGAGCTGTTTTTAATACCCCAATGAAGAAAGCCAAAATAGGAAAACCTCCTCTTGATAGATGTGAGCAAAATGCAGTTGACGCCCTTCGACAAAGCATAGAAAAAAGTTTAATGCGAGTGAAGAAAGAGAAGATGGGCAAGTCAACTAGACCTTCTACACTGAGGAAAGTGCTTCCAAATAGGGGAGAAAGTCAATTATCTTCTTCAGATGACAAAGATAATACGTATGACAGTGAAGATGACAGACTTCAATCAAATGACTGTAGTAGTGGGGCAGAGCTGAAAGGAGACAAAGATTGGAAGCCTAGGATTTGCAATCGTAGAAAAGACTCGAACAATGGGTAGTTCCTAAACAATGTGTTCAAATGCAAGAAGTTGAAGACAGAAGACTGCATCTAGAGTATGCAAGCATTGAGCCTTAGTAGAATAGTAGCCTAGAACTTTAGAAGTTCATAAGTAGTTTGTTTGTTTATCTTTGAAAATGTATTGAAATCTTTAAATTTATAACATTCCATTCAAAGTGAAATTCAAAAAATATTCTTTGTGTATGCTTTGATTTTTTGTTTTCGATGTAATGAACAAGATATTTTTTCAAGCACCACACTTCAACAAACAAAAAAAGTAGCCTACTAGCCTCTAAACAACCTAAAAATGTATTTAACCCATGAACTTAACTCTGAAATCTTAAGACAGCCCGTCCGACCGACCGTCCGCCCGTCCGACGGACGACGACCGGACACCGTCCACGAGCGTCCGGCAGCGTCCGATTCAACCGAACGTTCGGTTTTCAGACGCGATTTTCCAAAATATGAACGTCCAAGACAACCATGATCTAGATTAGTGCTAGCAAGAGTAAAGTAGTATGTTTCATATTATTTGGCTTCAGATCAAGGCATTGAGTCAAATGTGAAGTCCCGTTTTTTATATGTTGTGAAAACTAGGTTGTACAATTGAAACTAAATTGAAACTTACCTAATAATTGAAAAATTTATAAACAGTGTTAATAATTGACAGATTTGAATCAATTTCAATAAAATGAAAATTGAATGATATTTTAGTGGTGTTACAGTAGGAGTGCATAAACAGTCCTTTTAAAATTTGAAACTGAGTTTTGGAGAAGTGAAACTTTTTGAAATATTTTTCATTAAATTTTTCTTATTAGGCAAGTGGAATTGGAATCTTACCCAAGTCGTGTCATATTTTTTTAGAGCTTTGTGTCTTTTCATATTTTTGGGAGCTTTGTGTTGTTTCATATTTTTTGGAGCTTTGTAAAATTAGTTAAAAAATTTGGAAGTTGAAATGGCATAGCGCTCTAAAGCTGCCCACCTCCTCAAATGTAAACTATTTGTACATTATGAAGATGAAAAAGAAACATGTATAAATAGTGTAAATTTGATGAAGTAGGCGGATTTCAAGCCTTCTACCTTAGTTGTTGGAGGTTGCCTCAATTGTTATATGAATATGAAAGGATGGGTCCTAATAATCCATGATGTGGAAAACCCCCTTTCAAATAAAGTCTTCACTCTATATTATAGATGTTTCAAAATCTCAAATAWAATATTAAACTTCTATCATGTTTGCAACCCAATGACAACAAAGTTGACAGAGAATGGCATCTAATATTGCTATTTGAAAAGTGCCATTAAAATACTTGAAGGTGTCATTAATTTTTGGGGGACTTTGCTTGGAATGCGGTTATCAATTAGCTGCTAAAACTGTGGTATGAATCACTATTTGAGTTGGTAGATTGCATTGCAAGTAGACGTTTTGTTACTCTAAATACATTTTAGTCTATGATGTTCAATTTGACTTATTTGAGGACACAATGTGACAATTTCATTAGGGACTGCATGTCGGTAAAGTTTAGTGAAATTAACTCCAATTGGATGGTGTCTTATTTAGATTTGTTCACAAGAAGGGTTGACATTCAAGTTTTGAATGTTGTAATCAATTTTGACTTTCTAAAGATTTCAGAGACATTTCTTCATAGAGTAAGTTCCTTCATTTCTTTTCTATGCCTAAAGTATTGATTAGGAATATGATTTCAGGTCTTTGGTGATGTTTCTTTGTGCTATGAATGAACTAAAATAGCGCAATGAATTTCTCATCATCATTGTCTTGTTAGAGAATCATCTTTTAAGCAACATGGCTTTAATTTTTTAATGAAAGGATCATTCTCTATATATTGCAAAATGGTAGAAGCCAAAATAGTTTTGCAAAGTTTTGAGAATTGTTTTTTATCCATTCCATAGGCTTTGCAGCATTATTGCCATTTGATGTGGGGGCTCTATGAATGGACATGAAAGGTCTAATAGATTAGCATGCTATGAGTGGTTAGTATGATTTTGATGCCATTTTTTTTTGTGGAGTTTAGGGTTGAGAAACTTGAAGATCAAAGGCTCTTCTATCTTGGGACCCAATTGTCTCTATTGATTTCTAGCTCCTATTTTTTGAGAGTTCAAGGTCAATTTTCAGTACACTTTCTAGCAAATTATTTTTAGCACACCTTATATTGTGGTTTTGTTTTCTTTTGTATATGTGAACGGCTACATAGTTTAGGCTATACTAAATGTTTGTAAATGTTGGTGGTCAAGGGTTAGGTGCATGATGTCATTCAAGTTTAAATTATTTTCCTTGGAGCATGAATGGAGCATTCCGGAGAAGATTGGCCCGATTATTGCAAAGGAAGGGGAGACTTATGCTAACCTCTAGGTCAAGTTGGAAGATGCAGATGTGGTAGATTGGCCATTCTTGTTTTGGGATGTAGAAGACAAAGTTAGAATTAACGTGAAGCTTGAAAAATTGAACACCATCTTGCCAGAGATGTGTGTCATTCTAGTGGAGTCTGAGGCAATTGATGTTTGTAAGCGTCGTTGGGCTGGTGGTGAGTCGTTTGTCTTTGAATCAACTCCATTTGAGGCCACAGATGTTGAAGGTGTTGCTTGCTAAGATGCTATTGTTGAGGGTATTTCAATAAATCCAACAGCATGTTCTAGGATTAGTTCATCTAAATCTAGATCATTGCTAAAATCAATTTTAATTCCCAAAGAGGTTATGGAATTGTATTTTAAAGGGGAGGAAAAATTGAAGAATGAACTGAAGCAAATTTCTCTTGAAGACCACAATTGGTCCTTGAAGTCATGGGATCATGATGGGGTTGGAATTATAAAGGTTTATTGTAAAAAATGTTGTAAGGATATTGGAGGTGGAAGTGGTGGTCATACAAAAATTACTGCTTCAAATTTGTTTTTAAACTTCCGCAAGAGCCATTTAATGTCAAATGGACATATACAAAGTTGGTGTAGAAGAAAAAATGTAGATTTTTATAATCTCTCTCAATCAGCAGCACCAAAAAGAAAGACAATCATATCAACTGTTGCAGATCACAAAGTTTTGATAGATGAGGGTGTCTCTATTGTTGCTGGTGTCAATTAAAGTGTTTTGTCTGACCCYACTCCTTTTGTAGTGGTTGGAGACCCTCATTGTTCTGAGGTTAAGAGCTTCTATTTTAAGGTCAAGTACACTTACTGTGGGGATTTTTTTTCAGTTATGTCCTCCCCCAAAAGAACTTGATGCTAACCTCAAGAACCACCTTGGTGGGACAGAACATGAAAAAGAAATAGAGGACACCTAGAATGCCAAGAGTACACATTCAGCATTGACTAGTGGTAGGAGGGGAAGGCTAGCTTAAAAATCATGTGGCATTGTAAATTCAAACTAGAAAGATTTACATGCTTGGTTCAAAAGTGGTGGAGACAATAGCCAAGAAGGTGAATCTCCCTTGTTGGATCGTTTTCATTTGCTTAAATTGATGTATTGGGGGTTTAGAGGACCTGCATGTGTTTGTGTTGGCAACACTTATGTTGCGGATGGCTTACTTCATGATTTACATCCCGGTGTGAACTGGTATCCTGAACCCCATCTCCGTYAGTTATTTGAGGTAGATAGCAAGTTTGTCACTGTGAATGGTACATTTAGACACAAGGAATGTGCTCGATTTAGTACATCTAGCAATTCCTTTTTTGATTTTTGCTGTAGTTTTTGTAGCCGAATTTTTCTAGAGCTGGATTTTAGGATGCATGTAGTACGTGAGGACAAGTCCATAGAGAAGCGGGATACTAGGGGTATAGACAAGGGATGCAGATTGGGTTATTTGCAAGAGAATGAGTTGTCATATTGATTGTTGTAGATCACACATTTAGTGAAGAATGCTATTGCTCGGGAGGATCTTCCTCCATTCTTGTCCAGGTGGTTGGATTGGAGTTTGGTAGAGTGTATGTATACTCCGAGTCAACTTTGAACATTTACCACAGCTCATTTGAGTAGTGGAGGGTGGTACTTGGATTGTCCGCAAAAATTCACTCATCCGTCGTAGACAGAGTTTAGAAAGACCTTTGATGGCTTTGGTGTTATTGATTTAGATGTATCGAAGTTTGCTGACCTCATAGAAACTCAAAAAAAGAAAACCATTGCAAGAAATAAGAAGGCTAGGACCATTAAGTTTAAGCAAACAAGGAGAAAAAAGAAGCATAACACTTGGTCAAGTTGGTGAAGAAGGAGAAGGAGAAGGAGAAGGAGGGGAAAAGCAAGGGCAAGGGCAGGAAGAAGGTAGAAGGCATGGGCCAAGTTCCAGCGTCTTCTACGGTAGACCAAGGCTTATAGATGCAAGCTTGATCTCAAAGTAGAATGAAGAGGAAGGCGGTTCTAGCTGAGTTCACATAAGACATTGTCACTCAAGGTACTCAAGTGATAGCTCTTGACGATGGTGAGGAGGTCAACTCTCCAAAATTGGTTCTCAATGTTTCTATTGTGGATGTAATAGACAATTGAGGAACAGAGTTGTTATACCAAGGTCATGGATTTCTTTGAAAAGGTAAATAATTTTTTTTTTTAAATCAAATGCATTATACTGGGAAATGACATCAATAATACTTTGTGAAGAATTTAGTATTTGGATAATTGTTTGTTTTTTTGCAGATGGTGTGTGGAAAGGCTCGTGTGTATGACGGTAAAGTCAACCGTCATCCAATGGTGGTCCTCATTCATTTTGATTGTGAAGAGAATCTACTTGTACCAGATTTGTCACATCCAGCAATTCATGTGCTTGAGTGGGACGCCAATGAAGACTACAAAGCCATAGTAGAGGCATTTTTTTTTGCAAAGAAGCATTTGCAAGACCATGGGTGTATAGTTGTCTTTCATTCATGGAGTGCTACCGCCAAGGGCGTCATTGTAGGACTATGTAAGTCATACCCTACATTTGTAAAGAAAAAGGAGTGGATGTGCATGAACCGTGTGCACTTGACCTCAGCTTTTGACAAGACCACCACGGTAAATTTCTCTCAATTTGTCTCAACTTTCTTGGTATTTGGTATTGTATGTTTGTATTCATTATATTCTTATATGCTTCTAGACTTTAATTCTTACAGACTTACAGTTCATTCTTACAAACTTTAAAGTTTGGCATCACCATGTTGGTGAAAKATCTTGGCAAGAAAGAGAAGTCAAATTTTTCTTTCAAGCGCTCATTGTCGATGAAAAAAAGTGAAAGTGGACACTGAATGGGATAACATTCTAATTAACTACACCACAAAAGAGACCATGTTCATTAACAAGACAACATCATTGCAATGGTGAGGGGCTCAAAAGAAAGATGCTAGATTTTTCCAGTTCATCATTGAAGAGACAACAAATGAAAGGGATGCGATCCTGGATTGCACAGCATCCATGGGTAAGTTTTGAATGCAGAGATTCTGAGTTGAAATTCAAATATGTATATAAAATCATTTAGGAGATGAATTTCTTCTTATTCATGGCAGTTGCGTCAATTACGGCATGTCATGGAACAGGGCGCCACATTGTAGCTTTCGAGGAGGATAAAGACATTTTCAATGCTCTTCTTTTGCTCATGCAGAAGATCACTCCTATCGCAGTGAAAGCCAAAGTCCCTAATCGAGCAATTCCAGAATCACAAGATCCGGACTCCATGATTGTAGTGTCTCGGAAGTTCTTTCGGAGGGATAGATCTAGTAAGTAAATTATAATATTTGTGAAAGTTTAGAGTGCATGATACTTCTTATGTTTATGTATTTAAGAGTGCATCATTCTTGTTCAATTTGCAATCATGAGGGGTTGATGTCAAGAAATGCAGTCATGAAGAAGTGACGACTTCTCTTAGGTCCGGAGAAGTCATTCGATCTTCCCGCGTATGCTGAGCAGATGGCATCAACATTTGCCGAACTTGGTTGCTCAAAACCTAAACCCAAACAAGCATATGCTTTGAAAGTTTTAGAGTTCATAGACGGGTCAACATCCAAGGGTAAAGAGACATCAAATTCCTCTACAAACGAGGGTTCCGCGGCAGAGTCCATTGTAACTTAGAATTATCTCTACATTTAGGATGGACAAACGTATTATTAGATTGAGACTCTCCATTAAATAGAGACTTAGAAATGTCAAAATATGTATATAATTAATTTTTATCATTAAAAAAATACCACAAAATCCAATTTATATTTGGATTTATTAATTTTTTTGTAAAAGGAAAAACAAAATACTCAAAGACATTATGAAGTGAGACATTCTTTTAAATTGAGACTTACATATGTCAAAGTTCTAACCTATAGATCCAGGATATCAAAATTTATTATGGAAACATATCTACTACAAAGAAATTTCCAAAAAATATTTGGAAATGTCAAAAAACAAGAAAAGTTGAAAAATACTTCTCAATCACTCATAACTCCTTTAATTGATATGAAATTTTAACCACACAAAGTAGACTAATATGCGCAACTTTTTCAACAAAAATCATTGAAAACTATTCCTATATGAAGAAGTTATAAGCCGCCAAAGATCACTATAATGCCAAAATGTATGGATTTTGAACTTTGAATTGCTCCCAAACATTTAAAACAACTTGGATTGACATGAAAATTTACAAAGATTAGACCTTAAGGGAATTAAAATCTAACAAATTTTGTTGAAACTAAACATTTGATTAAAAAGATACACAACCCCGAAGTTGCAGCATTAAAGGTGCAATGTGGTGAATTCAAATTGAATCTGTGAACTTTGAAGGGCTTTCAAAAACTTAGTACATCTTGGAATGATCTGAAATTTTACCACGCAAAGTAGACTAGTATGCGCAAATTTTCTAATAAGTTTTATTGAATTCAAAAATTGTATGCGAAAGTTACAACTATCTGAATGAGACCTCTAAACTATGTGAAGACACTTATCGTCCCCCTAGAAGATGAGGGGATAAGTAACTATTTTTTCATGTTATAACCTGTCAACCAAGCCTTGGTGTAATGATTGAGTTTATAGGTTTGAGATGGTGAGGTCTTGAGTTCAAACCTTGGCTCCACGACTTTCTAACTGAATAGTCAATCCTGCTAATGGGGCATTTGATTACCACATGGAAATCAAGTCTAGTTGATTTTTTAGCTGATGTGGTAGTTAACCCTCCAAATTTGACAATTTTCAACATTTTAAAAGAAAAAATTGTTGTCCAAATCAACAAAATTGGACAATAGTTTTTAGTAGAATATTTGGACAATAGTTTTTAGTAGAATATTGACCTACATTGCACGACCAAATCAACTAAATTGGACATCAGATTTGACCCTCCAAATTTGAAAATTTTGCAATATCTTAAAAAGAATTTATTTTGTCCAAATCAACAAAATTGGATAATAGTTCTCAAAATCAACTAAGTTGGTTATTAGATTTGGGTTCAATTTCTGTTGTTTTAAACATTGTGTTTCTACTAGTTTTTGCACATGAAATTGAAGGGTCTAATTTTTCCTTGCCCTTGCCACTCTTCACAATCAAATTTTTTCTTTCTTCTATTAACCCCTAAAAGCCCAAGGGGTTTGGACAAAAAACGAATGTGTTATAAAATATAAATTCTATAACTTTTTTGAAGTTTGCATCAAATAAGTTTATGTGAAGCACAAAAAGTAGAAGATATCCGTACGGTCAAAATTATAAAATAATTTTCAAATTCTCTTCAAATGAATTTTGAAGATATAACTTCAAAAATTCACCAAAATACAATTTCTAAACCTAACACTTGAATTTTTTTTTCATTGGTCAAAATAGTGGTTTCTATTGAAGTGTAAAAAAATACATAAGATCTGGTCTTAAAAATTTCAATTCTTTCCTCACATAGTAAGTTTTTCAACACTAGAAAATTCTAAACACATTGTGCTATTTCTCTTATGATTTTTTTTGACCGTAGTGATCTTAGTTTTGAATATAAATATTGGAAGACAACCCAATATTTACAAGGAAAAGAAACAAAAAAATTTCACAAAGAAGTTTTTTTCTGCTCAAAAATTGTGCCCATGACTGGGGGCCCTATACTTGATGGCATCAAACAGTCCCTTGAGCTTCTGGTCTTCAAGCAATTTTGCTTGTGCTCCTGCAGAAGTGACCTCAAAGAGAAACCAGAAATATATGTGCGTCTTCCCATCAACACGCCATGATTTCACAGAGAAGGCCATATTTGTTAAATTGACACATTTTGCAGATTTTGAGACAGAATGCTAGTTATTGGAAAATCCATTTAAAAAAATAGGAATTGAAACTAAAAATAAATATTGCTCAAATAGTGATCCTATAATGAAATTCTAAAAGTTGGTATTGTTATCTATTTATAAAAAAATACCATCAAAGAGATAAATCGGTTTATCTTTGAGCCGAAGATAAAAATGAAACTGCAAAAAGTCTCAATATAACAAATATGGCTTTAGAGCTGTCCGCAAGAATACTATTGATGTTCCAACTTGGACCAACCATGATCCTATAGAGGTAGTCCTTGTCGAATTCGGTAGCAATGGCCACCTTAATAGTCACTTCTGCGTGGGCACTCATGAAAGACTCCCACATCGCTTTTACAGCTTGAGGACAATCGTCTGGGTCGAAGGATTTGTTAAGAGGTCTTGTCCGTTCCTTTAATCACCCTTTCCTAGTTCTGTGGCCATGCTCTTATCTACTCACAATTCCACCTGCTCACGGGTTATCTTCTTTTCCGCCACAAATTCATCCCACTGTTCAATAGTATATGGGATATACTCTGGTTTCTTGCTCGGAAGCGGATGTTGGCAATAGTGGCACATGAGCTCGTTCTTCATGGCCCTGACAATCTTGTCCCGGCCACCTGCAACGATAAGAGGAATTACGGGCTTCCCCATAATGTCTGCCATAGCCTTCGTGTTCTTCACGCAGACTATCCTTCTCTCCACCTTGTCCGCCAAGTAGTTGATATCTTTTGCGCAGAGTCCATAAAGCGGCTTGAAATCGGACTGTGCAAATGGTTTCCTCTTAACCTTCAAGTTTGCACCAATACCGTCAGGTAGACTATGGTTGAGGAATTTTTCCTCAATTTGAAATCAACCCTCTTCGTCCTTGTCATTCTCCATGAATACCAGAGGTAGTCTCGAATCCTGGTTGTCATTCCCCTTCCACCAACAAAGATTGTCGATAACATCAGATAAAACGCCTGCACATGGTCCAAAAAGTAGACAATTACATAAAATAGAATTGAGAAAGCAAATGAATACCCATGGGGTTTCTATTTTAATCATAGGGATATCTCCCGTTGATCGGCAAGCTCTGATTGAATACTTAGGCACCAGGGTACTTCGAAAACCTCAATTTAAATCAATAGTCACTAGAAATTATCTGACATGTACTTACAAGATACTTTGATGAGTGCCCTCTTCCACCGTATGATGGCTATGGACTTCCCATGTCCTTCTACTTTATATGAGTATGCATGAGTTGCTTCGTAAAGCTTTTCTCCTTCTGCTCTCCAGTGATGTTCTAGTTGAGTGCTTTAGACAGGTGCAATGTTTCAGTGGACTTGGAAAACAGTTCCCATATTGGAATGATGCTGAACTTGGAGGCTTCCGCTTTATCGCACTAAGGAATCTCTCCGTCCTCAATTAACTTCTTGTGGCCCTTTATAGTGTGCTCCCACCAATAATTTAATAATGCGATGTTTCTATTAGACTCTCCTGCTTTGGTTGATGATCGTAGTGTGAAAACTTCCCATTGGGACCGTATGGGCTGAGTTTGAGAAGAAGAATGGTAATGTATCTGTACTCGAACTGGTAGTCGGCATCAATTCAAATCCGATTCATTATTCCTATGAGCTGACTTTGTTCAATTTCCTCGTACACGAGTCTCCTTGGAGGAGCCTTGTGCAAGTATTTGTAGTGTACGCGTATGGACTCTCCGCATTCATTAGCTAGTGGCTTCTTGCCCCATCTGTACATTGGCGTGAAGACGTCCTTGTATAACTTGTTCATCGCCTTCATCTCATGGGGCTTTAGTTTCTTGACCTCGAATTCAGTCATATTCACAGCTCTGTGAATTATTAACGGTGTACCTTTGGCCTTCTTGGTGATACCATTGCTCTTGATTTTGACATCATCTCCTGGTGCTCCAAAAATGGACTTACGTTTCTTTCCCTTCTTCTTTGGAGATGGATTAGGAGGAATAGACGTGGTATCTAGAGTTCTACCCGACGCACCTCGTTCCTCGTCAAGAATGTCCCACTTGGTTTTGATTTCGTTGGAGTCCAGAAATGGGATTCATCTCTCCTATTCAGTATTACCTTCTATGTTAGGGTCTCACACATTTCCGGACTCAATGTGGAGTAATCAAGGATCAACCCATATATGATTGAGCCATCGGACTTTGGAACCTTCTCCTAAATCACAAAAAGCGCAGTTTCGGAATCTAGACCTTGCATCTCCAAGACGTTCAATTCGGTTGTTGGATGAGCCTTGCCTATGTTGCTCAGCTTGGAAAGAATCACAACAACTCCATCAAGCAATTCCTTCCACTCGAGTCCCCGTGCCGTAACATTGCGATTGCATCGGAAGACCGCTCCTGGATAATGATCTCCACTATATTCAAATCTATATACCCATGTGTCAACATATGTAAAAATCTTCTTAGGCGAGTAGTCTTGAGGCCATTTGTCATTGTACAATGTCCCACCTACTTAGAGGTTAGAGCGAATGCATCTGAGAGGTCATTTTTTTATCATTTTCATGAAATAAACAATAACTGAGGACGATGAAACTGTGTTGAAAGAGTATTTAGGATTCCAAAGGGCCATCACATGCAACTTCAGATTTTTAGAATAGGACCTCATGTTCAAGAAATTTTCATGTCGCTTCCATTCTATTATCCCTTTTGAGTCTAACAACGGGAGATCTCCCAATGCAACACAGTTCATCGATTGAGTATTATTTTATACTCCTATCGGATGATCTTCCAATTTCAATTGATGTGGTTGGGCAGTGAACCATGGAGTTACTATCTGGAGATCTCCCAATGATCTTTTCATTTACGTTGCCAATTTGTCCTTATTTTCATTGGAGACCTATCCTGATGAACATCTCTAGAAGCTTTTCTCAATCTTGTCATCTGCATCGAGAGATCTCCCGATGAATCTCTTATCAACGACTCAATAGTTCCTTCTATATAGATTAGATAAATATGTATGGAGCGACTTCCTACTGTTTTCTCTTTGTATCCAAAGATCTCCGGATGCTCTTCTTCGGAACATTCCGTTGGGTTTAGGGATATGTATCGGAATATTTCCGGATGATCTCTTCAACCGCATTCCTGGAATTCATTTGTTTCTATCGGGAGATCTCCGAATGAGATTTCCCCATGATTTCAGAGGTTTTGGGGTTGAAAATAGGGTCCCGTGAGAAAGTTTCATACCCCATTAGAGGTCCACTATTCTGCCAGTGATCTACGCGTTGTTCCGGTGATGAGCAGGAACAGGAATTCTCTTTATTCACGACATTAGGGCAGTGTACAGAATGTGCAGGATTGTGCGGTAATAGGGTTTCCACCATGAGTTCTCCGGAGGCCCGGTGAAAGGTCATTTGAAGACTTCAGGGTGGATTTTTGGATGGTATGTCGAAGCATAAGAGTTTAACACTAGAATACGTGCCACGGTTTGCATACTGGAATGTTTTGGATCATACTACACTACTACGATCTCAAAAAATGAAGACACTGTCTCAATTATGTACAATACAATTAAAATTCCTAATGCCTTCAATTGTGACCAGCATTCAATGATATTTTTTTCAATTAACACAAGAAAATAATGAATTGCAAAGTGTGAGTCTAAAACTTATGGGTCATTCCAGAACCGGAGGATTCCTGCGTGGTCCGAGGATGTCGCCATCGTCAGCAATTCACGCTCACGCTCGAGACAATTCTATGCGCCTACACGATGGAAACATTCAAATATGCTGGGAATGACTGAAATGAAAGATTGAGGTGCATAAAATGAATCGTATTACAAAATTAATGGATTGTGAATACAATAAACCCAGCAGAAAAGAACATGCAATGGACTCTGTTTGTTATAAAAAACCAGAAGAACATTGCAATGCCATCATAGAGTATTGCGACCCCATTTCATCGAGAGTTCCATTGCATCAAAGAACTGATGTGGTACTACTGGGCAGCCATGCAAACCAACAACTAATGAACTTCAAAACAATGCAATGTGGACAACAATCCTCACCGTCCTTGGAAAGAGTACCTCCTCAAAGACTGAGTGACTGCGGTGCTGAAGCTTGATCCACCTGCGGAAAACCTAACCGAGGACGTCCTCAAATGAAGAAATCCTACAACGACCACAGTGAACTAGTAAAGTAAGATCAATCAGCAGCTATACGAAGTTCCTACTAACCCCGCTTCCAAATGTTTCTTCCATTGCAAGTAGAAAGTCTTTGCACAAAACCAAAACAGGGTCTGACGACGCAGAATTTCCTTGCGGCCAACACCGCTACTACATCAATCACCTGGTACTATGTATTGTCTATCTACTTCTTATGAAATGAATGCTGAAACTAGCCCAGTTACATTACATTGCTGAAATTCTATTCCAATCTCGACACCTCAATGATAAAACATTAAACAAAATATCGAGAGTGCAAATCCTACTTGATCAGCACGCATGTTGCGTTGGAGCCGCTCTTGAAAGTCCGATTATGCACAAGGTTGGTGCACTCCAAGCGGAAATGAAGCTCGCGGCTATCGATTGTTGAGTGCTTACTTCCCTCAACCCTTCCGCTTCGCTGCGCCTCCCTGTGTCACCCACTTCGCCCATACGTGCAGCCGATCGACACTGAAGAATACAAGAAGCTCATGCAAGCAAGTTCAAGCACCAGCACTTCCATCTAGAGGAAAAACAAATGCCCACAGGCGCAAGCCATCAGGAGAAGTGGAGGCCCAACGTGAGCGCGGAGTAGCCAGGTGGAGTCGGTTGAAATGATGGCCCCGCACGCAGTAATGGGGGAGTTGCAGCTTGTCAACTCGACTTGACAGGCTGACACAAGCGGGTCATCATTGCCGCTTGTGGGAATTAATGTAGGCTAGGTTCAGTGGAGGACAGTAATTCCTCCAGTCTACGTGGGCCTGAATTAAATTTTAATTCTGTGCCCAAGTTCTTTTTGGCAATTTCTGAATTCAGATTTGAGATTCATGGGCCCCAAATTAGACAAGAGAGCTTTAGAACGTACCCTACTTATAGCTCAATACATGGGTCTTTATTTTAATTTTAACCCTAGAGCGTCTTGATTCACCTCCAAAATTGACAAATGAGAAAAATCATTATAAAGTGCTATTCGGAAGCATAATTTGGAATTGATATACAAATAAAAATTGTAGTCTAAGAATTGTACATTCCATCCGTATGGTTAGATTCACCAATGCTATCACCAACATTTAGTTATAAATTTTGAAAAGAAAATTTCAAAATTCCTTCAAAATTCAAGAACAAACAAAATATAAGCTTTTTTGGAGTAAAATTTGTTGGAATGGATTTGAAATGAGGTTCTTTTGACATGGTGATTTTTTGAAATTTTTGTGTTCTTCCTATCTGTGACTTCATTTTGGCAAATCCGTTTTTGAACTAAAGTCAATGCAATTTTGGCTTGGTCAACCACTTGACACACTTGCACATTAGTAATTTTAGAAAAATGTGTGCTCTAGTAACACCAAATCTAACCCTTAGATAGAATAGCAAATCGATAGAGTATCTCTAAAAATTATAAGAACTTTCATCCAAGTAGTTGAGAGGATGAAGGGTTAACCTCCAAGAACCCTTACATTGCCTTCTAGRGCCCATGTCATGGGCACAATTTTTGTGTCTTGCTTTGTTAGTTCTCCCATGATTCGAGTCTCAAGTTTTCCATCTTCGAGTCCTTAATTGTTGGGAAATTAGTTAATTGTTTAGGAGTACATATCCTTCAAAACAAAATGGCAAAATGCTAAAGAAAATGTAAATTTTAGAAGCCAATGGCATAGACATACTTTGAACAAAGAAACAATAATTCCTATAACCAGACTAAATGGATGACATCTATATAATCTGAAATTTGCCTAAGCAAAATATGTTTAAAAACTTCAAGGTAGTGAACATGAGTGTTTTCCGTATGATTGTCTCCTTCATACTCAAACATTTCCATGCTCTAGATAGATCCTTCTGTATAATATACTATGATTTAGGCCTCAAATAATGATCCAAACCCTCAACTCTACAAATAGTTAAGTGATTGACGTGTATCAAAAATTAATTACTCTAAATTTGAAAAGATATGCTAGAATACTTATAATTACTATCGTGTATATCAAATGGTCTATCCTGATCTATGATGTAGGTCTAAAATAAGTATACCATATATAAAACCCAAAATTTATAATTGCTAAATATTAAATACATATTTCACATTCATTAAAATGAACCTCACAATTTACACAAAAATGGCAAAGTTGTAAACTTGTAGTAAGTTAGCTTAACCATGTTGATTTCAAAAGCATATGAGACATTTGAATGGTACTCATATACAAATATAGCAGTTGAATGCAAAAACATGCAATTGTAATACAACAAGCATATTCATGCACACCACATGTTTAGGGTCTATTATGGTAGAAACTCATTTGTTCTTTAACAATTGAAAATTGGATATGTAGACTCAAATACATGTGATTCCTTTGTCATGCACTTGAATGAGTTCATTGAACATGAAGAACTTCCAAACTGAAAAGCTACAATGATCATCATCAAGTAAAATTGGATAAATACAGCCAAGTTCAGGGATGAATGTAGGAAGAGAGGTGTCTTTTTAGGAATCTCCATTGTAGTGCCTAACATTATAATAAAGAACAAAAAACATTATTATAGAGGGTGGAAGAAAATACAAATGGTAAGGAAGTATATTGAGGATGGAAAAAAATATAGAGGTGGACAAAAATGAAGAGGGTTAAAAAGAATTTAGAGGGTGGAAAAAAATATTGGTTGAAAAAAATACAAATGGTGGAAAAAAAATATAGAGGGTGAAAAAAATACAAATGGTGGAAAACAATATTGGTGGAAAAAAAATAGAAATTGTGGAAAAACATATAGAGGGTGCAAAAAAAATAATACAAATGGTGAAAAAAATATAGAAGGTGGAAAAAAATATGTGGAAAAAAACGAAGTCAAAAGATTACAAAATATAGAATGGTGGAAGATAATAGAAATTGGGAAAAAAAATATAGCTCAAGGTTGGAGGAACTAGAGGTAATATGTGAAAATATCTCCAGTGGACAGAACATGGAAAGTGAAATAAAAGTAGAATGTAGGCAATTGTTCACATGGAATACAAACTCCAAGGACAAAATCAAATAAATAGAGTCCTATTTCTCCAAAAAGAAACAATGTAGATTCCTAGGAGAGGCCCAAATAATGTATAGATTATCTCATAAGCAACTTTGTACAAAACTTTCAATAAAACAACTATTACTAAATAATAACTGAGATATTCTTGTTTACAGGAGCACTAAATTATAATCAACATCATAAGTATTAGAACTCCATGTTGTGGAATTATAATCCATTCTCCTAAATCTGGACAATTATATAATTATGATGGTAGACTGAGGATGTACATGTTCAATAAACAATCGAAATGTGGTCTCAAGAGTTATCGACTTTGCAAAGTGTCTTTCCACTAAAGCCACTCCTACACAATAGACGTTGAAAATAAAAAAGCATATTCTCCAATTTTTAATCATTCTAAACTAAAACAAGTCATTGCAAATGAATGGAACATTGAACCTGTAATTTGTGAGGACATGGTACATACTTTATTACTAGGATATTATTTATATCAATTATAGATTCTATATTTCATGTTTGTACCTTGATTATTTGCACTCATTCTGGCACTAACCATAGAGACACTCACATGTAGAGCAAGCAAAATCTTCCACCGTTCTATATTTTGCAACCCTCTTCAATTTTTTTCAGCTATATTTTTTTCCACCCTCTATATTTTTTTTCACCATTTGCATTTTTTTCAACCTATATTTTTTTCAACCTGTATTTTTTTTCATCATATGTATTTTTTTCAACCTATATTCTTTTCAACCTATATTTATTTTCCACCTATATTTTTTTTCACCATATGTATTTTGTTCAACTTGTAATTTTTTCAACCTATGTTCTTTTCCGAACACACATTTAATAATTATAGTAGAATGATACTACATTAATTAGGCTTCTCCTAGGAATCTACATTGTTTCTTTTTTGGACAAATAGGACTCCATTTATTCAATTTCTTCCTTGGAGTTTGTATTCATCACTGACAGTAGTTGCCTACATTCTATCTTTAGTTCACCTTTTTTTTCTTTCCCACCAAAGATATTTGTACCTTACTATAGTTTCTCCCACCTTCAGCTATATTTTTGTCTTTGCTTTTCTATTATCTTCCACCGTCCGATATTTTTCTCTTCTGTGGTAGTTGTGATTTTTTCTCCCAATTCATTATTTAATTATGGACTAGGGTTTGAATACTTACTCTAAATTAAGTGGTAGTACATGCATAGTTGTTATCTAGAAATGTACATTCAACTTCAAAGTCAATCATTATTTACTTATTACGAATATAAATAGTCATGGCAAATTGACGCACTTGGATAATTGATTGTTGCCCTAGATATAGTACTTTATAAATGAGATCTTACTTAGGGTCCGAGAAAGTGGGATTGAAAACTCCAAGACACTTTCATGTATGGGTTATTTTCCAAACCATTAGTGTCCTAAGAGTAAAAAAGATGAATCATGGGTACTACAATCCGTACATCTTAATTTCTTGAACCGAAGATATCATTTCATGATACTGTGAACCCTATACTTCATACTACAAATCATTCATGTTGGTAGAAGATTGTGATGGAGGGCTTCAATTCTGTAGCACTAGTAGAAGTCATGCAGAGTTGTAGCAGTATGTTGATTCCGACCCCTGAAAGGATATATAATTCTTTTAATGATTTCAATTGGTCGGTCTTTCATGGGTTAAAGGTAGGACCTAAAGAACCAATTCGCTTTAGACAAGTTATTCCCATTCGGCGAGTTCACATTTTGAAGTTCAACTACATATGTCAGGGATGCTCTAGAACCCAATTCACTCTACAGCCTTTCCTACTTTGTGGAAGTTGATTATAAAGTCGTTCCAATTTACGGATTAAATATTAGTGCAATTCATACCCACCAATGTAATTTGCATATGACTTTAGTTATTATAGGTGGACAATTTGATGAAAGTCGACCTCAAAAGATTTATTTTGCTATTACAAGATAATTGAACACGGATGTTTCTAGGCATACTTACTTAGGCTTGATTTGTAAATCACAATTAAATATTCAATTATCATGATGGAGACAATAATTATGATGCGAAAGAGATTTCATCAAATACAAATATGTAATCATATAATGTGCAGTAATTATATAATGACATTATAGATGAGTGTGACAAATCTACAAAATAGTGATCAACTAATGTGATGCATGCATGGTTTGGAGGTTAGTAAGGTATACAAGCTTTCGGATATGGAAATATCTGAAAAAACAATTATTGATTTCATTACCGAACCTCTAATATAATGCTTGAGGCACCAAAATCTAGTGTTTGCAAAACATGGAGATTACTCTATAAACCCTAACGAAGAGGGTGCAGTGGATAGTTTAATATAATTATGCAAACGTCTTTTTGATGTGTAGTATTTAGTTAGCATCGAAAATCCGGTTTTGAAAATATTGGATTGTGATTTTTCAATTGAAGAACACGCGCAAAAGTTTCCCTGGCAATCTTTGACTTCCCATATAGTTAAAGCATCGTCCTTGGAAATAAACCTTAAATACACTAGAGTTGGGAACCCTTAACCAACAATAGAAATTGATATTGTTGTATTCTCAATGCCATACAAAGTGTTTTATAACATGTCTACATTTCCCGAACTTGTAGGTTGCCAATGAAGAAAATTTATTTCATCTCATCTTCAACATAATGCATATAATACCCTCCATTAAAATTCCACAAAGCTCACTGAAATAAGTCCCATCCCCTGAGCATTTGCAACTTCACACTAGAATTACTACTCTTCAATATGCAATCTACAATACACAGCACATGCATCATTAAAAGTAAAAACCCAACACCGGCATTGCTTCGCCATGCACTGAAGTGGAATTCACTCAGACAACCTTGAACCCCTAAACCCTAAACCCTAAACCCTCAAGAGGTCGTGATGGCTCTATTGATTTGATGGCGTAACTTGAGAGGTTTCTATCTTGTCGATTAGATTTGGTTTATTGCAAAATACTTCTTTGCCAAAGTTTACAAAGAAGTGTTGAAGATGACTTGATAGGATCTATTATTTGATGGCTTGACCAAAGCAGGTTCTATCTTGTCAAGTAGTTTTTGGGAATTATAAGTCTTGTTAAGTTTATGATCGTCTTAAAATGGATAGGAAGGGCCCTGTATATGGATGTCTCTCCCACCCACCGGGGGTTACATAAACCCTAAACTCTAAAATCCTAAAACTAAATTTGGTGAGAGCTGCACCTAGAGAGTGCGAGCTCTGTACGTTGTAATCTCTGCCAAAGAACCCGGAACCATAGACCCTAAATCCCCAATGTCTTCCGTTATCCAATACCTTTGGCCCTCTACTATTTCTAATGGGGGAATTGGTGAACCAGGACTGACAAGGTGCATTTGACAAGTAGTTTATTTGAAAGTTATGATCYTGGTTTATATTATGGCTACTGACATTCGCTGAGACTAGCATATTGGGACRCCAAGGATGGTGATTAATACTTCGACATGTAGCCACGGCCAAGTGGTAGTCCAATAGTTCACTACAACGATACTTTCAATGACTGACAGAGAATTTTGTATTTCGAAAATCCTTCGAAGATTTGATTTGGAAGAGCGGAATTCCCCCTCCAGAATTTTCAATTACCACACGCTCGGTCTCCTTGGATTCAGATCTGTGCAATATCCAAGAACTAAGTCAACATTTCGAAGGCAAAATCGCATCTTCAGATACTCCCCCGAGACAGTTGGGTGCGCACCTAAGGATTTTAATCCAAATTCAAAAGTTAGGCCTGCACGACTCTCCCACATCTGTGGTGGGAAGCCGGAGCAATTGACTGTTGGGTCCATTCAATCATAACCCCCAATGGCTCACTGTAGCTTTCTTTCTGGCACACGTGAAGGAGTTATGGACGCATAGGAGTGAGGAAGGTGTCCATTTTGGCAAGGTCAGAGCCTCCTGGTGAAAGTACAATACGCTTTGTGTCAATCTCACGTTCGGATAGAAGATATGATTTTTGTACTCCTTTCTGATTTCCAGTGCAGATATCTTACTAATGCTCTGTTACTTCTATATCGGATTATGATGTGGCGATTAGCAAAGATTCAATTGCAGGGCAATCATGCAGTTCATCTGGTTAATGATTTTATTATAATGGGTTGGCGTCCATCACTACAAGAGAAAGGGGTGTTTTAAGTAGTGTCCTAGATATCACGTCTTTTAAGTAACGTCTTTTAAGTAAGGTTTTAAGTAAAATTTTACTAAAAAGACTGTCCTTTTAGTAAAATTTTACTTAAAACCATACTTAAAAGACGTTACTTAAAAGACATGATGTAGGACACTACTTAAAACACCCCTTTTGCTTGTAGTACATTGATTTGTAGTGATCCCCTTATTAGTTTAGAGAGTGATCCGCTTACCTCGTCCCTCTAATGTTGATCATGAAGTAAGATCCTAGGACCTCAATGCTATAATATTAACAAGTAACGATTGCACTCTAAAACCAACGGCCGCCCTACGATGAGTTCTATGCAATCTGATCTTCAGAGGACCTGTTGGASTTGTGGCTCTTACAAACTATTTTTCTTTGTGCATCTTTAATCAAAGTGTTAACTTCTACCGTGTGATGGTGCCAAATACACTTACATATCGTAGAATACAACATCCATTCAAGGTCCTTACGTAGTCGGGCGGGTATACAATGAGCCCTGTATACTATAATCCACTGTACCGGAAGATTGTTTCTCGTATGTATATGTATATCTTTGAAATCATCTATCCAGAGATCTCTGATTGTAGCTTTCTGGCAGTCGTCCGATTTGCCCTATCGGGAGATCTTCTATAGCAGATTTTTAGCAGTCTTAAGGAATCCATTTTGGGTGATCCCCCAACGAGGGCACTCAACGATTGTTGGATTTAGCTATCCAGAGATCTCCTGATGAAGTTATCGAGCGAGCTCTTCTCAATAATCAATTTCATCAATGAGGAGATCTCTCGATGTAGATTTTTGGCAGTCGTCTGATTTGCCTATCCGGAGATCTCTTGATGCAGTTATTAATCAGTCTTGAGGACTCCATTTTGGATGATCCTCCAATGAGGTCTTCTCGCGATCTCTGGATTCATCTATTCGGAGGTCTCCCGATGAATTCATCAAGCGAGCGCCTCACACATCCATCAGGAAACTCCTGGTCCCTACACCGTCTCATACATCTTCAGTCTCCAGTTGAGATGGTAGATATTCCAATCGGGAGATCTCCCGATGGAAATCTCTTGTTTTTCTCTTTCTGTAGTCTTATTTGGCGCCAACCAATGCCCTGTCTGAAAAGCTTGTGGGTCCCTTAAACAATACCCACGACGTAGTTTTCTCTTGCCTTAGTGTACATTTAAAATGTAGTTGATCTATCTCTGATATGTATCGTTACAATTCGCAGGATTGTCAACTTCCACCGCTTCAACAAAAATGTTTTCTGGAGAAGGGGGGTCAAGCATCATGGATGCTTGTTCTGAAGCATTTGATGGTGGTATAACCCSGTACATAGGTGGGAATCAAGGCAAGGATAATTTGCGAGAATCCTATGCTCGGAGTTCACCTTTTAGAACTGGTGATGTAGTGAAGCTTTATGCTCAAGGATTTGGTGAAGTTGGTGAAGCTAGTGTTGTGGAGGCTTGACCTCTGGGTGAGTGGCTGGATGTGGTAATCCCATTGGAGCCTTGGTCATTTGTTCTTTTGAGGCTTCAGTCAATCATTGCCAAAGCTCAGCACTTCAAGCTTACACCTTACCAGAGGGGTCTTTGAAGGCCTTATTCGTTAAAATGAGACAAGTTGCGGTCTCATTTTAATTTGATTCTATATTTAGTATAGAGAAAGCTTCATTAAATTGAGACTCTCCATTAAATTGAGACTTGAAAATGTCAAATTACATATTAAATTACTTTTCTACCACTTCAAAATTAATATAATTTTCAATTAAAATTTTGATTCTTTTATTTTATTATATATTATACGATCCTCGCGCCAAACATTCCCTTTTTTTGTATCCCATCCAGCATACGTTTCTAAATTAATGGACCGATCCGAAGATGGCGTCCAATACTTAATTTCAATCATATGCATATGTCCGGGATCAGGATTGGGATTTGTAATGGCCCTAGCAAGCCAGAAAGGCTTTGGGTCACCATCAGCTGGACGCACCACAACAAAATAACCTGCAAATGTATTACAATTAACGCGGAACGAATTGCGTGGACGATTACGCTTACGCCCAAYGAAATTGGCATCTTCTGCATCTTTTTCACGAAGTGTGCCATTTCTTTGCATTCGAATTGTCTGGTCATGGATGATTCTAGAAGCCGGCCAAAAGCCGTCAAGTAATGCCTCACGTACTTGAAGAGGTGCATCTAAAGAAGTTCTCACTCCTTTCCAATAATCTTCTAGGTGACCGTTCTTTCGTCTAAATTCTCCAATTTCTTCGTCATTTGACATTTTCTTCCAATGTGCAACAAAACCATTCAAACCTTTTTTGACCTCTTCAAGGGCTTTCATCGGATGTGAATGTAGAGGTGACGGACTACCGTTCGGGACTTTGGGACGGCCGTCCTGAGTCTCAGACCTTAAGCGAATCCCCTTGCTATGCTCTGGAAGCCAATTCTTATCAATACATAGATTCTTATACTCCATTAAAGGCCATCCACTAGAATCCATGTAAAACTTGAACTGTTGAGATTTTGAATGTCCACCTAAAAAGTCCCCACCAGTGCCCAAATACCCATTGACAAATGCCTTGAAATCAGGAACTTCCTGAATGAGGTGAGGAATAACGGAGTGCGTTTCACAATCCATGAAGGATTTCATGAGCTTAGGAAGTGTGGGATAATTGTTTGTCTTCAACCTGGTACTCCATCGACCAAAAAGAGCATCAATGTCTTCGTGAGTATGCCTGACAATGAGAAAGTTGATGTACACCTCACTAAAAATACCTTTGCATACAACCAAAGAGTAGAAAGCAAAAACCCAACAATTTTTATTGTCTCCTAATGCATTGTCTAGTTGCAAAGTCAATATTGGTGGAAGAGGTTGAGCCGGAAGTGGTTCTTGCGGAAGTGGAAGAAGCAAATCCAAGCAAACGCTTGATCCGTCTAGAAGCGCTTGTGTTAATATGGATTGATTGTTTTCTACAGAAAATAACATGCGCGAAGAATTCTTGGGAGGCCCTTCTAGATCACACAACTTTGCAATGGATTCAATTGTGTGATTTGAATTGGTTGGAAAAATGCCTGTGCCATAGTGTGCATATCGGACATCGCCATGTCCATGAGCAATCATACCAGTAATAACAACAGGCATTTTCATAAAGGAATCTGTTGCTTTGGTCTTCTGAGAAAAGTGCGGAGAAGCGGTCTTGGAGTGGTCCATTTTGTCGTGAATAATGCACAACATTTTCTCTGGGTACTTCTCTAACATATCCCGATTGCCATAGTACAATTCTCTGTGGGCTGTTTGTGCGGCAATGTGGGAGTCTAAGAGATTAGTCCATTGCTCTTGTGACTCTGAGAATGGAGTACAAGCACTTCTCAATTGTTTATACGTATCGCATTGGCCACACCGAGCAAAAGTATCTCCACGAGCCTTTGGAGCGAATTCTGGAAATGAAGCACGGCAAATGTTGCTCTAGCCACTAGAGGATATAGGTTGCAAATTCAACATTGCATTGGTTTCATTGATTTTTGGCAATTAGTCACTCCAACGAAATGCAGATGGTAGAACCATTGCTGTGACTTTTTCCCCAGATTCCAAGGTCCTCGTTTTGTGTGGCATTTTGTCCGCATGAGGCACAACCAAATTCCGAAGTACAGTAGTAGCTTGTAGTGTATGCATGCGGGGCTTCTTAGATCCCAAATTACCATACATCTCAGCTTGCTTGCCAGCTTTGGCCTCTTCTTTGTACCTATAAAAAGTTGCTTTAGAAATCCCATGAATAATCCACCATGCCTTGGGGCACACTTCCCTTCCTTTCAAAGTAATGCATTCTTTGCCAATACTATCTTTGTGGATCTGTCTGTGCACCTCAAGAAGTGTTTTTTTCTTGTTGTAGAATCCATCTTGTACATGAAGCTGAGTCCAAATGGCAAGGATTTCTCTACGAGGAAATGGCTGACAACAATTCTTTTCACAACAAGTTTTTGTGGACACTTCGAGGATGCATTGTTCAGTGAGGAGCAATTCTTTTTTAGGAGGGACATCAGGCTCTACCCTCTTGCGAGAGCTCTTGTAAGACCGCACCCCTTTACGAATTCTACGTCCCAAAGCACTCAACGCAGTGTTATAAATATGGTTTTGGTCGTGGTCATACAAACTGACACCGTTTAGTAACACCCGCTTGATATCCCAAGAGTGCATTGACCACCTCCAAGCGGATGGAACTACCTCCTCACACAGAGACTCCGCAATTTGAACTGCGACGCGGTCATCACCCAGAGCCTTCCCGTCCATGTCAATTACAAGCTCTGGGTCCACATTCTGGCAGACACCATTTGCAACATCATTTCCCGCTTCATCTCGAATAGTGACGCACCTTCTGACCCACTTAGCACGTGGAATTCCGTCGCACACAGTGACCCCAGGGGGTAAGGTTGGCACTGGGTTTGTAAAGTCTTGAGGGCCATGAATATCCATCCTGAAAGACATATTGTGAAACACATAAGATTCATTGTCGAGTCGATGATAATGCTCTGTTTCATGATTTTTAAAATTGAATAACAGAATTTGAAGTATACTCAATCTACGTGAGTAATAGATAGCTCGCATAGGCACTCTAAACTATTGTCGACTCAAGGATAATATTTTGTGATACAAATTTCAGAATTTCATTTTCATCTAGAAATAATTTCACAGACGAACGTCAAATCCTGAACATTAGATCGTGAAAATTCTAGTCTGGTTATTATCGATTCAACGATAATATGCTATCATTCAAGGAAAATTATTTTTCAAGACCATAATTCAATATCGTCGACTCGACGATATCCTGCTAAGATTCGGAAATGTTAGACCATCAGGGAATTATCGTCGACTCTATGATAACCTAGAGAATAACATAAATATAAATTTAATATTGGGACTCAGTGGTTAATGACGTCAATTCTATTTGCAGAATAACGGAAAAAGAATTAATTTTTGGGAGTTGGGTTATCGTCAAGTCGATGATAATCTGAGAAGACTTCGTGTCCTAATTATGATACTATTCCGGAATTTTGGCCGAAAATATCGGACACTAATGTACGTCAACAACAGCACATTGCAACAGACGACACCCTTCTGCGGTCAGATATGAAAAGAAAGGAGTATACATCATTGAATCCGGTCCAAGACTCAAGAAATCTTAAACGTCGGCAATCGTGCAAAAACATGATCGTGAACTACTACCTGTTTCAACAATGAAGGAAAAGCATAACAAGTCATAATAGCAACAAACCTCAATGGCTGCGCTCACGATGCCCAATCTTCACAGACAGTAGAAGAACTCTTCAACAAGGACACAATACTTCGTGAGATCCAAAACGGCGGAGCAATGTGCGATAGTTTGGCGCAAGAAGAAATGAAGCAAAAATGAAGCACTCTGGAGTTCCGACGTCAAGGCGTCGGGAGAAACACGAAGTTGCAACGGTGTGTTGGGCGGGAAAAAATAACCGCCAAAAAATTAATTTTAAATTTCAACGGGCCGCGCAGTAGAATCTCAACGGGCCGCGCAGTAGAATCTCAACGAGCCGCCCGGAAGTTTCTCGGGCAATTTGCTGGCACCTTCGCGGGCCTTTTTAAAATTCATTAGCCCGTGGGCTCAAAAAGTCTCAGGTTCAATTATTGTTGCCAAAATTATTCTTTTGACTATTTCCAAGCATGTGCATGTGCTGACTTTTACAGTCGTTTGGAATTCCTAATTTGGAAAGCATCCAATTTAACTTACTTGCTGTGCGTTGTCCAACTCTTAGGATTTAGGATTTAGGTTTACAGTCACTGTTTAGGGTTTAGGGTTTAGGTTTAGGTCTTAGGGTTTACAGTCACTGTTTAGGGTCAGGGTTTAGGGTTTATGGTCACTGTTTAGGGTTTTAGGGACAGGGTTTAGGGTAACAAATTTGAGATTCAAGTTGACGGTTCATTTTTTTAAGGATTAAAAGATTACAAGTTTTGGGTTTTTCATATTCCTGAACTGCAAGTTCTTAAGGATTACTGTTTTATTGCAGTCAAATTTTTTTTAAAAGAATCATATTCTTCAATAGTGTATGATTCAGGTTTTTTGTTATGTTAAACATCTATGAACACTAGTTTATTTTTTTTTTCATATAATGACCTGTAAGGGCGTTGAGTTTATTGTGCTTATTGAAAGCCCACTATATCATGTTATTTGGATTCTAACA
Organism: Pleurozium schreberi; assembly: GCA_006891605.1. NCBI lineage: Eukaryota > Viridiplantae > Streptophyta > Bryopsida > Hypnales > Hylocomiaceae > Pleurozium > Pleurozium schreberi. The sequence continues at coordinate 147,668 of VACF01001958.1, forward strand.
CAATTTTGGAGATTCTAACACAATTTATGGATTAATAAAATGATCCAAGAACTTCCATGGCACTACGAAAACATGAATCCCACATCCCAAAAAAAAATTGGAACTTGTGTGTGCATTTTTTTGGACCAAAAAAATGCACCAAGCATGCATTTAATATAATTTATATTTGTTACATGCGGCCGCTGAGTCCATGAACAATTTATGGATTAATAAAATGATATAGGAACTTCCATGGCACTACAAGAACATGAATCCCGCGTCCAGAAAAATAATTGGAACTTGTGTGTGCATTTTTGTGGACCAAAAAATGCACCAAGCATTCATTTAATATGAATAATTTATATTTGTTATATGCTGCCGCTGAGTCCATGAACAAATAATGGATTAATAAAATGATCCAAGAACTTGCATGGCACTACGAGAACATGAATCCCACGTCCAAAAAATGCACCAAGCATTCATTTAATATAAATAATTTATATTTGTTACATGCTNAGAACATGAATCCCACGTCCAAAAAATGCACCAAGCATTCATTTAATATAAATAATTTATATTTGTTACATGCTGCCGCTGAGTCCATGAACAATTTATGGATTAATAAAATGATCCAAGAACTTCCATGGCACTACAAGAACATGAATCCCACATCCAAAAAAAAAATTGGAACTTGTGTGTGCATTTTTTTGGACCAAAAAATGCACCAAGCATGCATTTAATATAATTTATATTTGTTACATGCTGCCGCTGAGTCCATGAACAATTTATGGATTAATAAAATGATCCAAGAACTTCCATGGCACTACGAGAACATGAATCCCACATTCCAAAAAAAAATTGGAACTTGTGTGTGCATTTTTTTGGATCAAAAAAATGCACCAAGCATGCATTTAATATAATTTATATTTATTACATGTGGCCGCTGAGTCCATGAACAATTTATGGATTAATAAAATGATACAGGAACTTCCATGGCACTACGAGAACATGAATCCCACGTTCAAAAAAAATTGGAACTTGTGTGTGCATTTTTTTGGACCAAAAAAATGCACCAAGCATGCATTTAATATAATTTATATTTGTTACTTGTGGCCGCTGAGTCCATGAACAATTTATGGATTAATAAAATGATACAAGAACTTCCATGGCACTATGAGAACATAAATCCCGCGTCCAAAAAAAATTGGAACTTGTGTGTGCATTTTTTTGGACCAAAAAAATGAAATGGTCTAAGCGCTAATTTGTTTATTTATATAATGCCTACTTAATTAATGCATTTGGAATTGTCTTATACTAATTTTGAAAGTAGTGTTTCGGTTTGTGGTTTGATTGAGGTAAGTTCCGAGTATATGGAGGCGTCATGGTTTTAGTGAATAATTTCGATACTTTTAATTGGAAACTTTCATGTACAAGCATTCATTTGGACGTCAATCAAGAAGAATGTTGGAGTACAGTTTAATGATGGTGACTGGTCATCATCACTGAAAGCTATGACCTTTTAAATAGTGTGTTTAATGATTACGAATTATGGCACATGGGATTCCTTATTGTCATTAGTGAAAGCTATGACCTTTTACATAGTTTGTTCCATGATTATGAATTATGGTACATGGAAGTCCTCATTAGCACCCTAGCAGGTGCAATTACTTTAATGATAACCCTTGAATTACGGCTCATTGAATTTTCTAATATGATTATGATTCAATCTGTAAAATGTCAATTACAAGCTACATTCTTAGTTCTAAATAGTACTCCGTAATTTATAATTTATAAAAAGGTAGAGCTCATTTGAAGAGAAATATTAAATGCCCGTATAAAAAACACTTGGAGCTCTTTGTAATTTACTAGGATCTCAAAATTCCAAGAATTGTGAGASAGGSGGAATTTATTCTTTGCATTTAACTTATCACTATATGTTTTCTGGATATTGCRCTATTTAAGAAGTAGATGTACGAGTATCAAACTTCTTAGCACAGCATGTGTCCTCAACCTTCTTGTAAGGTCTAAAGAAAAACTTTGGTGTTTGTATGATATTAGAAGTTACATTGTGTTATTTATTTTAAACAAAAATTTGAAAATACAATTAAAGTTTCCGTGTCTTGCAAAAATTTCAACTGATGTAACAAAGACAAAATACAAGAATTTAATTAAGAGCAGTACCATAAAAAGACACCACAGTTTCATATAGCAACTTAGAACAATCTCCAATTTCTCTTCACTTTAAAGCAACTATCTATTTGACATTTTTTTTTTTTCTTTTACATTTAAAAAAAACGAATTTCTCAATTCTATACGTTATTTCAAAATAACCATTAGATGGGATTTGAGGGCAATCCATTGCGAGATTGTTTCAGCTATGTTCTCCTCCCTGTTCCCTTGCTGCTATCAAATATTTTTTTTTCAAAAATAAAAATAATAATAAAAATATATTTTATAGACACCAGATGTGAAAAAACTAATTAATTAATGAATTATTTTTTTTTCAAAAACTTTGACGTGGCTGTCTCTCAACCACGTTAGACAAGAGGTTTTTAGCAATTTTAAAATTAGCAATTTCACATTTAGCCAGTGCTTCATTTAACAATTTTAAATTTCACAATTCATAGAATTACAAAGTTTATAATTGTTAACAATTTACATATTATACATTTTTAAATTTATAATTGTTAACAATTTATAGAAATTCTTAACAATTTTAAAATTTATAAAAGTTACAAATTTATGTAAATATAATTGTTAAAAGTTTATAGAAATTTGAAATTTATAACAATTTAAAATTTAAAAATTTATAGAAATTTAAAATTTAACATTATAGAAATTGTTAATTCTTCAAAAAATGTAAATGGTGTACAAATTTCATAGTTTTGACACGAGATGTGTACCAAAGAGGCTTTCAATGCCATTACATTCTATGTACAACGCTTTTACCTCTTGCAACTACAACAATTGTGTTAATGWAACAAGCCATTATTATTGTGTTTATTGAATGATGAATTTTCGTTCTATGTAAATGCATATTTACAATAAATGGTTATGACATGACCATTTATATGTAGAAACCATTGAAAATAATTTTGATTGAAATTAAGTAAGATTGTTTTATTTTTTGTTAAAAGTAATTGTCAAATACCTAATTCTAGAGCGTAACTATCGTTCTAATTGATATGAGATATAGTATGAAAATCTTGACTTTTTTTTTTTTTTTCTATTCAAAACTTTTGCATATAAGAGATTAGATGCAGAAAACCCATACTTCTGACGTTCTATTTGTATTTGAAAATTTAGCAATTTAGACTCTCATTAATAATTGAGAATATGTTATTATAGAACCCATGAAGTGCTTTTTGAAATAAAACTTGAAATGACAAAATATCTGTAATTTGACCCAAATGCTAAATCTGGGTCCCCAGTTTCTTAACTGGGACCCCAAGTGCTAAACCTGGGGTTCCTAGTGTCTCAATTGGGGCCCCTAGTGCTGCATTTGGGGTCCCCAGTGTCTCAACAAATTTGTCAAAGTGCCTTAGTCGGGTTTTGGTCGGCAAATTCGTTCAGGTCTAGGCTTGTGTCATGGGCTGCGCTTTGGGTTTCTGGAGGTGTCTGTGGTTTGGATTGGCGATTTGGCTTGGATTTTAATTTTTGGCTTGGGATAGGCTTGGGGTGGCTGGAGTTTACATTTGGGTTAGGCTTGTGGCTTGCGCTACGCTTTGGATTTCGGTTAGGCTTGGGGTGGCCGGGGTTCTAGTTTGGGTTAGCCTTGGGTTTGGGTTTGGATTAGGCTTGGGGTAGCTAGGGTTTTGGTTCGGGTTAGCCTTGGGTTTGGGTGTGGGTTAGGCTTGGAGTGGCTCGGGTTTGGGTTTGGATTAGCCTTGGGTTTGGATTTTTTGGATTAGCCTTGGGTTTGGATTTGGATTAGGCTTGGGGTGGCTAGGGTTTTGGTTCGGGTTAGCCTTGGGTTTGGGTGTGGGTTAGGCTTGGGGTGGCTGGGGTTTGGGTTCTGCTTAGCATTGGGTTTGGATTTGGCTAGGTTCGGGCTCATACTCGGGCTAGGTTCGGGAATTTTGGCATTAGCCTCGGGTAGTCGTCGTCTTCTTGAGAAAGCGGCGCCACTTCTGTTGCAGTTGTTTTCCGGCGCAGACCTTTGTAATTTTCGAGTTCATTGGAGTGTCTTCGGAACTCGATTGGAGTGGAAGAGAGCTTGCGCTTCAACTGCAGTGGCTTGCGCTTCGATTGGAGTGGAGTGGGTTTCGGCTTGCGCTTGGATTTTTTGTTTTGTTTTGTCTTCGGGGCCGATTGGAGTGCGTTTCCGTTTTTTCTACACTCCGTTTCGTTGCGTTTTGGCTTCGGTGACAGTGCGTCAAGGCTTTCATCGCTTTGCTATCACGTATTTCGGCTTCGGTGAGAATTATGCTTCGCGGATTACCAATCGGCTTCCTAAAGATTTGTGCGCGCCGATTAGAAGGTCGTCGCTAAAGATTTGTGAGCACCGATTTCAAGTTGGTCGCTGCAGATTTCTGCGCGCCAATTACAAAGTAAGGGTTTCAATTTCTGCAATATGAGCCTGTGATGTTCACTATTCTATGAATCTGTAGTTTGGTTTGGAGGATCGGCAGTTGTTTAGTAAATCGTTTCTATTTGACAAAGTCGGTGTTTATTGAAATGATGATTTGGTAATCAGTAAGAGGAAATGTGCCGACTTTGATTTAGAATTTGAAACAAAAATTTGCTCACATCCTTCGTTTGATATTGTCAACAGAGTCTGTATTCGTAAGTAAGAAAATCCTTTGAAGTTAATTAGGGTTTTAATCATTTGCAAGTCCTCTGTTTGCTGCACAGTTTACTTTGTCCAAGTGTAGGGTTTCAATCCTTGTTTCAGTGTCACATTTCTTGTTTCAAAGTTTCAAAACTTCAAGAATTTAGGCTTCAAAGCGTGAACTTCTTCGACATGTATGCATTCGCGTACGACTTGTCATATTTTCTTAAATTTTCTATGAAGTACTGAAATTGTGAATGTCATTGCAGAAATTGGAGGGCGTCTTAAGCATTTCCATTTGCAGTTTCAGGACAGAGAACTTCTTGAAAAACCCAGGTAAGTATAAGTCACCTTGTTTCCATTAATAACAGTAGTTGTGAACTTGCCATTGCTTGCTTAGAAATGTCCAATGAACAAGCAGTCCATACATGTAGGGGATCTGGTGAATAGAAATTAGGGTTTAGAGTCCAAATTTTCCTATTAACGTCCTCCACACCATCCCTGCCTGTAAGCACCTAATCTAGTTATCGTCGAGTCGATGATAACTCCCAAACAAGAACTATAGTTTATGAGATTTCTTGCTTAGAAGTTCTCACAAACAAGAAACAAATGAGAATCTGAAAACTGGAACACTAAGGCAAAACTATATTTTAGAATGAACAAGACCGTGTGTAATTCATCAATCCCACTTATCATCGATTCGATGATAACCCCAACAGAGTCAAAATTATCAATGAAACCATCAAACTAATAAATATTTAATCAGAAATCAGAGTTATCCTTGAATCGATGATAACCCAAGCAGAGTCGACGTTATCAATGAAACCATCAACAAAATAAATATTTGATCGAAAATCAGAGTTATCCTTGAATCGATGATAACCCCAGCAGAGTCGAAGGTTCATTATCATTGACTCACTCAACATGATAAATAGTTCATCCAAAAACAGAGTTATCCTCGAATCGATGATAATGGACCAGAAGTACACAGGGAGAATATAAAAAACAAATCCTTCTGAAATACCTCAAAGCCAAGTGAAATAAGTTCAATGAAAAGAACATAAATATATCCAAAGATCCACGTATCATCAAGTTGACAGTATGGGTCCCAAAAACAGGCAGCCTTGCACCAAGAGGATCAGACGTCCATGAAAAATAAATACTAATGTCCCTTTGGTTTCATGAAATATGTTATCATCGACTCGATGATAGTATCTAAAAAACTATGCTCGTCACCTTCTCTCAGGATTTCAAATATGGAAGCAGAGGACGTCTATAACTATTCCGCGACAAAGCACCACCTTCAACCCTTCAAAAACCCCTTGAAGGACGAACCATTCATTGCCGAAATGGAGGACAGCTACGGATCTCTTTGGCAGTTCAAGGAGCACATATCAAGTTGGAGTTTTGGAGTAAACCGATGGAAAAACTTTGTCTTCCTTCGCTACAAGGTGGACAACAAGCCAGGGTACCTACCCTGGAATATGAACGAGAAAGTAGTGTTCATCGATGCTCACCAGAAAGACTATGTCGTACTTGTCCTTCGAGAAGTAGACGACACTAGGAAGATTGGGAAGCACTGTCACTCTATTGTAATGAATGTGAACTCGGCGGCCAGGAAGTTCGACCTGGAAAACCTCATGTCATTCTTGGAGGGGTCAGAAAAGGAGTCCCTGAATGAGCAATTCGTAGACAATGGGTACGTTCCATGGAAGAATGGCACGGCCAAGGCTAACGCCACAAAGCTTAGCCTCATCTTCCAGACATTGGACAGGTACGCCTTAGCGCACGTTCAGCAACAGCCATCGTTGGGTGGAAATGCCAGTAATCAGGGAAGAAAATCAACTGCTAGTCTGAACCCACCGTCCGGGGCCACGGGGGAAAGGTCAAGGGGGGCTCAGCCGAGTGAAACCAAAAAACGCAGTAGCACAGATTCCGGTGCTGCTGAATCCAGCAGGAAAAGAAAGAAAACCACCCAAACAAGTGCTGCAAGAACTAGCAGTTCAGGGTCAGCATTGACAACTATGGACGTGGCTTCAACCGAAGAACTTGTGGAGGACTTCCAGAGGCATGCAAATCTGCAGAGACAGTTTTGGGAAGAGCACAAGGCGTGCTTCCTTTTTTATCAGAGCCCCGTGACGGTTGACATCGAGCAATGCATAATCGCACGCAAGCAGTACATCATTCGCGCATTGCAGGAGGACATGGTAAATTCCGTCAAGGAACTACTGGTCCAACTCATCGACATCAAACAACATCAGAGAGTTTGCTTGACGCCAGTGGATGCAAAGAAGAATCTTCTGAAAGAGAAGCCGACAAAGTGGGAACAGATTGAGAAAGGCCAGTTTATGATAATAAATGGCCAGCACAGCATAACTGCTTCCAAAGAGCTTCAGAAGAAAGGCTGTGGTGAAAAGAGGAAAGTGGAGCTCCAAAGGTGGTAGGCACTCATTGTGTGGACTCTGGATCCAACACGGCTGAGGAACATATCCAGATACTACAATGCAACTAATCATCTGGACCACGTACAGCCGACGTGGGGAAACCAAATCATCAATTGCAGAAACATCTGGCTTGCCTGTAGACGTCCCATTGATTTGCGCTCGGAGGATACAGTCAGAAAAAACAAGGCTGTGTGGAGTGTTTCAAATTACAAGGTGAGCATGTACTTAGTAACGGTATCCTCGAGTCGACGATAATAGTCGATGTGCTAGGTAGTTCACTATTTCTTTCGCAATTTTGTTGTTTAAAGAACTGTTACAGGCTCTCAAAGAACTCCGATGCCCTGCCTTATCATCGATTCGACGATAACGTGGGCTACATGCAAAATAGCAAATATCATTTCTCACATTTATTTTGAACTATATTCTGCAGAATTTCACTGACGCCGTCATTGACCGCTTCCACAATATAAATCCGAATAAGGAAGGGGCTTCAATCAAAGGACCATCGGATCTGAAGAACGAGATTCAGATCATTACCCTCCGAGACCAGTTGTGGAAGCACTGGCAAAGCTTCTTGACGAAGCACTCGGACGGCAAGCTCATTGACCTTGTTACAAAAACGTACTATAAAGAGACCAATGGTTACTATAGAAAATCCACAGCATTGAAGAAGGAGTTCTTCAGACATGCTGGTCACTTTACAGACACTGACTTTGGGATACTTGCAAAGCATTTGCTTGGTGAGACTCCTGGTCGTAGCGCTCTTTACCCCAAAGTCTCAGTCTCCAAACCGAGAGTGCCGGCCGTGGATAACATGACGAACTTTGAGTGGGTYGAGCGCAGAAAAAGGAAGAAGGTTGGCTTCAGGAGTTCATGGACATCAAACCCACTCTGAAGCTCGTAAACAACGGCGGGGATGTGATTGACACTACGTGGAGGTCATGGAAAGCAAGGCACCGCTTTACATCCGCAAGTTGGGACTTCCTCTTGACATACCCGAAGCCCGAGTACTTCAAAAGACGCCTGCGAAACGATGCGTGGTTGAAGAGATGAAAGGATCTACAGAAGGAGTTTCCTGAGGTGCACCACATGTTCAACCACTTCATGAAGTTGAAGTACAAGTTGCCAGAGCTTGCCGGGGGGGTGCAGATTTGGAAGATCGACCTTGGGGCCGGGGCACTTGTAACGAGCAAGCGGTGCAAGTATCATTCGCGGGACGTCAACCTCGCCGTCCTGGACACAAGGGAGAGTCCCAGGTCGCTTCCGTCTACAAACGAGGGTGCTGTTGATCAATTCCTGAACTTTCTGGCCGAAAAGTTAGAGCCGAAGATGACTGAGCCAAATGTCTGGCTCTTCATTTTGGAAAGCGACGAGGACATGGTTAATGTCACGCGTTTTGCAGCTTAAAACTTAGCGGAATACGATTCCTTTGAGTCCAAGTACATCCCTTGCGATGCAGAGATACTCAACAACAGCACAAAGAGGGGGGTCAAACCTAACATTCCGCTCGTCTTTCTTTTCAAGAAAGAGAGTGAGTTTGCAGCAAGTGTCCAAGCCTGCGCCAAAACGGAATACCTGGCACCGTTCAAGACATGCCCTTACTACAAGGATGTGTCCAAAAACACAGAGGCCAAGTGGAGAATAAGTTCAAGGGAACTGCGGATGGAGTTCTACCTTGAAATCCTTCAGGCATTTGCGACGCCGGAAGAAAATGTCTTGGGCCTGTACACCGGGGTCAAGTTCATGTTGGCCGCAAAGGTAATTTGTGACTCTGACTTCATCTTTACAATTTCAACGCGGTCATGCCCTAAGTTATCGTCGAGTCGATGATAATTGTATTTCAAGTTGTCTGCCCATAGTATGACGCAGTCTTTTCCAATCATGATATCTTATGATTTTCTACTTGAGTATGTGGTCTGGAAGTTATCGTCGACCCGACGATAGCTTACTTGTTATGCAATCGTGGATACTAATTGAATGCCAACTTGTTATGCAGATGTTTGGTGCCTTCTTTTACGGATTTGTGGAGAGGAGCGAAGCGAGAGGCTTGGATAGAATTTCTTACTTAGCTAACAAGCTAGATAAGAATGACTTCATGCATTCCAACTCTCCGTATACAATTTCATACATGCCACCACCTCGACGTGGACCTGTGATTGTGAATTCGAATTCGCCTCCTTCGCCGCCCATGACTTTGGACTCGCCTGCTGAAGTTTCAAACCCCACGAGCGAAGAGAAGGAGTTGGTGGGTCCGCATGTCAATACCGATCCTGGCGTCAAGGGAATCGACGAATTCGGGACAAACACGTTCAGTATGCAAACGTGGATGCCGACGGATCAGACGCCGTCTGTTCCAGCTACCGCTCCTCCAATCGTCTCGCAGGTTGAGACTGCCGCTGAAGATGATATGGAGACGGACACGGAGTATAAAGATGAACAATGGCGGAAACGAAAGCGGGTTATCCTAGAGACCCAAGTCACACAAGAAGAGGAACAGCCTGTGACCGATGCAGGTGACGCGGATGACATAACCGTGCTCGAGGAACCTCGGCCTAAACACGGTCCGCAGAAATCTCCACTGGGCGGTCCAATCATCATCCTTATTAGCGACAATGAAGGGATTGACCATCCGCGCAAGTCGGATGATGACGAAGAGGAGGATGGCATTCCCAAGGTCAAGGAATACAAACCTGTGATTGCAACTTCCGGCGTCACCGTCAAAGTTGAGAAGGATTGGTGGCAAAAGGATATGGAGAGGCGAGACAGGAGGATTGCTCGCCAAAAGGAGAGGGAGGCAAAGGAAAAAGAGAGGGACGAGAAGGACAAACAGCTTGTTGAGGCCAATGCAAAGCTTCTGAAGTTCTCGGAAGAATCAGAGGTGAAGTTTCATGAGCTATCGACTCAGGTGGCGATGCTCATGCAGGCACTCAATTCCCAATCAAGTCAACCAACTAGCTTGGTGGTTGTTCCCGCTCATCCTCTGACTCCGACTTCAATTCCATCCACGAGCGCTCCGGCCCATCGAGAAATCCAACATCTGGTGGTTGGGCTACCTCATCGTTGAGTCGAGGATAAGGACAATACATCATCACTTTCGCGAGGCAGAGATGTTGTAGCTTGCACGCCTGCATCCCAACTTCAGACGTGCCCCTCTCCAGACGAAGGGGTGTTTCAGACCGTCATTCTCCAAGTCTCAAAGGTCCCTCCAACCATGCATGCTAGGGAAGGAGCAGGGGATTATCGTCGAGTTGATGATAATCCTAAAGACAAAGGAGGACCGGCGATCTAGGCTCCTACAACACTGGAGACCTCCGTCGATGTCCATGTAGAGCTTCACTTTGCCTCGCCTGTTGAGGAAGAGAGGGTGGACTACGAGGTGAGCGGTGATGAAGCTCAGGATAATGTCCCCGAGGAGGGCGAAGGGGTCCCCATCGCTGAAACTGGAAGGGATGGGAATGAACAAGCAGCGACTGAATCTGCTCAGGTAAAACTTCTTGATCCATATGATTTCGATTGAGTTGGTGAACCTGGAGACATTCTTGATTGTCTTCTGTGATTGGTATCGGGGATTTGTCTTGGTAGTTTTCAAATCTCATCGGTACTCATGCTGTCTGACAGGATGGTGTGGCCATTCCTTGATTGGATGGCATTGACGGCGAATTCGTTGATGCGTGTAGTCTAGTGTAGCATAGTCTTGAGTGTACAGTTTTGATGGCTCTAAATCGAAGAAACAATTTTCGAGTGTATCATGTAATCTATGTAAATAAAATATACGCATTTCTATACATTTGTAAGTGCATCGGTCTAATTGGATCACGCTTTCCATGTTTTGCTGCCCAGCTCAAAAAACATGAAAGCGTGCACCGTCCGATGCCATTGAAAGCTCATGCTAAGGAGACCCCCCAGTTGATTTGTGGAATGCAATGCTTCCCCCCATTGTCTGGCTCTCCCACATCTGCATTTAAACAGGTAACTCCAATTCTTTGTTGTGATGCTTTGCTCAGGTAGAATCGGAGAAGGGAAGAGAGGTCGTGCCGCGGAACGTTACCCCTGTAGTGCCTGCCCCCCGACGAAAGTGGTTGAACATTGTCTTTGACTTGAACGGCGTACTATGTCAATGCGCAATGAAGTCGTACGCGGCGAGCTTTAGACCGTATCATATCGAAGAAAATGTTCTTTGCCACCGAAATCCGACAATCATCAGACCCAAGGCGGTATTTGCTCGGCAAAACGTGGGCGAATTCCTCCGACGGGTTTCGGAGATCGCGAACAGGGTCGTCGTCTGGACGACGATGTTCAAGCGGAATGCGGAGCCCATTGCTGGACATTTGTTTAGCGGGTGTCGGGCCCCGTACGATATCCTAGGTCAGGAGCAGTGCATAAAGATAGAAGTCGCTCCCAGAAAATTCTTTCATCTCGGGCAAAAAATGCACTGCATGAAAGTTCTTTCTGACACGCTTATGTCGAATAATAGTGATTAGGACTCCTTTCAGATGCACAACACCCTCTTGATTGATGATTCTTTGGACAAGAGCATCTGCAATTTGGATGGAAACGCCATTTTCCTCGACACAAAAAGTCACGCCAAGCGGAGGGATGACGTCCTCATGGGCGAACTTCTGCCGTGGCTCCAGCGCCTGTATTCCAATTGTACGGATGGGGGGCTGCTTCAGTACGTCGATGAGAATCAGATAGGCAACCTACCATATGGGCAGCAGGACTATCGAACCCGGGATATTCTAGAATTCATGCAACATTCCGCAGACGTGATGGGAACGCGATTCGAACTTCCCGCCCTCGGCTTAGTCATAGAGCAAACCCGTCGTAGGAAGTAGAAAGTAGAACCCCACCTAAACACGCATCCAGGGAGCCCAGGCATTTTGACTGAATTTAATAATTTTATATGCTACTATAATTCTATATGCTACATTTTTCTGTAAATAATATATTGAGTTCGTATTTCAGCTAATTCTCCGCCTATGTTTTGGAGAATTTCATACCTCATTTGTCTTGTTTGGAACTCGATCTTCTTGTCCATCCTTCGGTTCAGCCGTTTCATGGAGATAGGAATCACGTGTGTGTCTTCAACCGTAATCTTTTCTTATGGCAGGTCGGAGGTGGCCGGTCAATGGAACAAGCCAAAAGGGCAAAGCTGACAAAGAGCCTTGTCTCCGGATTGGAAAAGTTGCAATGGAGCGGGTCAGAATCGGAAGCTGTGGGACCACGCCCTTTTCCAAGCCCTATATGTTGCGATCTGCTACGGACGCGGCTTCGGCGGCCATAGAATATTCCAAGGGGAACATCGAGGACGGCGTCGTGGATAGCCTTCCAAGTCGCAGGCACGGAAGAACTCCCATCTGCTCCCCGTCGCCGCTGAAGCGGACATCCTTGAGTCAAGGACAATCGACGTTGCTGACTCCGCGGGCGGACGCCGCCACCAGCTGCAAACTAGACCTCCCTGTTGAAGAAGCTGCGGGACATCCTCGTCTCCAGGATGCTGCCCGCTCTCCTTCGCCAATTCCTGTTATTCCTATCCTTGGCCCGAGCTCGGAGGCAACACAGTCTAGGCTCCAAGACCAGACTACAAGTTTGTTACTCGAGTCGGCGACTGCTACTGGCTTACCTCGGCTCAAGGATAAGCAGCTCGCATCCTCGCATTCAGCGGGAGCTAGGCACGTTATGTTCGCTGACAAGCTTTTTAGCCCACGGATTTTCAAAGACCATCGACGGTCTTTGGACTCCAATTCAATGGGAACTACACTTCCGTACGTAGATAGTAAGAAACCCTCGCTACCAAGGCCGCCTCGTCAAGGGTCAAGATCTCTTTGCACTTTGGAATTTCGCGAAAGCACTTGCAACCCAAAGCGCAAGGATAGTGGATCTCAGAGACGAAGTTCATGCAGTGCTTTCGATGATGGAAGAGGGCATTATTATCCTTCTCGACGCGAGGATATTCTTAAAGGCCTGGCCAAGCTCAAAGCCATGGAGGCAGTAAATAGCAATTGTACTGCCCATAGTGATGCTTAGACAAGCAAGTGCATTTTTCAACCTGACAGCTCGTGAACATCTCTTACTATTAATAGCATGCTAAAAATACTCAAAAAATACATTTGTAGAGGAGTGCTGGGCTTTCATGCATATTTTGGCTCTCCATTTCAACATATTCTTGAAAAATGATCAATACATTCTATTAAAGTTGAAAGTGTGCCTTTCTTTATCATTGAAGTTTACTACTCATCCTTGAGTTCAACAACTATTGCGTCCATGAATCTCAGCAAGTCATTTCCTAAAGTCTCATAATCGCCGGTTTGTCTCAATTTAACAAATAAGGCCTTTTTGGACGTTGCTGGACGTTGTCGACCAGACCGTATTGTGGAGAGCCATAGATGTTTTGGAAGTTTCAGAGGATCCGGCCTTTGATACACGTCCATACATTCGTCAAGAAGACTGGATGGGGCTTGAGGTTCATTTGATGGATTCAACGGGTTTGCTTCTATCATCGGGTTGAATAAATTGTTTTTGACTAGAGGATAATTTTCAAGATTCAACACTTGGTGAGGGGCTGGTAGGTGTCACAGTGCTGGACATTTTTTGTGGGTAATTAAGACGCAATAATGGCCCACGTCCGATGGCAAATATAGGACTRCTAGTTCCCTAATGGTTGATCGTTGAAAGATACATTGGATCATCTCGCAGCTTTTCTTGATGTTGAGGACCCCCTAGCTTATATTGGAAGAAGATAGAAGGCGCCTTATTGCTTCATTTTCCGTAGGCCTAGTTTTCAACACAATGATTCTCTTTAAGTTTGAAAGACTGTGGATGAAGAAATACATAAGATCAATTTTGAGAGATGCTGTGAGAGTCAAAGTTGCCAATTATTTCTCCGCGAGAATACCCTGAGGGTTAGGAAGAAGTTTTGGGTGGAGTCATTTGAAGAGCGCCGCGAATATGGGATCGCTATCGGCGGCCAATTACATTGTGTGCTAGGTAATTGGAAGCGGAAGTTTATAACTCTTGAGGGGGTAGAGGTGTGCGATACTACGTGGTACATCACTCATGGGATCTTGAAGTAGACATTTCACAACTACCTTAACAAGTACATTGATGGTGTGATATCGGCGACACATGGAAACAAGGGGATAAAGCGCCCAAGACTTTGAACCATCCAAGCAACAGGAACAATGAAGACAATCATTGACAACAACGCAGACCAAATGCCCCATCAGATGTAGAGTGTTGGAAATGGGAGAGTAGACACATTAAAATATCTGCCTGCTGGAAATGATTGGAACCGTATTCGTGCTGACGCCAGTGAGGTAGGTCAAGTTATTTTGTTTAGTAAAGTGCATTAATGGGTGACATTGCCTTTAACATCGTCATTTAGAATTCTTGTAATGTAAGTGTTCTCCAGGAGATACGACTTGGATTTTTACTTTCACTGACCTATCCATGTAGCATGTCATCGAGAGATCTTCGGATGATTATGTTTGCAGTCTTTTCTTTGTTGTTAAGGTGATCTAGATGGCTTGCATGTTCTAGGTAACTTTTATTTGGAAATTTCTCAATGCTGAGGCTTGCTTTACATTTTTGGTAGTTAAATGTGGGGTATGGTCTCCTTCCTGTCAGCCAGTCAACTGTTTGCCAGATTAAGAAGGAGCACCTCAACAATGTTGTTGTTAAGCCTGTCAGAAGCTCATTTGYAAAATGCACTGCTTGTGATGAGCTACAGGAGTTTATTCTGAAATCACCGAAAGGAATCTTGGAGTATGTTGAGTTCATGAAGCAACGAACTAAACATATTAACCTTCAATCATCTTGCCGTCGCTTGTATGCTTCGTGGCGTGAGAAGTCCAAAAGGAACCCTTGGGAAATACTATGCATTATACATGACAAGATGGACTCAACTAAGAGGGCCCTGCCAAGAATGTAGGTGACGACAAAGGCCACGCAAGGGTTGGGTCAGCTTTCCATGGGTGTAACTGGAATGGTAGCTCATGGTCACGGGGACGGTGCATATGCCCATTTTGGTCCATCATGCTGGCCAAGAGACTCAAACTTCACCATTTCCTCGTTGGCTAGACTTTTTCGAAGACTGGAAGGTCCCCCAATTCAAAAAACAAGTGACCTCTTCCCCTATCCGCCGGCAAACGCAATGTTTGAGGCGCTGCTTAGAAGGAAATTGAGGTGTATGGGCAGCTTGAAGCTCATTGAACCTGATGGTTGGTGTGGAGCTGCCCCCCTTCCTCAGAAATTATATCTGCAGTTTGACAACTGCGCAAAGGATAATAAGAACCAGTAGTACCTTATGGCATTCTTCTCATTTTTAATTGCACAAGGTGTCTTCAAAGAAATTCAGGTTGGATTTTTTCTAGTCGGACACACTCAAAAGGATATTGATGCTTATTTCAGCCATCTCTTGAAGGCCTTGAAGAGCAAGAACACATTTGTCCTTGTTGATCTTATAAAGGCTTTCATTAAGTTCCAGGAACTATCTTTCATGCTGGAATTTATACAGGAGATTGGGGACTTCAAGTCCTTTGTGAAAGGTTATCTATGTAGTGGCTCGACTACATTAATTGGTTTGGGGCAAATGCATCTTTTCTGGTTCTACATGGATAGTGATGGAGTCCCCGTTATGAAGTACAAGAGGTCAATAGTTGATACACAGTGGCTCCCGTCTGAGAAGACTTCTCGATGCCTATGGAAGAAAGAGCGCGTTGGTTGACCAATGCTACCTCATGGTTGCCCAAAGCCTGTACCGTTTAAACATATGTGGGGCAGTAAAGTTCCAAAAGAAACTAGAAATCAAGAAAAGGTTGTTGAAGTGGCGTGGAAAGCTACCGTAAATAAGTGTTTAATTATGGTAGGATTGGAGAAGTGCATTCATTATTGGCAAAACGGAATGTCAAAATGCGAGGGATTTGCAACCGCCTTTGGTCCATAAGTGAATTATTGGAAGCGTGTATTGCGTGAGCTCAAGGAACCACTTCCGGAATGTCCTCCAGAATTAGTGGAAGGGTTTTAGCCACAGCACGATTGGAGGGTACAGGGTGATGAATTACCTTGCCGGGGGTGGACGGTCAATCCAATTGACATGATTGCGGAGGAAGAAGACCCCAAATCTTACTGTGGGCCCGCAAATGAGGCGCCACGGGAGAGCTTCAATCCTTGGGTCGACATACGGCCGGGCTCATGGGTTCTTTTGAGACCCGAGGACCCCTTAATCTGTGCTGTTTGGCAAGGAAGAGCATTGTCTAAAGTATGCAAAGTGCCAGGAGATGGAAATGACTGGAAGTTCTTGCTACAGTATCAGAGACCGGATAATAGTGAAGGTACTTTGGATTTGAGGTACCGTAATTGTTGGTATGGTAAATGGGTTGTTGAGGATATCCCCCCAACTTGGGTTGACGCAAATTGTGTAGTATACGCAACTTGGTCGAGGATTGTACATCCCAAATCAAGAACCATACCTAGGAAAAGTAGAGAAATTGCTTTCGCAAATTTGAGTAGGGCATATGTGGTGGATCCCTAATTGACTACAAAGACCTTGTTGTTATTGGCATCCGGAGATCTCCAGATGCATTCTTTGGTTGGCTTCACTGTGCAAGCATTGGGTTGTTTTTTAAATTGTTCATTTGATTTTAGTTTAGACATTACAGTTGGTTCTCAAGGTAATTGGGTATGGGATATCTTCATTTCAAAATGAAGACATGAATACTATGTTCTTGCTAGTCCTTCAGGGCATCCATTGAATGTCATTTGACATCTGTAGTAGGTGGTCAATCTTTGGTACCTTAGGTATGCTATCTTTGTTATCGATCCGTTTAGCAAACATTATAATGTTGCAAGTCAATTTTGGTGACTGCACTATTATCATTATGAATTTCAATCTTGAATACTTTGGAATTATCTTTAGTGACCAGCTTTTCTGTATTCTTTCGAATCTGATGCTTTACTGCTGTAAAATATGCAACCAACAACTACACTAGTTTATTGAAGAAAGAATATAAAACAATGCTTTTTTCCAAACAAGTTTGACATAAGAAATATGACATTTACTTGTTTATGGTAACTGTGTACTTTGACTCCGTTTGCCTTATGAGGTTAATACTTCATCAGGGGATTTCCAGGTAGATTCTTCCCCATGGAGCCTCAATTCAAAGTCGTAGCGTGCACTTTGTCATGCACAGTTTCTCTTTTCATAAATGTGGCATGTGCTTTTATGGAAGTCACAAGATACCATTTCTCTCACAATGTAAGACTCACATTTGTTTTGTTTAATTGAACATATACTACTTCATGAATGATTTAAGGTGTGTCTCACACTGTCCGACTTCCAAACTCTAAAGTTTAGCATGTTGCATCAATCAGTCATTACAATCAAGAATTTGAAATCGGAGTCCTACAATGATTAAGGGAAGTAGCATGAATATGGTACAATCATGTTTATCAGAAGATCTCACGTTGCATTTATGGAAAGTCAGGCATAGCCATGGACTTCAGAATTTAGGGGGATTCTGGGGACTTCTTGGAATTTCTCTCCTTGCATCACTTTAGAAGCGTGAACTGCACCCTATATCTGGAAAGCTCCCGACGTATTTTCTAATCTTATGCATCGAAAGATTATTATATTTGGAAAGCTCCCGATGTATTTCTTATCTTATGCATCGGGAGATTATTGCATTTTGTGACTTTTGGACTTTGGACAATCCAAAAGTAGTCAAATGTGGCATTTTTGGACTCTGCCCTATAATTTCAGCTGACTTTGACCATTGCTACAAGAAAAAACTTGCTTTACACAAAGTTGAGGTTTAATTACTTTATCTAGAAGACCATATTAGGTATGTGAGAACAATTTTCAAATCAATTGGACGGGTAGGGAATATCGAAAAAAATCTTGCAATGAGAGAAGGTCTTCAAATTTGCACATACACTAGATGAAGTTCCAAACATTATGTAAAATTCATAAATTTGAAGATCAGAAATCCAAATGGTGAAAACGTAGACATGTCATTCTCAAAGAACATGGAATAATCTTTAACAAGTAATTAACGGTCTCCCAAAAAAATAACCAATGGGCAAGACTTTTTTGGGTTTGGTCTATTTTAAATGAAGGGCTTGGATTTTGGCCCTTCCTTCCCCTCCCTCTTTGTGAAGGTCGGGGACAGATGTCAGGCTCCTCGCTTTGACATCCACGGGCTAGTTTCTCCCAGCGTTCCTTTTTCCGTTCCCCTAAGTTCCCAATCCATCCTTGACCTCCCTTTCCAGATTAGAATTACCACTCCAAAATAATAATAGCAAAATTTCCATTCATATCTAGTTCCTAATTAGTTATACAAATAACTTTCAAAATTTCCATTCACATCTAGTTTCAAATAACAAATTCCAATAGTTTCTGAAATTTCCATTCATATCTATTTCCAAATAATAAATACTTATAATTTTTTAAATTTCATTCATATCTAGTTCCTAATTAGAAATAACGAGAATTTTTATTTGTAGTGTACTTTCTTACAGTAATAAAAATACCAATAATTTTTGGAGTTTCCATTCATATCTAATTTCAAATTATAAATACTAATAAGTTTTGAAATTTCATTCATATCTAGTTTCAAATTATAAATACTAATAATTTTTGAATTTTCATTTATATCTAGTTCTAAAATATATATACTAAAAATTTCAAATTTTTCATTTATATGATGMSCTTGGAAATTATAAATATCTATCTCATGTTCATGAAGAAGAAGGTCACAGAACTTGAAGTTGAGCACCTGAAATGGTCTAAGTTAGAAGTGAAATGAAAAAAGGTGACTGACCTATCGACCTAACAGGAGCCTCCTCATGGCAATTAGGCAACTTGAAGCCCCTATCGCTTGGGTTCAAGTATAGAGGCAAGGTTGAGATCTTGCAAGCTCCTTCCTATTCGGCCCAATCTTCCATTGCATGCCCCACTTACTGCCCTCTTGTGAGTCAACACCATCTCAGTGGCCACAGCCCTTGCCCGACTTGGCCCTCCTCCCTAAGTTTCAATAAAAATGTGCATAACTTCTTGCTCAAAGGTTCAAATGAAAAAAAAATTATATCCCCATGTAGCTCTCTCAAAACTTCACCTTCAATAAAAATTTTAAAAAATCCTATAAACTCATAAGCCCTTAGGTACATGTCCGAAATCCCATTTGACCTCCGAAGGGACAATGGTCCTTTAGGGGTTAAAAACACCCATTCCAAAGAGCCTTCAAGGGTTAACACATCCAACCGTAGAATGCTTTAGTTTGCTTGTTAGCACTACAAGAGCTGTTTTGGTTTAGGTGACAAAAATATAACAGTTCAATGTCAACTCCATTGTCAATCAGAAAGGGCTAATTCAAACGACTTGTTGACATGATTTTGTCATTTTCCTCGTCATGAATTTTGGATTGTGCCACATTGGGAATGAACTTATTATTGCTCCTAATCAGCACTACTGTTACTTACTTTCATCAATCCACTAAAGTAAACCCTCTTTTCCGTGATTGCAACCTTCTTTGTTATTATTTGAACGTCTCCAAAAATGAGTTGCTCCTCTATAGTGACATTTGGGCACTTCTTCTTGTGACACTTGTTCYAAACATGCTCACTATTACTATATTTCTCATTTGTAGTTTGCATTTTGAATATGACAACACTGTCATTGCCACGTGTTACTTGTATACTTGCCTATAATGCTATAAAAACGTGTATTGGCCATAATATTGGCATAATTGTATATTATGTACTCCRAACATTGTTCAAGCGTTCCACTTTCTTCTTGATCTGTCACTTGTCCTCTACATTCCAAAAGTCAAAATTCCAATCTAGTAYGTCTTCCGTCTCCAACGGCAATTGGAAGGACGCCAAAGTTTCCGCTTCCTCCTCTTTTACCTTCTCAAACATTTTGGGTGTAGAAGACTCTACTTCCAATGTCCAAATCTTTAGGAGCCTCGCCATGGATACCCTAAAATTTGATTCTCCATACTAAAACCGCAATTGAAGCACCCCCATCCACCCAATCCACCCAAAATCACACTACCAAACCTTAAATACATACAGAATTYTMTGGTGATTCCAAAAATCTGGAACRTACTTGATGGAGCTCTAAATTGGYATAWTCAAAGAGGCAATAYCAAAYACAAGCAAATCCTAAGCAWACGTATTCCAGATAAACAAAAATCATGACAMCTACAAATCCTAAACCTTAAGAATTTCAAAAYTGAACGTTGYARAACTTAAACCATTGACATAAGACTATTTGGGAATTGTCACATTTCACCCATCTAGAGGTACTAGGTAGCATTCCTCCAAACTTCAAATACCCCCAACCGTAACCTACAACCTAAATTCTGAAATCTAGCCATATTATACTATACACATTGATTATACCTTCATTGAGTATCCAAGACCCTTTTATACCAATGGTATATTAGATCTAAAACAAGGAAAAAACGAATATATTCTTGGGGACATTATCCTAATTATATGCAATTTTCCTATATTTTAACACCCTATATTATCTCCAAGAATTTTCAAAAAAATTTGGTTCAAACAATTAAATCCACCATATCTTTGATTGCACCATTCCAAATAAAATTTTCAAAATGACCCTCCCAAGAAGAATTGGTCATCAACATCTTCATTGCAAACGTTATGGACTATGATTCAATGAGGACATTGAGGGACCAAATTGATATGTTGAAGCTAYGGATTTCGTCAAATGGTAAAAAAATTATGTTTTGAATATCCAATTTATTTTATGAAGAAATAACATAGATGTATTATCGTACACATATATTCAATATTTGGGAAACTCTTTGTTTATAAATGTTGGGAGGCAACGCTTGTGTGTATGACTATAAAGTGATAAATCAGCCAAGAGTAGACCTCATACTATTTAAGTGCTCGAAAAATTTGCCATACCGGAAGTGTCAGCTTTGGCAACTCATGAGCCTACATGGAACGCAGACATATTATACAAGAGCATAGCAACAGCATTTGCTTTTGCAAGAAAGCATCTACAAAATCATATATGCATAGTGTGTTTCATTCATGGAGCGGTGACTCTGAGGGTGTCATTGCACAACTATGTAAGTTGTACCCAACATTTGTAGAAAAAAGGAGTGGATGGGCATGAATTGTGTGCACTTAACCTCARTCTTTGAGAAAACCACCATAGTAAGACTTCCTCAATTATTGCCAATTTTTTTGGCATTAATTATTGTATATTTTTGTACATTCATTTTTGATGTTTATTTTGTTCCAATTCTTGCAGACTTTAAAATTTGGYATCACTCTCTTGTTGAAAGACTTYGGCAAGAAAATAAATTCAAATTTTATTTTCAAGAGTTTAGCATTGATGTGAAGGTGAAAGTGCACATCAAATGCGACAACATCTTGATCAACTACACCACTGAGGAGACCATGATAATGATTAGCGCAACGTCATTACCATGGCGTAGGGCTTAAAAGATTTTACCAATTCATTATCGAAGAGACAACCAACGAAGGGGATTTGGTTCTGGATTGCATAGCATCTACAAGTAAATTTCGAATTCAAAATTTGTGAGTTTAAATTCTWATTGTTTCATGTAAGCATTCAAATATTGAATTATTTATTATTCATGGCAAGTGCATCTTTAATGGCATGTTATAGGAAAGAATGGCCCATTGTGGCTTTAGAGAAAAATAAACAAATTTTCAAAGCCCTTATATTTTCCATGAAGAACCCTCCTTCCATAATTCAATTGAAGTCAATAAAACAATGGTAGCGGTTCTAGAATCACAAGATCCGGATACCATGATTGTGAAGCTTTGGAAGTTTGTTTGCAAGGATTAATTTAGTAAGTAAGTTTCCAAATCTGTTAAAGTTATGTTTGAATGGTATCAAATATGTTTGATGAATCTAACATTGCAGCATTCTTATTTGTAGTCGCAAGGGGTTGATGTCAATAAATGTAGTGGTGAAAAACAAAGACTTCTCTTGAGTTCAAAGAAGTCATTCAACCTTCYAGTGTAAGCCAAGCAGATGGCATTGACATTTGCAGAGTTTGGTTGCTTCAAACCAAAATCTCGTAAACAAACTTATATTTTGAATGTTTTAGAGTTCATAGACAGGTCAGCATCCGAGAGACAATAAACAAAGCATTTCACCATATTAAGAATGAAGAYGCAATGTTATTGGAAGCTTAGAATTGGATGTGACAAACCCAAATAATATAGACAAAGATCATCACAGTAGTTRCAAAAGATCATCACAGTAAGCAATCCAATATTTAAGGATGAAAGCATATGGGAAASACTTACAAGTAGGCATTTTGCAATGACCTCTCAATTGCAAATGGAAAAAAGATCAAGCTGAAAAGGAGTTTYAGATACATYTAATACATTTGTCCAACACTACATCAATAGAAAATATTGTTCTTGTTGCTCTTAAAATTGTGTCAACTCCACCAAAAATGGCTTTTCTTGTTGGAGTCATTGAATYGTTTGTAGAGGATAATTTACTAGCAAAGYCAAAGTATTAGAATATCTGAATGCAAAGGCAAAGTGCTAGCTATTGACGTTGTAGTTCTTTTAAAAGCAGTTTGCAAACTAGGCATTTTTGTGATACATGTAAGCTACACTCTAAGTATTTGCGCAAGAGAAACAAACTATACACTAAATGATCCAAAAATGACTAAGTATATGACTAAAGGTAGTTAGTAAATAGACAAAATGGAAAGGCAACCATGAAGTCCTATGAGGACACAATCACATGTTGACTACTATATGACAAAGTTTGCTTTTTKAGTCATTTTGTAGTAGAGTGTATGATGATAAGTCCTTCTAAATCAATAAACCAATGATCTTAAACTACAGAAACTTGAAATTTTCCGAAAAGAGTGCATTAGAAACACCCATGTATTCATTATTCATTTCGTAGTCATACAAGGCAAAGAGTCACTTTGCTATTTGCTACTTTGTGACTATGTCTTTATTAACTCAAATGAACTAAAGTCCACATCTCTAGTTCAACTGCTTCTTGAATGAAAAAGCGTGGATGTACATAGTCTTTGCCCTATCTTTATGAACTCTTCAACTTGTAGATATTTACATGACTAAACAATGACATAATGTTGTAATCATTACACAACCAATGCAATTATAGAATCAAAATTTTGCCATGTCGTTTTGTAGTCATTGTGGATGTCGTTTAGTTGGTTGTGATAGAAACATTTTTCCTTTAGTGAAGTCAATAACAAGAATTTGGCTTCATATCCTTGTAYTTCAATAGAGTGGTRKTTGAAAAGAGTCTAATTATATTGTTAGTTGTATGTGATAGAGCGATATGTGTTTTTTATTTGCATACATTATGCTTTGACAAAGCATGAAGGATTATAAATCATTTTGTCAYACACAAGGTTGTAGATTAAGAATTATGTATATTTAATTTCAGATTTTTGTATTTAGGATTGAAAATTATAGGTTTTTGTTGAGAAGACTTATCTTAAATTTTGGTTGGAATATTCTTGTTGTAAGCACAATTTAGATTCCATATTAATATATTTTATATTATATTTTATATTTGCTTATTTGTATGTCTAATTTTTTTTTTCAAGTATTCATTTTGCATATTGGATTTTGAAATATAATGCCTTTCAAAAAMATGAAATGATTGACACTTGTCTTAATTTTGGTTTTAGGCTAGTTAGTTGTAACAACTTTCTTGCATGCTATAGCTTATTAAGCAACACCAAGTCATGTATATGTCATAGCTCCTTAAATGAATTCAGCGAAAATTGAATCTACACCACCTATAAGAGATAAACACCTTCTCACAACCAACCATTGAGCTCAACATTTGGCATCTTCAGGGTTGAAAAAACACTACTTCATACACAAATTTACTAATGTAATACAAAGCTACATTTGATGCTCACTCTTTCTATGACTTTCATTTCAATGGAAATTGCTACTTTCAACTGATATATTTAGTGATTATTGACATAAATAAGATCTTGTTTATTTTACCCTTTATATTTAGAAATGCCTAAAATTGTTTTGAGAGGTTCCTATTCTTTCATTTTAATGAAAATTGGGTTTATAAATACAAAAAACTAAATTCTATAATAAATAAAAATTGGAATACACRTTAATATTAAAGACTAAACTATAATTTGGATGACCTTTAATGATAAAACAAGTGGTGTTTTATCAAGATAAACCATGTCGAAGCACTGGTCGGAGGTTTGATGATTATTTCTTCAACTTKGAAGCATGTACATGTAACTTATCTTTATTATTTCATATTAAAGAAGCAATAACCCCACCTTTGCATCATCTATAGTTGATGTGAAAGTTGAAGACATTGATTGTTGTTATATTCAAAGATAATGTATTTGAAGCTCTACCTAGCAGGGCTTTTAAATTTGGCACCTAGGTGCCATTTTGCAATGAAATATTTGGATTGGCAAATAGCGTATACAAATTTCAAGGTATAAATTTCAGAGTTTTGCCCCTGGGGCACCCGGACTGATACTCGGGCAGCCAAAGTGGCACCAACAAAGGGGGGGGTATAAAAGGGGTGATCGCCAACTATACCCGGTGGAGGAGGCTATAAGCCCAGGGTCTCGCCTAGAAACCCTAATGTGCGCACCACCTTCAAGGTGGTCGTAGCCTAAGCGCCACCTTATTTCCTTGCCACTTTGCCATATTGCTGGAGTTATTTGTTGTCCTTCGCCAMTTCTTCCTGTACCGGATTACTCATCATTGCCACTCCGCGCACTCGCACCCTCAGCCTATTCGCCACCATGGTTTGAGGGCCTATGGTGTATGAGTGGGAGTGCTGTGCATTTCAGTGCATTTGTGGGCATTTGGTGCCAATAATATGTTGTTTATTGATTGCCTTTTATTGCAGGAGTGGAGTATTGAATGGAGTGAAGGAGGAAGGGCCGCCAAAATTTGTGTGTGTTATTTCTCCAATTTATATTATCAATTACAAATTGGTTGTGTAGGTTCATTCCAAACCGCAAGTTTTTCCCAATTCCCTCCGTGTATTTTGCAGTTTCTCCTCCCCAGCGCCTTTGGCTTTGTTGAAAAATTCCCATGGGTTCTACTCACAAATTGTCTAATGATCCATTGGTAGGCTCCTCGGTGCATGCTACGGAATTGGCAAAGAAGAACGCTGAATTGTTGCAAGCAGCGGCGCATTGGGAGAAGCAGGTGAAGGTCCTCATAACAACAGATGGACGTAGGAAATCGGCAAAGAAGGCAACATTGCAGACATACTTTGCGAGCACCCACGGATCAACGCCAAGACAACCTCTTTCTCTTGTGCTTGACAATCGCTTCCTTAATGTTCCAGGGGCTGAGTCTGACGGCGTTGGCGACTATCCATCTCCCGACTCCACTTCAGGTTTCAAGTCTGTTGCTCAGAAGACTGTGTCCATTGACACAAATACAACCTTGAGGTCATCAATCGGATCTGGTGACACTCAAATTTTGAGCTCCAAGTCCCCGCTCATAACATTGTCTAATTCATCGGAGGACGTCAACATAACTCTCTTAAAAGTGATACCTGATGCTAGTGAAGGAGATGACAACGAAGTTGAGTCCCCCAGCGCAAAAAGGGCGCAACTGTGAAGAAGAAGGCTGAAACTGAGAAGAGCAAGGAGAAGCAGCGGTATGACAGACATCGCAAATTCCAGACTAAGTGGGCCGCCAAATTACCGTGGGCAGAGGAAATACTAGCAACCGATGGTGTTCTGCACATGGTTAAGTGCAAGGTTTGCGGCGAATTTGATCGAAAGGCTTGCATCATGGCCCCAAAATCAGAGACTTTGTGTAAGCACGATGGGAAATGCACTGCAAAGAGGGACTTGCCACAATATGGTGTGAAGAAAGAAGAACATTACATTGCAACTCAATGCAAGCACCAAAACAATCTCCGCCTTTATGCTGCTTGCACGCCGTCCTCCATCATATAGCAGATTATCCATTGTACCACCGTGGACTCACGCCGAAAAAAGGGTTCAGTTCACCACCCTTTTCCAAGTCCTGCAGAGTGGTCGTCCGATGGTTGAGTTTGAGGCGCGTCAGAGTCTGTATAAGCTATTGCTTGTCCCAAACTTACCAAGTGCACATTGGTGTGATAATAGTGGTTGGGTGATGGCTTCTTTTATGTACAAGGTTGTTGTCCAGGAGATTCAGAAATTTTTTAACAAGGCTAACTTTGTAGCACTAACAGTTGACGAGGTGACCCTTGTTGATACTAGGTCCTATTTGTCTGTTCACTGCTACGTGGTGTGTGATTGGGTGAGGGTCCTATTACTAGTGTCATTGCAGCAAGTTGAGTGTCCTTCTAATGCTAAAAATTTGACAAAGTTGATTATTGAAGCTGTGACAACTGGTATTGGATTGGACACAAAAAAATTGGTGGAGAAGCTCATTTGCTTTGGTTGTGACGGTGCTTCAACGCTGCAAGGTCTCTGGACTGGTGTCAGCGTTCAGCTGAAGGAGAAGTTTGCACCGTTCAATCACGATGTTCACTGTATTGCTCATAGGTGTAATCTAGCCTTTAAGGCATTGGAGACCTTGGGGATTTTTGAATCCATTAGTAAGGTGCTCCAAGTGACACATGCCTATTTTAGCAGAAGTCCAAAGCACCTCACCCAGTTCAAAGCACTGGCGGAATTAACAAAAACAAAAGGTCTGAAATTGTTGAAACAAGTGGAAACTCATTAGGTCTTCTTCATTGAGCCGCTGCGTCGTTTGCTCTCAGAGTATCGCACGCTCGTCTATACTATGACTGCAGATTTGGACCTGAATGACAAAGATGAGGTATGAAACTTACTTCATTTCTACGTTTCAGCTCATCTTTTGAATCATGTTTCATGTTCTTGCTTTTGTGTGGATGAATAATAACTTGCTTATTGTCTTCTTGTATTACTCGTTTGTGGGTAGTTTATCATGTTTTCATCACTTGTATGTTTGAGATTCATACCTTCTCTGGCGTGTGTAGGCTTGCCTCGTCCTCCTACTAGACCCGTATACTATACTGGGCATGTGTGCCATACTGCTGCTTTTGGATCTAGTAGACAATCTCGTAAATTTTGCATAGAAGCGGGATGTCTTCATCTGTGACTTCATCGCAGCAATAAAGATTTATCAGGCGTCATTGCATAGTATGTATGAAGATCCTGCCACCAGCTTTTTTACAGATGAATTCTGGTCCTTGCAGAGTTTACTGGACTGCAGCCATGAGCAGATTCATCTGAAATGGATGTGCAACCTCAATAGCCACTCTACAGTTTTGTCCTTTGTTTGTCATGGTGAAAAATTCATACGGAGCATAAAATGGCCCTTGTGGATCGGAGTGTGTGGGTTGATTTACTTGCTCAAGTCCAACAAGAATGCACAGGTGAGGTTTATGGCAGCTTCACTCCTTTGAATTCTTGCAAGGCTACTTGTGTTACTTGTTTGATTAACTTGCTTGACTCTATGGCTTTAGTTTAGTGAATGCTGGCTAGAAAGATATTGTGTGCTTTATATTTCTTGAGGTAGCTTGTTGGATTTGTCTTGTGAATTGTATGCCCTTCTTTGCTTATGCATGTGTTGGTTTCAGCCTTATGAAGTCCCTTGGCAGTTTATTAGTTTCGTGTGTAAGGTTGCTCAGAATCTATGTGCAAGTTTCAATAATTGTTTCTTATAAGTTTTGGTTGTCTTATCTTTGTAGGGGCTGCAACTCAACTCATTCAAGAGCTTGACAGTTGCTTTCCTACTCAAAATGTTATGAGCACCCTAGGGATTTCCAACAATGTGTTGCAAAACCTATTTTTCTAGTTTAAACCCAAATTTCTTGCAATTTGTGGGTCCAAAAGTTTTGAAATATATTTCCGCGCATTCTCATACTAGTTAGGTGTAAGAYCCTACGATTAGATGTGYARAAAAAACARTTCCCAATKTATTTTACACTTTGGTATAGAAATGACAATTTTGAGTGTTTTTCRTAGAAWAAAGGCCTTGTTCYTGTAGGGGTTAAACACCCCTTTTCCGTGTAGTGTATGGAACTAGACAATGATATTTTTAATCTTTTAATATTATTAAATATGTTTATATCTTTTATATTGCATTTTTAGAGAATTATACATATTTGTGAAAAATTCTTTCATACATTGTTGTATCCAAATTCTTTTCATTAATTGTYAATTTTGGTATCAATTTCATGATTTTTAAAGGTTCAAATAGCTAAATATAAACTTGAGGTGGAACAAGCTAATGAAGAGATTGATGCTTTAAAAAATAACCTCTGTACTTCAAAACRAAAGGAATTAAAGACCAGTGCAAGTCTTTGAAGATGGTACTACCATTTTCAAAATCTATAATTTGTATATATTTGATCATTATTGTACTTGAAGTTTCAATAAACTAAATTTGTCTTAAATTTGATATTTCAGATTAAATKAAATTAAAAGAATGYATTTTTTCCCCTAAAATCAAGATTTTGTATTTTGAATTGGTTTCTAATACTTTGCATGCAGATTCCATATTCATAAAGTTGAAACWTTTTCTGCAAAAGAGTTTTCTTCAATATTGATGACTAATTAATATTTTATTCTACTGTGAAAATTTTGAATATTTCTATATACATATGCAGATTGAACAAAAAAGTCCATTAAAATTTGATCTATACATTTAAAAAAATTTGAATTTAAATTGGTGTTTCCAATATTTTTAAAAATTTGATAAAACCACATACTTCAAATGACAATATACAATTTTAAAAAGAACCTGATGAAAAATATGCTTAACATAATATAGAGTGAAGTATTGAACACTTTCTCAAATTAAAATGTACTTTTAATGAACTTAAATTTTTGTGTCATTAAAAYCAAATGAAAACRCTTTCAATCTTTTTGTACTAATCTMTTTTAAATGTAATTTAAGAGTAAATTTTGATGAACTAGTCTTTGTTGTATATCCCCATTTTCACTTATTATCCTAYTATATAATTTATATGATGAAAATACTTTGACATGAAATATTATATGAGTTATAAGGTAGAAGTATGGAAGGTATCTTATTATTTTTCCTACAAYTRCAAATGTCTAAATATTCACAATATTTCATATTATAGTTTTTTTTTAACAATTGATAGAATTCAAGGTATGTATTGATCTCTAAGAGATTCATTCTCCAACTATATTTCACTTTACATTTCTTCTATAAATATGTTTGACTCTCTTCTACATGTACTTCTATCTTTCAATTTTGGCTACCTAAAGAAAAGTTTTTCAAGAAGGTAAATTGTAGATTTTAATCTTTAGTGACTAMTGGGGTATTAAAGGGTCTATCATTACTTTAATTTTCTATAAAAATTGTTCATGTCTTAAAATTAAAAAGACTAGCACTMAAATCATTGCAACATTTTTTGCAAAAGAAAAAATCCGCTTGCATAAGAAAAAATATTTATTMATTGCTTTGCTARAATTGGATTTTAAACTCAATATTGCTTCTAAATTTTAACTCAGAAATTTGTAGGTATGAAAATGTGAGCATCTATTTGGATGAAAAATTATTGATGAAATCGTGACAAGTGCAATTTGTATTTAATATGACATACTTTTTATATAATATTATAAAAAGAATTTTATAAAACAGTAAAATGTACATTTTGTGTATGAACTTGATAAGAATTTTCTCCTACTATATTGTATATTATTCTTGATGATCATGAATCTGCTTCATTGGTACAAAGTCAAATTCGTTGTTGCATAGAGTAAATAATTGAGAGCCCATGTCATAAAGGATTTTTAGTACACTGAACAAAATTTGKCTTTCATTTATTTCCACTCTTTCTACATCTAAAAGCCTCCACAAGCACTCTTTCTTTTCATTTTTAGTAAATACAAATATGTATTCTCCGTCACCATTCAATTATCATTTATAATTGCTTCAAAATACAAGGTTAAAATTCATATATAATAGGAAATTGCTTACTCTCACTTCTAGTGAAATACTAAGAATTTGAATTTCATTSAAGGATGTTATTTAGAAAAATCATCTATACAAGTAAATGTGAAAGAATGGTTTTATAAATTTTTTTCAAATTTATTACAAATCATTTCATGTTGATGGCATGGTCGTAGTATGAGGCACCCCAGTATCCAAATCATGGAGCTAGGTAATCCAAAGGGTAGAAATATTTTTAGTCCATTTAACCATGTTGATTGAAATATTATAACATTTAAAGTGAATTTTTTTTTAATTTTTACTTGCAAAACCAGGTTAACAAACTTTGAACCYTCTTGGTGTAAAAATTTTTATATACAAAAAAAGAGGATTTTGATCATTCATGTGTACATGATCTTTGATTTCAAAATCAAATATAGAGTCTAGCTTACTCTAAATTAGCATGCAATGAATAGAGGTTAATTACATTAGCAATACATTTGAMTTTTGTTTGATGATAACTTGTGCAATGTGGAAATTTGTTAATTTGAAATACAAATGGAAAAATCTTAGAGACAAACAATTGGAATATGTGAGAAAATTTCAAGAACTTTGACTTAACAAATTATATGATAATAGGGCTTGAAGCTAGAAAAAAAGGAAATTTTCTTGAAGCCACCTAAACAAAGCTAAAAAAGTTTGATTCATTTTACAATATGATTTGAGAATTGAATTTTGAGAATTTTATGCTAAATATTATTAATTACATACATAMCAAAATTTTAACAATTTTATGCTAGATTTAATTAGTTACAAATATACCAAATTTCAAAAGTTGATGAGTATTTTAGCGAAAGGTGCTCAAAAATGCATAAATTGCATAAGCTGCCAAATTTTTTTTTATCATCAATTACTATAAATTGTACTCCACCTTAAGTTTGTGGTATTAAAATGGTGTCCTATAAATTGCAAACACCACACTATACATGTAATTGAAATACTATTCAAAATAAAATTAAAAACTAGACCACTAAAGTGGGGATTCTTTAAATTACGGGATCAACATTAAACATAATGATTTCAAATATTGTATAGGTATCTACTWAGTGACAACTACACCAATTAGAATRAAGAATGTAGTGGTGTGATATTAGTGCTTGTTGAATGTTGTGTGATGTTTTGGATTTTGTATCTCCAATTATAATTTCTTGCACCATCTTAWAGTTTCAAGAGTTATAATTCTTYTTTTTTTCACCTCCCTATCTCTACACAAGTTTATTTGCACTTCTTTGCATTATACTTTCATTCCCTCTCATTTTCTTTCATTTGTGCCTACGGCTAACGGCTAGAGGATGGGTGGTATTTAAAATTTGTTTGATGGTGGTATAGTGAGTTGAATTCTATGTTTTTTATGGTCTTTTTTGAATTTCATTGAATTGTGTATCTTTTATACTTGAAGTAAAAAAAAATGGAAAAAAATGTTCTAGGTTGATTTGAGGTTGAAAGGACAAACAAGGTTAATTGCATTCAGATCATCTTTTCTTTAAATGTGTTGTTTTTCAGATGGAATCAAATCCTATTTGTAAGCATAAAGTGTGATTTTGGCCCAATTCTATTGCCCTAGTTCTATCTACATCACTAGTAATTTGATGCATGCTTGTTAGAGTTTACACATTTTACTTGTATAACGTAAGAAAACAATGTAGTATGTAACTGTAATAGCTAAAGTTTCCACATCAAGAGTAACTTGGCCATAGTAATTTTGTTATAAAATGTTAATTGGAATGAAGTACTTGGGTAAAAAAGAAGTTATATAGATGTGAAGAAGATTGTAAGGTATTTGTACAATGTGAAAAGGTTTGTATGGAAATTGATACATTAGTGAAAATGTTCACTAYAAGAGAAAGGGGTGTTTTAAGTGAGTTTTCAAGTGTAGTCCTAGACATAAGATTATAAGTAATGACCTTTAAAGAGATTTTCAGTAGAAATTTACTAAAAATACATGTATTTCTAGTAACTTTTGACTGAAAATATCCTATCATAATCTTAGAAAGAATTAACAAATGCTTTAGAAAGATCTCATTATTTTTGGCTAGCACAAATACTATTATATCTATCCTCTAAGGTGTCTTTATTTCTAATACCACTGCAGTAAAAAACAATCAATTTCAATTTTCTCATATCTATCTGTCTATCTAATCTATCTATCCAATCTATATGTCCAATATATCTATCTAAGGGTCACTACACACATGTGCAATTGAGGCAGTTATACGGATTATGCAACAACAACAACAAAGTTTGAGTTCATACTTGTAATGGTTTCAACAACCGATCCTATTCGGTAGTCTGAGGTGGCATTTTTGACCCAAAAATTTGGGCGCTAGGGTTACACGTTACTAGTACTGTCAAAAAGAAGTTTACTTACATGCAATGGTTGGATGAAATTTCAAAAATCAACAAAAAACACAGATTTGAGAAAAAGAACCGCGGGATTTGTAATATCAATTGCACCACCCCGCTTGAAGTCTCTTTGTCACACTATAGCTCTTCCTTGTTTAATTGTGTAAGTAGAGTGTTTTCTTGAGTAAAGCAATTGCTAGTGTGCAATTCTAGAGCAATTGCCTTCAAATGTATTATGAGTTTTGGTGACATTGTAGTTTGAGTTTCTCCGTTTTGAATTTCAAGTGTTTTCTGGTTCTCTAATTCTTGTTTCAAATTCTTGGAAGATGGTAGAAACTGGTAGTAGGGATCCACACAAAAATAGAGATCTTCCTGCTCAAGCAAATGCTTCAACAAATTCATGTTGGAGTACTAAAACTAAGTATAGTACACCTCTACTTGTCAATCCTTGATCCTTGAGTATCTGCCAAAATTCCATTGTGATCGATTCATAATTTTGTTGTAATGAGTGCGTATTAGTTACAAAAGACCTCTTCTAGACTATTTTGTACAACCCTAGATCTAGTAAAGTCCATTGTYAATTTAGAGACTGTGCACTTACATGAACTTGCTAGATTACATGAACTTGTTAGTTTAGGCTCGACCAAACATCAAGAAGTTTAGACTAGATTCCATGGAAATATTGGCCTAAGGGTGAAATGTCCTTCCAACATAAGAACAACCAAACATGGATATGTAATTGAATATTACTTCAGCAATT
The DNA here is from genome assembly GCA_006891605.1 of Pleurozium schreberi. Classification (NCBI taxonomy): domain Eukaryota; kingdom Viridiplantae; phylum Streptophyta; class Bryopsida; order Hypnales; family Hylocomiaceae; genus Pleurozium; species Pleurozium schreberi. The sequence goes on from VACF01001958.1 coordinate 180,969, forward strand.
GCAAATTGATACCCGGATGTCGAGTTTCTTATGAAACTGAATTGCAGGTTTGGTGCAACATTCACCACCATTGTCTAGGGGATAATTAAGAAACCATTTAGTTAAAGATTATTCTAGCTAGAGTTCTCAATAACACTTATTGAACTTTCTCAAATGTAGCTTAATCAAATTTTTTCACATTCAACTTCTATCAAATCAGTTCCAAGCTTTTGTTAGTAATCTTTCTTCYARACTTCTCYTGACCAATGGTTGTGCCACGGGCCAGGTTGCAGCTAAAACAAAATTTTGTCTTTCTTTTGCAATTCAAACTTATTTTAATTTACACCAAAGAAAAAAGAAAGAAAAAACTAAAATGAAACCCTGCATATTGGCAAGTCTAAAGTGTAATGAAAAAAGTCTTGCTATCTTGGTTCAGTCTTGCCCACCTTGGTCCATCATAAGGTTGACGGGCTATGCAAATTTGTTATTGTATTATTAAGGCACTATTTAATTAAGGATTGTTCTAGTTGGATTGGTTCAGTTCAATTACTGGTAATTAAGTGGTCTTTGAAAGTGCATTGATTATCAAATTTCCGCTCCATGAGACTAGGCTCATGTACGTCCAATTTGTCAAATAAATTTGAACGGATGAGTGCAGTGATCTCTACTTGAGTCCAATTTGGTTGACACTCCTTGCGAGGTTGCCTAGGTGGACGTAGTGCAGACAATTGAGAGGCCATAGCTTCCACTTTCCTTTTCCCCTTGTGCCTTGTTACACAGATTGACTAGCCAAGCGCAACTACAAATTGAATCATCAATGTCAAGGTAAATAAAATTGTATTCYTGTCTTTTGAACGCTTAGWGAGAGAAAGTGAGGATTTTCAAGAAAAACACAAGGGKATTTTKGGAAGGGGTACACGTGGCATTATCTCATTTGCAATTAATCTTCTCAAAAGGGCCATAAATGGAAAATTGCAAAATCGCCAAAGAAATACACGTGAAATAATTTTTTGAAGAAAAAAAGTTCATAATGTGTGTTCAAAATGTGTGTTCCAAAAATTGAATGGTGAAAAGTGCAGTGCTGGAAACTACAATACAAAATTGTTGTTACCGAGATCCAAATGTTATCTAGAWATCTTRATTGACCTAATTAYTTCTAGATTAYAGCCTTGCTTTATCAATAACAATAACGTGAACAAAGTCTCTCAACCACAACTCAAAACTCTCCTCTTATTTCTTTAAACTAACCAAGTTTTCATGTAGGCAGTTGAAGTAGGGTACCACGTAAAGTGAATGTTGAGATGACAAATTTGAAGATTGAGAACTAAAAGAGAAATCATTTACCTCTTAGATGAATTTTCAATGCTTCAAATAAAAATTGAGAGATCCAAATTGGCAAAAATACCGCTGCACTGGCAATAAGCGAAGCACTTGCGCGTGTGCACTTACAATAAAGGAAGCACTTGCCCGCGCACACTTGCAGAAATGGAGAACTTAAACGCATGCACTTGCAGGAGAATGAAACACTTGCACACACACACCAAGATGCTAGTGTATAAACAATTGATTTCTGGTTGTCAAATCATCCAAATACAAGGTCTAAGTTTATGTCGCGCATGCCAACTTACAAAATACCGCTTTTGATTCTATAAGCTAGAAAATGTACGTGCATAAGCACTTGCAATGAGCGCAACGCATGCGCGCATGCACAAAATTAATCGAATACTTGCGCRCGCGCACGTATACACACGGAATAGAATGCTTGTGTACGTACATGCACAAGCGCACCACAATGGAATTCTTGCACATATATTTTTAATAAAGCACTTGCATGTGCACACTTGCGAAGCAGAGTACCTACACACACATGCAATGGGTCACTTTTGTACAAATGGTTAAATATTCAACCGGAGTGTTAGCATAGGCTAAAAGTAAATTGTCTGCAAGTAATCACGTCCTGAGGAAAAACTTGAAAATATGAAGCTTTCGAGCATTGCTCAAACGAATAAAAGAAGTGGATGATAAAATATTGTAGAACATGAAAAAAAAATAGGCCCTAGAAGAGACAAACTTCAACAAAACAATCACAAGAGATGGACCAATTAAAGCAGGTTTGTCTTGCCAAAGCAATTGCAGCGAATGCATGAGGAATTTGAAATTTACCTGAGAAGACGTTGACACAATTGCCTAACATTGAGACCAACTCCAACATCTCCATTGATCAGTGGTGGATTCAACATCACCATCACCCTAGCCTGTCATTCCAACACCAGTGCTCAAGTACAATCGTTAGTACAACTGCCGTTACATTTAATTCACAATCAAATTTGCACAATGAGAATTGAAAACTTACAGGAGTGCCATCATCCCTACTAAGAGTGTCATTAAGACGCTCAACATCAAGCACACCTTGATGATCTGGAGTCAACAATACCACAACTTCATCTTCATTGGATACCTTCGATCGTTCAGACTGCAATTTGTTAAAGTTTGGCATGAGTTTTAATTTATTCCTATTTTTTTTGTAAACTGAGCAAGCTTCAAAATCGCTTCACAAAGAAAAACACAAACCTCAATGCAGTGTTCACATTCCTTGAATGTGCCCGTGTACCCGTTGTTGTAGTGACAGTGATTTATTTCCAGGCTCACTTATAAAACATATTAGTGTCCCAATCAATGTTTATCCAAAGTGGAGATCCAATTTGACCCAAAGCAATAGAGCATACCTTTTTTTCGATAATTTTCTTCCTCTTCTCGGATTGAATTTGCTGCCTCTCTCTCCGAACACACCTTCTGAATTTGCAACCACATATACCCAGGAAACGTAAATCATAACAACTACAATGCGGGGCCCCATACCAATCAAGCCATTCTCTCTTATACCCCAATGATAGCCAAGAAATTAATAAAAGCGAAATGAAAGTCATTCTTCCCAAGTTTGTCACGATCACAAGCTCCTTCATTGCCAGATAGCGACATCCAATGCATTAATTGTCATGAAAATGTTGGTGTCTTGCACTTGTCCAAGAAGAAAAACATGCTCACCATCAAGCCATTCCTACTTATAACCAGTGATAGCCAAGGACTTCATTCATGCAAATGTTGAGTTTTGCAATTGCCCAAGCAAAGATAGAGTCTCGGCCAGAAAAGATAGCTGAAGAAGCATAAAGCCAAGAAGGGAAGTTAGCAAAGTGATGACCAGACCATTGAATTGGAAGAAACACCATTTATTTTCAGCTGAAGTCATGCTACTCCTTTTCTAAGAATTTGCTCACATTCTAAACAACAATATAAAAGAAAACAGAATGAACACTTAAAAAACATATTCTTTTTAAGTATAAGGAGCTTCACCACAATTTTGACAATTGAAGGTTGCAAGGATAAAAAGCCCATTAGGAATAATTTTTCTATTTTAGAAAACAACRAACCTAAAGTCAACATTCTTGAGATGAAAGCGCTGTCTGTAACATTAGAGCCAAGTGAAACTGCCTCAAGCCTGCAAAAAATGGATACAAGGTGTGCTCCATCATTATGTTGGACATTGATTCAAAGCTTACATTGCATTCCACAAGGATTGGCCCAAACATGAAGATCAAGATTAAACAATTCAGAACTAGAGCAAAGGTGGCGGCATGCAACCAGAAGCGATTGCAAACACATCCATAGTCAAGCACTTCTATTTCATATGGGCAAAAACTACCTGAAACTTCGGTCTTTGGGGTTCTCAATAAGTTTCAGTGCACGCAATTGGTCTCCAAGCATGGCGTGCCAATGATGTAGATACATGAGGTATATCAATCCAGCAAGGCGCAAATGCCCTACAACTGGAAGGTCTCTTGTAATCTTTACATCTCCGATGAAAAAGATTTAAAGAGCTCTGCATCCCTGGTTGGGGTGGGCATATTCATAAAGCTTGTAAATTGCTCCACATTGTCARGCAAATAGGAAAACATGATGACCAGATTTTGCTGGGAATATAGGAGGAAGCATAACTTAGTATTGCTTAGTGAGATTCAAGGAAAAAGCGGTATAATAATGCAATTCTTTATAACCCTGGAAAAAGAAAGCGAATATCCTCTGATACACATAAGAGTTGACTTGACCTCAATCATAGAAAAAAAACACTCAGCGCACGCTTCCATTATGGCAATCACTAACTTGCTTGGTAAGGCCGTGCCCGCCCCAACCAGGTATTGCCAACTAGCAAACTCAGGTTTTGAGGTCCATTAGATAACTTTGCTGTTGAGGTTCATTAGCAAGTTGGAAATTGACCAACCTATTGCATGCCCGCACTTGCAGGTAACTAATGGGGAGTTAGTCTTTCAAGCTTTACTACTCGGGGCAGGTGGGTTTAGCAATGCAAACCATTGTTATAGGCAGAATTATTCCAAATTCAGGGAGTTGAATTAACTATTGGAAATAAATATAAATTCTTTGCAAGTTAGCCTGTAGGAGTTAGCATCGAGTTACTAAGACACGAACAAATTGGACAATGCGAGCATTTAGTCGTTGTTTCAAACTACGTAAGAATGCAGAGTATTACAGGACAATTCTATAAACCCTAAATCATTACAACAATGTTTGTGAAGGCCGTTATCTTACCGTCAGGCTTGTCATCGCTACCATATACCTCATCACCGTCAGCTGACAATGGTTTCGGTAAGCTCACTAGCTGTACAAGATGCTGAGCACCCAACCGCGCTCCCGTCACATTTGGATTCGCCACGATTCCCATCAATTTGTAATTACTAATTAACGATGCCTTTCCATTCCACTCCAACCTGCAATATAGCTAATAACGATGCATTTCAGAGCAGAGGAGGGAATACAACTGACTTACAGAGGGTCACACCCTCCTCTCACGATTTCAAGAGAACAAAAACTAAATAAGTTAAAAATGAGACCTACAGAACCATCAGAGTCTTTGAGATTCAATGAAAGGGTTGCCACCATGGAAATCGCCTCTACCTTTGGCTTGCTCCTCATCCAACAAAGATCCATTGCTTATAATTATAGAATTTCCGTTAAAATCTAAGCGCAGCTCTTGTAGAGCTTTAACTACATAATTAACTTTGCTCCGAGAGGCTTGAGATGGATCACACTTACTGCTGACATTAGTAGCAAAGTGGAACTGGAATCTGAAGGTGATAACAAAGAATGAAAGAGCTTGTAACTCCAACTGATGTTGCTCTTGTGACCAGTGTTTTGGTTGTTGCAGACAGCTAAAATACGCTTGATACTGCTACGAATTAGATCTGCATATGCCTGTGATGCACTTACATTTCCCTTACCAACACCAAGATACCTAATTAGGCCTTCACCAAAGTCACAAGGCCACAGCATCTAAAGCAGCTTAGAACTTTTAAATACCTTGAGCTTCAAATCATTGACTTATTAGGTGAATTGAAATATATGATATGTAGTCAATTAGACGTTGGAACTGCTAGGAAATAGACTGCACTTCCGCCAGTCTTTTAGTTCATATGGAAACTTAGGCGGTTTAGAAGTTATTTTTTCGGAGGCACTAACTTTAGCAAATACTTGTACATCAACAAGAACTACAAGGCGCTCCAGCCGTTGCCAACACTGGGCATATCTCAATCTCGGTTCTAAAATCCGAAAAATATAAGGAACCTAGAAGTACAACGATTTGGATGGTCGATTTGAGCACTAACAGTGCTTGAACTGGATCACCTTTAGCTATGAAGCGCTTTGGATGACCAGTCAAACATCTCCACTCGTAAGAAAAGAGAAACTAATTTCTGCAAGTAAAGAACAGTCATACAAGAACGTAAGTGATCGGCAGCGCAATTTCAGTAAACAAGTAAACTACGAACAGAATGCAAGGATAGTAGGGTAAAATTCTGCATATGCGAATGATAGCAGTCAAACCGATGAAGAAGCCACAACAATTTGAGTATCTTCTGTACTTTCTCTCAGTCTGCTTAGAAACAATGGCGTGTGATGAACCCAAAGCATTGCGTATGACAACTATAACATTCTTGTCCTGCGGTTGCTCAATCAAAAATGATTTGAATGTGTTAAATGTCTATTCAATCTCTGAATATGTACTCATAGGTGAAGAGCAGGTATATGATAATAAAATCGCATGAAAAGCAGGCTAAGGCAATCAAAAACACAATTGGAAAACTGTGAAAATAGTCCCTTTTTGGTAACATTGCATCAAGAACAAAACCGGTTTGGAAACGCCAAGAATCCTTTCATCTTTCACCACAAAGCAAAGCATATTTTATGTCCAAGACCGGTGTGGAAACCTAAACAAAAAACCCTTTGCAACATAAACTGTGCAGAAGAGACTCCCCCTAGTGGATCCCATTGACGCTCGGATGTCCCTTTGATAGCCAAAAATCCCCTCATGTTCCACGATGAGTCAGATCCCTTGTCTTTAGAATCACCTCATACTTTGTCAACATTGAGAATGAGCTGGTYAAGACGAATGTGGTTTCATTGCACCACTTTTCTTGTGCAAGCAGCTATTTCTTAAGGAAACTGATCATGATTGTCAAAGATTAACTCACTTGCACAGGTGTAATTGCCTTTGGAGATAGCTATATATGGATAAGTCGGCTTTCACAAAAGTTTATCCCGGGCCCGCACGATTGCATCATAAGCAGTGCTAAAACAACAATCGGTTGACATTCAAATCATAATACATCAAAACTTCAGACAGTTTGGTCTCCAAAGGCAGGTCCTTGTTTTCTTGACGACCGCACAAATATAATCCACCCTTTACCACTGCATACCTGCCAGCAGAAAAATACGACATGTAATCATTCAACAATGTGGTAGAAGGAGAAGCAACAAGAGCTTGCTGATCAACGCTTGCTCATTTCCTAAGTTGCTGCACTTAAACATCGAATAGAATCACCATCGGAAAAAGTAAGCACCCCTTGGGAGATTCCGGTTTTCCAACGTCCATCGTTGGCCTTGGAGGCTCCGCATGGTAGAAACCACAGCTATCAAATAGACCTTGACAAACCAAGCTCTGCATCCATGAACACAACCTCATAAATAAGCACAACAAAAACAAAATGGAATCAAGATCTCAACCAAGAGCATTTGAAAGCGGGTTCTAAACGCATTCTCAAATGCAGAGCAGGATTTGCAATAAAATTAAGACTATTGAAGGAAATTTTAGACAACATCATAGAAAAAAGAGAAAAAATAAAACAAACGACAACAAACCTTCACTTAGCGGACAATCTTCAATGCCATTTCTCTTTGAAGCTCCACCGTGATGTTCTGCAGTCATGGAAAAACACTCCTTAATGTGGACTCCACTCCTTGGCAATGGAGGTGCTTGAAACCTGCAACTACATGGAGGAGGTACATATGCTCTCACAGGGTATAATCTCACGACAAGCAGTATCACAGGGTACATTACCCCAGAATGCATATTTGCAGACGTGTGTCCACAGACTCAAATGAAGGATTTAAAACACACACAAAAATACGGTATTGAAAACACCGATCGAAGCTCAGTTTCAAAATTTCAAAGAAGAAGGGTTCATGGATTCATCTTAGACATGGAGAAAAAGTGAAACAGGTCTTCTTTATAATGGACCAAAATGACATAAAACATTCTCTTAAAGGACAAAGAGCTTGCAAAATGAAGACCTATAATGCTAGTATGTACCCTAAATTGAAGGCGTTGTGTGACTAGCAACTTCCAAGACAAAGAATTCCGAAATGTGGGGGTAGGAAAGTGAAATGCAAGACCACTAGATAGTAGAAAGCACGTGAGAAGCGCAAGAGTTGAAATGATCATCACCAGTGGCGACAGCAGAACCCCGACAGCATTAGCACATAGTTTACTTGCCTCTCAAATCTTGAGAATCGAGGAACACTTTCAACTTCAAATTTTGCCAATCCGGAAACTGATTATGGTTCTCAAAATTGGAATTACATAGAGAAAAAGCATTTGCAGGGAAAGAAGACGAATTCAAAGGGGTCATTCTAATCTTCTGGAGGCAATCTTCCATTCACAATTCAGTAGAAATCAAGTGAAGTGAACGCGGAAAACTCGGATTTGGAGCGACGTGTCACCCAGAAAACTCGGATCTGGACCGACGTGTCACTTGGAAACTCGGATCTGGAGCAATGTGTCACCCAACAAACTTGGATCTGAAAGAGCGGCGGAGCAAGTTTCGAGGGTGGTAGAGCAGCAGCATGTCAAGCAAGTGGGGGAGCACCGCCTGGAATCCCAATTTCTAGAGTCCCAATTTGTGGCGATCTTCAACAAAAACCATACTCACTTGCAAGGTTGAGACTCCGCCACAAAAGCTCTTATGCACACTTTTATTGACTCTCTCTCTCTCTTTTCAATATTATTTGTGGTGGAGTCTCAGTTGCTCTTTTATATTTGTGCGACCTGACATGTCTTTTTAGTCTTCAGCTTCAGTGCGATTGTAGCGTTTTTTTTTAGGGTTTCCTTAGCTTTCTGTTGTTTTTTGAGCCTTTCTGTTGTTTTGAGCGTTTCCTTAGCGTTCTGTATTAATGACAGTAAATATTTTTTTAGATGCTGCAGCTATCATTGAGGACAAAACCGAGGGTGTAGAGATCAAGGTTGGGAAGTAGTCCAGCCTAGAGGTCGCAGATTCAAAACATGATTTGGGATCCCCCGAGCTGAATACATGTGAGATTTAGGCAATGGTAGTATTGACGGGGAAGGAGATCATAGGACGGAAGAAGAGGAAGCTGCCTCTGAAGATACTCAACCTTCCAATTCTCCGGCAAGTTCGAGGAAAAGATGAAGGAAGGTTTCTGGTGACAAGATGATGAAGGTAATATTTTAGATCAATCCTATTCAATAGTCAATTTATTCTTCAAACTTGTTACCAGAACACCTAAAGCACATGGTGTGAGACTTGGATTAGCAGCGTTTATTTCAGATGGAATAATAAGGTTTAAGCATATCACAAATTATTTATTTTTGCCTCGCAGGTTGTCGCTCCAGTTCCTAAAGGGGAGGCTTTTGCATTGCTGAAGCCACGAACAAAAACAAAGAGACCAGCTGAGATGAAGTTATTGTCTTCTAAACAGGGACTTAAGAGTCTTAAATACTAGACAATCAGAAACTTCAAACCAAACTGAAATTGGTGTAGAGGTTCTGGCTTTGCGTGTGCTCTATTTCCTCTCAGCCTATTGTATCCACATATGCCTGATGGTCTTGTATGATTGCATTCAAATAAGGTTGACATGTAGGCATCTAGGCATTGCTTGAATGTTGGATTGAATTGTGTGAGTGAACTTGGAATGGATATTTTGGGGAAATACATTGTGCTGGGTATATGGTTGACAAGGCCTTCATCAACACGTGTTCGTCTTGACAATGCAATGAGAATACTCAAAGCATTTGCAAAGAAAAGGATTTCTACAAATGTAATCCCTGCAGATGATATGCCTCGTGATGTTTCTGAGATGGCATCAAAGGTGTTTCAAGGACTGCGGACTATGTATGCTGAGAGTCATCCTTGCAATCATGGCATTGGTGTGCCTCTTATGTCAGTGGTGTTGTATTCTTTTATTGTCATCATACAGGTTGTTTGATTTGCTAGTTTATCTGTCTGTATGTTATATCAAGGATCAATATTTTTTTAGTATTTGAGGCACCTCTTGTAAGTTGTTTTCTCAACCTTTTTAGTGACGAATAGGTTTGGAATACAGCCAGCGGAAGAGAACAAGAACGAGACAGAGACACTTTCACAAGGTTTTATGCTCTGGCAATGGTTTTCTCTGAAATTTTTTATTGAAGATGCGCTGCAAGTTACGTTCTTACGCGCATTCTGTCTTACTTATCCTTATCTTGATTCAGTTTTATATTAACCGTTGCTTTCAACAGGTTACAACAGTTCGTTACTAGATCCTGTTTAAAGTTTTTCTCACCAAAGCAAGCGCGAGAGGTAAAGAGCTCAGAAGGACGCACTCATTATGTGTCAGCCCCACAGGTCACTTCTGCTTCTGTCAATCAAAACTTGTCTTGGAATTTTGAGCACTCGAAGAACCCACCAGTCTTTGGTTTAGTTATATCGAACTTAAAAAATTGGGACCCACGGAGACAACCTCAAAATGGTTACACTGAAGGAAAGGGGATTTGGCATCAATCCGCCAAAAATTCTTGGTAGTCAGCAATACAAATTATGGAAAGGAAACGAGAAGGGGAGGATCATGCCACCTTGGCAGAACCATCAAAAACGTCTCAAGATTTTTGGTTCTCATAATGAGGCGCATAATTCAAATTCGTCTTCCAGTGTATTTGCTCTGGGAGGCTGGTTAGAAGACAGAGCTGCTATGTTTCCTGGTCACAAGAACAATGGGGCTATGGATATAGACTTGGACGGTCTGACTCCTCCAGACAGGAAGCAAAACATGAACGATGAGAAAGCAGGAGTCAATGTGAAGAGAATTGAGATCTCGAGTGGTAGTGGGTCATCTGAAATGGTAGGTTCAGGAATTGCAGCAAGTATTCGCAACAAGCCGCTTTCAGATGTTTCCAGCAACAATTTAATGAAGTTTGAAGGACTGGCCTCAGAAGAGGTGCTTGACATATCCAAAGCCTCTAGGGTGGTAGTCATCTTCGAATCTGTGATGCATCTTTCGCTTTGAGACCAACTTGCTATCTGAACTTGAGGCTAGCTTGCAAAGATGCCTTCAATCTTTTATTGAGCGTTTAATGTCAAAAATTTGGATTCGTCTTTGAGAGGTTGTATTGATGACTAATGTTGTGGCTTGTTTTTTTTCATATATCAGCAGGATGCTGTCCAACACCGAATGAGGCCTTGAGATCCACGTCGTGTACTGCTGAAAATATACACGTGAATCACAGAAATGTCCCAGTTAACGAGGCTTCAGATTCAAGAGTTACCCCTCAACAAAAAAAAAAAACTTGCCTCCGCCTCTTACCCCTCAAACATTGATCCATCAGCCATTAACTAATACCTTGCGGAACGCACACGAGCAAAGAGCGGGCCGCCTGAACCCCAACAAAATGAACCAAGGAATGAGTAATACTTTGTCATCTAAAAAAATGCCTTCTGAGCAGAAAATCCTTGCATTAAAGGATGAAATCCAGATTCATGAGACAAACAAAGAAAGTGGGAGAGAATCAATTAAGAACTCTGAAATTGAAGCTCGGGAAGTTTTTTTGGGGAGCCTGCCAGAGAAGTTTTAGAGCATGTGGACCCATGGGATCTTTTGTTGCGACAACCTTGATTTGGACCGAGTCACTAGGGTGGTAGTGAAATGCATCGGGACTTTGAGTAGCTGCTGGAACATTTAGATGGAGCACAGCGTGTGGTTATCCAGAATCAGAAGAAATGACGAATGCAAGAGCAAGACCGAATGTTCAGTGCTGGGAAGCTTTGTCTCGTTCTGGATCTTGACCATACATTACTCAACTGTGCTAAGGTAACTATGTTGGCATGTGATGCAACGTCTGATTCCAACACGGATCTTGAGCAATTCTTAATACCCAAGTCAAGTTTGAAGAAGAGATRTACTTAGTTCATTCCATTGTGAACTCCCTTACGCATGCATTTAAAATTATTTGTCAATCAGTTCGTGTGAGCAAGTGTACTTTCTACTTGGTGAYTGACAAGTTACAACCGTCAATGAGGATAGTTTGCAAAGATTGAATCTGAGTGGGAAGCATGTCTACGATCAATTGAAAGCATGGAACGGAGCAGGGGCAGTAGAAAAAGGAACATGAAACAAGAACTATACCGATTTCCACATATGAGCATGTGGATGAAGTTGCGCCCTGGAATATGGAAATTTGTTGCAAAAGTTTGTAGTCGAAGGCATTGATAGTGTCACAAAGAATGCCCCTTACCCCTTTTGTCTTAATCTACATTGCTTGATAAAATTTTGAAGGGTTTCTCAATATAAGTTTCACTGTAACTACCATCTATTGTACAAAACTAGGCACTGATGCTGTGTGTTTTTGTCTAGGCAAGTGAATTATACGAGTTGCACGTGTACACAATGGGCAACAAGGCTTACGCAACCAAAATGGCCAAGTTGTTGAATCCCACGAGTACATTATTTGTGGAACGGGTTATCTCTAAAGGTGACGAAGTTGATGGTTTAGACAAAAGCAAGGATCTTGATGGGGTTCTGGGTATGGAGTCTGCAGTAGTCATTATTGACGATTCATCTTAAGTTTGGCCACATCATTGGGAGAATCTCATCGTTGTCAAGCAGTAAGCTTGTGGAAGAATATTGCGATCCAAATTATTGATAGAAGGATCTAGAAATTGAACCCCTTGATTCATAACGTTTGATGCATCTACTTTCTCTTATTTGCAAATACATTTACTTTCCAAGTAGTAGGTGACAGTTTGGGCTCCCTGGTCCATCACTTTTAGAAGTGGATCACGGTGAAAGAGCAATAGATGGCATCTCCATTCTTCTCTCTCCAACTGCACATGATTGCCAAAGCGAGAAGGTCACCAATAAACAGTTCGCGTTTCATTATGACTGGATATGCTACAAAGTAGAACTCTAATTTTTATTTTTATTCTAATCAATTTTCTGTTCCCGATTAACTTTGGGTAATATATACACTTGGAAAGTTGATTTAGTTGACAAGTATGCTGTTTTCAAGCTTGCATGTACATTCTAAGACATAGACTCTGCTCACATTGCTCTAGACGAAATGTAACAGTCAGTGATCTATGTCGTCTTTACAAATGATGCAAGAGAACTTGGAGGCGGGAGTGGAGCTAATGCCTGATCGACTGCACGCATCGGATTTGCTATCCCAACCTTCACAAGGGACTCCAATCAGAAATATCTCAAGAAACTGAGGCCGCCAAAGTCGGGAAGCAAACGGGTCGGATGATGAAAATGACGGAGCGGATGGTGAGGTTGAAGGTCGGCGCAATCCCAAGACAAATCATACTTTGGTTGATCAGTTTCGCTAACTCATGGTTTTGCGGTTTTGCCTCTTAGCACGTTGAGATTTGATTTTACTAGCTTTGAGGTGTCACCAGGCAAACCCATTGTAGCAGAGGCGAAGTGCAAATGCTCTTCTTGAGACGTGCAAATGCAAGCATGAAGTCTGAGAGGATATGAGGATTATGACAAAATTACCAGTCTTTTCTCACTCTTTTATTTTCAAAACAGATTCACACAATAGATTCAGACAAAGTTTTATATTTTACCTATGTTATTAGAAGTGAGAAATATCTGCAACAAATGAAACTTAATGGTTCCTCACGATGGAGTTGGCTTTAGAATGCTCTTTGGAGTTTATTGTACTTGGTTGTAGTATGTCTGAATTTTTTTGCGCACTTGCACTTTTTCCGATGGTGAGTGCACACTTGCATGTGCACGAGTGCGTGCGTGCGCACATAGTCAACAATTCAGTTACATATTGAGTGCATGCGCACACGCTCATACTTTCAACGATTGATTCTTGTCAACAATTTAATTAAATATTGAATGTGCGATTGTGAGTCAAAAAATTAAGCGACTACCGACGTTTTTTTGTATTTTCAACAATGGAATCCACTGTCGCAAAACCATGGCTAAAAAACCCGTAGTGGGAAATCGACTACGGGTTGTTTTTACCATGTTTTGTTATAACATCCTATTCATTGTTTTGGGAGGTGAGGAACCTCCCAAAATAATTGGTCCCATTTGTAGACCCAAAAAATCAAGTATACTTGACTGAATTTTAAGTTGAAAGGATCTCATTTATTTAGGTGGAAATTGGAATTTCCACATAAACGATGGCTCCAAGAAATAGAAAAGTATCCCCCTTCGTAATTGCTCAATGTATATGAAGAATTTTTTGGTGACAGTTTCATTCTAAAAGTCATGTACGCTTGATATATAGTTCTCTCGTTGGTATTTCCTGGCAAAGGTTTTAGGGTTTAGGGTTTTGAATTTATAAACAATCATTAATTAGTGGCCCGTATCTATTAATATGTATGGTTCTTGGATATTTGATCACCCTATTGAGTTAGGATATACTACGAGAGGTTCATACTTGCGGAACTAATAGTTGATTCAATTGTGTGATTGGAGGTCCAGGTTCGAATCCTGTTGACTTCCATGTTATACATATTCAATCAGAATTGTACAAAGACAAGGTACCATTGATGAGTTCAACTTGAGCGGATGGGATCTTAAGGACACACTCCACGGTGTCCTTTTTCACCCTCGACTTCCATGCGGTCAAAAGAAAATTTGTGTTCTCCCAAACTGGAATTTGAAACTCATCCAGTTTCCAGCGCAAGCCTTTGGCGGAGTTCCATCCATGATAGAACTCTTGGACGTTTCGCTCTCGTGACGTGGGTTGAAAGTATTGAATCAGCACACAATTAGGATGATCCGGGTTAGAAAAAAAATCAGACAACGCTCGAGCAATCCATATTGGCTTCTGATCCTCATCAGCCGATCGAACGGCCACAAAATATCCTAACCCTTCATAAACATCACGTGCCACTCGAAAAGAGGGCAACGGGCGATTGCTAAGGTTCCCCACGAAGGCATCATCTTCAGCAAACTCTTCACGAACCTCTCCATCGTCATCAAGTTTGTCTTCCTCCGTTGTTTCAACACGAGTAGAAGGCCAGAAGCCGTCCTTCAAAACCATAGACGGTTCAATCGGCTCCTTCAAGGTTGCATTCACTGCTCGCCAGTAGAACACCAAATGCTTGAAGCGTCTCCTATACTCTCCACTTCTGTCTTCATCACATAATGTCTCCCAATACTTAATGAAGCCAAACAACCCTTTGTAAATGTCATCGACGTTCCTCTTTGGAAGGTGCGCTACTGACAGCGGCTCTCTACGAGGCCATAGACTCCGTCATTCTGAATCCTCTTTCCACAATTTAATCCCATCCTCAAGGAGCCAATCATTGTCAGTGCAGTAAATCTTGTACTTCATGATTGGAACACCCACCGAATTCAGATAAAACTTGAATTGTTGTGCCTTTGTATGGCCAACAAGTGAATCTCCACCTTCACAAATTGAGCCTTCTATGAAGCCCTTGAAATCAGGCACCTCCTCAATTGAATGAGGAATTGTAGGGACCAAATCAACGTCCATGAAAGACTTCATGAGAGATGGGATGGTAGGGAAATTGTCTTTTTTGAGTTGCATACTCCATCTTCCAAACAGAGCGTCGATGTCGTCATGTGTGTGTCCAACCAACATAAAACTGACATACACTTCACGAAATATCTTCTTGGCAACAAGAAGGGACCAGAACGCAAACACAAATCTATTCTTGTTGTCTCCCGTGGCGTTGTCCATTGAACATTGAATACTGGAGGAAGTTGAGTCGCTGCACTAAGCACTTTGGGCGCAGGCCGAAGCGATGATTTGCACATTTTTGCTCCTTTGAGGACCGCACGAAATAGCAGAGCAGACCCTGATCCAGCAAACAATTCTCGTGAAGAATACTTCGGAGGTAGTTCAAGGTCACGCAAGAGCTTTGCAAAAGACCCCACCATGTAGTTCGAGTCATGCTGGAAATTATCAAGACCGTAATGCGCGTAACGCACATCACCATGTCCATGCGCAATCATACCCGTCACTGAGACGGGGAGCTTCATGAGCCCGTTAAGTTGCTTGCTCTTGTGAGAAAACAGCGGAGAGGCTGCCTTTGAATGATCCATTTTATCGTGCATAATCGTCAAGCACTTGTGAGGGTAAGCACTGGACTTGTAACGATTAGCATAATATTGGCCTTGATGAGCCTTCATTGTAGCTAAATGCTTGTCTAAAAGGTGCATCCACTTGCGTTTCAAGCCAGTACAAGTTGTCCTTCTTATGGTCTGCAATCTATCACATTTTGCGCAACGCGCAAAGTTATCTCCAGGCTTCTTAGCAGTATACTCGGGGAAGTTAGTTTTCCGAATCTTACTGATATTAGAAGCAGACACTTCTTTCAATCCGAAGACAGCATTTGCTGCATTGACTTCAGGAAGGGTGTCCTTCCATGTGAAAGTGGCCGGCAAAACCGTGGACACCACTTTCTCTGTGGAAGGAAGAGTGTGCGTGCGATGTGGCATATGGTCAGCGTGCTTCTCGAGCACAGACTTCAATGTCGCCGTGGCTTGCGAGGTATGCTTCCGAGGTTTGAGCATGCCTAAATTACCATGCAGTTGAGCTTGTTCTCCTTTTCCAGCGTACCCTTGGAAGCGGTGGAAGGTGGTCTCTGAAACGCCAGAAATATGCCGCCATGCCGCCATACAAACATCAATGCCTTCAAGGGTGACCACCCTTTTTCCTTAGGCGTCTCGATGAACTTGTCGATGCACATCTAATTTCATGTGGTATCTGGATTCGAATGTTGTCTTCTAGTACATACATTCTCGGAATGCCCAAATCTTCTTCCGTGGAAATGGTTGAACACAATTGTCAGAGCAACAAACTTTGCTTGATACGGAATTGATAGAATCTTGAGTGAGTAGGTTCTTCGCCTTCACACATGTTTCAGGAGGAGGTTGTTGGACCAAACTAGTATAAGGCCTTCCACGTGAAGTAGATGGCCATCTTGTAGAGGCTACTCACTCATTGTACTCGGATTGCACCTCATGATCGTGTAGGTTTGCCCCATTCAAGTATACCTGTTCAATGGGCCAGGCACAAAGAGAGTATCTCCAATCCTCTGGGACCTGAGACAAATCAAGGGATTTGGAGATGTGCACTGCGATTAGAGAATCTCCAAGCGGGCCATTGCAGCCAAGTACAAGATTGGAACTGACACTATGACAAATCCCCTCTGCAACAAGGAGACCAGCAACACTATAAAAAGTAACAACTCTCGTGCATCACAGTTCCTAGGCACACCTTCACAGTTTGGAATGTCCACAACCTCCTCAGGTATGTTCTCGATCTCTCCATCATCGGACGAGTACTCTACAATAGGTAAGTTTGATGGCTCCATGATGTCTGCACAAACAAGAAACAATCTTCACAGAGTTCTCACAGTAAAAACTAAGATATTATGAAATTAGGGATCAGACTTTGGATTGTCAATCAAGTCGATCCGACTTAAATGTCATATCCAAAATGACAGACTATTGGTCAGGGGAGTCACAAGATCATCACAAGGCACATAGAAATTTCATTTAATCATTCTATAGTAGTCCGAAACCATAATTATAATGCATCCTGCCAAAGCTGGATTTATGAAATGTTGTTAAATATTAAAATGACCAGAACACACTGAACTGTCGATTGTCGGGGAACCATGCACACAAAGGTAATGTTGATTTGTTCCGTACCCACATAGACCAACACAATTCAGACCTATGTAAAGGATTAGTTCAAGTCGATTCGACTTGACTAGAAAAGCTAACGATATTGAACTACGCCATTGTTGAAATCAACGCATAAATCAAAGGCAGTTCAAAAATTGCCATCGGCACACGGAATCTAGAAAATATTAAGAGAGACCATGCACACTAACAAACTCAGAGCGGCAATTACTTTGCAATGTTATAGCACCGATGTTACTCTACAAAAGAGATCTCAAAAGAAATTGACAACGGCCCCATCTTGACTAGTTATTCATATCATTCCAGGAACAAATTCTAACAAATTTCAAGTCGAGTCGACCTGAAGTTCCAGTAGAGGAATGGCAGAAAACAAATATCGTTTGCATCAACTTCAGTTCCTTTTGGCCATCTTGAGGTTTGCTTATATGGACAAGAATTACCCATTTTGCAGTTTCAGTCGAATCGACTTGAAGTACATACATAGAAACTTCTCGGATTTCTACTAATAGAAGATAGATCGTATCTTCTCTGGAAGACAAGATCCAGCTAATGAGATTTACTGATATATGCACTTGGAGCTTCTCTCCTCGCACTTCATATTACTAGAACCGCATATCCTTGAAATAATCAGCATGTCAACCTTTTGAAATTCAAATTAATTGTTTGACTTTCAAGTCCACCATTTTTTATCGAGAGTTGTGCTTGATAAAGCAATAAAGTATGGCGCCAGAAAACAATAACAATAATTTTGATATTGTAAATTAATGTCGTGTTTACAGGAGTAGAAATACATTTGACTTGGCAGTTCAAGTAGACACGACTTGAATGAGCAGAGTAATAATCTTTCAGTCTTCCGATTTGAGATTCCGTCTCTGACGATTACTTATTTGCAAATCAAGTCGCATCGACTTGATATAATTTCTAGTGTGCTCTCAGAGACTGTCATTGACAATTAAATATTCTGAGATAAAGTCGCATCGACTTGAATCGATTTCTTGTGTTTGTCTACCTGTCCCAAGAATAGTTTTTCAGACATTGTTTTCTGGGATTTTCGGCGCAATTTTCGGGAATTGTTTCACTGGCATACCATTTGTGGAGGTCTCGATGACGGTCAACGTCAGGGCAGCAACCACATCAACTCATCATCAACCAAACAATAGGAAGAGGAAAAACTTGAAGTCTCCGAGACAATGAATTAGCAGTCACCATAGCGTACACAACTTTTCCTATGGATGCATTTATAAGGCAGAGACATTACGGACGAAACACGTACAACGTACAAGATAATTCGAAAGATACAACGCAAATGTGACGGATCTATGAAGGAACTATTATGCAAGAAACAATGACCATGAGAGTTTGAGCAAAGCAGCCGCATACCCTGAACGCGGATGCTGAGCCCTCAAAAATCGAACCTTGGGCAGCCAAGATATCCAGTGAAGACAATCAGGTCGACTCCAAAAGCAAGATCAAGAAAGAGAACGGGAACGATACTCACTACTATACTTGCCAAGCAAGAAAACAAAAAACTAGAATGCATCAAGCGTAAGTACGCATCAGAAACAGCAGTCCACAAAAGAGAAACGACACTTGAGCATCGGCAACAAGACAATGAGGATCGAAATTGAGGCGGGAGAACTTCGGAGGGAAAACCTTGGCGGGATGTTCAAACCGTTCGAATGAACGGCAAGCAAAATTCCCGGCCCACCAGCTGTATCGCTTTTCTATTAATTTAGAAAAAGGCTAACAATGTACACACGTTTGAGCCTTCTTGGCGGGTGCAAGTGGGGTCGGGGTTAACTCACGCACTTGATAGAACCCTGAACTTTTTAGATTTCGACGCATGTTTGAGTTTCGAAGGCTGGACGTTAAATCGTCCTCACGAACTGGAACTCGCAGGGGCCTCGCGGGTAATGTTTGAGGGTATAAGTAAATAAAAGCCCCCTACATTGGGCCATCACTAGGGTATGTTCTCTGGCCCCCCTAGCTAATTTGGGGTCTCTGATTGCAAATATGAATTCAGAAATTGCAAAAAATAAAATTTGCAAAAAACAAAACATTCATGCGTTTTTCCCTGCAATAAATCTAGCCTGTGGGGCCCAGTTCTTGAGGACGATTTAATGCTCCCGATTTCAAAGTTCTGGATTCATGTTCGGAATCCAAGGCCCCAAAATAGTCAGGAGAGATGTTTAACCCTTGATTTTTTATGAAACTTTCTGAAACATTCTAATGAGATAGAAAAATTGATTATCTTTGTGGGAATATAATTTTTATTTCAATTGGTGGTCAAGAGCAAAAGTTATACAACAAAAACCCTTAAACTGAACTTGGCGGTCAATAATTTTTTTTTTTGCAGAAATTCGAAATTAAAATTTTAAAAATTATAAAGAAAATTGATATATTTTTGTCTACATGTAGAACTCTTATTCATTCTATTTGGACTAGTAATGAGAAAGTTGTGGACTATATTTTTTTTTGGGCAATCTTCTTGGGAAAAAGAAATTATAGCATTCATTTTTTAATGCAATTTTCACAATTTTTCAAAACTAATTGCTGGAAAAGGTTTAGGTTTTACTTTCTAGAACAATCTCAACGTTTGGATTATTCTATTTTAATATCATCTTAAAGCTATTAACCATTCATGAAAATATTTCAATCTTGGACCTAAGGTAGAACCACCCATAACCAACCTAAACCCCCATAGCCAACCATAGATTGACTTATTTCCAACCTAGGCTAGAATGTTTTTTTTTCATCTTTTCAAGTTTGGGACTAAAAGTTCATGATACATGTTCAAAAGTATTGCAAAAAAATGTAGGAAGCAGTGTGTGGAAAAGTAGTTTCTTGAATGATTGGAATTGGAAGAGTCTAGAGATCGGCTATGGGTCCGGAGCACTTTTTTCCTTTCAAAATTTATAGTAATTTCAATTCATGCGATAAAATTACCAAAGTTTTTGCAATCCTCATCATTTTTATCAACACACCTCTAAAAAACATTTACCTTAGTCATTCCATTGCTACAAATTCGTCCAAATTCTTTATTTGGTTGGTAATAGGTGTTTCTACCTTACTTCTACTTAACAATTTATAAAAGATTGAAAATCAAGTGTGCTTTTTTGGAATTTTTTTTCTATCATTTCAATTCAATTGTTCAACATAAAAAATTTTAAATTCAAAGTTTGCATTGCAAAAAAATTTGACAAATGACAGTCACAGTCATTTGAAATTATTACAATCCAATGTTCAAAATAGCTCTCTATTTCTACTTTGAATGCTAATATCTTCCAATCTATATGGTCAAACTTCATGAAAGTTTAACCACATGATCTAAGACAAGTGAAGTACAGGATCCTATGATAAGATTGTAGAAAAAAAAAAGTTTGTTTTTTTGGATGAACGCAACAGAAATAACAATTTTCAGTGGGTTTTGACATAAAAATGGCCTTGGGACTTTAGGGGTTCAGCTTGACCAAAACATATTTAATTAAGAGCAAGTTGCAAACAATTTCCCATTCAYTCATTCTTTGGCTGCCCATTATATTTTATTCTCAGACCGCAAGAGTCAAATATGAAACACTTGGAAAAATAGACTTGCACGTTGTACTTTAATAATATTTTGCATGATTGATTCCCACTATGGTAGATAGCCCCGTAATTGATGAAATAAAGAATTCCGGACATGATCCACAGTACAGGTAGTCTAAGCAAATATTTTATAAGGTGCGTTCACTAAAATGATAGAAAGTGCAAGTAATTATGTGATTTGATCTCTTGCAATGATATTAGTATTAGGAATTTTGAAAGGGCAAAGTTAGGCTTCATCCTATGATCAACATCTAAAGTCATCCAATTCCAATCATTCAAGAACTATTACTAACCTTGYTCAACGCTTCTTACAATTTTGCTCACTTATAAACAATCACAAATTTATTGGTTGAAACCAATTAAAAATAAAAAAACATGCATGCCAAGGATAAAATGGAAATCTATTCCAGCCTTGGTCGGAAGTACAACACTCCGTCTATTGATTGGTGAAAGGGCATTACTTAGAAATGGGTCCTTCTACCATAGCCATGGAAAAAATTAATTAAACGTGTACCAAAAAATAGCTGAAAGTTGCAAATTATGCCCAAATATGTATGCATCCCTTCAGTTGGCCCATGGATTGTAGTTTTTTCTCCACTGATGACAGAAGGTCAAATATGAAACGCTCGAAAGAATAAACTTGCGCGCTATACTTCAAGATTATTGGGCATGATAAATTCCCACTACTTATGGAAAACATTAATGAAAGGGTGGACCAAAGAAAAGGTGCACCCTTTCAGCAATATTTGCATATGTATTATAATAATTTGTAAATTGGTTATAACCAATTTACAAATTATTATAATACATATGCAAATATGTTTTTGAATTTTACAAGTGAAATTTGATTTAGAGTCATGAGCATCATATGGGAGGTCACTCCTTTTGTAGGATTTTACATCATGTGTAGGTGGCATTTTTATTTTGGGGGGTAAGTACCTCTGCATGCACTACTCGGGGTGTTCCCTATATTACCTAATTGCCTCATTTTTGGTATTTTATGCCTCCCTATACTTACTTGGAATTCTAAAGGAGAGGCATTTTCCAACTTTTATATTTTCTTCCAAAAAAATATAAATATAAAAAAATAAAAATAAATGAATGACTAAGGTATTGGATATGAACTTAATACAAAGCATTTGTTGCATATTATGAAATACTTCATGTCATATCATGTTCTCCTAGTGAACATTAAAAGCAAACAATAACAAAGGAGCAAGTTCTGGAAAAAATATTATTTACACTTTTTTGAAAGCACGGACAATGAACACATGAAGCTTAAATTCCAATGAGTATTTTTGGAATTTTTATACTAGTTTGTAACACGGTATTAAAAATGATGATTTCCACAGTCACTCGTACGTTTGTTAAGGGTTTAGGAAAAATGGCATGATGTACCATACTTCATGAAGGCAAACCTTTTTTTAGAATTTTTGCCTCTTTATTGAGGAAAATAAATTTTTTTAGAGTATTTTAGTCTTCAATCCCTATAACCGGGATTAGGCCCCCCTTTCCATGGCTATAGGGTCCCATCCGCGGTCATAGGGAAAACCCTGAACTCAGCAGAAGAATCTGCAAACCCTAAACTGGGGTTTGGAAAGCCGCCTTTCTCGCTGCTGCGCTCCGACGTCCCTCGCTCCAGCGCTGCGACTTGAGATTCTTTCGAGATGGTGTTGCGTTGTCTTTCCAAAGATTCTCCTCGCTTTGCGGTTCCGGAGATTGCGCGGTTAGTGGGCGTGAGTGCGTGGAGTGCGCTTTTGCTGGGGGTTTTCGGGGTTTTCGGAAGTGCATGGTGACTTCGTCTGCGTCGGTTTTACTTCATGCAGGCTGGGACTGAGCGGAGAGAGTGTCGGCAATTTGTCTAGGTGCCGGGAGTTTGCGTGGAGAAAGTTATGCACATAGGAGAGGAGATTGGTCATTGCGTTTAGAGGTGATTTTTGAGATCCGTTTCTTTCATGTACACGTTCTGGGGTTTGGTCCAATTTTGTACTAGGTTTTTCACTGTGATTGACAAGTTTTTGAGCTCCCCAGTTTTTGAGCTCTATTAGATTGCTGTGTTGGATTACCGGAGAGTGTAGATTTCAAAATAGCACAAGAATAGGCCCATTTGAGTGTCTTCAGTCTTGACGGGATGAGGCAATCAATTAATGTCTATCGTCTTCAAACTGATTTCAAGTCTTCACTTACCTTTCATTCATGTACACTTTTTCGTGTTTGTGGTGACTGCGTACTACATTATTGCAGTGACTTTTCACTGTTATTGAGAGTACACAGAATGGCCAGCATGTCTCTTTTTTTTTGGAATGCAAGATAAGGATTTTTCTTTGCGGTTCATGGTTTGGTCAAATGTGTGAAGCTCCGTGGAGGAAAACCCTAATCTAGTTTTCATTCCTTGTGTTTCAGTTGGATGCAACCTTAATCGTGAGGATTCAAGTTGAATTAGCCAACCGTCTTGAATTGAAGTTGCCAGAAGCCCAAACCAACATCTGCTCATTTCAGGTGTGCTTCTTTTCTTTGTAATTCTATGCTCGCAAGTTCATTTGATTGCTTGGATGCTTGAAATGCAGTCAATTGTGCATACATGCATTAGAAGCAAGAATCATAGATAGATCTATTTCAGAAAAAGACCAAACAACATAAACTGTGATGCTAGACTTTTAGTTCAAGTCGCACCCTATTCAAGTCAATGTCAATTTAAGTAGAAATCTACAGTCTTGTCCAAATATGCACTGCAATTCAAGTGGCACCAACTTGAATTGTGTCCGAAAACGAAGAAAACCAAGTTCTATTCAAGTCAGCACGACCTAAAATCACATACTTAGACCTAAAAATTAATAGACACAATATCGTAATGAGACGAAGTTCTCAAAATTTCAAGTTGATTCGACTTGAAATCAGAGCTCAAAGCCGGTCCGTGAAAACAAATAATATAAAAGAAGACAAACTGGMCCTATGTTCAAGTCGAATTGACTTGAAATCACAACTCGAAGCTGGTTCGTAAAAACAAACTATATGATAGTTCAAGTCGAACCGACTTGAATTTGCAGCCATGAATCAAATAGTTCAGGTACTAGACAGCTCAAAATATCAAGCTATAAGGAGGGCGTTTCTAAGAAGCAATTAGATATCTCCTAACAACAAGGACAACACCTACAAATTGCTACAAAGAAATAGAAAACAAATAGAGCTGGTACAAAAAATAACAATACAATCCAACTAACAAAGCAATATTCAAGTCGAACCAACTTGATCTGCGCAACCTAAAACATCATTAGAGATTCATCCATCARAACCTCACTACGATGTTTAAAATCAAGTACTCAAAACAGAATAAAAGAGCTCCTTGTCTGAGCGCCTTGCAAAATTATAGATAGAAACTCGATGATTCAAGTCGATTCGACTTGAATGCTGATTCATGAATTCCGTCATTGCTGACATGGAGGGACAGAAAGAGCGTCTAGAGCCTCACTTCAGGAGATTCCTTCTTGAAGGTGACGAAGATCCAGAGGACTACGGGGACGAGCTAGTCCTCGGCGAGTGCTGGACATGGAAAGAGCCAGTTCATGTTGAGTTCTGGAGCATTGTCTTGACGCCAGCCTCAAGTCATTTAAGCTTCGTCACAAAATGGAAGAATTCCCAAGTGACTCTTCCAGTTTTGCTCCACGAGATTGTAACCGAAATCACGACTGGTGCAAATGACGAGTTAGTGGTGTCGTGCAAAACGAATTTTCCCGATCAGAAAGAGGAGTACATCTTCTCATACATTGTGCCAACGAAGGGCACAACCTTCTCAATTGCCACAACGTGCAGAAGCCTTGATGACACTGAATACTAGGGGGTCAAAGACAGCATAGTGGATCACATTGAGAAGAAGTGTTGGGTCAAGGAGGACGGAGGACCCTTGAAACCGAAGACCCTTGCCTCGCGACTGAGAGATGTCCTCAAAGGCTTCGACACTTACAAAATAAAAAATCAGGCAAAGGCCGCCAGCCTGAGGCCACTGTCCATAACAAAGGAGTACACAAGTGCCGGGGGAAGCGACGGGTCCCTCGTTGTGGAGAACACATCTACACAACAAAGCAAAACGAAGAAGAAAACAACTACGAAGGACGGTAGGGGAACTCCAGGCGTCAGTCCTCTGGAAGCCCCAAAACTCGTGCCAAAGCCGTGGCCCAGGAAGCTACAAAAGTCATAGAGGATGACTGCATGGCGTCCGCTATCACCATGTTGCCAAGGGATGCCGTGGGGTCACAACAAGAGATTGACTACGACGAGTCCAAGAAGGTGTACGAGGAGTACTGGTCCACCTGCACGGAGTCTTATGTGTTTGGGATATCGACCAAATTTACCATCTCCATTGACCAGCTGGAGACGCCACCGGAGACCCTGAACGTCCGTGGCCTGGAGAAGAAGGGGGTCGCGGCAGCCCTGAATTTTTTCCTTGAAATGCCCGACCCTGACAAGAAAATGACGCTCTGTGCTATGTTATAGAATTTAAAGGAGCACCCCAAAAACTTCAATGACATCAAGGCTGGCAAGTTCTGAATGGTGAATGGCCAGCACAACGTCGCCGCTTCCAAGAGGATGAAGGACATCAATGGTGCTGAGGTGAAATATGAGAAGTTCAAGCACTGGGAGTGTTTCATTGTTTGGAATTCAGATGCGAGAATCATCAGACAGATATCCGAGTATTATAACCGAGTGAACCACTTCCAGAACTACATGCCAACTTGGGCCACAAATATAATCAGCGCCCGGAACGTCTGGATTAGCCTGGACCGGCTACCACCTCCCAAGGAAGCTACTGAACTGGAGAAGGCCGTTCCTGTTTGAAACCAAACCGTGCAAGATACCTAGTCCACTTTGTCCTCTAAGTTCTAGTTGTGTCGACTTGAAATGGACGATCTCTAAATTGTTGTTTTGCATAATGATTCAGGAGTTTCACAATGCAATGAAATTGCGGTTTGCCATGATYGATGTGAAGAAGCACCAGGGAGCAATGAATAAGAAGAAAATGGCTGACATAAGCATCCATAACGAGATCAAACTCATCACTACTACGGATGAGATCCAGAGTCTCTGGAAGGAGGTTATCTCCAGCCAGTGCAATGGTCTTCTGATCAATACCGAGACCTTGCAGCCATTCAAGGACCTGGAGAATTGGGATGCGTCGAAGGACGGAGTGATCAACCGCGAGTTCTTCAGGTGGCTTGGTAATCTCCCGCAGTCAGGACTGAAGAAACTTGCACTGCACCTCCTCGGTCGTACCCCTAATAGGAAATTGCCACACCCCAAGGTGACGATGAAGAAGATCAGCGGCGTCGTTCCAGATTGCTATAGCGCAAAGGAGTGGTTGGAGAGGAACAAGAGAAAACAAGCTGTGCCAAAGTATTTATATTTTGAGAAGCGCAGCTTGGGCTTCTTCGACAGTGCTGGCAACTACCACTTGGAGGCTTGGAAGGCCTTCAAGAAAAAATACAACATCACAAAGGCCACCAAGAACCTCCTCCTTACAGCGCCACATGAGGAGTTCTTCTCGCGGGTGAAAAGACCTGTAAATAAGAATAAAAGTGCCACGGACCTCTCTCCCTTTGTCGTAGAGTTCTTCAAAGTCTTCCTCCCAAGCAAGGGAAAGTACAAGAAGCCTGAGGCGAGTGCTTTCATGAGACCATACGAGACTGATGGCAACAAGATGATGAAGTGGAGTGCTGATGCCTGGGATGAGGAAGTGGGCAGCTCCATCAAATTTGCCGTTATGGACTTCCGTAACATTCCAGGGTTCATCAACAAGGAGACAGCTGGGAAGGATGCTCCATACTATACAAACTTTTTGGACAAGATGAAGAAGCTCAAAGATCCAATCGCAACCGACTTTGAGGTTTGGCTTTGGATTTCTGGAGATCAAGACGTGGACGATGACCTCAGGATTGAGATCAGAAGTGGGATTTTTGGTAGTGCGTACACGACACACTATGCGGACTACGTCCTTGCACCAGTGGAGAGGTTGGAGGATCTTTCTGCAAGTTCAACAAAAGCAAAGGCGCCGGAGAATCTGATCTTTCTGCTCAAGAAAGGGACAAAGATAAAGACAAAATCCATTCCTAGACGATTTGAGTCTGCCTTGATCCTGAAATGGCAGAAGATGGGTCTGTACAATGAGCTGGAGTTCAGGATCTATAGCACCGAGCTTCGGATGGAGTTCTACTTGAAGGTTTTGGGCCTCTTTTGCAATGCACGAGACACCGTGTTCTCAGTATTTGTTGGGGGGAAATTCAATTGTGCGTCTTGGGTAAGTTTTTTGAGCTACCAAACCCTGATATGGACTGCATGGGCTCCATACTGTCCGGTCATCATGTTGTAGTCTGCATTTGGGATTCAAGTTGGTGTTACTTGAATTGTCTTCAAGTATCTAATATGATGGACTGTCTTGAACTACAAATGAGTGGCATGGACCACTACGCGATTGCGGATAGCAACAACTATGAGAAGTTCAAGAATTTAACTCTCATGTCAGAGAACCTGGACAAGGATGAGTTCCTTGATTCTAGCTACTTTGTTGATGCATCGCTGCACCTAGCAAAGGGGTCTAGAAAAGCGTCAATCTCTGGTCGCGCTGCTTCTTCATCAAGGAAGGGGAAGGAAAAAGAGTCCACACCAGTTCCTGATGAAAAAGAGGTGGATGATGATGAAGAAGAGGAGGAGGAGAAGGAGGAAGAGGAGGAGGAGGGGGCTGGTGGACATGACCCGGAACAAGCCCAGAGCCCTTCCCGGTGGACGGATCCTGTCGTGAAGTTGTTCCCAAAAGCGGGCGGGGATGATGTTGAAATGTCGGACGCACCCGAGGTTAGTGGACAGGGCGGGTCGATCCCATCCGCGGTGGAGCGTCAAGGCCAGACTCCGAGCTTGTCACGCGGAGCGCAACAAAAGCGAAAGAGGGCGGATTCCAAAAAGGATGAGTCCGAAGTGGGGAATTTGGTGTCGTTTCTTATGGAGGAGAGGTTGGAAAACAACAAACAGAGGCTTGAAGATAAGGCGGAGTGGAGGTCGTTTGTCAAAAACATCATGCCGAAGATGATGGTGGACATTGCAAAGAGTGTCTACACGAATTTGGCAATTGAAAATGCCACTCCACTAGCCATGATTTCTCCGTCTCCCTTGCAGTCCTAGCAGCTCCTTCTTGCCGGTCGAGCTCATGGTTCTTTGGACAGTGCTAGGGAGGCACAACAGGGTTCCGCAAACCCCTCAGTGACGCCAACGATTTCACCCGCAGTACCTGTTGTTGAGTCGCCTGTGTCGACTGCACCAGGCGACGACATTGTGAATCAGCAAGCTGCAGGGTCTACTGAGGATAGGCCCGAAGAGTCCGAATGTCCTCCATCTGAGAACCAACCAGGTTGTTCACAATGACCTCCTTCTCTTTGAGGTTCAAGTCGAATTGACTTGAACCCGCTTCCAATTATTTTTCACAACCTGTACATATAGGTGGACAAAGTAGTACATCTTATAAATCTTTTTCTCAAACTAAGATATGTAATAAAACAATTTCTTACCAAAATATTATTGTGTTTCAAATTTGTACAGCCGCAGACGTGCCTTCTCTTGACATTACTCCTAAACACACCGTTTCTGGCGTGGTATCTACTTCTTGGTCACCGGAGAGTGATCATCTCCTCATGGATTCACTGTCATTGCAAGGTGGTCCCGTCTTGGAATTGAAAGCTTCAATTCCACCCAAATCGGATATTGAAATTCTAGATGCAATTGTAGAGGTGGCGCCTGGCGATATACCCAATGTGGAGGTAGTTGATATTGCAATGCATCCACTCGACTCGACGGTCAACGTCTCGGTGTCCGCAGCAGAYACTACTCAACTTGATATTGTGAGTTCCCTTATCGTTTTCCTTTGATGTTGAACTTCAGTAGTGATTACTAGAAGATTGTTTGTGAGTTCACAATGCAACGCAAGCAATTCATCGGCTTAATTCTCTCAACATATTGTTGTACACGCGTAAAGAGGGTAGCAAAGAGGTACGCGTTGCGTTAGGTGACGCGTCGTTCAGCGTGGTCACTCCATCCACATTTAGGGTGACGAAGAAGTGGCTCAACGTCATCCTAGATCTGAATGGGGTGCTGTGCGTATGTGAGGATAAGAGGTCTCTGGCTCGGGAGAAGAAATCCATTCCGGTTCCGCCGGGCATAGAAGTGCTTTTCACGGGCATGAAGAGGGTCGCGCTCCAACCGTATTGCCGTGTGTTCCTTCGAGAATTATCCTCCATCGCAAACGTACATGTCTGAAGTTCCATGAAAAGGTCAAACATTATACCCGTAGCAGAGCAGCTGTTCGAAGGCATACAACAACCATTGTATGTCTTGGGGCAAGAGCAATGCAACATCTTGAAGTGTAAAAACACACGTGGTAAAATTGTAAATTACAAGGTCAAGGGCACGGACAAGGACCTCTTCTTGAAACCATTGGACAAATTGTTGGCGTTGAATAACTCAATCTTCTCTCCTCAAAACATAATAATTGTGGATGACAGTCCTATCAAACACGTCACGAATTTCTCATGGAGTGCACTCTTATTTGAGACGTGGTCCTACAAGGGAGGAGGAGAAATGGATGAAAGTTTAGTGACTCACGTTCTTCCATGGATTCGACATACACTTGTCCAAACCGGAATCATTGTCTACATTTAGGAAAATCAATAAAACCAGAAGGCGTCACCTCCTACAAGAACAGGACCATGCAGAATACGATGAATTAGAACGAGCAGTGGGAGAGTCGAATAGTATTTACGATGAGTGGAAGGCAAATAATCCAAATGTCATAATGATGTTCGAAGAATCGGACAAGGCTCAACATGGTGAATTGGAGGTTCATTCCGATGAAGGGTCGGAGTGAAAAAAGTGGAGTGACTAAGTAGGCCCGTAGGCTTTGCCATCTTCTGTAGGTACCTTTGTAATACATTGGTATTTGATAGTCATTGGTTCGAGAGTTGTTAGCAATTCGTATTTAGCCTTGACATTATTTCTTTCCACAAGCATTGTTTTGATAGACATCTTATATGTTTGTATACARGCAAGTCGTCTAAGTCCAATCCTACAGACTGGTTGTGACAACAAATCTACCGCCTCAATTGATTCATTCCTTGACTATGGACAATTCGCTATATTACTGAGTGAATTGGGGAACATAATGTACTCTGCAGTGACGGCGCGGTCAACAATGGACTTCTCGGTGAAGGCCGTGGATGAGGACGTCGTAGATAGTCCTCCAAATAGGGGGAAGTGCCAGAAAAGTATTGTGAACTCCCCTTCCCCACTAAAACGCCATCCTCAGTCCACTTCAGCTTGGGATCCATCATCCGTGAATGCTACCACACTAAGGAAGTTGTACGACGATGAAATGGATGAGGTATGGAACTTACTCTTCATTGTGTACAAAATTAACTTTGTTTCTTCGACATTCTATCTTGTTATCATTCAATTCCTAATATCTCATATCATTGGATCTGCAGGATGTGGGTGGAACTTCTAAGTCCATTCCCATTTGTGGCAACGACCTTCAAAGAGTAGCGTCACAAAATTGCATCGTTCAGGAGCGGCCGACTCCTTGTAATGTTCCACGGCCACCTCGTGCTCCACCAATCTTGGCGGCAAGACGACAAAGCAAGACGCATGGCGAAGAATTCCGCGTTCGTTCTACTCGACGTCCGTGGGACGCGTGGGAGCAGAGGTCCCTCAAGAAGCAGTTGCGGGAGATTGCATGCCAGAGCTCCGGGAACAATAGCGGATACGGTCGAGGGCCGGAGTTGTTGAAAGCAATAGAGAAGTTGAAGAGTAGGTCGCACTCGTAGAAGCTTTGTTAACTAGGAAATTTTCTCTAGGAGGCAACGGAGATATACAAAAAATGTAAAACTTTGGTTCCACATCTCCCTTTTATGTATATGAAATCCAAAGGTAGAGAATATATGATGTAAATCCTTCAAAATTGCTAAAGGCATTCAATGCCCAATTATGAGCATTACAAACTGGGTAGTTAAAGTTCTTCCTCATTGTAGACTATGTCGGTCTTGTGAGTAGAAGGCTATGGAGTAGGAAACGTGGGAATTTCAGGGTGTGGAGGATGTTTTAGCTTTGATTTAGATGTGAGGACATACATTATGAATAGAAAAACAAACAGACATCGCTCTAAGCAATTCCATGAAGAGCATCTCAGGCTTTAGAGTTTGAATTGCAATTTAAGGAACTGCTCGGGGTGCGCTTGAATGTTTTTCTTTTCATAATATATGTGCTTACATCTAAGTCAAAGCTAAAGCATTCATCACGCCTAGAAACTGGCAGGTGGCCAACTTCAAGCATTGTACCCGCAATGTCCATCATAGTGGACAGGGATGAGGAACTTTTGCTACCAAGAGTGTAATGGTGGGAAAATACTTGTACAAATGTTTATACATATGAAATATATAAAATACATGACTATTGAAAAGAGAGTATTGGTTCATTGTACATTTTTATGCGTACACGTGTTCTGAACTTGTCAATTAATACTCTAATACCGTATGTCATTGCATGGGTTTATGTGTTTTTAGACATGGATAACTGCTTGCTTATGTGAAATATGATAATTGGAAAACTACCAATTCATTGGAAAACTCCCAAAATATTGAATATGATGTTTTATAGTGTTATTAAGGTACATGCATGTAGAGCAATTGTCATTTATTTATATGTTCACTACGTACATGCATGCACGCTTGCACGAATACTCACATGCATTCGAGGTACGTGTATGTAATTGATCAAATATCCTATTGCCAGTATACRCATTGGATTATTGAATGATTGAGTAATTTCTTCCCACTGCAAAATGTACGCGTGCAATATTTATATTAATTGCATTTTTAAAAATCATGGCTGAAAAAATTCATGTGCAAAAAAAATGAACAACAATTGCTCATTTTATTGAAATCTAGATGTACATTGTAGATGAAAATATGCGCACGAAATCAAGGAAAAAAAATCGCACTCAATTGAGTGCACGATTTTTTTTACCATGTTTTGTTATAGTGATGGAAGAGAATGTCTCTAAAAAAGCAATTGCAAGAAATTGCCTGCCAAAAATTGGCAAGCAATAGCGGATATAGTAGAGGGCCGGAGCTATTGAAGGCCATGGTGAAGTTGAAGGGTAGGTCGCATGCGTAGAAGTTTTGTTAATTAGGATATTTTTTCTAGAACGCAATGGAGATAAAAAAAATGTCAATACTCTGATTGCACATCTCTAAGTTTTGATGGCATACTTTTATGCATATGAAATCCAAAGGTAGAGTGTACATGTTGTAAGTTTGTTAGAATTGCTAAAGGCAATCATTGCCCGATCATAACCATTAGAAACTGGGAAGTTAAAGTTCTTCCTCATTGTAGACTTTGTTGGTCTTGTGAGTATAAGGCTATGGAGTAGGAGACTTGGGAATTTCAAGGTGCGGAGGATGCTTAGCTTTGACCTAGATGTGAAGACAGATATTATAAACATAAAAGCATCCAGGCGTCTCTCGATGCAGTCGTGTGAAGAGCATCTCAAGCCACAATGTTTGAATTGCAATTTAAGGAACAGCTCGGGTGTGCCTAGATGTTTTTCTTTTTATAATATATGTGCTTAGATCTAAGTCAAAGCCAAAGAATTCATCACACCCAGAAACTACTAGGTGGCCAACTTCAAGCATTGTGCTCACAATGTCCACCATAATCAATTGGAATGAGGAGTTTTGCTAGCAAGAGTGTAATGGTGGGCAATACTTGTACAAATGTTTATACATATGAAATATATAAAATACATGACTATTGAAAAGAGAATATTTGCTCATTGTACATTTTTATGCGTACATGTGTTTTGAACTTGTCATTTAATGAATGAATTCCCTATGTCATTGCATGGGTTTATGTGTTTTTAGACATGGATAACTGCTTGCTTATGTGAAATTTAATGATCGGAAAACTACCAATTCACTGGAAAACTTCCAAAGTAATGAATATGATGGTATGGCGCGTATGTATATATGCATTTTCATATTTATTTTTATTTTTTACGATATTCATAAGTTGGATTCCGTGTAATCATAAGTTCAAAAAGCTAAATTAAGAAAATTTTGGCCACATGGCTTTCATTTATGTCATAAAAATATAACTAATTCAAAATCTTAGTTTGAATCAATTAAATATTTAAATGTAATGACTTTGCATCATAATATAGAGATTTTAGAAGTATTTTCATAATCAATATCTAGCCTATTTGTGCACATGCATGCCATGCTTTWAATTTTTTACTGCATTCATAAGTTGSATYGGGTCTAATTATRGTTWACAAAACACCAAAGAAAAAACACAAAACATCCCTAGACATAGGAGTGTTTTTCTTCAAATGTTGATGACCATGCACTTTTGGAAAACAAAGACTGCATTGTTTGTATATTTTTATGTAATGTGGAATACATWTAATAAAGAACAAATTGTYTTTTACTATTTAAAATTTGAAAGTTTGTACAACACAAAAAGGGCATCTGTACAACAATGTTGAATCCGAATTTGGTGTGGGAATCAATTGTCCTCTCATAAATTTTCAATCTTTCTTTACCTCCACAGTTGAAAAGAGATCTACCGGACTTTGTGGATCCTATTGCAATTTCGTGGATGAAAGTTGAGAATTTGAAATTCTTCATTGCAATTGGGGCCATATTCTTCCTGCCTAATCGTCTATAAGTCTTGATGTGCGGTTGATAAGATTATTTTTTCATTGCTTCTTGTGTTTGAGCAAGTGTATGCTCATGTGCGCATGTGTATGCACCTCCGTGTTTTTGAGCCTTTGTAGCTCAAGTTTCTCTTTTATTTCTTCTTGTGTTTTTGCGCCACTTTGCTTCTACGCCTCTATGTTTATGCGGCTCTGTTATTTACACTTTTGTTGCTAACTTCAAACGTTTCTTGGTAAGATATACTAACTTTCTAAGTATGCATTGAAAGTCCCAAGTTTATTTCTAAGTTTTTGTTTATTTTGGTGTCAGAGTCCGTAATCATCGAGCACTAGTAATTAGAATAGAATAGTGTTGAGATAGGCTAGATCTTTCAAAATTTTCTAGGTTTTAACCCGGAAGTGGAAACGGAAACGTTTACGGAAGAAGTTAACCACGTTCCGGAAATAATTAGGAATTACGGAACTTCTGTAATTATGGATCCAGTCTGGGTCCGGAAATCCGGATAGAGACGGATTTCACAGATCTACGATTTATAGGTTCAACATTGTAGACTGTACGGTTGTGAGGCACAAGAAGGTCCCAGAATATTTAATTCCGATCCTCTGTCCGGATAAGCCAACCTAGGTTACGGTTACGGTGGCAAACACCATCTTCGAAGCAATGGAGGGGAGAGTGGTTCACTGGGGAAAAGTGATCGCTGAAATTGTTAGCAAGCTGGCGGATCATGTGAGAAAGGCTAAGCACAGTCCCATCAGTGCTTACCTTTTCCACATGTATCATCAGCATGAGGTGCTGAAGTCGGAGGAGGTGGTGGAGTACGACACCGGATGTGAAATCCTCAAATATAGGCTCCAGCCAAAACACAAGCAGGAGCAGCACGGATTAGATGAAGAGGTGATTGAACGGGCGGAATCCCTCCAAGACAAGAGGGAGAAGAAGAAACTAAGGTTGTCATACCGGACGGGTTGGAGTGATCGGACGGGACGGACGGGCAAACCGGGCCGGACAGGAGGACGGTTTGGACAGCCCAGACACTTAGCATTTCTGTAAAAATGCTAAAAGTTGAGGATTCCACGTTGGCGGTCTACGCTAGAAATCAAGGCGTGGATGGCAGTTTAAGGCGCGGACGTATCCGTTGAGGTGCAAAAGAAATCATGAAGGAGTGGATGGGTCACGCTGGGGCGCGGACGGATCCATCGAGGCGTGGACGCGTCATGACTTGAACACGTCCACGCCCTAACGCGGACCCGTCCGCGCCCTGGCAAGCACACTACCGCGCCTCGACCCTATATAAGTTCGTCCCCGCCCCATTCGTCCTCGCCCTGCATATTCCAAATCCTCCACCTCTTCATTGAGCTGGATGTTGGCATTGTGGAGGGTGCTTTTCATTCTTACGTTTGCGCCTTGCCCGATTCTTCAACAATGGCAATACCACCAGGAACTAACAAACGAGAACAAGACCAAACCAGACTAAGGCCAGGGAATAGACAAAAAAGAAATTACACGTGCTTCAAAACCCTCACAAACTTGCATTTAAGGATTGGAATGACGTGTCTGACCCGTGGAGTTTAGAGATTTGCTGCAATTACATCGAATGGTGCTACATTGACAAGGCCTTCCCAAAAGAGCGGCACAACTACCATCGTCGTTTCTTTAAAGCAAATTTGAAATACTACATTGATGAGGCCTTCGAACAATGATGCATTGAAATATATTAGGTGTTGTATGACGTGCCTACCGTAAAAAGGAATGAAATCCACCTTTTCATTGTACAAGGTGTGCATGCGGAAGTGAGATTGAATAAGCGGATGGATTGGTCCACCCTGAAGGGCACGCCATGTGGTATCAAAATACCAACACCAACGAATGGAATAATTGCAAGGGGGCTTATGAGGTATCCCGAAGGAGGGCTAGGCAGGTTCTGTACATGTATTGAGATGCCAGACACGTATGAAACAGAAGACTCATCTACGGATGACGACTCTAATGGGGCTCATACACCAATGGTATTAACCCAAAAAGAACAACAATGTGCACAAAAGCGGATGGCTGAACGTGTACTCCTTGGAGAACTTGCGGAGCAAGGTGCTCATGTATAGTTCCATGGCGTTGAGGAACTAGTGGTTGGAGTTGCTGAGGCGCAATTCAAGCACCTAATGAACCAACTATTGGAGTTATTGATGTCATGGCTGCTGCAGACACCATACAAAGCTTGAGGCTGCAATTACAAGACAAAAATGGTGAACTGCATTCTACGTATGAAGATGTGTGCAAGTTTAGGGAAGAAATCACGGAAAAGGACGAAAAAATTGCTCAGCAAGCACGTGACATAGAGCAGCTTCGGGAAGCTCTACAATTAGCACTGATGATGAATGAAGGTCAGGATCCACGAGGACATGCACAAAGACTTCCTTGCGATTCTCAAATTCCGGTGCACGATGTGCACGGTGTTGTTTCCATGTCTACTGAAGAAGGGCCAGGCTCTGTAGGCAAACTACGTGCCACCGTCAATGTACCAATGTAATCCAAAGAGTAAGGCATGGTTACAAACAATAGCTCTGAATTAAACGACTTGTGAGCCGAGAAAAAAAAATTACAAAGTCGATTGTATGCCTTAGCGGAGCAGTACTACCAATGGAAGTTGGCATGCGTGTTCAGCATCGATAAAACACAACAACTAGTAGCAAAGTTCAAGAAAATGGACCACGGCTACATTCAGCACAATCAAGAAAGGATGTTTGGCTTGACTTCTTGGGCCCTTGTGGATGATCTTTTTGATTTCAACATGGCAACCACTGAGCTCAATAGTGGGAAATCAATCATTGATTGGTCCCAACACAATTGGGATTACAAAAGTCAAGTTGGGTCACATGTTGACTACAAAGGCAAGTCGTTGTTGTAGTGGCCAAATCCTTCAAGTTTTGTGATAGATGGGACCACATGTCCCATTTGTATGAATCCATTTGGCCCTGAAGGTGGAATGCAGTTGGGCACAAGTAACCACTTGTACCATCCATTTTGCCTCATCAGTTCCATGATTGTCCATCGTCGGTGCGTAGTGTGCAGAGCTCCATTCCACAAGCGCTTGTACGAGTTGTTTGGCTTGATTCCATACATGCCACCACATTGAGAATTCAATACCACGAATGCCTCCAATCACCCTAGAAGCTGCGGAATAGACTTGGTGTGGAGCTAGAAATTGCAAATGACGTCGTTGGAGAAGACACAGCTCTCTACTGAATATAGTTGGGAGACTAACCCAAATCAAATTCTCCAAGTCTGCCACCACTTGATTCCAATGGAAGACAAGCACAGCCAAGGACAACGGAGTTTTTTCTTCCAATGCTTCAATGGCCATTAGGACGAGGCCAAAAATATATTTCGATTTGGACCTCACCCCAGGTGATGGTTGTACGGCRCTGATGGAGTCCATATCACTGATGACAACGGCATCCATATTGGAGAGGACCCTGACATGCCAAACCTCGCGGAACTTGCTATATTATCGGAATTTGAGTGGAGACAAACGTTTAGAAATGAAAGGCTCGATTTCCTACTTGAGCAACACAACCCGAATACACGCCAAACTCTGGAAAGCCTCAAGCAATTGCA
Organism: Pleurozium schreberi; assembly: GCA_006891605.1. Lineage (NCBI taxonomy): Eukaryota > Viridiplantae > Streptophyta > Bryopsida > Hypnales > Hylocomiaceae > Pleurozium > Pleurozium schreberi. The sequence goes on from VACF01001958.1 coordinate 218,150, forward strand.
AATAATGAGGGCCATTTTGGAAGAAGAGAGTTCAGCAAGGAGAACTCGATCTGCGGTTTGTAGACTTCAACTAGGCTCCGGCAAAAATTCTCCCATGGAGCAAGGTATACACGACAATGAGGCTGGACCCAGTGGCCATGCAAACAGTCCAATGAACATCGACTAAGTGCATTTTCTAGTGTGGTAATTACTAATTACCAAAGCATATTTTGCGTATAGACTTAGGCACTTATCATTACCAATGTTTATACAATTGCTACTTTGGCATTTCAGTTCCTTTAGTACTACCAACAACATTAGACATAGTCCCGGAAAATGCATATTTTATCATGGAAAACGTGCTATATACTTTTCCAATTTTGTACTACATGTTGCATATGAAATCCAAATATTCAATTTTTGAATTTTTTTGCATGATGCGTGTATAATTCCTAAACTAAGAACATGTTGATAAATACATTTATAAACTTAATCTAGTTTCTGATTATAAAGATTTCAATGTGAGGAGTATTTTTTTTTTAAATTAGGAAATGTAGTGCAATAAGGAAAAATGGGAGTAAGCAATTCTTATTTAAATGAACACAATATTAGGAATGAAAAATATATATTCTCGGTCATCGCCAGGCATTTCTTTGCACACACTTGTTTCTTGGACATCCTGCCCGCCCTAATCAAGTAATCATTCATTCGAGCAAACTAAGCGGTTTAGGGTAAAAAACAAATCGCTTGTGGATGTTGAGGAGGTCCATGAATTATAATTTTCATTTAGTAATATCAATTATTTCATTTTGAAAAAAATGCATATACAAATTTATAATTTGTTGGTATGATCTAATTTGATTGATGATGGCTTTGTACTCCTTCTGTTTCAGTATACTTTTATAAATTTGAGGCAATCTTTTATTTCTCATTTTTAAAGATTAAAAATATATTGTATTTTTCTTAAATCCAAGACCGAAAAAATGAAAGGGGGGAAAAGCACTATTTGTGTAATCACGCTCATATCATTTTCCTTCTTTGGAAGCTTTAATTGTTGCCTAGAAAATTGATTATCCAAACTTTTATAATCTTAAAATGCAACGGTCAATATGTTATGATAATTAATTCCACACATTATACTATCATAGACATAGTAGTACTTTTTTTGCACGCTTCTATTAATCATTTCAAATACCAGTCTGAGACAGAAAACAATACCAAAGACCAAAGTGGGATTGTTGAAAGATTCAATGGAATATTTCATTTTCAAAATATTGTTAGGCCTTCCAACGTTTAATTGCTAAAGAAAACTACCTTGTGAAGTACATGCTCAAATTCTTATGAATTTTGTCCAAACATTTATGCAGTACTCTAATATTGTATCCCAAATCCATCTAAGATCCCTTGGCACAAGTATACTTATCTACTTGAATCCACGAATTTTAATGATATTTGACCACTATTGCATGTTTGTTTTTTGTTTTTTTCTTGAAACACATGGACACTACCGCGATTCCTTTTCAAATTCAATCCTTTGTAGCTATTTATCTCAAAATTAACCCCTAAAAGACCAACATGCATTTTTTGGCAACATAGAAATTTGGGGCAGGTACGTGTCATTAGAGATTTGCATATTTTGGGCTTAAACTTCAATAGAATGTGAGGACAAGGAATATCTTTCATATGCACAAATTTCATGACATTCGGAAATATGAGTAAAAAGTTATTGCATAATATGTTGTTTGTTTCTCAACTAGGGCAGTTTGGGCAATTCTAAAGAAAATCACTTTTTTAAGAAATAAACACTTGAAATTTGTTCTTCAAATTCATATGTACTCTAAAAGCTTTGAATCATTGCATTTCAATAGTTGAGAAAAACGTTATGAGGCTTTTTAGTTTGCGAGCAGTTTTGGAATCCCTACACTAAATAAAACTTTGAAGTCCTTTATTTTACTGAAATTTCAATTTTTTTGAAAACAAATAATGCTATTGGATGTAGATTGTTTATTACAACAATTCTATCGTTTGAATTGGAGTTTTTTAATTTTATAACTAATTTATTAACAATTTAGTACTTTGAATCATTCTCTACTTCTTTCTACTTACAATTTCTTTCCTATATGATGTACAACTCCAAATGATCTGAAAATTTTCATGTATGTAGCCAACTGGCTCTGAAGAATGAATCCAAAGAAGAACAACCATTTTGGACATTTTTTCATAATGATCTGACCTTGTGAAGTGCAGTTGCCTGTTTTTTCACAGGGCTAAAAAAGGTTTTTTGCCACTTCAAATGCTAATATCTTGCAATCTACATGGTGGAAGTTTTTGAAACTCTTTCCACATATTCTCAAACTAGAGTAATACAAGATCCTTTAGTTACATGTGTCAAAAAAAGATATTTTTATAAAATTTGGTACTTGTACTAGAAATGGCAATTTTGAAGCATTTTTGGTGAGAACATAGTCAAGGAACTTTAGGGGTTAACCCTTTAGTGACTGGTCGACCACTTTTGGATTGATTTTTGGACTGTTAGTCCAATATTGTTCAAAATACATTTGATCACAAAAATTTCAAAGAGGAATGCAATTAGAATGTCTTTGTGCGGTTCAAACAAAACCAATTTCAAGAGATATAGGAACATTGATAAATTAGCTATGAGGTTGCAAACTCAAATGGACTGGACCTTCAAATGGGAAGTGTTCAACAAAAATACAAAATAAAATCAACCAAATTGTGAGATTTTTTTGTAACTTGATGTCTTGGCAAGGTATAAGTGTTGCTTTGTAATCTCATAAATGCCCAAAGTAAACTTATGCATTGGTATCTATGTAGTGCAAATTCTAAAGGGTCATTCAAGTCATTGATTTTTGAGAATTAAGGAAAGCAACTCAAACTCCAACAAGGGTCTAGAAGCAAACATGATTTAGCGGTACATTTCACTTTCTTCAATGTACCAAATCTGTACATTTTAGAAGGGTATTTGTTTTGATGATCATAGATGACCATTTTTTGTGAACTTCAAAAATTTGTAACTAATTTTGCAAGCTTGAAGAAATATGAAATGACTTGGGTTAGATGCCTATTTTACTTTTTTTTTGAGGAAAATTTACCAAAAAAATATTTAAAGATGTTTCGCCTCCCCCAAATTCAATTTTATCCCTTAAATGGTTGATTTATGGACCTCCTACCTTATTTATAGCAATTTGTACTGTTGGATGAGTTTGATTTTCTATTAAATTCAAGAATCTCCCTTATGGAAACACCTTGTACTATTTGATTTACGACTACATCTTTAGAGTGGCCACAAAATTCATTCACTTGAAAAACTATGCCCGCCCCCAAAATCAACCCCGGTTGCTAAAGGGTTAAAGCCTTCAACACTAAGTTCTAAAAAGTATGAGGTGGTTATGATTTGTTTTTGTGAACTCGAAGGAGTACATCCCAAGTAGGTTTTGTTTTGAAGAATAAAAAAGAATTCCCTCACCTCAAAATGAGGCAATCAAACACCTTGTCTTTTACTAGGAATCCTAATCGTTTGGGATTCTCTTCATGCAAATTTGGACCTACAAGTTTGGAATGACGGATTCATTTTCTAAATATTTAATTTTGAGTAAGTTCTAGTTCTCAAGTGCGTGGTGAAGGCAAGTAGTAGAATTGGGGCCCCAAAACCGGAGCCACAAGCTTCCAATGATTGTCTTTTAACTCGAGAAGTGGTTGGATCCTTTAATATAGCCATTGACCTCCATATTTTGTCCAACCTCAAAAGAAGTGCTCGTTGCATTAATGCCCTCTTCCCTCTCCATGGGAGGGAAGAATCGCATGAGCGTTTCAAATGTTTGTGCTGAATTACAGTTTACCACGTTGTCCTCCTCCGCATCCACGCTCTAGATTGTAAAAAAAGTCCAGGCGTCCGCGCCCCCTGTAGCCGTCCGTGCCTAGAAGTCCTCGCCCGAGCAGTTGGGCGTCCGTGCCCCATCCACACGTACCTGCTCTTCCGACGCGTCCGCACCCCGTCTACGCGTCCGCATCCTAGCGACACATCTGCGTCTAGGCRTCCGCGCCCCCTCCATGCATCCACGCCCATGCGTCCACGCCCTGTTCACGTCCTCGTTTGCAGACAGTTTTTAAAAAACCCTATCTGCCTTGGCTTGTCTCCGCCCTTCCACAAGAAGTCCACGCCCTTGCACTCCTTGGGTATAAAGGCAAACCTTTTCATTTGAAATCCCTACATTTATCATCTTGGCCTCATCATCTTGGACTTCTATTCACTTTGAGCTCCTTGTGAGTCTACTTGGGTGGCAAATGGCCCTGGTTTTTTGCTGAGGTGATGGAAAAATTAGTTCAAGTAGTGGATTGGTGCTAACTATTGTTTTGTCTTGTCCATTTGGTATAATACATTTGCATGTGTTGTGAACGCAATGGGAAGTCAACAACACCAAACAAAAAAATGGAAACCTTGGTATAATTTCTCTGAGAATGGGAATAAAGTGAGTTGTGTTTTTTGCAATTTGACATTTAGCTATAAACGCGAGCACAGTTTGGCTCACTTCGAATATGGCGTGAAGTCCGAGAGGACAATTTGTCGTAGTGCGCCGCGACATGTGCGACACCGATTTGCAAATTGTGCGAACTTTGTCCCGCAATAATTGAGTCCCGAGGACCTGTACAAAGGAGAATCAATTCCGAGTGGTCCATCAAGAGCAAATCCAGTCGCAAGTTCAAGTCAATCCACTCAAATCAAAGTGATGGGAGGGGACCTTGGTGGAGACCAAGCTGAAGGGGCTACTATCCTTGAAGGAAATGCTCCAGTACAAAGGTCCGAAAGTCTTGCAACATTAAATTCCACAAGATCTAGGACATTACAGCAACAACGCATGAGGGATGCTTTGGATGTTGCTAAGAGGAAGGAGTTGAATGAGAAGTGGGCATCGTTTTTTTACAAGGCGAGTGTGCCATTTAATGTGGCAGGGAATCCAGCATTCATTGAGGCTATGAGGGCAACCTCAATGGAAAGCTTTGAATATAGTCCACCTTCTTATCATCAACTAAGGACTAAGTTCATTGAACCCAAGAGGTTGCAGGTCAAGAAGCAAATCGAAACCAAAGTTGGTTTTGCAGTGAAGCATTACGGGGTGACAATATGCACTGATGGCTGGGATGACGTAAACCGGAGGCCCTTAATGAATGTGATGATGTTGTGCTCCACCGGTGATGTATTTTTGGAGGCCGTTGATACTACCAARCAAAGGAAGTTGATGCTCTACATAGTGGACTAGATGAAAGTATTCATTGAGAAAGTGGGTCCGAAACACGTTACGCAAGTTTGTACGGATAATGCAGCAAACATGCTTGGAGCATTGGACGATATCATTCTAACGTACCCGCACATTTTCAAGCAGGGGTGCACGGCACATGCTTTGGATCTTTTGTTGGAAGATTGGACCAAAATAGTAGAATTCAAAGATTTAATTGAGTGGGCAAGAAGATTGTGCCACTACATTTGAAAACATCACGTGACCATGTTTGTTTTTCGGGAGTTGAGTCCGAACAAGCAGCTCGTACACTATTAGAAAAAGTTGACCAAATTAACAAAAATATTGACACTTTTTTGTCAATCTGGTCATTGAAATGATTTACGCGATAAACTCCATTTTTTTGGTTAATCTCGTTAAAACCTCTAACAAATTTTTGTTAAGTTTGGCACTGCATTCTTTATTTTCACAAAGAYTGAGTATACAGTATTAACTGTAGAATWAATCCTTCYAAGTAGATTGCAAATATAAACTTCCCAGAAATTCATAATTTCTACTAGCATTCAAATTGCATTCTTCAATATACCAGTTTCTTACTAGCTGCAAACATAAATTCATTAGACACATGTTTGAAAACCCAAAATCCACAAAAATCGTGTTAATTTCTTTCCCTGCACTTAAAGACATATGGGCTTTGCATGAAAACAATGGGTTTTTTTAAAGGAAATAATACTTCATGCAATTTGAGCATCAACATACAATGTTGTCACTGATGCAATTACATGCTAAAGCAGGCATCCTGCATCCATATAAGCATATGTACTCCATGTGACACATAATTATGTAGTTTCATCACTTTCTTTTAGTTTCAATCACTTTTATTGAAAGAAAGACTATTAAAACTTCATTCTTTCTATAAGCCTCTATAATACTTTTGCCTCACACATATGCCACTCATTGACATACCTGCATCTTCCTGCCCCAATTCCATTTTCAAAAGCACCTTTGTTACTCCTAGTTATGTATAATAAATGATTTATTTATACCCTTCTTAAGCACTCCACCCCACTCACCTGACCACATTCAAATTCACTCTGCTTACACTAGACATTCACCTGCACCTACTCTACTTATCTAGATAATCTTTCCATCTTAACATATTCTTCTTGCTTGGCTTCAATACATACAAACACCTGGACAACATCCTTCCTTATGATCCTGCACAAAAACACCCAGCACAAGCAGGTTAGAGGGGACACATTGGCCATGCTGTGTAACCAAATCATTTTATTAAAACATCCATTTCTAAAATCCAAAAAACAAACGAGATTTCCATGCATAGGAAAATTGAATACACATTTGCCAACCACAGATGGCTTGGTAGGGGACGGACACGACATATCAAAACTTATTTCAAACAATGACATGATAGAAATGGAATACTCTTTCTCTTTAAAATTTTGAATATACTTCTAGTACTTTTTTTACATTGAGCATCCTAAACATTTATGTAGAACCCAACATTCCTGAACAATTGTACACACATACAAATGTACTTGGTCTACATAGCTTCCGATTTCATTACCCATTTATATTACTTTTACTTTCAAGGCAAATGAATTTTTTATGTATTTTTTTCCACACATGCTCGTCTATTGTGGCTTCAACTTTCAACGAAGTACTTCAAAACTATGCCATGATAGAATCTGCACTTCAATACTACACTTTAAAAAATATTTTTTGTACCATGATGCCTCTCATGATGCCTTTGAGTCTGTACTGATGCTACTATAATTCAGAAAAAAAATTTACTCCCACTCTCTTTCAATAGACCCTGTCCAATATTTCCCACAAACTACCCTAATGTGTATTTGACAAATCATGCACATGTTAATTCTAATGATTTCCATATAACTAGTTCTATTTGATATAATTTGGTTTCACATACAATCTCTCCACGATTTTTTTATCCACATGARTATCATAACAACATTCAAACAACAATCACACTCTCACTATTTACTTCAAAGTTTGGACTACCATAAGTTCCAAGGCATAATAATCAGTACTTCCAATCATGAAAAACTAAGATTCATTGAAAAAAGAAGTCATATCATTATATGTGAAAATATCAAATTTTAAAAACGTGTTTTCACATGTCGAAACCTAATGAAGTTTAATCTAGTCCACAAATTAAATGTCCGTTACGGGTTCATTTTGACACACTTCATCTCTAGACCAAYAACACAGTTCTTGGAAATCTTAAATCCCTATTAACCTTATTACATAGCCTTCTTGAAGCATATGATGCTAGGCAATAAAATTATTTTTCATTTGATGAAATATTGAAATAAAAAGCTAAGGAAAGTGAAGCTCCTGTACCTTGCAACTCAGCTTTCAATACAATGTTTACCATTTCATCTTAACACTACTGACATGCACTTGGTCTTCATATTCTTTACAAAATTAAATCAAATTTGGACCATGCTCAGACAGTCCAACAGAGCTATTAATATCAACATACATGTTTTTGTTTGTAGGTCCTTGTCATGTTCTTGCAATATGACTCTCCTTCAATATATATTCTAATTAAAATGATAAAAGTGAAGAGGGCAAACAAAATTTTTAACTACCTCCAATAATTCTGAAGTAAACTTCTACAATTAATGTACACACAGACAATACTTTACGATAATGGCAATAAGCACATCTCTTTCATACACAAAGCTACTACCATGGCCTCCTACAGATTTCAGGCATACAAGAAACTTACTCACGATATGCTTCTATGTGTGACGCATTGTCCAATATGAACTCATGCATGGCCTTCCTTGTTTCCTCTGACAATACCTTCAACTTCTCCTAGCCCTCCAATATCTTGTCAACCATTGCCGGGTCCTCTTTGTCATCCCACACTCTTTGTGATGTGAGATTGTAGTGAGACATGCACTCTGTGATGAAACCCAACGCTTGCTCACTTTGATAACCTTGAGCAATGCACCCTTCTGGTTTGGCGAAATTTCAAACGTACCCTTTCAATGTCTTGAAGTAACATTTGTATGGGTACATCCATCTCATATGAAYAGGTCCACAAATAAAAAKCTCTTCCACCAAGTGATTTGGCATATCTRACATGATGTCAAAAAAMGAAGGAGGCATTTMTCTTTCCATCATGCACATAGTTTCAGYTGAATCTGCCTTCAATTGGTCTTTCTCATCCATGTTCATTGTTTTTGCACACAACTTCCTGAACACCCTACTGAGTTGTATAATTGCTCCTGCAAGAGACTTGTTAGACACCTTCCTGTAACACAAAGGTAATATTTGTTGAAGAAGGACATGGAAATCGTGAGAATTCAGTCCACTCAATTTGCCTTTGCTTATTTTTGTAAATAGAGCTGATATATAATGCGTTGGTGTCCTCAAGTTCTTTAGCACTTGTAGGACCTTTGCTTTATCTCCTGCTGACAATACATAAGATGCATCCGGCATATGCAACCTATTAAGATTTGGACCCAATGCTTGTAGATGTAGATGCGGTCGAATGCCACGTGCTTGCATGTCAGCTCTTATAGCTGGAGAGTCTTTCTCACCAAAGGATGTCCTCAAAATGTTCTCTGATAAGTTCTTCTCACAATGCATTACGTCCAAAACATGGCGGATGAGAAGATCCTCCAGGGATTCAAAACAATATACAAAACCATCACATGTAAGAATTTTTCTGTAAGRTGTCACACAGAATTAAAAATTTATTGTACTGATCACAACGGGACAATTATGGTGTCTCATTCACCATGTCAACAACCTACATCTAATAACGTTATAAACTACTTAGCAAAAAATATTCGGATTCTAAATTATCTTTCTACTTCATGTTTCAGTCTTCAGTTGCATAGTCTAGGGTTTACTTGAAGCCTTCACTCCTACATAARTGTACTGGCAAAGCTTTAACATACTGCCAAAACATGTACATAATACACATTTAATGCTTTCTACATGCAAACCCATTGTGAAACTTTTGATTTTCATGGTAGCCACTGATCGCCATAAACACTTAAAAAACCTGTGCTACTAGTACATGACTCAGTTCTGGGTTGGGCTATAAAAAGAACTTCAACCTTTAAAATTCCTAAGTTTTAAAAAATTCAATTCACTTCAACATTGAATTCACTACAGTTCTCAAGTCCCTTTTCATAACATAACTCCTTCAGCTCACTTTTGCATTACTTCCTTACTATGATCATGTGCATACATATCATGATTCAAATCCACTTCATGCAAAATACTATTTTCAGACAGTTATTGCAGTCGACTGTTCAGATTCTTTTATGAGATTAAAAGCTACTATACTGCAGACATCATGCTCCACGGATTTCAGGCAATCCAATAGGCACAAGTGTTTCGGTTGTTAATGAAATCCATTTACTGAGACGTGCATTTAATTAGAGAAGCTTTTAACAACTTACTCTGCAAATTGCTGTAAGGCTCATGTATCAATGCTCGCTACTCTGCTAAAAATGACAACTACTTCTTCATCTCATTTATTTTCTTCATAAACATTATTTCCTCTAAACAATTGCAGCTTGCATATAGAAATTACAATAGGTTCTTTTCTATGTCCTTTAGGTGCACGACTAAATCTTCATAATTGTAAATCAAAACAAACAGTCTATGCAATTGCTCACAGTATGGAATGCAAATTGAAATTATGCATGCATTGGAACCTTGCATTTGAAGACATGAGTTGGAGATATACAGAATTGGCATGTCCAAAGCAATTATATGAAAAGTACTAAAAGAAACAGTAAAACATCAACACATACCTTCTTTGTTGCTATTTGTTAACGAATTAGGAAGCTACAGCTCCAAATCTTTCTCAAAGTCTGCAATAACATTGTCCAAATATAAGAACATGAAAACAAGAGCCCTCAAATTTGCACACAAAAAACACTCCTAACAACTACATACATGTGCTTCTACCATGTTCAATTTTCTACAAGTCATTTTCACAACAAGATTTTCACGCTGTAGAATTTATCATAGTTGTTGACCTTTTATTCATGTACCACGAAGTAAGTTTCCTGCACTGCCACACGGTCACATGGGCGATTCTTACGGTCATAACTAAAGTCCCAAATTACAATTCCATACTACTCTTTTAGAAAATTTGCCTTTACTTAGTTTTATAGGAGAACGTCTGACTCCCTGAGCATGGCTAAAAGTTGCTTCCTCATTTGTGCATTCTTGTCACGGCTACTCATTCCCAGCTAGACAACTAGACCGCACTAAGCTGTACTGCAAATGTGGAACAAATTCACAAACTCCATAGCAATGTTCATTTCCCTGCCACAAATTAGTGTTATTTCCAGCCACATTGTCATTTCTGCTTTCTTTATGATCAATGAATTCCACAGAATCCATTAATCCCTCGACCTTTGTCACCCAGGTTTTCTAAGAAACAAAGTGTTAGTTAGAATTGTTTGAACATTTATCTTAAAAACACATTCAATGACGTCTTCATCATCAATGACATGCACATTATTGAAACGGAGCCAGTAGCTTCAAATGTATTGAATGATTAATCTCTCATACCTTTCAGCTTCCTAGAGCTTTCATAACCTTCACCAATTTCAAGTTCAACATTTTTCAGGATACATTTTCCACTCTTCCCGAATACACAAAAAATCACTATTTCTGTGTAATGTCAACAAGTAAGGCTTGAGAGAATACTCACAATGAATACAATGGTCTGTTCATTCAAGTGTGCCCTTCGGGCCCCGGCTGCCTGCACGTCTTGTACAGTCTTCGAAAGTACTTGCAAACTTTTTTAAAAGGTTGTACGGTGGAATTTAGATATACTGAAACCTGTATGGATTGCTCATTTTCCTACTTAAAACACATCATTACTTAACGTACGGCTGCGCATGTACTAGTAAGGTTAAGGAAAACATTTGATTTTGAAACGTCTGATCATCATGAAACATGAAAGTGATCAAACAAAATATTTCAACGACGTCAACATGCACAGAAGATGGCCACACAATGTGACAAGAAACATAATCTACTTCAAAGGTGAATGGGCTATCAGAAGCCATTGTTGATCTACTTGAACATCTCCCACTACAGAAAGTTTTGCACTTTTGCTATATCCCCTTCTGATGAAATGTGGAGCAGTAATTACTGAGAACTTGGAATGACATTGACACTCCGGAAGGTCAGTGAAACATGCTATACACAACTTCATTTGGTAGTGGTAACCGTACAGGAAACATTCAGTCACCCAACATTGTGAAGTCATGCACGTCTGTTTTACCTGTGACAACATTTCTCCTCAAACAATTTCCTTGGAGCTCCGGTTGAACTTTATCATCTAGACTCACCAACACAGTCGAATGAAAATAAAAATGGCCATTGTTTAATGAAGTGAAACATAAGGTCCACAATGTACCTGGCTCACAAGTTGGAAAGAACAATTTAATTTCTTTCTGCCTAGCTCGGAAGCTCCAAATTCTTGACTAGCAGTTCTGACGACTGTAATTGATCTGGAAAACATAAAAGGTACATGTTTATTAATTATGAAGATTGACCATCCCAACGGCTCAAATTCTAACCTACAGTGACGTGAATTACCTACTGCTTCTTCATTGAAGATGTCAATAAAATGTCCAAGATATGTTTCAGTTGAAGTAGCAAGCACATGAATTTCAATAGCTAAGTAATCACTATAGACTTCTTGGCCATTGCCAGATTTTGAATACCAAGTTCAGAATTTTGTCAATTCATGGTTAGAAAGCCGTTCTGATACCTCTAACTTGAAATGCATAAGAAACAGAGGTTCAAATCGATTACTTAAAAATTCTAATCATAGTAATAATATTTGGAAACATTGCTAATCTTCAAACAATCATGATTAGTTAAAACTGATTTTATGGTACATGAATGTTTTAATTCTGAAAAGGAATAGGTACTTTGTGGTCGTCTACCCAGCACACAAATAACCCTCTTCATCCTATTGTTTGAATGTAAAGTAAAATTATAATAAAGAAAACAAAAGAATTGCAAAGCTGCTCTGGATGTACTGATTAGCAATGAAAGCTGATAGAACATGGACAACAAGTTCACGCTCTTCACAAATAATTGACGCATCCAACAGAAGCACTTCTTTTTATTCACAAATGCCATTCTCTCCAACAAAGGTATCACTAGAAATAACAACACAAACTGTTAAATAGGTAGGAAGGACGCACTGCTGTTGTGAAAGTTGCATATATATTAATATATTATCATATCCCACGGCAATTCAATCTGTAATTATTGARATAAGTGACGCAAGTTTTTGCATGTTATGTTCTTAAATGGCACTCAGTTCTTTGCACTGTCAAAGTCAATGAAAATCAAAATCGAGAATGCAATCACTAGCAATCTTGGTGTAATTAAAGCACAAATCATTATTGATGTATATTGCTTACTCTGAAGGGCAGTAATTGCAACACGAACTTGGAAGATAAGAGTTGCTTCCACGGAGACAATGCAGCCATGTGGAATTTCGAGAAGCAGAATATCCAATTGCCGGCCTCTCGGTTTGAAGTTTTCCAGTTGGTGAAGGAGAGCGTAAGAACTAGCGCACTGTCATTGAGGTCTACTGTGCACGACCTGGAGGAAGTAGAAATTTCAAATACACAACATACCGATTCCTTCAGAAATTGAGGTTCTCCGCTTACAAGTCATCGTCCACAACAAGAAACGCTTACACAACGCCCTCCACCATGAGAACTCAGTGTGAGCAAGTCCAAACAAAATCTAAATGCCAGGCAGCTTGTGCGTGCCTTGTTTCCTTGACAAAAGTAGGTTCGCCACAGTATGTTGAAGTGCGTAGAATTACCAGGAAGTTCGATTGATTGTTTTTGGGCGGCCATGGCGGCTGCTTCAATTTAGCGGCTACTTTGTGCGATTTTGCGGTGAAGGAACTTGGAAAAGCCAAGTTAAGAGGCATGCTTTCTTTAAATGCCTATCTATAGAAAGCAAGAATATTTCACGATACGTGGCCGCATCCACTTTACAAGTCCTGCAACTTCCAAATTTGTATGTTAGAATCTTCAGAGAAGCCCCGAAAACGTCGTTTGTCCTCCAAAAGATATGCGGAAGTCTAAGACAAATTATACTAGAGGAATTATCTAACACACAAACCCAATAAGTCGCAATGCAAGATGAAAGATGCCAGATGCAAGCGCAGTAGACCTTCTGATTTTAGTCAATCCATTAGAAAAAAAGACAACATCTCCATTGCCTTGAAACCTGTGCTTTAGCAGCAACCCTAATGTGGCCAAAATGGATGAAAAATTGTTGTCATAAACGTTTGCTGGCAGGGGGCCCAAACCATTTTTTTCTTCAGCGCTGTCTCAGTCTAGTGCCTTGCACAGTGGAAGACCACCGGGGAAACAAAGACTCGTGTATACGTTCAATAGGGGCAACACTTGATTCTGTATTTGCAACTACTCAAATTTTTTCAAGTTGATGAAGTCGTCACTACTTATTTTTATCGTATTTGTAATTGCTTAATGGTTATAGTAACACGCAATGATAGCATTTGTTGAGGGCACTTGGGGTTCTCTAGTCGCTCATCTTTTGCGGTTGTAAAAATGCAGGTATGACCATTTGAACAAACGTGCTTTAGAAGACGCCGACCTATATGCCAGGATTGGGAGAGTTAGAACTCCGTCACGCACACCCTCATCCAACTTAGAAGGGGATGTTGTAAAGTTTCAGAAAGGAGAAAGTGAAGAAACCGGGGACATTGCGGAACGTCCAGAACTTGTTGCTCATTCTCATTTGAAACTAGCGGCAGAGGTGCCATTTCTGCAGTTGCCCATACTGCTGTCGAGTGACACTAATGAAGATTTTTGTTGATGCGCTGAAGTGCCTGAGCAGTGTGAATTATTAGAGCTCTGCAAAATTGATCAGCCAGGTGAAGAGGATGAATGCCTAGCGACGTCCTTTGACACCGTTGCCTCTGGCTCTGACTCTGACTTCCATACAAGCGACTGCAAAAGTGAAACGCAAAACAACAGTATTGGAAGTTCCGAAAACAACGTTGACATGGAAGAAGATAAACGTGTGTCGTGCTATTTTGATTTGTAAAAATCAACATAGGAGCTTCAATAGTTGATCTACGGCCTCCAGAGATTCTGACCACCATGGTCATAGAATCTCCCCCTGAAACTACCTCGGCATATTTCACTGTGGTATCTCCCCGAAAACCCAATGTCCGGCCATTGTCAACATTGACAACAAAGTGTGTTTCATCTATATTTTCCATTAAGTTCTCATCTAAAACACCGGATTGAAACCCCCTCTGCAATACTCCTAAATGAAATGCAGTTTGCATTTTAATTTGAAGTTCTTTCTCAAGACTACAAGAGAGCCTGCCGCRTTGTGATAGGAATACAATGTTATGTACTCCCATAAACTGTTGAATCCAACTATGACACAATTTGCTGGTGAGCAATTTGTGGTCTACAGGATCAGTGGATTGAACGGTATAAATTGATTGTGGCCCCAGTAACACCTCTAGAGCCAAGTCTAACAAAATTTTGGAAGAAAATTTCACACCAGATTTTCGAAGTCCTTCGAAAGCCTCCAAGACCCTTGGATACAACCATTGAACCCAATCGGAGCGTTTCTTGCCACGTCCTGTCTTGGCTTTAAAGTGGAGTCTCTTCCGTTTGCCAATTTGATTGCGATTGCACGTTAATTGTGATTCTTCATCAACTTCAATGTAGTTGCCTCGTTGTTGCCACCATCGTGTAGCTCTCACATAATTGGCAGCTTTCTGACCCCAAAAGTGTTCAGGAAAAGCTTGAATAGTGCGTCCATTGAGGCCAGCAATTCTGTGAATTGCTTCATCGTCTATCATCCATGCAATGACTGTTTTTCAATTGTGAAGAGTAGAAACTTGTTGCAAACGTTGTGAAGAAGTGTTGATAGGAAGATCATGAAGAGGTGGACGATCTGCAAAATGACATGTAGAAAACAAACCATATTTAAGACAATTCTTCCTCAATATATTATTCAAGAAGTATTTGCTCTTAAGCATCTTTTAAATTAAATACCATATTACATTAATTCAAAATTGAATTAAGTATTAAATTTAGAATGAAATTGAGGGTTCAAATTGGAATTCAAAAAGTCGAGAACTAAAAATTTGATTGACAATTGAAAATTGAAAATTAAATGAATCAATTGAGATTTGAAATTGAAAGTATTGTGATGCTTATTTAATTTAAATTTGAAGTTACCATAAATTCTAATTTGCAATTTGCAATAATTGTGAAATTATTGTAGTGACCTCATGAATTTGAATAAAGAGTATGATACTATAGAATTTAAACTTAAAATAAAATTGARAATGTAAAACAAACTTCTAAATTTATATTCAAAAATACATTTGACGTTCAAAAGAAAAATAAAAAACAAGTTCTTGAAGTTTGGATGCTAACATATGAAGCAAGCAATTGCAATAATTCATTGGATTTGAGGATTTAGTCAAATTTTCAAAATTATATGGATAGAATAATTTTTCATGCTTGAACATTTTGTTTAATTTCAATCCACATAATGAAGATTTTATGAGTTCATTGCAATATGTCAAAGTTGGAACAAGTGGCAGGACTCATTCCTCTCGCGCACCGTCGATTTCTGACTCTAGCAAACGTGGTCATGAAAAAAGTGACATAATGCCGATGATACAGAAAATCTAATCAAGGAAAAAGAAGTATGTTTGACTTCAAGTATGTAGCCTTAGCTTGAGTTGGAGGTGCTATTTCTTTCACAGAAATTGTGATTGAAAGAGTGACTAATTCGGCGCATGACTGATTCATTGTATTCAGGTAGGAGACGCGGTGGGAAAATCAAAAGCAGGAAGGCCAGGGCAAGCGAAAGCACATGGAAGACGTGGTCAAGGGGGCATTGATCAATAGAAAGCAAATGACTAAAGAAAGAACAATCTCAGTATGTAAGAGCAGTAAATGAGCAAGAGATTTGTGAAAGGTGTGTCTACAGGAGGGACATAGTAAGTGCTTGATGTGTTGAAAATGATTTAGTGAGGGCTTTGTTGTTGTTAGTTTGTTTCTACATTAGCATACCAAAGTGTGTAGTGCAATACTGCCTAATATTGTATGTGAAGTAGTTCTCTTGCGTTTGTCCATGGAACTTAGACCAACATGTATTGCAGAGAACATCATTCTTGGTGTTCCATGACGGAAATAGGTTTGTTATTGTGAATAGAAATAATATAGATGAAGCTGCGTGTGAGGTCCTTTTTTTTGTTCATGTGTTTCTAGGATTAGTGTCTTCAAGTAATATGGTGTTGGACTATGATCAGTAGTTCAATAGTAAAGATGATCACATTGTTTAATGATATGCAAATAGCAACTATTGTGAATGCCAATGGTTTCAGTAATTCAAAGAGTGGGAGTGAACAACAGGTAACAACAAAGAAGGAATACATGAGAATGGGGTCTGAGTAACAAAGTACTTCAAAGTTTTCATGCATAGGTAGAAGTATATATCATGCTATCCATACTTCTGAACATGCATTGAGGAGGCCCAGAGATGAACAATTCTCATATTGGAGGTTAAAACTATTTGAAGCGTTTCAAGAAATAGACACCCAATGTGTCCAGCATAAAAATCGCCCACTGGTATTTTTTTTTAAGTCTTACTAACCGTGCTCTTTTATTTGCCCTCACGTAATATGTGAATATATTTGCTTGTTTGTTTTCTACTTTCTGAAAATTATATGTGCAGACTAACGTGTAGGTCATCGTTTTTTGAAGATTCATGTCTCCATAATGTTCGAAAAAATGAGAGACCCTTGGACTAAGATAAAGTAATGAAGCCTGTAGATGTAAGTTACCATCGCAAACATGATGATGAAGGAAGGGGGACCGCARAAATGGCGGTTTTGTCGATGCCCAACTGTACTTCATGAGTACCCAAAAGTGATCCTAATATAATAATGTGCATGGCTGGTGATAATAGTTGACTGAAGTGCAGTGGCATGTGAAGGTGTACGGTTGAGAAACTCGGATGCTTCTAGCATCCCTTTTTTACATCAAGATTTTTGTGTTGAATGTTGAAGGTCAAGTACATGGAGCAGTGATAATAAAAATGTGGAAACTCAAACGACGATGTTGTTGAGTGGAATATGACTCGCAGTCCCTCGGCCTTCATCTAGTTCTTTTGAGAAGAAAGTGTTGGTGAAGTCAGACATGACAATATTAATTTCAGGTCTGAGAGCAGGTATTTTTGCATTGCAAGAACAGGAAATGTATTTGACTTCTTTGCAATTGAATAAAATCATTTCCAGAATTGGTATCTCTTCGAGTGGAGTTGATTATCTTTTAGTTTATAGGATTCCTGTACTTCACACCATACATTCTACATATTTATTTACTCCTGTGTTTCTCAGAATTTTTTGAAACTGAAGAGTATTGTGGTTTTTAGTTTTGAGTAATTTTTTTGAAGTTTTTAATTATTTTTCAAATAGTTTATAAGTTGTGCACCATAGGCATCAACAGGAAGTATACGTAGCCAAATTTTTCTAAAGCTGAGGTCAATGATTGAAGGAGTAGAGGAACTTGTGGTTTTCAGTATGTTGGGATAGTGTGATGGTGAAGGAATATGGAAATTTTGAAGAAGGAGCAGTATAAGCTATTTTGCGGTCATCCGTGGAAGTGTCCGTGGATGAGTTATTTGTTTTTAATTATTGCAAATTATATTATGAGTAGGAGCACTGATTTAGCAAAACATAACCATTTGTATTAGAAATGAAAATCGGGATAGTGCCATTTTTTATTGAAAGAAGTAGACGACATCTTTCTTATATTGCAAGGGATGTTTTTTCAGGAATAATTTTCATCCTTAACAATGCAGCAACAAAGTCAACAAGTGCACAGTGATGGAATGTACTTGTACACGTTCACATAGCTGTCATTTAGTAGGACAGTGAAGCTTCATGAAGCCTTGACGTACTAATGAAGAGTATGATATTTCTTTATTTTGGTATTGATTGTTTTTTTTAAAGGCCCAAGAAGTGCAATACTGTATTCTGTCAATGTTTTGGCGTACTGCTGTCGTGGACAACATGATCCTACAAGATTYGAGAGTGGAGCCTGAAGAAATGGTAATGTGTTTCGAGAAAAAGGTAAGCTTGTTTGTACCGTGCAGAGTTGAAGTGCGAAAGTGTTTTAATTCATATGAATTTCGGGAATACAGAGTTTGAGTAATTTACAACACATAATTATAGTGTCGTAAACTACTTTTTTTTTGTTGGTCATGTGATCTTGTTATATTTCAAGGTATGTAGAGAGTCAATTTTGTTAGAAGTGGTTCATTTCTATGTTTTGAGTGCTATTTTGTAGGACTGCAGTTTGTAGCTCATGTGACCACGTATTGTACCAGTCGTTAGTGGCACAGTACACTACAATTGCCTCAGGTCTTTGTAGAAATTTATTAATTCTTCCGTTATCCTCAGCATGGTCTCCAAGCTGAGGATAAGTGCTGTCGTTGGCCAGAATCTTATGTGTAACCCTGTTAGAGACTGAGAGAGAGGTATTCTTTCATGAACATTTGGATTATACGTCATTGTTTCAATGCATTGGTAATGAATGCACTCATTCTYTCTTACACAAAACACATTCCATATATACTTACGTGTGCTAGAGTTTTAGTATGACAATGTTTTTGATGGTTCTAATATTTTCTCATTTCAAGGTTGAACGGCAATGTGAACTTGAATTGAAACTAGGAATTGAAAGAGAGGCCACGTGGATGGGGACTTCCATTGGTTTGTAGGGAGACTGAGAGGAGACTTCACCCTGTGTTCATTTTCATGCAATGGCACTTGGAGTGGTTTTAAAGAAGTGTTAGCATATTTTATATTGAATTAATGTTTTTCTCAAATTAAGCTTTTACAAAGTTTTTAATTAATTCAACCTTCTTGTGTGTTTTTGATATTGAACATTGTGTGTGTTATGCAGGTTTTTCTTTGCCTTGTAGTTACAATTGTAAAACAAACGTGAGGGAGTTGCCGGAGTTGGGGTAGTGGGAATATTTGTCAAAGAAAAAAAAGTACGGCTATAATGTATATATAGATTAAGCAAGCACCATGATGTGCTTGAAGTAGACCACATGTTTATAGTATTCTTGGAAGTAGTTGTGTAGGATTGCCCTAATATGTAAATTGTAGTAGTTATATGGAGTGATGCGAGTGAATGCAAAATGCAATAACGTGAGCCTCCAAAATGAATATAGTGTTTGTATTAATTCTTTGCTCGTGGTTGTAGTGTACATGTAGTCAGAGAATTCAAGAATGAATGTAATGTCCTTTGTATGTAGTAATTTAGAAGCAGATCCTTTTTTAGGATTATTGATGTGAGTGGTATGATTGTGAAGAAATGAGTGGAAACTGCAGAATGCAATGGAGAAAATAAAAAATAATTTGAAGAAGTGACAGCCGGCAGTGGATGGTCTTGAAGAAGACAAGTTCAATCTCGTGTGAGCAACATATACGGTATGTGGAGAAACGTATACAACATTTTTTGTTGCAAGATGAATGAGTCTCTAATAAACATGTTAGAAGGAAGAAGAGGATTGGTTATTGACTAATTGTTCATCATTTTACAATGGATGGGTGAAGGATACTCAGAAAATGTAGTTGTGCTACCTAGTGTTTTAGGTATGTATTAGCAATGGAAACTGGTCATATTTTGAGTTCTACTTGTATATTGGTAATGGAATTTGGTCATATATGTAAAGAAAGTATAAGAATTATTGCTAGGAAATTGCAATTTCCAAAGAATTCCTTCCATTTGATGGGAAAGCATTTCGTTTCGATATTTTCTTGCATGTGAAGTGCAAATTGTTCAAATGCCCAGGGGTGTGAAGTACATGACAATTTGTGTGAAATTGTGAATTGATTCAAATGACTCACTGTGGAATTGTATTGGATGCAATGAAACACATATTTGTCATAGGTACATATATACATCACCAACACATGAGACTTTGAAACAAGAGGTCGCCATCGCTACTTATAAAGAAGTAAAGCACAATTCGATCCAAAGCGGAGGTGGAAAATTGAGGACAAGAACGTATGGATTATTGGTGCAATACTTGGTAGACAATGCAATAGAAGTAGAGAGCATTGAAATTGCAATTTTTGTAAAAGGTGTCATACACACTCATGAGGGCGATGTTGTCAATTTATTGTGTACATTGTAGTTTAGAGAAGATATTGTAAAAGTGTAGAGGTTTAGGACTTCCAATTTTGCAACATATTATATGCATAGCATTTAATATGCATGCCATATAGAATGTGGAATAAATTATTAATGAAAAAGCTACAGCAATTATTCAAAGCGTAAAAAGAACCAAAGTGCATTATTTGAATTGTTTGGCATTGACATGACCGTCAGTCAAAATTTTGGAATTGCTTAGATCAATAAAAATATTTACACTCTCTTGTTAATTTTGAACAATAAGATTTGCTTAGAACAACAAAAATATTTACACTCTCTTGTTAATATTGAACACTTCTGTATAACATTTTGAATGCATATGTGTTGAGAAATCAGCATAATTAACAAATATTTGTTCTAAAATCAACAGTTTTCGGTAAAACAACTACCAAGTTAACACGTCCAAATCAACAAATACAATCAACACTTTTGTGCTGGTTTTTTGTTGATCTAGTCACTGGATTTTGTAGTAGTGGTAGTACCAAGCGAAACCTAGTTTGCTTGTTATTTCCTCATGATGGAGCGACTGCGACTTTTTTAAGAGACCATGGTGCTGCTAAAAGACAATGCGTGTGTTAAGAATTACTTAGATGGTCTGCAAAATAGACAGCATGGGGAACGAGGAGCTACGGCTGGATGGAATATGGTGGCAACCATTGAAGATGTGGGGTTTTGGCAACAAGTTGTGAATTACATGCACATGACTAAAGACGTGTTGAAGGCATTGTGCGTATTTGATGGCAAAAAACCAGCTATGCATCGGGCATGGCTCACAATGCACAATTTGAGAGGCCATGTGTTTTCTTTAAGAGAGCCCCCCTTCAACCTACAACATGATATAGCCACCACCTTGGAAGAGACTTTCCAAACAAGGTGGGACATGGTATTTACGGATGTTCATTACGCCGGGGCCCTTCTGAATCCAAATCTCTTGAATAACGTGGCTCTCAAGGCTGATAGAATTGCCCTCCGTGCATTGTATTGGGTCATCTGCAAACTAGAAAATGTTGTGGGTGTACAGTTTAACGACGTGCTGTCAGAACTAACAGAGTTTGAGGAGGACACAAGACCATATAGTGCTGCTGAGACACCCGACATCCAAGCGACAGGGATGCTTTCCCACCAATGGTGGCACATGGTTGGAGATCAAGCCCTATGTAAGATTGCCGTGCGTATTCTATCATTGACATGTTTTGCAAGCTCCTGTGAAAGGAATTGGAGTATGTATTTCTTTGTCCACAACAGGGTCCGGAATTGATTAGCCCCTGAGAAGGCTAAGTCATTGGTATATATTTATACCAATAGCCGTGTACTCCAGGAAAAAAACGGGTGCTAATCCAGTTCGTTGGTAGAATGCGAATATCTTATCGGAGGATGAAGATTCGGATGCCCTTGGCCCCGTTCCGATAGGTGACCCCCCTCATTGTCGCGAATTTGACGCGATGGTGGCTGCGGAAGAAAAAGAGGATGATGAAAAAGCAAACCGAGCATCGCAAGTGTATCCACCAAATCCAAATTTGTGAAGGGCGGGGGCCGATCACCTTGAGGAAGCTAGAAATTACTACGGAGATGATGATGATGTGGACGAGGAAGTCCTCCCTGGGCGCTGGGGCCCTTGGCCAGCCGTTCTTCCCCCCCTAGCCCTCAAAATCTAGTTGTTCCGGAAGTGCAGCCTCTATCATTGTCACTGGAGCGAGATGGCCCGGACGCGGTGGACGCCGAAGATGATAATGTTCTCTCTCACAACAAGAATGACCCCCCTTCGGAAAACAAAGGTGAAAATGGAAATGGCGGTGGGAATCTAGAGAACAATGCCACTCAAAACATTGAAGGATCTGTTAGCAATCGTGATGGTAGTAGAGGGCGCAGAGCTATACTAGGCCGCGATAGCGGTAGATTTTTTGAAGGACGTCGTGGCCAAAACAATGAGAATACAGGAATGTCACGATCGATCGCAAGAAATGTCGTGAGAGGTTCTGTAACGGGAGCAAGGCATTTTGACCCTGAACGTTTAGATCCCAATGATGTTTTTGCATTAACTGACTCGCTAGAAGACAAAGCCTGTATACCCCCATAGGTTGCAGTGCGTATTGTTCTTTCTGACCGCAATACATTGGTGCAGCGTTCCTGTGATCCTTCTTCTCCCGCAACTTCAAGTGCTCAATGTCAACCTTCCCAAGAAGGTCTAGGCTCAATGGAGAATGCTCAATCAACGCGTCCAAGCATTTCAAATATTATAGCGGGTGGAAGACCCCCTACTGCCCCTCGACCCATAGTTCACCACCCCATGGGTGAATATCAGCGCGAATATGGAAGGACTATCGTCTGCGGTGGAGGAAGGGGTCGTGCAGGTCCAGGAGATGCAGTCAATAATGGAGGCTGTGGTGGACAAAACAACAACGAAGCGTCATCGTCTAGGCGTTCTAAATGCCCTCTCTTAGGAATTGAAGTCAGAGACCCAGACGTGGTGATAGAGCCATTCTTGGATACGTATGTTCCAGGGCCAACTTTGTCCACTCTAGCATAAGTTGTTCCTTGAGTACAAGGAGGACCCACTATAAATTCAGACGCTGAGGATCTTAGAGTTCAACGGCATAAGAGGTTCAAACGCAATCATAGGCATGGTGAAATAGTTGTGGAGCTTCAAAATGAAAATTTGAAAGTGGAGGGCCACTGGACCATTGACACTGACGATGCAGAAAATGAACGTGGAACTAGTGAAGGCGGTGAGGATGAAGACGAGCCTGATTGAGATTAGGCACCGGCAAATGATGATGTGGTCATTCAAAATGCTGCATTAGAAGATGATGGGTATCCGGGTTTACCAGAAGTACGCAGATCAAGTCGTTTCAACATTTGAAGGACACCCAACATTGCCTATTGATTGTCATTCATCATGAGTTCAAGACAATTGCACCAATTGGAACATGAAGTACTGAAGATCAACAAGAATATGAAGGAGGGTTTGAGAGAACCAATGGAAGAGTAGGCATAACTTGAAAGTATAGATTTATTGTGTTGTCAACTTGTTATTGTATTGAACAATGCTTGAAATTTATAATTGTTGTTGGTTATCTGAAAGAATGAAGTCTCCAATTGTGTTTGAGAAATTATTGCATTTTTTGATTTGCCATGCATGTAGACCTTCATGAGTGCGGTTATGCTGTTTTGTAGAACAATAGAAGATGTTGTACACATAATTTTCAAGTGCGACTACAGCAATGGTCAATGAATATAATGAAAAGTGAATACTTTTATCAAAATGCATAGAATTAATCATGGATGGGTACATCTCTCTAGGAAAACCCGTGGACGTGCCTATTTGAAGCATAAATGCATAATTTGAACATTTGCAAAAATTACAAACATGAACCCTATGACTTGAATCCCATCAAATATAAATTAAGGTAGAACCACCCGACATGCAGCCCCCGAGTTCTTCTACGTGTATGGAGAGAAGGGATCGGACACCTCACTTGAAGTCATGCAAAAGAAGAAGTTGTACTCCATGGCTGTTGATGCATATGCAACGGGATGGATAGCATATCAAATTTGGAACGAAGAATGGGATTCCAAGTATTTTACGACCACAAAACCAGAGCAGTATCAGAATTTGACGATATTAAGTTGCTGAGCCTCCAGAAAGTAGATGTAGGCAACAGGGCGTCTGTGCCTGACGTTCTAGACACTTTAAAGAAGGCACCTCACTCTTGGACTATGCCTGATTGTCGTTATCGTACATAGCTGGCTATTTGTACTTTTTGAATTTTAGTATGTGGCAGTTTTATAGGAAGACCACACTTTTGTTATTTGAAGTGCATGAAGCATGTGTATTTTGCAGTTGTTACACATTTCATATAATTACAAAGACACGGACATATGGTAAACATTTCTGAATATGCCATTTGGTGTTTATTCCATCAAGACATTATGGCAATTGTATGACTTATGTGAATTTAAGAATGTTGACTAAGCCACCCATTTGGAATGCAAAAGAGCATGGGCATATGGTAGGTGTTATGGCCTCCTGAAAAGTAGAAATGTTGGAAGAACCAAAGACCATAGACCATAGTGTCGCAACCTAAATTTTTGGTTTTTCAGTATTAATTAGATTAAGGACCGGAAATCAGCTAGTTGGGATCCGGATTCGACTAAAAAACAGCAGAAAAATGGAATTTAGGTAAAACATTGAAGTAGTGAAGCATCTGACAGAATCCGGTCCAAAAGTACCTAAGACCGGAATCCTGCCCAACTCGGATTAGGGTTGGACCAAATAAGAGGGTTGGATCGGATTGGATCCGCGGGCTATATTAAGCCTAAGACTGCCAGTCTTCAGTCTTTTTCCTTCGTTGTCTGTGGAGTTCGCAAACTGCGCCGCATTCCGACTTCAAGTGTTTGGCGTTTTTGGACGGTTTGTAAGTGGAAGGAAGAGAGGATCTGTGCGTGTGTGTGAGGTTGTTTGCAGGTTCCAGTTGAGATCGGAGAGAGGTGTGAGGAACGGGACATGCGGCTAGGTTAGGAGCAAATACCTGTGAGGATAGATTTTAGTGTCCATGCCTATCCTGCGCTGACCGAGACCGGGCAGCACCACTCCAACCGATCCGGAGGTGAAGTTGAGGAAGGTCATTCCGGTTATCCCTATGAATGAACCGGAAAAGACCCAGCTCATTGAGGACCTAGAGACAATGGGGTGCTCAGGTCTGATCAATAAGCCGTGGGGTTTCCGGGAGGAGCGGATGGTGCAGGAGCTTCTCGGATTGACGGCAAACTAGTTCGACATCACAATCCGGAAATCGCCAAATCAGTGGATGGAGGAGATGTGGAGAAAGGTGTACGATTTCAAGGAGGGCGGACAAGGAATGGCGAGCCGGAATGACAAGTACATTAGAGGGAAGTTCCGGGGAGCAGTCAACCCCAAGGACGGGTACGCGGTGGAGGATTGCGTGGACAACCGGGAGCGCCATTTGCTGGAATTTTTGATTCCGGTCCTGCATCCGGAAAAGCGAAAGCGGGTCACGATCACCTTGAGAACCTGATCTTCAGATCCTTGAGCGGAGCACGGAAGGTGGACTGGGGCCAAATCATTTCCGATCTAGTGGCCCAATTGGTCAGTCGAGTGGGGAAAAGTAGGGCCACACCTATGAGTCCCTACATCTTCCATCTGTACAAGGAGAAGGATCTCCTGTTAGAAACGGAAGAGAAGACGTATAGGATGCAAGAGTTGCTCCTGAAGTATGGAGAAGCGAATGAAGACGCAAATGAGGACAAGCTTTCCGAATCCGGATCTGATCGAGACAACAAAGAGGAKGAGGAGGAACTCAAACGGAAGAAGAAGCGACAAAAAGAATACGTCGCCGAGCGGGAGAGGAACTCCCCTGCACCGGAAATCTCCAATCCAAGAGGATGCTCCGCTATCGCCACAACAGCCACCTGCAGGACCGGATCCGCGCTGAACGGGTTCAGTAGATTCAGAGGCGGAGACTCCGTTCAAGGGCCTCATTGGTCTCTTGGCCGGAATACGGACAGACTAGGAGGAGAAGAAGAGTATCCTCGCCAACATTGGCATATTAGTGGGGGCAGAACTTGATTGGAGTTTACCGGGGAAAGTCGCGGAATGCATCTCGGATTCGGCCGAGAAGGAAGAAATGGAGAGGGAAATCTAGCGGATTAGGGAGGAGAACAAGCAGCTGAAGGCGGAACTCCACGTGGTACACGAAGAGGCTGCAAATCGGAAAGAGGCCACCGACGAAATCCGAGCCTTGGCGGACCGGATTACTGAGACAGTGGGTATCAAGGGAGAAATCTTGGCCAGAGCCAAGTTGTATGAAGAGTAGGAGGAGAAGAAAACTTCCGGTTCTTGGATGGTGAGAATCCTCTTGGATTACTSAGAGAATATTGAGGGGACGATGCGGGATTCCTGAGAGTTGGTTGAACGGATCGAGGAGTGCAGCAAGAAGCTGGTGAGAATCGATTGCCCGACCGGATTCCACCTCTTGGACGTTTCCCTTCCAAGTGACTTCTAGGTACCGATAAACTTGGAAGGAATGTTTCCAACCCTAGAGTCCAAGAAACAGCCAAGGGTGAAGAGTCCAGTGGCTGCAACGGATACCATCAACTTGGATTCGCCGCCAGCTACCAAGGGACCGGATCCGGACTCTGGCAGTTCTCGCATCCGAGTGTTAGCTGCGACGTTTGCAGATATGGAGACGGAGGTCAAGGAGCCTACCATTGGTTCTATTATTAGGGATGTAGAAGAGTAGGTTTGATTTTTATGTTAGGCAGTTAGGACCGGAACCGGATTCGTCCGGGTAGTTAGGATTTCAGGCTGATAGTTAGGCGGATTTTCCGGGCCTCGCCGCCCTTTTGTGTTTTTGAGTTGGTATTTAATTCAGCCCTTCAAGGTGGGCTGGGAGTCTTTTTCTTGCAAACTTGTTTGTATTTTCTTTTGGCTCTCTCTTTTGTATGTTTTCCCATGCTTGGCAGAATTGTATGAAGAGGAGTTAGGGAGTTGCATTCTGGTTGGCAGAGGAATTCTCCCCCTGGTGATTGTATCTTCAATTCCATGTGCATGTGAGTGGGTGAGTAAGTGTTGGGAGGGGATTCTGGACTCTTCAGCATTCTGCAGTCTTCAATTCCGGGTGAGAAAACTGTTGGCTAGGCTAGGCGGATAGGGAGGGATTCCTTAGTCGTGCTAGAATTCTTGGATAGGAAATCCGGTTGAGGTTCCAAACCTCCTGAGGGGTCTCATCATCCAGAGATTGGTAAACGGGAGAGGACTGCCTGAGTGTTGGAACGGATTGGTTCTCTTGCAGCCACCTTGACTTCGCACGGATTGGAGAGAAAGCTAGGGTCGTTGTAATATGAGTGGATCGTACGGGGGGTTTCTAAGTGACTTGTGGTTTGGATTAGATTCTGGACTACTGTGAGGAACCAAACCAAATCTGGATTAGAGTGGGAAGTTAGAGGATTAGACAGTGGGTCTTCAGCCACGATACGTCACGGAAGGAGTGGCGAGCTTGCCATTCTCAAAACAAGATGGTGGTCCCTCTAATGGTTAAACAGAGGTAAAGTCAAACCGGATTGGTTTAGAGTTGTACCCGGGATCGGAAGTTGTAAGGCCTTGGGGTTTTGGTGGCTTTGTGACATAAGAAATCGGTGGATTGGGAGAGGATAGAATCCGGTCTTGGGTTTTCTATGTTTGTTTTGTGGTTTGGAGTTTCCGGTTGAGGACCGGAAAGGATTGAAAGTGTGCTTAACCGTGTAGAAAAGCTAACTACTTCACAGAATCTCTTGGGTTTGATCTTTAGAGTCACTTTGTTATACTCCAGGGTGGTTTTTGTGAATATAATAGGGTATTTACCTACCTTGTGCTGCGACACATAGGACGCAAGAAGGAATGCCTTTAGAAAAAATAATGCTATTCAATATGAAAATGAATTGGAAGGAAGTCATATCTCCTGACTTCTGTACAAAATAAATCATACAAAAATTGAGAAATCTAAAGATTTTGCGTCATTGTGTGAACAGAGGATTTTAATACTCTGAACAATACAAATACCTTATATAATTATGAGAACATTCTATTCTATTGTAGTAATTGATTTGGAAAATATGGATTCTTTATCCCACAAATTTCAAACTTTTTTAATTGACCAAGCTCCCAGTAGAAAAAGGGTTTGAGCGAGGGAGTGAGAAAGCCAAAAAAGCCCCAGCTTCCTTTACTTTGAAATTCACAACGGAAAAAAAAATGGTTTGATTGAAGACAGGCCTCGTTGTACTAACCCTAAATCCTCAAAAATTTGAATAAACCGCTAAACCCTAACCAAATGTGGTTCACGTCAACATGAGTCCCCTCCTATTGGAAGGTGTTGCTTTCAGTTTTAAAAGAATTTTTTTTTTGGCCTACAATGCGCAAAACCATGGTCGAATTGAAAGAAGGCCTCTTTATTGCTTCTTAATGGAGAATGAATTAAAATTTCATTATTCGAAAAATTATTAAGTGGAAGTAGGTACGAGATAGTAGGAAAACTAAAAATATGAATATTTTATATATGGAATTAAAATGTTTAAATCCTAATGTTGAGATTTTCTAGCAAAAAGGCCCCTTTTGTAGCAAAATGCCCCCTTTTACTTAAAGAAATTGTAAAATTTGCATTCTTAAATGAATGTTAGAAGTTATGTTTTCTAGAAAAGATGCTCTAAGAGCCCAAAAATAATAATTGTCTTGTGACAAATCCAAATAGAATGAATCAAAGCTTCCTAGATAGCCAAAAATATAATCTATGGCCAAAAAGGAAAAAAAAAAAAAAATCAAATTCTTGCAATTTTTTTTAATTCTGCTTAACAATTTCTTAAAGATTGTAAATCTAGTTTTTTTTTTTTTTTTTTCTCTTAAACTTTGAACTGAATTCTTCAATATTAATAAATTTAAATTCAAAGTTTGTAGTGCAAAAAATTTGACAAATGATCCCCAAATTTATTTACAATTGCAAGGCAGTGTTCGAAAAAGCTTTGTTTTTCTACTTTGAATGCTCATTTCTTCCAATCTATACAGTCAAACTTCCTGAAAATTTCATCACATGATCTAAGACAAGTGAAGTAAAAGATTTTACGGTCAGATTTCAGGAATTTTTTTTTTGGGTTTGTTGGATCAGTGCAACAAAAATGACAGTTTCCAGTGTTTCTTGACAAAGAAAAATGGCCTTGGGGCTTTAGGGATTAATGGGGTTTACAATTAAAATCATTCGCCTTCAAACTAAAAGAATACAAGTCCATGGAGCAAGCCAACAAGGTTCTTCTTCTTTTAATTTGACATTCACACCCTGACTACATCCATCCGCGCCCCGACAGAAATTCGTCCGCTCCCCAACAAAAATCCGTCCACGCCCTCATTTCGTCTGCCCCCCAACTGAATCACGTCCGCGCCCGGACAAAAATCCGTCCGCGCCTTGATTGAATCTCGTCCGCACCCTAGAAAGCATACGTCCGTGCCCTCACTAACGTCCATGCCCCTACCGGTGATGTCCGCGCCCTCACCGACGTCCATGCCCTACCTCTGGCGTCCGTGCGTTGGATCCTAGTTGGCAGCCAGGTGGCATGACAATTTCAGCCACATCACCTATTTTTTTAATTGAAAAATGTCAACTTATTGTTGATGACATCAGACGAGTGAGACCTCTATCGGACGGGTGAACCGGACGTTCGTCCGGTATGACAACCCTAGAAGAAACGGAAGTCCACTGATTCGGGATCCCGAAAAACTCTGACGGAGAGCAGTCCGGAAGAGGTTCTGGAAAGAACCGTATATGCAACCAGGCTGAACAAGTTCTGTAAATCCGGAACTCGGTGGGTGAAGCAGGCCAAGGACTATATCAACGCATACGCAAGTATACTCCTTGAAGCATCGAGGAAATTGGGATGCAAGCCGAGTGAGTTGATGTAGGCCATCCGGAATAGACCTTCTCCGGAACTATTAAAGGCACGGAATCAAGAGATTGATCAGATCCGGAAGGAGGGGGAGGACAATTAGAACCGGTTCAACTGGTTAGAAGGAGAATTGGCAGCATCCAAGAAGAGAGAAAAGGAGGCACTACACTTGGTGAAGGRGTTATACCGGCTAGTGGTAGAACCAACAGACAATTAATTGGGCTGCACTGTTCAACTCTCGGATCGCCAAGAAAGCCTCAATAACCGGATCCAAAGTGATCACCATCCTATTTAATTTCTCTTCCAGGATGGAGCTCACCTTGACGGAAATGTGACAATTGTTGGATCGGATGGACTCCAACCGGTCGTTGGATTTTTCTGAGTTTCCAAAAGTTTTGGATGTTCATACCACTCCCGGAACAGTAACGGTGGAGAGGGAGACTCCACAACAGAAGATATAGGGCAAGGAGTCGCAGGGGCTGAAGGAGCTATTATACCATGTGGTGGAGGAGGTGAAGGATAGTGCGCATGGTCAGGCAAGCACGAGGGCAAGTGTTGAGCCAGACCATAAACAGAAGGGGAAGTCTCTTTTGGCTTTATCCAAAAGTACCCTTCTGCTCAAACCTCCAAGTGACAGTCCGGAACGGAGAAGCAAGTTCAAGAAGCTAGCCAAATTGCCGAGGTTGGATCTCCTTAAACGACTGCAATTGGAGAAGCTGAATCCAACAAAAGACCATCCGGAGAAGTTCAACTACATGTAGGAGGATTTGCCAGAACAGGAGGAGCAGCAAACGGTCCGGATCGAGCCTTTGGACGAGGAAGAGGAAGAAGAGGCTAACACCCGGATCATCAGCAAGTCGGATGAGGACTAGTTCAAGAGCGGCGATGATACGGATGTTGAAGACTCGCCACCACCATGAACCGGAAGATTTTGACCCGGACGACGGCGAGGACACCTCCAAGGTCATCACCGGAAAGGACTCCAATGAAGATCTCGGTCAGGATTCCACCAAGTTACATCGGGAGCGCGTCGAAGAAGACGAAGAAGGGGTAGTTAGTGGTTAGTATTAGTTTCCAATTAGCTTCAGATTGTGTTTTGGAACCGGAACAGGTTTCCGCGCTTGGACCCGGATCTGGGTTGTTATTTTTAGGGTTTGAGTTTGATCTTCTAGGGATGTTGGCGGGTCATTTCATTAGCCGCCTGGGTTTCCGAGTGGCTGGTTTTCTAGTTTTGGATTTTTCTTTTTAAGGGCGGGCAGTTTGTTGCCCTCCCACTCCATCCTAGCATTTTTGAGTATCCATTTGTACTTCCTTCAATTTTAATCTAAAACCATCAGTGTGAGTACTGGTTTCTACCTTCAACTGTGAGAGTGTTTTGACTTGTAGTATTCACTTGAGTATGGACGGATGAGACGGAAGGGGGAATCCAAAACTTGGGGACTTTGGGTTTGCCTATGTGAGAACGTTCGTACTCAAGAGCAGAGTTGTGCAGGAGGTCTTGAGCGTGGCGCCTTTAAATTACCGGAATGGTAATCCGGTGGGTAGGTGGTGAGAGTGCAATTCCGAAACCTATTCGCTTTTGTGCAGAGATCAGCGACCGCCAGCGAAAATTCCCCCACATCGGAAGGTTTTCCAGTCACCAGAATGGTCTGAGCTTCTAGAGAGCAATCCCGAGACAAGTCATAGGTGTTCCTTGTTCTATTGTTGTAGTAAGGAAATCTAGAAATGGCTTTGAGTGACCTGCTAACTAGATAGGCCATCCGGATAGTTGTGAGAGTATTTCCAAATTGACTTACCGCTATGTATCATTCCGTGGATGTTGGTGTGTTTTAGAAAAGAGAGAGTGTGAAGAAATACAAGTGGTTAGTCCCTACCCCTTTAAACAATCAAAGGCGACCCTCTGATGGTAAAATAGAGGTATCACAAACCAAAGCACTAAGAGAAGACGTAACCAGAAACTAGAAAGATATCAATCTGGAATCCAATCCAGATAACCATAAGATCTGGAAAAGAATAGAAAGAGTGAGGAATTGATGAAAATTAGTAGAGCCGGATAATTGAAGCTTACAATGACATACTAGAGTCTCCCGAGACA
Organism: Pleurozium schreberi; assembly: GCA_006891605.1. NCBI lineage: Eukaryota > Viridiplantae > Streptophyta > Bryopsida > Hypnales > Hylocomiaceae > Pleurozium > Pleurozium schreberi. Next base: position 250,204 of record VACF01001958.1, read on the forward strand.
ATATTCTGTGTCAACTTACAGCAATCAGTGCTGTGAGGATATTTACGCCTAGATTACGCACACGACACTTTTGGCGCTACTACCGGGGATTCTGAAATTTTGTTGTAAGATTTGGAAAGATTCTGGAATGGGCCCGGAAGAGTGAAAGGACGGAAGTCTAGTCAGGATTTAATTTTGAGCTTGTAGTAGTTTACTGGTTTATCAAAATCAATGACATGAATTTCTACAAGGGTATCAAAACTTCTACTTCATGAGTAGGCCTCAAAGATGGATTCCGGCTAGACAATGTTCTAAGAGATTGGAAGAAGTACCTAGGAGAGTCATAGTTCACGGATTACTTGCTTCAGGTTTGGAGGAAAAATTTGTAGCTTTACCAAATCAATACTATCCGGAACCTAGCCCCAAAAGACTTTCGAGTCCAAATAGAGATTTGGAAGAGACGCAAGAGAACCTGGACCGGGAGAGAATATCTTCCAAGGAAGAGCAATCTTTCGACAAAGCTTGCATCATGGTGAATACCACTCGTCTCAAATACGGGAAGTTCTGAGGCAATGGTGGTAAGGATGTGGATGACTGGATGGAAGAGTTCAAGGCTACTACTGTGACTAACCATGAGGATCCGGCCTTGAGGCAGCGGATCTTCCAAGGACTACTGAATGGAGAAGCTTTGAGGTGGTACCAAGACGTTCCAAACGCGATCCAGAATGACTAAAACCAGCTCAAGGAACATTTCCTCCGGATATTCAAGGAAGTTGGAGGAGAAGCAAGGGCCTTGGGCAGACTCAGTAAGGTGACAATGCGGTCTAATGAGATAGTCCGGAAATATGGTCAGAGAGTAAAGGGTCTGATCAAAGAACTAACCACGGATGTAGCTCCAAGCATATAGGTGGAGTGGTATGTGGCAATATTTCCGGAAGAGATGGGCTTTCAGATCCGACAGAGTCGATCCAGTATATATAGGGAAGCCATGGAGTCAGCTCAAAATTATGATAACTCGGCCCAGTCACTTAGGCGATCCATCAAGAAGACCGAGAAGATGGAGAGAGGGARGAGCAAGAAGTACAAGAGACGAATGAGGCAAAGACGGAAATTTTTAGAATCCGAAACATCAAGTTCTGGAACCAGATTGGATGCTTCAACCACTGAATCGAATAGCTCTCCTAGTGAAGCGAAAACTTCCAGTAGCAAGCACCAAGTACAGGGGAAGAACGAGAAGGCTAGTCGGAAGATTGTGAAGGAAGAGCTGGAGGAGGAGGATTCCAAGAAATTTATGAAGAGCATTCAAGAGTTCCTCGAGGCTATCAAGGTCAACTTGGCGGACAACCGGATGCCAAGATGGATGATTTCGACTTCACGCCCAAATGTTTGGTGTTCCAAATGTGGAAAACTGAGTCACTACCCGAGTGAATGTCAGTTTGGAGCTCTAAAGCACGTGCACTTTGTGGATGAGGAAGGAGTGTTTTATACACTACCGGAGACGGGGGGTACGAGAAACATGTTAATCCAGTAATTCAGATCCAAGCCGGATACGGAAGAGGAAGGATTCCCCAACAACTGATCTGGACAAATGTCCATCCATATGTAGGACATGCTGAATCTAGTCAAGGTCATTACATCCATTCTTGATTCCCACCCAGATGTTGTTATCGGTACGGAAGTCCTCAACATTTCGAGCGGGATTGTCTTCTCGATGCACCCGGACAAGGTGCTCACATACCTTTGCCATGTCAAAATTGTGGTGAATATGGACACGGGTATGGACAGTGTTCCAAACCCCGTCAAGTCCGCACCATCTACAATCAAGTAGAAGTTCCGTCTCAAGATCAAACGGCACTCAATTATGGATCCACTGCCAGAATAGAGAATTTCGTAAAATGACAACCAACGGGAGAGCTTCCGGGAAAACAAGAGGAGATTGTTTACCGAGTAGCAATCCGGAGTTCCTCCCGGAATAAGGAAGAAAGACACAGAGTTAGAGAGAAAAGACGGAAAGGTAAAACCGGATCAAGTCAAGTCCGAAAGGAACCGGAATCGAGTGATTTTAATCACTCGGTTAGAGCAGAGCCTGCTCAACCCATAGCAAAAGCAAAAAAAGGGGTAGGACAAATTCCGATTGCCATCGATGTTAGTGAAGAAGTCTGGAAGAGCTTGGGTAATTCTGGGCTGATTCCAGATCTGAAGCAACAACAAGTGACTTTTGATGAAAGTCCACTGTTCATCAATCCAAATCGAAAAGTCGATGAGTATGACATTGTTCAGGATATTAAAGATCTGAAGGCAAACGTCACCATCGGACAGCTTGTGCACGACAATACCAACTACCAAAAGTTGATCCGAGAAGCCTAGACGAAGAGAAGAAAGAGACGGCTGAAGTTACCATCCGTCGCGGTCAATTTTTTTGAAGTGGAAGATTTCGGAGCACCAAAACTRGAAGTCAAGGTGGGAGGATGCATTGTACCTAGAGTTCCGATAGATGGTGGATCCGGAGTCAATCTTACGTTGGGAGATACAGCCTTCAACCTGGGGTACACTGCCTTTCAGGAAACGGACCGAGTATTACGGATGGCAGATCAGTCTTGAGTACATCCGATAGGAAGGTTATCCAAGATTCCGACTCGGATCAGAAAGGAGTCTTACCTCCTGAACTACTATGAGGGTCCTCTTATTGCTTCTTAATGGAGAATGAATTAAATTCATTCGCCTTCAAGAGAAACAAATACGAGTCCATGGAACAAGGTTCCTCTTCCTTTAATTTTAACTCCTAAAAGACGTGATCCATTGTAAAATGGTCAAACATCAAGTCTAAGCTAAATTTACCCTTGGAAACTGTGATCTAACAATAATCTTATGTTTTTTTTACTTAGAACTCTGCACTCTATGTCACTTTGAGAAATTTCTATTTATTTTGAGAAAAATTTTGATTGTTATTATTTTGTTGCAAAAATTGAACATAAATGAGAAAAAATAACACAAACAACCCAAATTATTTGAATTTTTTTCAAGAGTTGCAAGTAGCAATGGAGATTAGTGGGAAAAAAAATTCAATTTCCTATTTTATTTTTTAAACTCAAAACAACCACAACAAACTGAACAAAGACCTTTAAGTCAAATTCAACTATTAAACCAAATACATGCTTTTATGTAATTGATATATAAATTTTTAATATTTTTTGCTATTGCACAAATTATCTTTCTATTTATATTGTATTTCTTCAATAATTTTGATGGAAAAAATAAATTATTGTGAATTTTTAAGGCTAAAGGTGGAAATGAAATTATATACATTATAATATATTTTAGAATAATCTGTAATTTTTACCATAAATGAATGGTTGAATGAGAAACATAATTTTATAGTTTCAAAGTAAAATTCATTTCAAGAATAAAAAATACAAATGAAAAACACATTCTATCATGTTATTTTGGTTTTAACACATGGAGCTTTCAATGGCAATAACTCTTTCAATTTTAAAATGGAGTAGAAACAAAACTTTTYGAGCTTCATTTTCTTAGTCTAAATCAAATTTCAAAAATAGTTATTTTGAAAATTGCAATCGAGGTTGCCCAAGGTGCATCCAATTTTTGGATGGCCGATCCATAAGCGTTTCAATTCACAAGGAATTAGTTACAGTTGGCTCCAATGAAAACATATATGGTTTGGTTGTCCGACGCCTCTCTTCATTCAAAAATAAATTTGTTCAATTTGGCTTCAATTTAAAAACACGTCCACGCCCTGACTACTTTTGTCCGCGCCCCGCCCTTTCACGTTCCCGCCTTGACATCCATCCTCACCCGGCCCCTTACCGTCCCTCCCTGACATTCGTCTGCGCCCCGCCTCTTCACGTCCCCGCCCTGACATTCGTCTGTGCCCCGCCTCTTCACGTCCCCGCCCTGACATTCGTCCGCGCCCCTACAAAATTCCGTCCGTTCCCTGGTATTGGTCCCCACCCCAACAAAATTACGTCCGCGCCCTAGCAAGCATATGTCCGTGCCCTCACTAACGTCCACGCCCCTACCGTTGACGTCCGCGCCCTGGATCCTAGTCGGTAGCTAAGTGGCATCAAAGTTACAGCCACATCACTTGTTTTTCCAATTAAAAAAGTCAACTTATTGTTGACCACATCAGACGGGCAACACCTCTATCGGACAAGCGAACCGGACGTCCGTCCGATATGACAACCCTGCTCCTAGTGGACATAGTGTTTTCAACAATAGGTGTACTACTACCATCCACATTGTCAGAGACAAACCTCCGCAAGAATATCCCTTTGCAATGGACAAAAAGCATTCAAACTTCCGATGCTAAGTTTGGACAAAGGCTAACTTCTTTATCTCGCGAAGTGAATGTGCCTTCGTAATCTAGGTGTCTCAATATACGGCTAACCTTCTTTGCAAACACAGAGTTACAAGCCTTGCATTGAACTTTATCAACCAATGGGGCACCATACCATGCAGATCTATCCTTGCTGATTGTCCAAAATTATCTTTGCACTTCCACGATTAATTTTAGAATGTCAAGTTTTAATACACCATGTCAAAATGACACAAAAAGAATATGCAAAGCTTTGCAAAACAAGGCCCGCCGTCCATTAAACTATGCATTACCAAACAAGGGACACAAAATATTGTGGCTCCTAGGCTTTAGAAATCTTAGAGTTCGATTTCTCAGGAGTGCTTGTAACTGAGAAATTCCGAGCACTTATACTTTTCTCATCACGTGACCTACAGTGACCGTTGAAGAGGACAAAAAAAACCCAATGTAAGTCCCATCGGGCGGTCGGACAGGCGGAGGAGGCGACGGCAGTCAAGAAAACAGGCGGACAATGCGATGGGGCAAATGTCCGGTCTTGAGATATACAAACTCCATCTCGCACATCACATTTTACACTTTCTGCATGTGTGCTGTTTTATAATGCCAATTACTTTTAGTTGTCTTTTGGAAATCCATGTATCCTCTATGTTACGTTCATAAATAATATGCACTACGAATGAAAAATTGTTTGTCAAAGATATCATCTTCCTCTAACAACATGAATTGAATGAAAAATCAAATGTATATTCAATACTCGCACATCAATATGCTTATATGCATGGTAATATAACTTCATMTATATTAGGCATAAAGTCAAGGTACATTTTAAGGACTGTTGAGAAGYAATACTCAGTCCCYTGAGATTGTAATTACARTCCACATGATTTTATTGCAATTGAAAGAAAGTACACCTTTGCTAATTCTTATCCACACTACCCTCTCYATAAACATGAGATGGCCCCTCTTTTGCCATAAGTCTTGCACTACTTTGGCGTATTTTGTACTCCAAGCTCTTTGTGACTGCGTGCCCTCCGGATTCAGTTGCTCTGTCAACCAGGTAAAATTGTCGTTTGGTTTCCGGAGAGTGGTCGTCCTTGTCATCAATCTTCTGTTTTTGTTTTTGCTTTGGAGTTATATCCACTTAATATGTCTTTAAAGCTCTCAATGCCATATCTATTCAAATCACCATTAAATTGGCTGATTCGTCATCATCCGTAGCATGCACCCAATTAGGTTGGGATCCCTCCAAAAGAAATGCACTCCATTGAGTTATAATGACATCCATCCTTCTATCAAATGCACTTGCAATGTCCACAAATGCCAGCATGGTGTTTGTGAGCCCATCTATTTCAAAGAGAGCACAAATTTTTGTTGTTTCTTCCAACTTCGAACGACAAAAAAAGGGCCCTCCCAATTAAAACATGATTGTATGCTCTATACAAGTCAAGGTACTTTGGAGGACGCTCTACCTCCACCCAATTGCCATCCGGCCCTTTCTCCACGGCTTTCTCAGGAATCTGGAAGAAATTGTTGTGTTGCACACGTCAATGCCCCTTCATGCTACGACAAAACAACTCCCAACCCTTGTCAGTTCCAGTGTCCTCTATATTCTAGGTCATCCACATGAAAGGGTCCTTCTCTTCTTCAAACTCCTTGTACATATCATGCATTTGAGAAACTGGATTCCATTGTAGAGGTTTCCCCCAATGCACATGATTTTGGAATTTATAGGGGCCTTGGTCAAGAAGAAGGGTCCATTGATTGTATTCATGGCTGGAGGGCATGCTTTCTGTGATCCCAAGCATTTGGTGTAACCTAGGGCTCAAAGAAAAACAACACTCTGCACAACTAGAACAAGTGACTGCGTACTTGGCCATGCACGTGACATGGAAAGTGTGCCGACATTGGCCCAAAATCAAGGCTCCTTCAAGACCAAAATGGCCTTGGCAAAGAGAACATTGACCCGTCAATAGTTTTGGCGCTGGATTACACGCATGCAGTACTATCTTGTCCTTATCTTTGATGTGTGCTGAAAGCGTGTTATATGGTATCCAACCTTCCCTTGCTTCCAACGCCCAAATAATGTGGCCATGCTTTTCTTCTTGGGTGTACATCAACCAATCAAACATGGCTTTAATGTCTCCTCAATATGTACTTGAAGGTGACCTTGACGAAATTGCATTAAACGCACTTGTCAACCTCTTCAATGAAGACTCAACGACATTGCATTCTTCATCCGACTTCATTATAAATTTGCGAAGAGCCTTCATTGCTGGAGATACTACAGAGGATTTATCTTGGAGCATTTGTATCCATGTTAGCCACCAAGTTTGCAACGCACCCTTGACCTTACAATTATCTATGTCCAGTACTCTCTTCAATCGTTTTAATTCGACTTCAACAACAACATTTCTTTGGGTTGCTTCTTCCAATTTCTAATTCAGCTCATTGAGATTGTGTACTTCTGTTTGCACAAAAGCATCTTTGACACGGTTGACGTTACATACTGCCACTTGCCATTTGTTTTTGTTCTCAACCTCATCCAATCATACATGTCTTTGTTCTCATAGCTTGAAAGCCAAAGGTTGCCACAATTCTATACAGCTCGATGACTAGGTTTTCCAATCTGTCAATGAATGTCATGGTGTCCGCAAATTTTTTTGTTTTCCTTGCATCCTTGTCTTGCGCCCTCTCCAACATCAGGACCAACTTTTGCTTTTTTTTGTCTAGGATGGTGCGGTTCGACGTCTCCAATTTTTTGGCCAACTCTTGATTCTCTTTTTGGTAAACCACCACTTTTTCTAAGTATGTCAACCGCTATTAAAGAAGTGGTTTAAAAGAAGTGGTGAACTTGAAGAAGGTCATAGCAGAATGGAGTAGTTGGGGCTACATTTTCATAACGTGTAGGGCCATTTTGGCTAGAAAATTAGCTATACATGTCAATTGGGCAACGGAGTTCACAAATTTATTCATACTAATTGCATGTTGTGTGGAAAAAGAGCTAGCGCGCTCTTTCTCAATTTTAGATGCGCCTTGTTGTTCCTCAAATGATTGGAAACCATTAAAACACTTTAGCAAGTTCTCTAGTTCCACCGTATTTGGCATGTCTTGAAGAACCTCGAGTTGCAATGTACTTAGTCTTGACAAATGCGGATACTTGCTCTCGATTTTTTGCATCATTAGTGCGTGTAGATGCAACCATGTCAACGAGGCGCCTTTCATTTGGTGGTGGCAAAGAAATCTCCATAGCTGCACTCAGTATTGGACTCAAAGTTGCTGGCAGGTACTAAGTTGATGGTACATACAAGATGTTGTCTAGAATATTGTTGTCAATGAGATTATCAATTGTAGCATCGGCCTATGCTAGTTTGTCCTTGTTCACCTCTTTCCGTAACAAAGAACATGACTGTCTTTTTGTTACAAGGTTCTGATGCTCTGAAGCCGTGCTAGGGCCACATGTTTGTTGTAATTGGCGTGGATATGAAAAGCATTGGAGGAGTTAGAAATGTTTCTTCTTCCCTATTTGGCAACAAGACATTACTCACTTCTATTGAAAGCTTCGCGGACTTGAGCTTTATTCCATCGTCAATGACCTGCTTGCCTTTTGGTGTAGACATTGTAGTATTTTCTAATACTTTTTTGGGTTCAATTGTTTCATTTAGTTGAGCCTCCAGATTGTACAAATCCGGTATATCTTTTTGATTGCTCTCCAGCAAAAGCTCAAAGCCCTTTGTCGTTGGATATGTGCTTCAATCCACCTTTCGGGCCAATATGAGGGCGACAAACAAAGGAGTAAGGGCACTACAAGAGAAAGGGTGTTTTAAGTACAGTCCTAGTCAGTATAGTCTTTTAAGTAATGACCTTTAAGTAAGTTTTTTAGTAAAATTTTACTGAAAAGACAATCTTTTCAATAAAATTTTATTAAAAAAGACTTATTTAAAGGTCATTACTTAAAAGACTATACTGACTAGGACTATACTTAAAACACCCTTTCTCTTGTAGTGCCCTTACTCCTCTGTTTGTCGCCAAAGAGTTTTTGCCACACCTCCTTTGATCGATGCACAAAATGTATATTGAGACAAGTCCACGGATTACAACAATAATCTCATGTGTGGCCCGCATGGCAATCTCATGGCCATAGCTTGTCAATGTGATACATTTTGACATATTGCTTGTTCATTTTGGAAGGCCAATATGCCGCATATTCTTGCTCCCAACTGCTCTCCGCTTTGATGTTGGGATCATCTAAAATCTCAAAGTGTAGTCCATGGATGCCTCCCTTTGCTTTACCCTTCTTTTTATGTGAACCTTCGAAAGTCCTCCCAACACTTCCTTCACCTAAAGCACCACCTTGGATTGTCATGATGCACAATTTGAATTTTGGAACCCGGTAATTGAATGTCTTGAACGACCAATGCACGAAAAACGTGACCAAGTGATAGAGGAAAATAGGACCCCAAATCTCTACCGCGTAGGAGCAACTAGTGCCAAAGCAATAGTAGCACATCTGACTTGGTGCCGAAGGAGAGAAGAAGTGAGGAGGAATGAGGAAGCCATCCGCCTCCAAACCAAGGTCGCGTTAGCTGCCGGACCTGCCTTGGACGATGCGAAGCGGCCCCGGACCTACATTCGAATGGTCGGGCCGATGGTGTACGCATCGGGGCGGATAGTGGAACCTCTCGTCTACCTGTCCACCCCGCCTCGTCCACTCTTGACCCTAAGTCCTAGCCCGAATGCGCCCGATGTCCCATTGTGTCTGTCTGACCGCCCCTCCGCATAATCGCCTCCCTCTACCTTGGACTGCGTGGCCGATTACGTCCGATTGTCGGACCAACCGCCCATTCGCTTGTTTGCTAAACGGCCTCCGTCCGCCTCTGACTACCTGGCCGCTTGTGCCCTTCTGCCCGTCCGCCCTAAACCGCCCGCACTTCAAATCCGCATAATCAACATTGGTCTTTGAAAACATTGAATTCCGAAAATACAAGATTCCTTCCAACATCCTGTTGATTACAGTTTTGGCATCCAATCACTAGAAGAAAACCGCATTGGACTGCCCAAAATGTGCGTTACATTTCCCCAAAACTGCGTTAGATTAAACAAAAAACATCATATGGTTTATGTTGAAAACCATGTTGAAAATGCTATAAAAACCAAAAGAAACATAGACATCATAGAATCCAACATAGATTTTGCGTTTCCCTACGCTTTAACACAATTCACAGTGATTTCAACGTGGTTTTCAACATAAACCATATGATGTTTTTTGTTTAATCTAACGCTGTTTTGGGGGAATCCAACGTAGATTTTGGGCAGTCCAACGCAGTTTTCTTCTTGTAAATGTAGCATTCATGTATCAAAGGGAAACATTTATGTTTTGTACAACTAGTTGTGAGGGCATTTTTATTTTGATAATCTTAAGAGATTAAAGAGGCAAACAATTTTTTTCCCCAAGCAACATTAAAATCATACAATGAATTCATTCCATTAAAAATGAGAAATGGGCTTCAAATTAAATTTGTACAACACATATTGTCTTTCATATGACAAAGTTAATTCACGCATAATCGTAGGTTCTCATTTGGTTGGAATATAAAAGTGGAATTTAACTTCGTAATTTTCATTTTCCAATGCAAAAGAACATTTTATCCTATTTGAGTACTTAAGGGGTCCCTCTTGGCCTATTCTAAAGTTCTAATTGAAAGCCAAATAAGAGACAATTTGTTTAATATTTTGTCAATATCTTTTAAAATGGATTATAAGAATTTGGGTCATAAAATTAAGACCCTCAAGTTTCATATTCTCTTTCCAAAAAAATGGTAAAGTACAAGGCGTTCCTTCATAAAAGCTAGAAGTAATATGCTATATGCATTTTAGACCATTTGAGGATTATTAGAGCTAGCGGGAAAAACATTTTAGGAAGCAGTTATTATTTGTTGCATTCTTTTATTATTGGAAATGTTTGTAGCGGCGGACAAAGTACGAATTTATGTGTTTTGTCTTATCCTAAACCGCCATATGTTGAGAAATTGAACTTTTCATAACTTTAATACATTTATCGCATTATTATGAACTAAGTGGTTTAATTTGATTTAGTAGGTATGAACTAAAAAGCTTTTAGAAGATTTTAATTATAATGTTAGCCCATAATACTTTGCGCCCTGGTTTAGGGTGAAAATTGAAACAAAAATCATAAACATTTTTGTAGCACTTATTAGATTGACATGAAGCAAAACCTTCACACTTAGAATATAAAGAGTAGCATTTGTCCAAAATATTCATGTGAACATTTCAAATTGGGTTTAGGGTAGTTTGTTTAATCACTTTAATGAACACTATACAAAAAGCGCGTTTTTGGTGTCGTTGGCAAAAAATGCGCCGTGTTTTTTCAAACGCGGCGCGTCAGTAGGGTTCCGACAAGGTTATTATGAATTCCATCGGATGTTTTGGAAAACATAGTCATATTAGAGGAAAAACGAGTGAACGTCACCTGAGACAATCTCGTTATGAAGGCATCACAGGGAACATGCTGAGATTTCCATTGATGTCACAGAAAGCACGAGGAGTCCGCGTCAGCGACTAAAGATAATTTTCACGGTGGGCAGAATTTCGGGTTGGCACTGTTGACTAAAGAAACTGCTGCCCGAAGGCAAAAACGCAAGGCTGGGCAGCTGCTTTGTTTGGCCTCCAAAAAATTGAATGGATGGATATTCTAATGGTAAAGCTGCCGGGGTGATTTTGAATTAGAATTTGTACCAAATTATAAGGAGCTCATGACATGTGTGGCTTGAGTAAATTCTACTAGAGCGTAGGCATAGGAGGTTCAGTCACTAGAACATGAGAACATTAAAGGCAAAATGGTCATTGACCTCAAAAACATAAATATTATTAAATAAATAAAAATGGAAAAGACATTAAATGACAAGCATGCATGTCCGTTTCGATATACCTTGCCATGATGATGGAAACACCAAATATGGCTTCTTGTATTACATAGGTCTGGAACAATAGTAATGGCCAAAGAAATTGCTATTTGAAAAAACGGGTACTGCAAAAAAAGGTGTGTCTATAAAACCAAAAAATTGGGGCCTTCGTTCTATGATTATGGTAAAGCATATTTAGCCCACAAAAAAAGCTGTAGGAAAAAATAGGAAAAGAGAATAAGTGTGCTTGAATCAATTTCCTTATATTCTTTAATTATGAGAAGAATACAAACTGCACGGTTGTGAAATATGGAAAGGCGGCAGTATATTCTTATACCTATCCAATTTTCACGTACACAATGGTATTGCATTTCATTGATGGAAAAAAGACCACCCTCTCTTTTGAATTAATGACTRCTACCACTGCACAAGTGTTTTGTTTCATCTTTTTTTTTATAGACATGCCTTTCCTTCCATGCTCCCCCGTTTTCCTAACACCATTTTGTGGTACTTTACTACACTCCCCCTTTTTTTGTTTCTTCTCCATTTTTATTTTCCTCTCCATATTTTTTTCTTCTCCAATTTTTTTCCCCTATAATTATGGAAAGGCATATCTACCGTTATCATCTTTTTCCTATAATGCATGATAAATGTGGAAAAATGGTGAATGAAAGAAATTGGAGAAGGAAAAATGGAGAATGGGCAAACATTGGGGGATAAATGGGTGAAGTGAACAAGTGGGATGACGACCCACTTCAGGATTTAGGAATTCCATTATGAGAGGACTACAAACTGTACGATTGTGAAATATGGAAAAGAAGCAGTACATTCTTAATTACACCTACCCAATTCCGACGTACATTATGCTGTTGCATTTCATTCATGGAAAGAAGACCACTCTTTCTTTTGAATTAATGAGTTCTAATATAGCACAAGTGTTTTATTTCATTTTTTTTTTAYAGACAAGCCTTTTCTTCCACGCTCCTCCATTTTCCTAACACCATTTTTTGGTATTTCGCTACACTCCATTCTTTTCTTTCCTTCTCCCTTTCTTTTTTTTCCTTCTTCAGTTTTTTTTCCTCTCCTTTTTTTTTTCTTCTCCCATTTTTTTTCCCTAGAATTATGGAAAGGCATATCTATAGTTTTCACCTTTCCCAAATAGCGCATGGCAAAGACACTTTTCTCTGCTTCAAAGAGTTCTGACATTTGATGGTTATCTTTTCTTTTACTAACATGCCCCTCTTTTCCAAATGCCTATTCTTCACTCCCCATTTTTGTGGTTTCACTGAAGTCCTGTACTATTTTTTTCTATTCAAATTTCTTAAAATTATTGTGGTTCAAGCATATTTTTCATGAAGAACTGTTTTTTGAAAAGCATGGGTGATGAAAAAAATTGGGTGAAGCAATACAAGTACAAGRATYTCTTAATTACAATAGCAATTCTAAACAATAGACTTGTCAAATACAGACACTGATGGGTATTCCTAGATTTACATATTAATCACATAATTCCTTCAAGTTAGAGTAAAGTGTACCATTTCCTTCATGGGAACACTASCACTTCTTCTTTTCCATTAATSAATTTTCAACAAAAWTATGTGCGTCTCATTCAGTTATGGTTTGCGGTTACTTTGCCCCCCTTTTTCTTAACCTTTTTTTCTCATATCCGCTTCTTTGGCGTTTGTACGACCCTATATCGCTCTTTCCCTGTAAGAAAAAATTGTTTTCATTCTAATAGCAATTTCATATAGCGAGTAAGAAAAACAATCGGTAATCATGCACGACATGAATGATAAATGACGGAAAATAAAGTATCCTCTATAAATACACATAACAATGCTAACATACGCATTGTTATGCTCGGTGTTTTTTCTAAAAAGCATGTGCAGTTCAATTATCTCTTTTGTCCCCCCCCCTCGAAGAAAGACATGAAGACGTGGGACATCCACTCCCAGCCGCTGCTCCCCAGCAGTAAGCACCACAAGGTATCRATCTCTTGACGTCCAAGACATCATTGCAAATGCAGAAGAAAATGTATGTAGCCTTCGAATACATGAACTACAAAACGTCGCTGAAAACGTCATGGATAACATTGGACACACTGTTTTGACGACTGACGTGTTGAGTCTCATTGGGGTGGCACTTCTCCCTCTTATGGCAATGTCTCCTGTTCTCCGGCAGCCTCTGTTTCTTGGGGGATGAACAAACGACCAAGCGCTGCAGCTTCGCGCACAAGCTCGAACTCAAGCACCTCTGGTTGCAAACCAAGGAAGTCGGAGTCGTTCTCCATATCTATTAAGCTAGGAAGTGATGTAGGCATGCCCAACTGCCCTCTTCTACCCCTAACATCTGTGCGACACACAATCTTCCAAACTTGCCTTTGGAGATCGTTTGAAAATAACACATGTTGGCAATGTAGTGGGAATGCAAATGATTTGGCATGCATCCGGCTGGCCCTGCGGTTGAAGTTTGCCATTGCAAAGCCATATTGATCCCTCTGAAGGTTTGGAAAGCAAGGATCCTGCGTTGCCCGAACCCAGTCTCAAACAAGGACAGTAGTGCAGTGATTCCTATACTCTAACTCCAGAATCTCTTTGATGTAGCCTACATATTCATCGGTTCTCTCTATTGGACGATCATTGTGAAGCCCCCATTGTAGTTGTTGAGTGAAAGACGCCACAACAGAGGAATCACGCGTAACTAGTCCTCCTTTGGCACTATGGATGCGCAAGTGCATTCCAAATACATACATTTGTCTATGTGAAGTAGCAAAGCGCTCCAATGGTTGGCTGTATTGCAAGACATCATCGCTGATGTCCTCTGAGGCATCCACTAGGGTCTTCACTTTTTCAGTGAACGAGGTTGCAAAATGAGGCAAGTCAAATAATGTGCATGGATATCACACAAGCAGCGCTGGATGTCGACGGCGGAAAGTTTTGCGGAATGCCTCCCTCTCTCGCCATCGCTTGGCTCTTACATGACTGTACTTCCTGCAAGCCATTGCATGCATGGGCAATAAGACTACATCAGAGTACGTGGAATAAAAGAAAGTTTGAAGGAATCACTGCCAATATGTTGCCGTCCTGCTCTGGCATGCRCAGCAACATAGGTATGTTGAACAAGATGTCCAAGTATGTCGCTTGTGACGTCTTCTGCGACAATGTTCATGACAAGTACAGACACAATATTCCGGTGCCTATGTCTACTGGACCACGGGATAGACAAACTGAACCACTGCACGAGTACTCTATGCTTCATACAATTGGGGATAGAAGTTGGCACATGTAAGGGATTACATCTTCAAGTATTTCTGAAGTATGCAATGTCTTGGGTGAGGAAGGGACACTCACTGTTGCCATTCTTCTAAGCATGCTGCATTGTCTAGAACAAAGGTAAGTGCGTAGCTCTAGAATTGATCAGACATTTTTTGCTTTCATTGGCAATTTGCGCGTAGAATTTTGTCGTTCATGGTTGCATCTTCATAAGGATCCCACACGGTGGGATGTTCCTTGGTATTGGCACATGTATTCGGTGTAAAAACGCAGGGTGTCATCCATCCGAAACCCTTCTGCAATACTGCCTTCAAGGTGTGCAAATGTTCTAACATAATCCTTCAATGTTTTCATGTAATGCTCTACAGGGTACATCCACCTACAATGCATCAGTCCGCATTTGAACAACTGTTCCACAAGATACACTGGCAAATGAGTCAAGATGTTGAGAAATGTAGTTGGGAATTCCTTCTCCAACACGCAAGCTGCCATCACTACATCCCGCATCATGTCCTCCTCATCTTCTTGGCATACCTCTTTGGCACATAGTCCYTGGAATACTCTGCTGATTTTGATTATAGCCAATTGCACAGTCTCATCCAATACATTSCGRACCGCTACGRGGAGATTCTACCMAACATGTTGCAAACARTATTACAGAAATTAAGTGGAYATTCAGACCATTGGRAGAACATGACCTCAAAGTCATTGCTCAAAGACATAGGCCTTTCACGGGTCCACTCGTCAAATTTTAAAAACACGGACGCATGACGAACATGTTGCAAAAAATGTCTGCTCAGACGGGGTAGTTTATTCTTGCTATAACACTAGATAAACGTCTAATGAAATCAACTTTGACATGACAATGTTTCTCTCTATGTCAATGCCAGCATCACTGCACATCTGCCATGACGGTCTACTGAGGAACAAATTCAGGGAGGCAACAACGGGGAATTAACTCTGCCATACCTGTTGCATGAGGACATGGTAATCGTGGGTTTTCATGTACTGCAATTTTCCATCCACTAAGCTCTTGTGGATGCTTTCCACGTAGTTTGTAGGAGTTTGAATGTTTGAGACTATACCCGTGAACTCCCTCCGCTCTTCTGGTTTCAGTACGAATGGGGCATGCGGCATGTAATATCCATCTTGCTGTCGGCGTGGAGGTTACAGCCAGATCTCTTTGCGAATGCCTAAGTCCTACGCATCCACCCAACTTCCTAGACTATCATTCATGCCAAGCAAGGTCTTCACTATGTTCTCACATAGGTTCTTTTCGCAATGCATGGGATCCAGAAGGTGCCGTTCCGACAAATGCTACAAACACAGGAAAGGAAATGATCAAGGTTGAGGGTTGTCAAACAACGGATTCGGCATTCTATTCTTTGTATCCATGTTCAGGATGGATTCCGCTACTTCCTCATACCTCTGTGACAGGGATTCAATTGACATCAACCTGGACTAACGTTGCATTTGTGCCTGTCTACAAGGACAATCCTGCTTGTTGTGGACGGCGTTATTTTTTTTGCAAGAACAAGGCATTGACGTCCACAAAAACAGAACGTGTCAACTCTGTGACGTACAAATTTAGACATGCGCAATGTGATGTCCACTGTGACATACATATTTTGGGGAAACATGCAATGCACAATAAACCGGGGCTGATCTGCCAATACTCCAGTTCATATAAAGCACTGAGGCGCTTCAAGTTAATCACATGAACAGGGTCATCTCGTCCGTTATCTTTTCTACCAAGATCGAGATAAAACTGCCTCCATGCTGCATATCGTATAACATCTTGTCCTGACATGATTCTTGGCTTTTTGCGGTGCTCTGCTTAATTTGCCATTGAATCTTCTATTCCGTGGGTAAAGGTGGTGGCAAGGTAAATAACGGCGGACACCACCGTATACAATATTAGAACCCTTGGTTTCTTCCACTGGGAAGTATGTTGCTTGTTCTTGCCATGCGTGCGTTTGTGTCTGGTCCACAACATGGGCAACCTTTATAGCCCTTACAACAAAGCCCTGAAATGAGGCCATACGCTGGAAAATTTGAAAGGGTCCACAAAAGCAACGCACGCAACTGGAAACTGCGACTTCCTTCAGGTTGGGAGAAATCTAGTGTTGGAATACCATGCCAAAGTTCATGTAGCTCTTTCAGTAGCGAACATAGGAAAATGTCTATATTCTTGGAAGTCGATGAGTGCTTCCCGGAAATCAATATGCTCAAAGAAATGAAGAATTTCTTTGTGACAAACCATGGCTCCAAATTGTATATGAGGATCAACATGCCATGTTGACTAGTTCGTGTTGCTTAGTTTGAATGGATTCACACCATCCAGGGCTAAAGCAAGGCGCATGTTGGGAATCTCAGATCCAAAGTTGCCAAAAACAACGTCTGTGTTGACATGCTTCCACGCTAAATTGTCTACTATAGGAATGCATGACGTCGTCATTGCTAACATGTATTGTGTACCCTGTTAGCATACGTGCTATTTCAGACGACCTCCACATCTGTTTCAGCCTGGGAACTAGTGGGAAGTGCCGGATGACCTTTGCTGGAATCGTGTCCGTACCGTCAACCCAACGTGCCTTTGCACACTGAGGACAAGCATTGAGATCCTTGTAATCATCTTTGAAAAGCACACATCCATTGGGACATGCATGCACATTGTTGTAGTGCAAACCTAGGCATTGGATGCTCTTCAATGCCTTATAGTGAGTGTCAGGTAGTTTGTTTCCTCAAGGTAGCAAATCCACATGTAAGAAGCGAAACAACTCGTCCGTGAACTTATTGCTTACACAAAAGACGGTACACATGTTCATGATGATTATGGTAACTGAAACAATGCTTATCTTTGATCCAGGATACACTGCAGTTGCTGCCTCTCTATACAAATCTTCCAATCCATCGACAGTGTCCGCAATGTTGTCCTCCTGTTCTACCCACTTTCCCGCATCTACTTGTGCCTCTTCGTGTAGCGCGTCTCCTCTATCCAAGGCCTCCATTACCTGCCGTTGGATGTCATGATATTCATCTAGAGGAGGAGGATCTTCGTGCTCAATAGCATGTGCACCGTCTGATTGATGGGGTCGACGTCCACTGCAGCATCTTCCGCATCTAGATCTATGACGCCATTGTCGAATGCAACATCCTCCACCTAGAGTCCTTGAGGTGGGTAGCCGTCAGGGGGGTCTCCACCAATCATGGACTTGTCCAAAAATGGATCACAACCTACGGCCACATGGTGTCGCCGGATGACTTGGATAGTTTTGCGACGTCCACCCTTGCAATCCCTGCAAGGACATGGGTAGGAGCATACATTATTTTCTGTGGCCACTCGCAACTTAGTGTGCAATATCAAATCACCAACAAGGATGTGCCAAAGCGTACGCCCGTCATCTGTGATTCGTACGGTAGCAGCATGTTCACGAGAATCACGATTGCTGTGATATGCCATTGAAGCTGAAACCCTCCTAAGGTAACACAATCATGAATGAACTACCTTGCACACCTCCTGAAAGAAGCTTGCAAGAAGAAGGCAAAACACTATTAGCGCCCTATTTTGCGAAAGAAGCGTTGTCTATGACATCGACTCTGACGTGTGCTGCATATGATTTTCACGTCACTTGACATCTTACATGACATCTAGAAGGAAGTACTTGTGGATGTGCAGTCACTACCAACGTTGGGGGGAATCTTCGGAATGGTAGAATGTGATTTAGAAAGTCATCCTAAAGTACCCTACTCGTGGAATTCTTGAGGGAGGGTTTCATCGAAGAATTCATTGTGCATTAAACTACCACGTATTTATAAGCCGTACCGTACTGACCCAGAGTAATGACACGACGCATTTCGCAAATCACAAAGAGCCGACGCGGACAAGTACGTTCTTTCAGCACAGCAGTAGTTGTCCACGACGACTGTCGAAGTCTGTATTTAGCAAGCGCAATTAGTTAGGTTAGATTAGTGTTGACATAAGCTAGATTTTTCAAAAATTTTAGGTTTTAATCCAGAAGTGGAAACAGAAATGTTTACGGAAACAATTAAACCACCTTCCAGAAATAATTGAGCCAATTTTGGAACTTCCATAATTAAGGATGTAGTCCAAATCCGGAAATTTGGAGAAACAAGGATTTCCCAGACCTATGAGTTATAGGTCCGACCTACGGAACTAGGTCACCGTTACAGAATTAATTGCCAATTTTTGGGACCGTTGCCGGAGCGATGGGTATTTAACCGACCCCTCATTTCCGTCATTTCTCTTTTCCTCTGCGAAGTTTACTCCTGCACTCATCTTGGTTGAGAGAAAGAGTGCTGAGATAGAAATCACAACGGTGGGGTTAGTGAATCCGCACGGATCCGGCCCACACTGTTAGGGGTTAGTATGGCGGAAAGTAGCCAACGGAGGAATCCGCCCACGGCGTGTATGGTGTCGCCTATCTAGAGGACGACGGTAAGTAGCAGATGTTGGAAAAGGACCTAGCGAGGATGGGCTGCGTCAGATTGATCCGCCGTCCGTGGAGTCTAAAGAACAAAGAGATGATTCACGAGTTAGTATCCAGAGCTCCTAATCAGTATGAGTGGATCGTCAAGGCTAGGAGGGAGACCTGAACAGAAGAAGCATGGGCGGATGTTTACGGCTTTCCGAAGCAAGGTGCCGGATTTGCCTCCCGAACGGATAAGTACTCTGGTGAAAAGTTTTCCCATCCGGCCAACTCCAAGGAAGGATTTGCTATTGCGGACTGTGCCACCGTGAGACATAGACCGGTCCTGGAATTTTTAATTCCTATCCTTTATCCGGATAAGCCGACCCGGGTTACGGTTACGATAGCCAATACCATCTTTGGGGCCTTGGAGGGGAGAGCAATTCACTTGGGGAGAGTGATCTTTGGGATAGTAAGCAAATTGGCGGATCATGTGGGTAAAGCTAAGCAAAGTCCAATTAGTGCTTACCTCTTCCACATGTACCACTAGCACAAAGTACTAAAACCAGATGAAATGGTGGAGTATGAAACCAGATGCACCATCCTCAAGTACGGATTGCAGTCGTAACACGAGAAGGAGCAACGCGGATCAGATGAGGAGGAGATCGAATGTGTTGAGCCGTTGAAGAACAAGCAGAAACAGAAAAAACAGAAATCCACTGATGCGGGTACCCGGAAAGTTCTGACGGAAAGTAGTCCGGATGACGTTTCAGAAAGACCCACAACACCAACCCGGTTAGATGAGTTTTGTAAATCCGGAACTCAATGGGTGGAAAAGGCGAATAACTACATCAAGGCGTACGTGGGCATATTCAACGAGGCGATGACTAAGCTAGGCTATGACCCCATTGAGTTGATGCAGGCCATCCGGAATCGACCATCTCCGGAACTATCACAAGCGCGGGACCAAGAGATTGAGCCAATCCGGAAGGAGACGAAAGAGATCCAGAACCTGGTCAACTGGCTGGAAGGAGAACTGTTAGTGTCCAGGAAGAGAGAGAGGGAAGCTTTGCACTTGGTGAAAGGGATGAACCGGCTAGTGGCGAAACTAGCAGAGACCATCAATCGGGCCACGCTATTCAGTTCTAAACTCGCCAAGAAAGCCCAGTAACCGAATCCAAGGTCATCACCATCCTGGTTGATTTCTCTTCACGGATGGAGCTTGTCTTGACGGAAATGCGCCAACTATTAGACCGGATGGACCCCAATAGATCAATGGACTTTTCCGAGTTTCCGGAAGTTTTGGGAGTCCATATCACCACCGGATTAGTAGTTGTGGAGAAGCAGACTCCATAGACAAAGATTCAAGGTATAAAAGCACAAGGGTTTATAGACCTTTTGTTCGACACGGTAGAGGGAAGGGAGACACCTGGTCGAGCAAGTTCAAGAGCGAGTGTCGAGCCAGGCCGGATCCAAAAGGGAAAGTCTATGCAGACTTTATCTGGAAGTTCCCTTCCAATTTGACTTGCGGGTGGAAGTCCGACCCAGAGCAGCAAGTTCAAGGAGCCGGTTGAGCTGACCAAGACAGATCTCCTGGAGCGACTAACAAAGCTGAATCCAGAGAGGACTAGTTTGGAAGATTTCGGGTTGGGGAAGTTGTTGGATCAGGAGAGAACAAAATTGACGGTCCGGACTGAGATTTCCTTCGATGACGAGGAAGAAGATGATGACCTCAAGCTCCTCAGCAAATTAGAGGAAGAAGAGTTCGAGAGTGGCAACGACACGGAAGATGAGGAGTCACCACCACCTCTCAATCGGAAAATACAGACCCAGCAGCAACAAAGACAACTCTAGTCTCAACATCGGAAAAGATTCCTGTGAAGAGTGTAGCCTAGGTGCTTTTCAAGTTGCTCAGGAGCGCGTGGAAGAAGCCGAAGAAGGGTTAGTCAGTAGTTAGTTTTAGAATCCGGTTAGTTTCGGATTGGGTTGTGGAACCGGAACGGGTTTCCGTGCTTGGGCCCAGATCCAGGTTTCTAATTTTAGGCTGTTAGTTTCATCCTCCGAGGATCTTGGCGGGTCATTTCATTAGCTGCCCTGGTTTCCAGGTGGTTGGTTTTCTATTTTGGTTTTTGAGTTTTAATGGGTGGGCAGCTGGTTGCCCTACCATTCCATCCTAGCATTTTGATAATCTATTCGTACTTTCCTCGATGTTAATCTGAAACGATCAGTGTAAGTACTGTTTTTTACCTTCAATTGTGGAAGCATGTCAACTTGTATGATCCGCTTGAGTATGGAAGTGAGAAGAGGGGGAATCCGGAACTAGGGAACTTGAGGCTGTCAATGTGTGAACATTTGTACTAAGGTGTAGGGATCGTGACGGAGGTCTTGAGCGTGGTACCTTTGAAATACTGGAACGGTAATCTAGTGGGTAGGTGGTGAGTGTGCAATTACGGAAACTCAGGTGGTTCCATGCGGAGGTCAGCAACCGCCAATGGAAACTCCCCCACATCGGAAGGTCTGCTAGTCACCGGAACAGTTTGACATTTCTAGAGAGCAATCCCAAAGCAAGTCTTAGGTATTTTTGGTTATGTCGTTGTAGTGAAGAAGGTTGGAAACGGCTTTGAGTGACTTGCTACCTAGATCGGCCATCTGGGTACTTGTGAGGGTGATTCCGGATTGACTTACTGCTACATTCAAAGATACCAAAGTTAGTGTGTTCTAAGGCAAAGAGAGATTGAGAACGATAAGTGGTTGGTCCCTACCCCTTTAACAATCAAAGGCGACCCTCTGATGGGAAAACAGAGGTAATACAAACCAAAAGTTAAAGAAAGACGTAACCAGAAACGGGAAAGATACCAATCCGGAATTCGATCCGGGTAATTGTAAGGTCCGGAAAAGAGGAGAAAGAGTGAGAAATTGATGATTAGAATTGCAACCGGATAAACGAAGCTTACAACAACATACTAGAATCTCTTGGGATGATATTCCATGTCAATTTACAGCATACAATGCAGTAAAGGTACTTACGTCTAGATTACGCGTATGACAATGACATCCTCTGCAAGTACTGGACATCATTTGAGACGTGACAATGTCACAAGGGACGTCATGAAGGACATCATCAAAGAATGTAGTGTATTGGCCAAGTTAAACCGCATAGTGCGGAAGTACTTCCCACGTGTTTTTCTGGTGTCCTGGAAAGAAGACGCTATACAGGAACCCCCCGTTCAGCGTGGATGTTCACTAAAGACCTCACTTGTTGTGCAAGCGTGGAGCACAAGAGTTGACGAGAATTCTTGATCTACGCTGCAATGGTGTCTAAGCGTGCTACGGTAGTCCAGTTTTTGGAGGACCAAACACTGGATGTGAATGACTCCGCYGGTGCTGCCGTTTTGACAAATTTGGTGTCGCAGGTCACAAAAAAGGCGTGCACGAGACTATGCGTAAAGCGAAGTGGAATGGGATGCACACCTCGTAGAAGTTCAAGAATTCTAAAGCCCGCGGAAAATGCAGCAGCCTTGACGGTGGAGGTGGTGCCCATCGCTGAAAGAATACCCCTCGCCAAACAGGTACGCTCTTAGTGTGCCAGTGTGCCCTAAACCCTTTTTTTGGGTGTGAGATTTTGGATCACGCTTCGAGGGAGAGAGTTGCAAATTGGTCAGGGTTTTGCACTCCTGCAGCGCGTGCCGAAGTTCAGGCAAGGAGCAATCTCTGCAACGAAGGAGGCTTCGAGGGAGAGGGCGGCACGAAAATAGGGCCTGCTACGTCCGTAGGGGCCACGGGTATAGGTTGACGTGGGTGGTGGCCTTTATGTCAGGGACTCACTCCGCCGTCGTCGTCCTATTCATGTTTTGTAAGACGTACCCCTCTTGCGCTGCCTTGTATGTACGTTGGATCCCCTTTTCTGAACTTCCGATCTTTGGTGAGGAGGTTGGAGAAAAATACCACCGTATGTGTTTTCTGATTGCTTGTTCTTTGTGATTTCCGATTTGCAGTGAGAAAAGAGTGTCTTGATTGTAATCAGCATTAACGGGAATTGGGTTTCGCATGATGCGTTGTCGGCAGCACGTCAGGCCGCAATGGGCACCACCGCACCGCCATACGCATGAGGGTTTCGAAACTTGTCATAATTGCTTCCAGCGCTCCCGCACCTCTTCTCGCTAAGGCGCTCAATCGATCCCCTCCACTGTGCATTTTCCTCCTGCCCTTTTCGCTTCTGACCTGTTGTGGCTGTACTTGCAGGACGGTGAGTTCTTCGKGCATTGAAGAGACCGTGCTATCAACATTAGAGATAGGTCGGGGAAGCGCAAGGAGATTGAGCGTGCGTAAAACAGCAAGTTGGAGGAGGAAGCCATGCCGGTGCAAATGTGCATGCGCCTAGAGGACGAACGCCGATGAAAACCTCGTGAAGACCGCTAGCCTGGTGCGACGGAAAGAGGCAAAGGCCCAACGTGTACGCAATCCCTTCAGCCGAAGAAGCCGGCAGTGCTTGAAGTTGTGTCGAAGAAAGAAGAGGACTGTGTGGTGGAGTGCGAGCAGAGCGTGGGCATAGCAACCCACTCTCAGTCCTAGAGGTAAGGTGTCTACCATCGATTGCAGATGGAACCCAATTCAATTGCACCAATCGAGTTTCATATCTGCATGTGTGCTCAATTTCGATTTTGGACATCACATACAAGCGTCTAGCGTTTCGTCAAACGTCTTGTTGAACACATGGGGGGGACATTGTGTCTGCTTGGATGTCATAGACGCCATCTCAATAGATATTGTGGCGTTGTCTGTCACGAGATGACGTCTGTGCAGACATCATCTCAGACATGTACTTGGTCAGTAGGAGCAATGTTCTAGGTACATGGTCGGATTCCTTTTTTTTAGACGTGCTTGATGGTTTTGTGCGTAGAATGTATGCAATGTATTCGTTGTTGTGTGGAGAGAGGTTTGCCTCGGGAAATGACAAGGATCTTGGCTACGACCGAAAATGACTGAAGAACACAAGTAGACGTGTTTGTTTAAAATCCTGAATCTTGTTTGTCGAATCTTCAAAACCGTCGTGGAACTGCTTCTTGTTGGCCTATCCTGAAATGGGCTCTAAATGGGTATAAGGGTTAAGGTAGGTGACAAAAAACCACAGGCCTGAGACGGGTAAAACAGGATGGTCAGACCACAAGCTGAACCGTCTGAAAATTGGCTCCTAAATTTCAAACTCCCGGTGACTAGCAATCATGCTTCACCGTGAGAACATAGCAAGTCTCGACCATGTGGGCCATTAACCCCGCTTTGTCACCACGACACAAAATGAGGTTAGGCAATAGTTTGACCCAAGTCCCCGCAACAATAAAGATTACGATGAAATTGAAAGCCACAAGTCACAACACACAAGTCACAAGTCTTCAAAATCTCCTCCAAACTCCAACTCCTTGGCTAAACTTTGATTTCATGCCACCAACCTTCTGTAAGTCCAAATGAAATAAGTGATAGCTTTTTGGAAAGCTAACACAATTTCCTACTCTTCCTTCAAATCTCAAATCAAACTAATACTTCGTCCAACTTTTATGGCCGCCCAAAGTTTTGGATTTTGAAATTGAAGGCAGCAGACCCTTCTTCACTTCGACACTCACAACTCACTCATACAGACTTCAAATAGAATGAATCATATCTTCATGAAAAGTTAACAAAATCTCCTTCACTCTCTCCAATTTTCATTGCAAAAAAAAGACATGTCCGTCTTCTATGGTCGTTCAAAGTCTTTGCCCTTCTATATGGAAGGTAGCAGACCTTCCCCCATTCAAACTAGCACAACTTTTGAATGCCAACTTTAAATCAAATAAGAAAGTTTGTTTTAGAAACACTACTCCGTGATACACAACTCTTTCAATTTTCATTTCCAAATTCGTAAACCTCAACACAATATGTGTCTTCAAACATTCGAGCCTTACCAAACACAATGAGAGAGACAATTGAATAGTGCCCCCTTTTTCCTCCACCTTATCTTCTACTTTAACCACCCAAGTCAAGTCAACTTCAGCCCATATCTTGCTCATGCGGCTCCTCTATCATCCATTGGTCATCTATTTTGACCACTAATCTCATTCTTCATCCTTAGCCAGAAGATAAATCACCCCAAAGTTACTAGAAGGCAAACTATTTGTATATTTCTCTCCTACATCTTCACACATATATAATTAAACTTCTA
Source organism: Pleurozium schreberi (assembly GCA_006891605.1). Lineage (NCBI taxonomy): Eukaryota > Viridiplantae > Streptophyta > Bryopsida > Hypnales > Hylocomiaceae > Pleurozium > Pleurozium schreberi. The sequence continues at coordinate 275,331 of VACF01001958.1, forward strand.
AATACAAAATTAAGGAACTAGGATCTATCTCATATCTATTAGAGGTAAAAAAATAGAGTTTCAATTGGAATATCACTCCATCTTCAAGAACTTGAGGATGCGTTTGATGGTAGTTGCCACATATTCTGCACGGTCTACCTTAGTTAAAGGATTGACTGGCCCCTCTAAACAACGTTGGTGACCACGACTTCTTCTCACGGGTAGAGCTATACAAAAATATTGGTCAACATTAAGACCCTCAAAACAACCTTCAAATGTCACTTCTCGACTCCTAGGCTCAATACATCCGACAACTTGCAATAAAATCATCAACGCTCGAGCATCACGCTGAAGGTTTCCGTGCCATCATTGCTCCAATCGAGGTTGCTTCAGCGGTTGAGAAGGCCCAGCTTCTTCTTGTGGATGCTCATGTGGCGGTGCAAGACCTAGCAACAAAAGAGGTTGGTCCGGCAGTTTTGACAAGAAAAATTCAAATTCAGCCTCTGATTGAGGTTCTTCATTTTGAGACTCAGAAAAAACCTTCCAGTTTGACATACTAAAATCCAAAGTAGAAAACAAAGAAGCACTACATGTACTTGATGAAGCTCTTCGATGAAGCTCATCTTTATAGTTTGTTGTCCAGAAGAAGTCGTCATCTTGAAGCTACTTCAACTAACGTCATCTTGAAGCTACCTCAACTAATGTCATCTTTTACACTATATCATTGTATTCAAATCCATCCAAAAATATGTAAATATACATTTTTACATAATGCTCGTATTTACAATGCAACAACGTGCCTCCTTGTTTTGATGAAGTACTTGTAATTGGTAGTCGTATCTCGTATATGCTCAATCAAATGTTTGAATGGACGTCTGCGGCGACGTTGGTCGTGTCACTGTCGACGTGATCTCAAACAGGTACTTAGTCCATGGAAGATTGGGAGCCACGTACTTGGCGCATGGTCGGATTCCCTTTTTTTTCAATGTGCTTGATGGTTCTATGCGTAGAATGTGTGCAATGTATTTGTGCTTCCGTGTTCTGCTAAGATACCCGTAAGTGGCAATCGTATCTACTATGTGCTCAATCAGACGTCTGAATGGACGTTGAAGGCAACGTCAGCCGTGTCGCTGTGTACCCCAGGGTGTCATCGACTTGGAATTGCAAGAGTGAACGCTTGACTCAAACTACARGCACAGTCARAAATGCACTRAAAACCCTAAACCCACCKCTTGTCACGTACGTACTTGTATAATTACTATGTYGTCTTATTGGAGTATGTGCCTTCTCATGCACAAAGTGAGCTCTTTATTGCAGTCAAGGTTATGACACGGATTCCAAGAAGGAAGATGATTCAGATTGCGACACCAACAAGGCCATTGAAGCTTTACAACCCACACAACAGTGGAAGTCTCAGTCTACAACAACAACAATGAAGAATCCCATTGAACTAGATCCACAAAGACTGCTAGTCGGTTCGATGAAAGACAGTTTTGTGAGCGATGTCAAAAAGTATGCTTAGTCCTTGGATCCAACTACGAGATGGGAAGGACAACCACGGCAGCACAGGAGGCGCTTCTTCAAGCGACTATACTCTGGCTCAAATCTCTCATTGCTTGCCTTTATCACTGGATTTTTGTCGTTTGTGTCATGCTTTCCTTTGAATTCAGAAATGTCTGCGTCGAAAAGGACGTTGCAGAAAACATTACCGCCAACACGCGGTGACTGACAATGACGTCCAGTTTAAATGTAATGTGTCCATTGTTGGGTCATCCGTAATCCCCATTGTGCTTTGATAACTAATGGTTGTCCTCATCTTATTATTGAATTCTTTTCTTGTTGTACTAACAGTTGAATGAACAGAATTATGAAGCCTAAACCAATATTCTTGGGTGGAGATAGATTGGCAGATGGTTTGTGAGGCGGATAGAGTTAGTGGGAAGTCCCTTTAGCCCCTAATCATGAAGATGTTGATCACATACCAGTTGAAAAATCGGTGAGATGATTGATGCTGGCATGAAAAGACCATGGGACATCCAATCTAAATATTGGAAGACCATTGAAGCCATGCGCAGCACAAATGCTGCTCAAAAGTGCTCCGCACACATGCGTACAATTTCAAAGGGGAAGGGTACCACAACCGCGCAGCTCAAGGCAATCGAAAGGGAGGTGGTTTCACGATTATTGAGTATGTACGCCTATTGTATGTTTAATCTCAGTATGTCCATTGGACCTTTACTGCATGCTATGTCGGTTTACATGTTCCATGATATGTCGACGCAAACATTCGATGCCTCATTTGTTGTCAAGTGTAGCATCTAAATAAATGTAAAGCCAAAGGTACCTGACATTGTTGTTGGCGTCATTTGCAACAAGTATCTTGTTTCCACTGTAGCTCATTACTCGTGGAGTTGCACATTGTAAGTCTCTTGTTCTTTAAAATGTGTGTGTTCTTCTATATAGACCATGTCAGAGTCTTGATTTGGCGAACGCAATTAGGTAGGGTACATTAGTGATGACGTAAGCTAGATTTTTTCAAAATTTTTAGATTTTAATCCAGAAGTGGAAACGGAAACGTTTACTGAAGCAGTTAAACAACTTTCTAGAAATAGGTTAGCAAATTATAGAACTTCCGTAATCACGGATCTAGTCCGAATCCGGAAATCCGGAGAAAGATGGATTTCCCAGACCTACGACTTATAGGTCTGACCTACGAATCTAGGCCACCGTTACGGATTAATGGCTAGTTTCAGGACCGTTGCCAGAGTGACGAGTACTTAAGCGGTATTTTGTTTCCTTCATTTCTCTTTTTCTTCAAATAATTTCCCTACATGTGTGATAGTTGAGAGAAAAAGTGGTGAGATAGTGATTAGAACGGTGGGGTTGGTAAATCCGCACGGATCCGACCCACAGTGTTATGGAATTCTATGGCAGAAAGTAGCCAAAGACGGAATCTGGTTGTAGCCCGTATAGTCTCGCCGACTTATCCGCAGGACGACGGCGAGCGGAAGCTGCTAGAGGAGGAGTTCGAGAGTGGCAATGATACGGATGTAGAGGACATCTCGCCGCCGCCGAACCGGAAGATTCAAACCTAAGAAACCACAAGGACACCCCTTGGGTCAACACCAAAAACGACTCCGGTTAAGAGTTCAGTCAAAGCTCCACCTATTCACATTGGGAGCGCGTCGAAGAAAACGAAGAAGGGTTAGTTAGTGGTTAGTATTAGTATCCGGTTAGTTCCGGATTGTGTGACGGAACTGGAACGGGTTTTTGAGCTTGGGCCCGTATCTGGGTTTTCATTTTTAGGCTGTTAGTTGGATCCTCAAAGGAACTCGGCGGGTCATTTCATTGGCCACCTGGGTTTCCGAGTGGCTGGTTTTCTATTTTGGTTTTTAGTTTTTAACGGGCGGGCAGCTTGTTGCCCTGCCATTCCATCCTTGCATTTTGATTATCTATTTGTACTTGCCTCGATGTTAATTAAAAACCATCAGTGTAAGTACTGGTTATTACTTTCAACTAAAAGAGTGTTTTTGACTTGTATGATCCGCTTGAGTATGGACGGATGAGACGGAAGTGAGAAGAGGGGGAATCCGGAATTAGGAAACTTGGGTCTGCATACGTGAGAGCGTTTGTACTGAGGTTCATTGTCGTGAGGGAGATCTCGAGCGTAGTGCCTTCAAACTACCGGAATGGTAATCCGGTGAATCGGTGTTGAGAGTGCAATTCCGGAACCTGGACGGTTCCATGCGTAGATTAGCGACCACCAGCGGAAATTCCCCCACACTGGAAGGTTTGCTAGTCCTCGGAAAGTATTAAACTTCTAGAGAGCAATCCTGCCGTAGGTTCTAAGTATTTTTAGTTTTGTCGTTGTAGTAAAGAAAGCTGGAAACGGCTCTGAGTGACCTGCTACCCAGATAGGCCATCCGGATAGTCATGAGAGTAGTTCCAGATCGATTTATTGCTACATAATATCTGGTGGTTGTTAGTATATTCTAAGAAGGAGAGAGTGTGAGATAGTCAAGTGGTTGGTACCTACCCCTTTTAAAAACAATCAAAGGCGACCCTCTGATGGCAAAACAGAGGTAATACAAACCAAAGTATAAGAAAAATTGTGACCAGAAACCGAAAGGATATCAATCCAAAATCCAATCCGGATGATCACAAGATCAACATCTTTGAACCAGAGTGAAGAATAGTGAATAGAGTGAAGAATTGATCAACATCTTTGAACCGGATAAACCAAACTTACAATGGCATACTAGAGTCTCATGGGACGATATTCCGTGTCAATTTACAACATTCAGTGCTGTAAAGGTACTTATGTCTAGATTACGCGTACGACAGACCATGTTGCAAAACAGGACACTATATGATGGAGAGTTGGATGCTGAAGTTGCTAAGGAGTACCAAAAAATCCAGGAAGAGAAAAGAAAGAGCCGTTTGGATCACGGGAGAGACATCAAGGAGGTGTGGACGCGCATCACTGACCTAGAAAGCAACGTCACATGCCTAGGAGAGAACGTGACAACATCTCACAAGCGCTTGGAGGAGATGTTGAACCAGCTCTTGCAAAACCGAGGCACCAAACAAGTGACATCATCTGAGGACGTGACGGAGCCTTTTTTGTCTGCACAGGTCGTGGAATCTTCAGGGCTGACGTCGACAACAATGGAAGCGTGGACGCTTGTTCAGAAGGATTTTCTTCTTTCAATGTTGAATCCGGTCCCTATTGGGAATGTGGCACAGCCTGTCCTTGATGCTGTCAATGGTGACGTTGCCAAAGATGTACCTCCCAACGTAGACGCACAGGACAACGTCGTGGTAGCCAATGTTCACGAAGATGGTGCGCCCGAAGGCCGTGACGGTGGAGACCACGTTGTCGATGATGTCAATGATTTGGAAGTAGACGCTGAGAAGCCAATAGAAGATGCCTATGCCTTTGTCGGAGTTGATGGAAAGGGGTTACAAATCAACAGTCTGGCAGGTGCCATCCCCAGCATAGTGCTACATGAGGTAAATCACGTCGGTTTTTGTCACCCTCCTTCCTTGAGCCTTCAAATTTTCCAATTTCATTGTTCCCTCTTTTTCAAATTGCAACACTGAAGTAGTACGACGTTTTGATGTCGGACAACCTGAAATTATGGAGAACAGCAGTGTATAAAAATAAGCATTGGGTGTGACATCTGAGTAATGTACCTAATTTTTCTATGCTTCTCCTTCCTAGGGTACCTTCTTCTTAAAGGTACCTACATTAAAATAATAAATTTTTAGGTTCCCTTTGGTAGATACATGCTTTTCTACTATGTTAATAGACCATGAAAATTTCAGCTCCAAATCATTAAATTTAGTGACTCACAACATAGTGAAAACCTCTAAACCTCAAGGTGTGACAAATTAGCAAAAATGATTTTTTAATATAATTTTTTTTTTAATTTTTTGAAAAATAAAAGATATGATTATCATCAAGTTAGGCATCTCCAATAAAAAATTTCAAGTTTGCGGGATTTATGCTTCAAAAGTTATTGAAGATTACAAGAGACCAACACTATTTGTGACGGAGAATAGGACCGATGTTTCTTGAAATGACCCTGCAGCTTGAAGGAAATGAAGAACAATGCCTCCTGCTTCAGTGGACGTCGCAAGTGATGGAGGCTGACTTTCATGATGTTGGAGACAACACCCCGAGTTCCGTTGAACAACGTCTTATCGGCCAGGAAGTTCCATSTTTTTTCGGGCATACTTGAGCTTGCATTGTAAAGTAATTTTTCTTTGGCGGAAGTAGGTTACTAATCTTGCATTGTWTTTCACTTGCCTTCGAACATCCRCTTCAAGGCCTACAACTATGTTATGGGAAAAACTTTGAATCGAAGATTTCAAAATATACTTGAGTAATGGTTTCTTGCACATTATGTTTATGTTGTACGTGTATAGTGTTTTACGTCCACTTCCGCCTTAGCCGAAGTCACACGTGCAAAAATATTGTCACATGCAGCATCATTGTAGTTCAGGACCTTGTACTRCTTGTTTCATTGGATGTTCTTCAAAGGAATTCATTGAGGTCTTGTGTGGCGTTTACGGAAACATTTTAATTTTCACCCTTCAAGTGAYGTACTAGATGACTCCCTGTTGCCTTAGACACTGTGAAGAACATAGCCCTCACAATCAGTATTTGACGTCCAGAAGCACAAATAAAAATGCATGCTCAAATGGTCGAAGTTGGTATGAACGTCCACAATGACAATGTACGCCAAAATCCTGTTCGTACACATGACTCTTAAAGCATACATTGCTATCTAGAACGCGTATATGAGGACACAAGGTCATCGTACTTGATGTCATGGAAAACATGCGTACATCATGACAAATGTCACTGAAAACGAGACACAGCGACCCTGAACACCCTAAACTTTTACACATCAGCAAAGTCCATGTCAGAAAAATTTGGCGACCACGTCACTTTCTTATGGGGTCCACGTCAATGGCCATGTCAGAAGCACACCGGATGAAAAAAATTAGACGTGGCATTTGGCGCCAAATTGTTGCTTATGTGGACCTGACGTGTCCGCCATAGGGCACATTCTGGAGACTTTGGAAGACCATGTTTGGTGTGATGTCAAAAAAAAACGAGGCCAAACGTCCACTGAGATTTGTACGTGTTTTTTGCCTGTCCATTATGACGGATTTTAGGAGACGTCAATGGTGATTAAGAACACGTCAAAAGTAACAAGTACATCCGTTTTTCCGGATGTCATGTTACAGCTTGTTTTCTATAGTGGAAATATGCTCATGATCAAACAAATCACAAATTAAATATTTAGAGAGTTTTTATCCAAGAAAACAATTTTAATACACTTGCTTGAACATGCCCTAATAGATTTCAAGAATTACCGCCATTTTTTTTTTAATTTGGGACGGTTTGTCAATTAAGTCCCACGATTAGGAAGTCTTTGACAAAATAAATTGGAGGAGGAAGTGGTTTCTTGTCCCCAATTCTTTTTAAATTCGGGATGGTTTGTCAATGATGTCTCAAATAAACTTGTAGAAATGGTGAAAGTAGTATTATGATTGGTTGAGGGACAATATAATTTTYTTGACATGYAAGTTGAAACTTACAYTGGATCCTGCCTAKAAATTCCTTGTTTCCTCGAGTAGTTGAGTTCCTTCCTTAAATTCAGATCCGCCTTGCCTTAAATTTTTGTGATGTACAAATATCCCCTTTGTTTTGGCAACCAAATCCTTGTTCCTAGCCCCTCTTTTGGAGAAAAAAAATTTAGCAAGGCATTGTAGTCTCTATGTGTGTTTGGATTTTTTTGTTTTGAAAACTCTAAATCCCGAAGCCTAAATCCTAAACCCTAGACCCAAATCTGTCCAAATTTGTCATGCATCCGATGTTATCCGTCGTGTCCGCCCGCCCTTTGTCCGTCCACCCGCCTTTCCGTCCTCTAGACATTTCGATTGCCCATACACTTAATCCCCCGTCCGCTCGACGGGGGATTGGACCATCCGCCCCTAAACCCGATCATCCATGCGCTCAACAGGCAGTTGGACTGTCCGCCCCTGAACCCAACCTTTCGTCCGCCCGTGCAGCCCACCTCCTGTCCGTCCGTCTGCCAGGACCGCTTGTCTGTCAAACGTGTGGGTAGACCGCGAGGCGGTCGGTGTGCGTCCGCTAGTTCCGTTCGCTCTCTGGTGCCTTCCGTCCAACGGCGCGGTCAATTGCTGCTGTCCGCACAATTTGACCATCTGCCCTTGTGTGGTCCGATGCGGTCGCACACATCCGCATCAATTTGTATGCGGATGGACTGTGTAAAAGAATGGATGGACGGCTCATTTGGGCACAATCATTTCTTTTTTGGAGTGGGTGATCAAGTGCCTTTGTATATCTGAGTGCCCCTTCCAACTTGGTGTGTAAACAATTTTCACTTTTTTCTCACGTTTTAAATTATTTGGTGTTTCATATTAAAACGGCAAACACTTCTTGGAACACTTAACCCCTAAATGCCCAAGGGGTTTGGACAAAACACAAATGCGTTATAAAATACAAATTATAACATTTTTGAAGTTTGAATCAAAGAAGTTTATGTGAAGCACAAAAAGTAGAAGATATCCGTACGGTCAAAATTATAAGATTATTTTCAGATTCTCTTCAAATGAATTTTGAAGATGTAACTTCAAAAATTCACCAAAAATACAATTTCTATCCTTAACACCTGAATGTTTTTTTGATTGGTCAAAATAGTGGTTTCTATTGAATTGTAAAAAATGCGTAAAATATGTTCATAATAATTTCAATTTTTTCTTCAAATAGTAAGTTTTTCAACACTAGAAATTCTAAACACATTGTGCTAGTTCTCTTATGATGTTTTTTTATCATAATGATTTTAGTTTTGAATATAAATACTAAAAGACAACCCAATATTTTCAAAGAAAAAAAAAGAAATTAAAAAAAAAGTTTTTTTCTGCCCGAAAATTTTGCCCAAAGACGAGCAGCGACCAAAAAATGGTTGTTTGAGCGCTTAGGGGTTAATACAGCCTGTATCGCAGTCATCATGCCAAAAAACACACCAGGGCAAAGAAGTAAAAAGGAAAAGTTGCAAAACATGAATTGGAAAAATTGGAGAAATCTCCTATGCGTTGCCGAACCTCGATGGGAAGATCAGTCAAAAGGAATTTTGGGATTGCACTACATGCAAAAAATACGTGAAAATGACGCACGTCTCTAAATTGTGGTCATAAAAACGCGCTGAGATTCAAGTTCGTCGTTGGGAAGGACAAATGTTCACGTGCATGAGCCAACATTTTGTTTGCAAATATAAGGAAATAACATCAGCATCAGTATTATCAATCTTCAAACCAAATGTTATGAACTATTCAAACATGGCCAAGATTTGGGCGGAGATTGTACTCTACAAAGAGATAGATTGGTGCAGAATTGCAGGACGCAACATGAAGAACCTTACACGCGAACAAGCAACGATTGATACTAATTGGACTGGTGTAAGCGATTGCACTCTAGAATGATTTAATCAAAGTTACATACAATTTCTTTTGGTTGTGTTGCTAGATGTCGAAGATGAATGGAGTGATAACGACGATGTTTGTAATGATCCAACACCCGTGACATTTAGAGAGAACATGAACGTGAAGAAGCTTGACATGACATTGAGTACGATCAGCAAATGCAAAAGGCAATGCATAGAAACTTAGAAGATCACGGTTGTTATCACGGGCACAACGATTCCTACAAATGTGACCGTGGCGTAATGAGCCCACAAGATAGGCGAGGTGGTGCTCAATACAATTGAATCCCAAGAGTTGATTCTCAAGGTGGAGGAGGCAGCCTAATACTTGCGTAGTATGGCGGTTCTAGTCTAGGAGGCTCCCAATACTATTCAGGATATACAGAACATGATTTCTATGGACATAAAGGAGGCCTTCATTATGGAGGTTCAAGTGAAGGAGGATCTCAAGTAGGGTTGTTCGCCCGGACAACTCAACGACTCAACGAACACAACGTCCAACATGTCAAGTAGACCTCTTTGTCCGTCTGATAGAGTCAACTTGCCTTTGACTTTTAGTTGAATATTTTATCTTGCCCGTTCGCCATGTGTCTTCTAGTTGGCAACCACGTGGGAAAAAAACAAAGCGCATTCGAGTGTGGGTGACATCGGGTGCAGGCAACMGTGGGTTCAAGGCGACTACGATTGGCGACTTTGGGTGTGGGTACAGGCTTGCTAGCGAATAACCATTTTAGGGAGGTTGACCGCGGGTGCTGTCGCAACCCAAATTTTTGAATTTTCTAAGTTATCAAGAAGATGAAACGAAAACCATCCAGTTGGAATCCGGATGCATTTAAGGAACGGAAGAAAAATAGAATTTGGTTATGAAATTGAAGTAGTGGAGCATCTAGCAGAATACGGTCTAAAAGTACCTAGGACCGGAATCCTGCCCAACTTGAATTAGGGTTGGACCGGATGAAAGGATCGGACTGGATTGGGTCCGCAAGCTGTATTAAGCCTATAACTGCCAATATTCCTCCTTTCTCCCTTGCTGTCTAGAGTGTCTGCAAATTGTTTCGCTCTCCGCCAGCGATTGTTTTCAGGTGTTGTACAATGTGAGCGGAGGAGTACGAGTGCAAAAGGTTGTTTTGCGGGGATCCGGTTGAGATTGAAGAGAGGTGTGAGGAACGGGACGTGCGTCTAAGTTAGGAGCGGATACTTGTGAGGTTAATTTTAGTGCCCATGTCTCCGCTAGGATGACCTAGACCGGTCTGTACTACTTCGACCGATCCCGAAGTAAAGCTCCGGAAGGTGGTTCCAATCATTCCCGTGGACGATCCGGAAAAGACTGAGCTTATGGAAGACCTCGAATCCACGGGGTGTTCGGAGTTGATCAACAAACCCTGGGGTTTTTGGGAGGAGCGGATGGTGTAGGAACTCCTCACGCGAACGGCAATTTAGTACGACAACACCATCTGCGGATCGCCGGATCAATGGACGAAAGAATTATGGAAGAGGGTTTACAAATTTAAGGAAGGCGGATTCGGGATGGCAAACCGAAGCAATAAATACATCAAAAGGAAGTTCCGGGGAGTAGTCAACCCAAAGGACAGATACGCCGTGGAGGATTGCTTGGATAGCTGGGAGCGCCATTTGCTGGAGTTCCTGATTCCGATGCTGCATCCGGAAAAGCCAACGTGGGTCACGATTACGCTAGGGAATTTGATTTTCGGATCTCTGAGCAGAGCTTGGAAAGTGGACTAGGGCCAGATCATTTCTGATCTAGTAGCCCAGCTGGTGAATAGAGTTGGGAAGAGTAAGGCCACACCATGAGTCCCTACATCTTCCACTTGTACAAGGAGAGAGAGCTCCTATCAGACTCAGAGGAGAAGACCTACAAGACTCAGGAGACGCTCCTGAAATATGAAGAATCAGATGAGGAGGAGGAAGAAAATAAGATCTCCGATTTCAATTCCAATCGGGATGAAGATGAGGACAAGGACGAGGAAGACATTGGACGAGAGAGCAAGCGACAAAAGAACACGTCGCCGACGAGGAGAAGGACGCCCCCGCCACGGATTATTCCAGTCCAAGAGGAGGCTCCACAATCACCGCAGCAGCAACCAGCCGGACCGGATCCATGCCTAACTACTTCCGAAGATTCGGAGGCAGGTACTCCGTTCGAAGGTCTGATCGGTCTCCTGAGCGGAATCCGGACAGATTGGGAGGATAAGCGGAGTATTCTTGCCAGCATTGGGAAGTTGGAAGGGGCAGAACCATATCGAAAGTTGCCAGGGAAGGTGGCAAAGTGCATTGCAGATTCAACAGAGAAGCTGGAATAAGAGAAGGAGATCCGGTGTTTGACGGAGGAGGCCAACCGGTTGAAAGCGGAACTCCTCGTGGCACAAGAAGATGCAGCAGCCAAAAAAGAGGCAACTGAGGGGATCTAGGCAATCGCTAACCAGATCACAACGACTGTGGGTATCAAAGGTAAGATCTTGGCCCGAGCAAAATTGTACGAGGAATTGGAGGAGAAAAAAACTTTCGGTTCTCGCATTGCAGGGTAACACGGACGTCCACCGTCCACGACCGCTGGTTTTGGAACGTTCGGAGACATAGACAGACGGGCTGTTTAGCGAACAGGCCCCGTCCGCTAGATAGGCGGACCAGCGAACCAGCGGACCCGCGGACCAAATGACGGGCAAACCAGCGGACCCGCAAACCGAAGGACCAGCGGACCAATGGACCGGAGGACCGCCGGACCAGCGAACGGATGGAGGCAGGGTTTAGGGGCAAGGCCCTTAGGCCCTTAACCCTTAAAGAACTGAATCCATTCATCCATTGTGAAATGGTCAAATTTCCTATTTGAGCTAAATTTGGCTTTTTTAATTGTGTTCAAACAACAATCTTGTATTCTTATTACTTTAAACTTTAAATTTTATGTCACTTTGAAATATTTCAATTTGTTTCGTGATCAATTATAATTGTTATCAATTTTGGTACAAAAAATAAACATAAATGAGTAAAAATAGAAAAAAACAATCCAGATTTTTCAAAAAAATTTCAAGTGTTACAAGTATCAATAGAAATCATTGTGAATAATTTTCAATTGGTCATTTCATTTTTTACATACAAATCAACTACAACAAGTCAACAACAACATCCATGTCAAATTTGACTATTAAACTAAATTTATCCTTTTATTTAATTGATATGTAAAATTTTGATATTTTTTCCTAAGAGATAAACAAATTTTGGATAAATGCTGTATTTTTTCAATAATTTTGATGGAAAATTCAAATTATTGTGATTTTTAAAAGCTAAAATTGAAAACAGAATTAAATCAATTATATTATGTACGAAAATATTCCGTAATTTTTACTGTAAATGAAAGATACAATGAAAAACATAAATACATAATTCTATAATTTAAATTTCAAATATATTTTAAGAATAGAAAATATAAATGAAAACACACCATATTAGGTTTTTTGGATTTTAACACATTGAGCTTTCATTTGCAATAACTCTTACAATTTTTAACATTTTTCAATATTTTAAAATGGAATAGAAACAAAACTTATGAAGCTTCATTTTCTTAGTTGAAATAAAATTTAAAAAGAAAGTATTTTGAAAGTTGCAATCAAGGTTGACCAAGGTACATCCACTTTTTGGATGCTTGGACCTTTAAGGGTTAACCCCTAAAAGCCCAAGTGGTTTGGACAAAACACAAATGTGTTATAAAATATACATTGTATAACTTTCTTGAAGTTTGCATGGAAGAAGTTTAGGTGAAGCACAAAAAATAGAAAATATCCGTACTGTCAAAACTGTAAAACTATTTTCAGATTATTTTCAAATGAACTTTGAAGTTTGAAGATATAACTTTAAAAATTCACCAGAAATACAATATCTATCCTAAACACTTAAATTTTTTTTTTAATGGTAAAAATAGTGGTTTCAATTGAATTGTAAAAAAACAAAAAACATATGATCATTAAAATTTAATTTCTTTTGTCACATAGAAAGGGTTTCAACAATTCATATAAATTCTAAATAAATTGTGCTTGCAAATTTGCAATGTCCGCGTCAAAAATAGAATATTCATTATCAATTGAAAAAATGCTCATGTATTGTAAAATGTACATTCAACTGAAATTACATAAACATTCAGTGAAGATACAAATTGTATGCATAAACCATGAAATCCGTACTTTCGTATATACTATATACCTAAACGAACCGTGCACATATTGCGATGTGCATTTGCGTCTATAGATATTGCATACTCCTATACCCTTATATTACATTGTAAAAACTCAAACGTTCAATACTGTCGGCGGAAATGTTCATCCGATACAGGCCAATTGAACGATGAAGTGAATCGCGTAATTACTTCCGCTAAACTACTATGACTTCCTGCATTGACTGCACGTTGTGAACTCTCTGCACCGTTTGTACAAAGTCTATTTAAATACAATTGGAATACGGTACCCAATTCGTGATGTTGGTAGCTCACGTGGTTATTGCTTCCACGCCTTTGCAATTGGTGGTAGGCCTCTGACATGCATCCATCATTGATCTTCATAGCTATCTGACCAATGGCRAACTCCTCGGATTGCTTGGAGTAGTTAGGTATATTCTCTACATCGACATTTTCTCTATGCACATATGTAATTGATGGATCCAACCACCACCTCCTCCTCAATGTTTCGTCTTGCTCAGCCGTAGATGTGAACGTATACAATGATTTCTTCGGTGTCGTAATAGTTGTAGTCATCCTCCAATCGCAAACTCCAATGTAAACCAACGATTCATTTTCATAAAAATGAAAACATCACATGGTCTGGAGAAATGTCGTTGTGGAGATGTCCCGCACCATGCACTGCATTCATTAGATGTAGCAATGCCCAAGCAAGCTCCGTTCGCTTCGATCTCCAAAGCTTGAGACGCCGAGCAGCATTCATTTCTTCATCCGTAACCTTAGGGTCACATGTAATTTGAGTGTATATGTTGTCTGGATAATCATTATCCATTTTCAACATTTCTCGCAAAGTACCACCATTCCACCAATATGTGTAGCCTTCATTTCTTGTCGCGTGTATGGCCAAAAACCGTATCACTCTATCGTGCGGAATACGTATGGCCATTGACTCCGTATTGTATTCGAGCTTTGCAAGTTCAGGTCTTCTACCTTCCTGAAGAGAGGTCTTTGTTACAAACTCTCAAAACGTTTGAATCTCGGCGCACCCTTCGATTCGCACCTTCCAAATGGTTGCATAGCCATCCCGCATGATTTTATTATCTACGGCAATCACCCTCGCTGTTTCTGGAAGCGCTATAACATGGCGACGTGTATTTTGCACTTGTGCAACTCCAGTCAGACTATTCCACCAACCCACTGACCCTTCTCTGTTTCGGTTCTTGGCAAATGGTTTACACCTCATTATGAACATATCTGCTTTCATAACAACCTGATGAAATTCCTCATCATTTGCACGATGCGCCACCTCAAATTTCTTTATCATAACGTTCGAATTCCATAGTGCATCATGAACTCGTGCCTCCAACCAGTCTACAAAGTCGCGCTTTGAGGTGTCTTCATACCACTCTAGTTTGTTTAGGGCCTCCAAAATCTTCTCTCTCATGTCTGCTTTGAATTTTGCAACACATTCTTCTCCATAGCGTATGTACTTGGAATCTAAGGACATCGTAGTCTCTGTCTCATAAAACGCCACCACGAGTTGAATTATAAAATTCTTGCAAGTTTCAGACGGATAATCTTTAACAGACGGATGAGGCATCACCGCTCTTCCCTTTGTAGTCTTCTTACTTTTCGGCATCTTGAGTAACGAATAGTTGTACAAAGTCTTGCCAAAAAATCGCACGACTTCCCCCAAAGATTGCACTTTTCTCTTCCCAAAAGAGAGGAGCCAATGGAAGGGCAAACCACCAAGCTCTCCGCTCACTCTTGCAACCAACTTGGCAAAGGGGAAAAGAAAAGTGAATTGCGGACGGGCCGTCCGCACTCATATATGAGGCGGACAGGTTGTCCGCCTTCTTTCCGCCGTCCGATTGGGTGGACCCTAAAACTGTCCGCCCGATGAGACGGTGAGTATTTACGGTGACGAGCGGACGGGCGGACGGACCAGCGGACGCCCTCCCGTCCGCCTCATCCACGCCGTCCGATCGGGCGGACCATGAAACTGTCCGCACGATCGGACGGCGCGGACGACGTGGACAGGAGCTCGTTCGCTAGTCCGTCCGTCGGCCCATCCGCGCCTCGTGGCTAGTCCGCAGTCCGCTGGTCCAATGTCCGCTGGTCCAATGTTCGCTGGTCCGCTGTCTGTTGGTCCTTCAAACTTTTCTTTTTAAGCTCAATTTTAAGAATATCATATCAATACTATCCTATTAAACATATTCCTTCATGGAATCTTAACCAACATGTGAAATCTCAATGTCCAAAAATAATAACTCCATTTTTCCCGAATTATTTTTTTTTTTTTTCACGGTTTTTAATAATAATTAATTGAAAACTAATTGTGATGTTCTTTTGAAATATGATTGCACATTTAATTAAGAAATTTCATTGTCCACATCTTTCATGTTACAAAAACTCACACTATGGAGGTAAATTTTTTTTCTATGTGGCTTTCATGTGTTTTGCAATCTTCTCTTATACACATTTAACCCTTAAAGGACTTGATCCATTGTAAAATGGTCAGACTTCGTATTTGAGCTAAATTTGGCTTTTTAAATTGTATTCAAAGAACAATCTTGTATTTATATTACTTGACACTTTGAATTTTATATCAAATCAAGGAATTTCAATTTGTTTCGTGATCAATTATAATTGTTATCAATTTTGGTGCAAAAAATAAACATAAATGAGTAAAAATAAAAAAAAACAATCTAGATTTTTCAAAAAAATTTCAAGTGTTACAAGTATCAATGGAAATCATTGTGAAAATTTTTCAATTGGTCATTTCATTTTTTACAAACAAATCAACTACAACAAGTCAACGACATCCATGTCAAATTTGACTATTAAACTAAATTTATCCTTTTATTTAATTGATATGTAAAATTTTGATATTTTTTCCTAAGAGATAAACAAATTTTGGATAAATGTTGTATTTTTTCAATAATTTTGATGGAAAAATCAAATTATTGTGATTTTTAAAAGCTAAAGGTGGAATCAAAATTAAATCAATTATATTATGTACAAAAATTGTCCGTAATTTTTATTGTAAATAAAAGATACAATGAAAAACTTAAATACATAATTCTATCATTTAAATTTAAATTATATTTTAAGAATAGAAAATATAAATGAAAACACACCATATTAGGTTTTCTGGATTTTAACACATTGAGCTTTCATTTGCAATAACTCTTTCAAGTTTTAACATTTTTCAATATTTTAAAATGGAATAGAAACAAAACTCATGAAGCTTCATTTTCTTAGTTGAAATAAAATTTAAAAATAAAGTATTTTGAAAGTTGCAATCAAGGTTGACCAAGTCACCAAGGGCTTAAAGGATTGTAATTGAAGTAGACCTTTAAGGCCTTTACAAGAAAACATTGTAAATTCATATGTAAATAGAACTTCAAATAATCACATTTGTATTCACAAACTAATATTAGAGTTGTAGGAATGCACAGAATATTGAATATTTGAATAGAAGTCCATCATTTATTATACAACTTCATTCAAAATATGAATACAGTGAATACATTGCAAGTTCAAAACGTATAGGGCAATTCCGAATTAAAATATGTACACAATAAGTACTAAAAAAACCAACTAATCTACTATGAGTATTACATTAGGCTACCAAACAAAATATACCTCCATTGCAAACTACAAAAACCTACTTGTAATGAATACTACGTGCATCATCAATGTGTTCAATTGTACCATATTTCATTCCGAGTCAGAACTGCTACCATCTTTCTGACTTTTGCGTGTAGATCCGTAGCCACCATGTGGTCCATATGCGCTTGATTGTCCTCTACTACCTCCAACTCCATAATTGTCATAATAAGAATTGGAAGGCAATCCAAAAGTTGGAGGTGGAATTGGAGCATTGCCTTCAGCTGTTACAAACCTCCCACGACTTGTAACTTCAAATCACAATGAACCCAAAATACGAACACAAATATACTTATTAAAAGGAATGTTTCAAAGAGAGCTCAAACCACCCGACCATAGAGAGAGATCAATCTCCCAAAAGAGAAGAGTGTCTCCTCACCCCCGAGCTCCGTCTTATATAATAGAGACTATCAATAAAGACTATTAGTCTTTATTATAGACTAGGACTACTTTTCTATCTTTATCTTTCTATTCTTGGTTCTATCTAGAACCATCCATTAAAGTAAAAGTCCTACTTACACTTCTCCTATTATATCTTATCCAATCATCTCTTATCTAAATTTTGATCTTCTACTTGGAGTTATCTAACTCCAAGTTCCAACACACTTGTGTTTATCATGTGCACTAGTCATCCAAGTGCAGTTGTCTAACTCCAATGCACAAATCCGCCATCTGGAGATACCTATCTCCAAGCAATCTCTTATCCACTAGTGCACATTTCATCATGAATTAGTTCATCCATCAATGCATTTATCCATCAAAGGTCATGACCAAAAGTCATGACCCAATCATCATCTTTTTCATCTGCCAATGCATTTATCCATCCAAGATTGTGCCAAGGGTTGTGACATCAGCCCTTGTAGTCCCTCCATGACTTGATCCACTATAAAATGAGCTTCCATAAGGCGCGTATGAATCTTGTCCTCTCATTCCGAGATAGTACTACGAGCTGCCGTACTGCGAACCACTGTACTCCGTATAACTCGGATTTTCATGAGTTCCCCCCGTTGTTGGATAAAATTGCGATCCGCCCTGCTGTGGAGTCCTCAAGTCCACGTTCCTTGGGTCTAAAAAGCCCCCTTCGACATTTGGGAACTCTTCTGAGTCCAATCGGCGGTCTCGATTGGACCGTGAACTTCCTCCTCCATGTTCTAAAGCACCGGCATCCCGATCACGATGAGAATCACGTGATGATGTGGGGTGCCTATGTAGTGGACCATAATCCTCCCTACTTCTCCTTAATGCTTTTTACATGTCATGCTCATAGGTGATGTTGTCACTCTCATCTTGGCATTCATGTGTTTCTGGAAGTGGAGGGGGAGGTGGCAAAGGTAATGAGGCAAATTCATCATCATTGTCCTCTGCATCTGGCAATGGCCAAGCTGGGCAACCAAATTGACCACGATTAGACCAAGACGGCATGCAATAGCTTGCGCCGGTCCAATTGGTAAGTATCACGGCTGAATGAGCCGTCATTTTCTCCTTTTTGTTCTTCCCTATCATTGTACGCCAGTCTATATCTTTCAGCAATACAATCTCTATCCAAACCATAGCCATGGTAGAATAGTTCATCATTTTGGGCTTTGAGGCAGCTAGACCTGTAGCTGCCCAAATCTCTTCATATCTCTGCTTGAAATGTTCACTGGTGCATCCTTCCATAGGGCCTTCCCAACGCTTGACGTTCTTCTCTAATCTCTTGGTGTCAAGCGATGGCTACAGTTTGGCAAGATGTGACATTGTAACATATTTTTTGCAAGTCGTGTAAGTCCAAGATTTTTGAGACTCGTACTCCCATCCTTCATTTGCCACATTAAACTCGTTGAAGTAGACCTCCCAATCCAATTCTTGTGATTTTCCCTTCGTACTTTGCTTGAAAGGATTTTTAGGCATGATGTCCGAATGACAACTTCCGAAGTTGACAACGCAATGTTTCTTAATTTCACAATTTTTGCACTTGAAGTAGAAGGAGGCGCGCAGAGACGAATTGCCACTGGATCACCCACTCCACAAGCAAAAAAATTGTGCGGACGGAACCGTCCGCGGCCCATTATATACCGTCCGCCAATGCGGACGTCACTGTCACGATCGGACGGCTTAGATGCGTCGTCCATCCCATCGGACGACCTAGGATGGGCGGACGGGCATGCGGACCGCCAGGCGGACGCACGAAAGCGCGGACCCACGCGCGGACCAGCGGACCGGCGGACTAAAGGTGGTCCGCTGAAGCTCATTGGATTCCCTGAAGCACTTAGGATTCCTTTCTTTTCATGAAACCTTTGATCCATGCTAGTAATGGCCTAAACCCTACAAACCCTAAACCCTAAACCCTAAACCCTTAACAATGAAATTCCTAAGTATTATTTCAGAATTCATTACTTCTTCTTTCATTCAAGTTCAATTTGAAGTTCAAGTCCAAGCCAATTCATTATTCATATTTAAGTAATGGAGTTATGATCATAGATGAACTCAATTAAAAAATTACAAAAGCTTCGGATTCAACTAAAATAAATTTAAGTGTACTTCAAGTCTTCAACTAAACTTAAGAAATCAATCGTTTTAAAACAAATAATTACACATCATACATGAAATTTGGAAAACAATTTAAATTTGAATGCAATGCATGACATCCATTTCAATAAATAGCAACATTCATTTAAAATTTGAATTGAACATTTCTGTCATTGCTCTCCAATTTGAACTTCTAATTTATCATTGTAAATTTGTATTGTACTTATGAATTGAATACAGAATCATAAATGATTTTAATTCAAAATTAATTAGAATGAAGTGCCTCCACATGTTGTACGTATTACGTAAATCTTATTTAAATGTAATGCGAATTTCAAATCCAATCTAAAATAAAGTCAACTAATCAACTCCGCGTCTCCAACTTGCAATTGCAATTTGCAAGAACTATGGAATTAAGAAAGTTTAGTTACTTGAGTAACCTGAGTTAAATGTCTCAACATCAAATTTCAACTTAATTGAAACTTAATTTCAATTTTAATGTAAAAAGACTCCTTTAATTAATTAATTCACAAATTCAATATTCACAAAAGATAAATACAAATTTACAGTAATTCAATATTTAGTTACAATCATTTTATGAACCCACTGCCACTGTAGTACTAATGACATTCCAGATTATGATACAAATTGTGACGTAGTGCTACCTAATTCGAATTTTTTCAGATATAAAATTATCATGATGACTAAATGAAATGTTCGTAGGAATTTATATCTCAATGAAATTCAAGTACTTGTCAAATAGTGTCCACTTTAACATTTAGTTTTTTATAGAAGTTGTGAAAATATTTACATTTACTCTGCTCATTTTCACTTTTGGGAACCTTTCTTGCCTTCGTGCGTGAATTCAATGGATTACTTGTTTTGGACTCTATTGTAATGCCTTGGATTCCCCATTCGCTCCAACAAATAAAAATAACAAAACAAAATTTTTGAACTCTAACATGTTTAGTTTGATTTTATACGGTTATAATTCAGGAAGAATTCGTACAACATCATCGAAATGTTAGCTTCTAGTTCAATTTAGAGCAAACTCAAGTCTTCTAGGAAGTAGGAACTCAAGAAATTCAAGGGTCATTTTGGATTTTTCGGGTTCATTATGGTGCCCAATATTATATTCCATTATTAGTGTGGTTCACTACACTAATGATTCTTTATGAATATTTTTACCAACTTTAGGTACAAAGTTTTTCCAACTATAGTACTATTAGGATCCATGCAGTCCGTAAAAAACTAAAAATATTCATGAAAAGTAAAAACTTATAGCATTTTCAAAATAGTTAGTATGGGTACTCTATTTAACATCATTAGTGTAGTTCTAATTTCTAAACCTCTAATATGGAATGCTGCAAGTTAAGAGCATTTCCGAATGTAAATAAAGGCATAAAGCTGTCACTCATAAATTCAGAAAAAAAAAATTAAAAGAATCCTATGGCAGACGCCTGGCCGTCCGCCTTGCCATGGCCGTCCGCCACTCCGCCAGGCCGTCCGCCAGGCCTCCAGGCCGTTCGCCATCAGCGGGTCCGTCCGCCATCAGCGGGTCCATCCGTGGGTCCGCTGGTCCGTCCGCCCGTCCGCAGGTTCGGGGGAGGTCCGCGTTGTCCGGGATAGGTTTGGGGAGGGTCCGCCTCTAGGTTTGGAGGCGCACGGCTATATGAACGGATGGCCAAGCTTTGGGTCCTCACTTTAACTCTTCCCTTGAGGAAACAAGCCACGTTGGAGTGCTTCTATTGCTTCACCGCGCTAGTTGCTCCTATGTGGTGGAGAGTTGGGGTCAAATATCTTTTTTCGATACATGGTTACGTGCCTTTAAGCCAGCAACTTGTTTGAATGAGCACTTCATGCACCGCTGCATGGAAGTATGGCGTGTTATTTTTGGAAAGAAGCCAATAAGCAAGGGCAAAATAAACTATACTCTGGCATCCATGGTTTATGCCGAACTTGTATTGGCTCGCAAAGTGCAATCGAGTACGTATCCTATCACATCAGGAGCGCCAATGCAACGGCCATTTTCTGAAAAAGACATCCCTGATACATTCGTATCAAATGTCAAGCTTTTCAAAGGCCAAGGTACATCATTGAATGCACCTGAAGAAGTAAGCAGTGGTGTTCAAACGGAAAAGCCGGATGTTGAAGTTACATCGGTGGAAAAGAAAGAAGAGCTTCCCCAAAGCAGTGAAGCGAAAGACAAATCATATGGTGTAGTGGAAGGGAAAGACGTTCTGCTTCAAAGTGAAGTGGATGGTATTGGAAGAAAAAGTAGCGTTGAAGGTGAAAGTAGCAAGAAAGTTACGACGCAGAGCGCGTCTTCTGATGTGCATGCGGAAGTGGTTGTGAGGGACGCTCCCACATCATCTGTGAATCCCAAACCCCGCGTATCAAATACAGTGGAGGACACTTTTGTACTTAAAGTGCCCCGTCTTCCAGAAGGTTCGACTGCGTCTTTGGATAAGGCCAAGGAATTCAAGGAGAAACAGGTTCCCGTCGAAGAACTAGAGAGGGCAACCGCAAGAATCACTAAGCTTCTCGACAACAATGCATTGGGAGACATTACTAATAGAGAGGACTATGAGGACACGAACCAAAAACAAAGTGCAACCTCGAGTCGACGGCAAAACATATTGCCTTCGGCAGAGCCAGTTCTTGATATTGTTGTTAATGATGAGGAAGTAACATCCGCTCCATACTTCCATCCACTCCTGAGTTTGTTGGATCGTGAAGATCTTGAGAGATTACGCCAGCTTCTTCCAATGGAAGAAATGAATAATTTTTTGGAGTGTACTCTTCGATAGAAGAAAATTAAAATCAGCCCAGCCGGTTTTGTCGTTTCAAATGAAGGGGGCCCTTCAAATGAAATTGGTTCGCATGAAGGGGGAGATGGGTAATCCAAGGGCGGTTTTCTTGACATGGAATTCAAAGACATGTGGAAAAGCACTTTGTCTTTATCATGTAAAGCTAGACTTGTGGCTGAATGTACACCTGCCCTTGAGGCAATTGCGGAATCGTTCTCTCAGATTACGCCGCAGGTTATGAATGGGGCTATAGCTTTCAGAAAGTTTGTTGAATTTGCAGGCCAACTGCAGGACGATAGATTGAAAGACCTGAAGAATTTATGTAACCTCGAAGAGAAGCTTGCAGATTTTTCAAAGACTCCTTCTACTTTACAGGATGAACGTGATGGATGGAAAGAAAGGTGTATGGCATTGCAGAAAGACCTTCAGGAACAGAGGCAAGACTAGGACAGGGAGCGGCTCAGAAATGAAAAATTGAAATTCCAGAATAGGGAATTGACAAAAGAATGCGCGACACACGAAAAACACTTACTCAAGCACCGTGAGACAAAGCAAAAACATGCGACATTGGTGAGTCATATGGCAGAAAAACATAAGCACCAATATGATGAGGAGCGGCTCAGCAATGAGAGACTGAAGCTCGAAAATAGCTAATTGACAAAGGATTGCTTGAGATACGAGGAACACTTACAAGAGCACTGTGACATGTTGAAAAATTTACAAGACGAGAAGACATGTTCATATTGCAAGGGTTCACTGGAGGATAGTCAACGGACTCCAGATCAAGTTGCGGTTCCGCTCGACAAAGGCAAAGCCATGGACGAGGTCACCGAAGTGAAAGTGGTAGAGGGTACAAGTTTGCAAGCACAGCCTCTTCAAGAGTTGGAGAGACTTACATCCATGCTATCGGTCGAGGACTTACAACAACAGTTGAACTTGGCAATTCAAGAGAAGAATGAGGCGGAGTCTTTAATGAAAAGAATGGAAAATATAGGAGTTCTAAGCACGATCCTTCCAAAGAATATCGGGGACTTGCGTTGGATGTTTTGGGCAAGGCAACTACAAGATCCTGCACGCGTATTCTCTTGCCTCATGAGTGGGCTTCTCACCTATGCAATGGAGTCGGAAAAAGCCTATAATCACGTGTCGAACTCTTACAAGCGTTTGATGCAGAAGTTGGAGGATGAAAGAGAAAATCCTGATGTACGCGTTACGGTTTGGGGAGACATGGATCGAATGTTTGAGCGCTTAAACCATGGCAAATCCTATGAATCAGATGCAATTGATTGGGCCAAGGAAGTGGAAGAAGGATGGGTCGTTCACAACACATTGTCTGCTCACATTTTGGATGAAGAAAAAACACTTGTATTTGATAGTACTCCCAATGATTTTTTGGTGAAAGGGAGGTGTTGTCTTTGCCAACACGGTTTTGGGCCCGAAGGAGGTTTAACTTTGGGTCAATGTGGCTATTCTTTTCATATCCTTTGTATCCAAAGGGCCGCAACATATGCCGCTCGTTGTCCCATATGCCGTATTCCTTTGACTCAAAGGTTTTTTGAGATGCTAGGGATTTTGCTTTTGATATCATCGGGCCACAAGTACAATTGATGGAATCTTCCCCTTCATCAAGCGCCATACAAGTTCCAAAATTACTCGCATTGGGGAAAACCAATGGATTGGGATTCTGACCTATTCATACATGGGTTGATTGACCCTGAGGTTACTCCAAAGGATCAATATTTTTGGATGACACGAGACGTGGAAGTGGAATTGCGTGCCTTTGCAATTCCGATACTTGATTCTCGTGAATTATTTTGCCGCAGCATGGGAGGACACTGGAGCATCGAACATGGAAAATTCTTTCGATTTTCCAAGGCGGAATGAAAAAAAAATGAGAACAAGGACCGTTTGGTGAAGGTAGAAAGTGACCCTCAAGTCAATGTGCAATATCAAAGGTACAACCACAATTTGATTGGGCGGGCTCTCGTTTTATCAAAGTTGGAAGAAGCAGCGAAGGTGCGTTCCAGAGTGGATTTGGACGCACCATTAACGCAAGAGCATAAAATGRAAGATGTTGCTCGAGCATTTAATAGGAGGATGGATGAAGTCATCACGAAGTGGAGAGATTATCTTGGAGAGATTAATTCAGATGGTGAACTCAATCAATTCCATGTCAAGAACAAGGACGAGAAAATTCAGAAACTTCTGCATGCAGTAGATAGGGTTGTTTTGGCTTTGAATGCGTGTGAAGTGGAGTTGTCGAGCAAAAACAAACAAAGGATGGAAGAAGAAGATGATCACTCTCCAAAAACAAGAAGACAATTTGAGAGAGTTGACATGGAAGTAG
This sequence comes from Pleurozium schreberi, assembly GCA_006891605.1. Classification (NCBI taxonomy): domain Eukaryota; kingdom Viridiplantae; phylum Streptophyta; class Bryopsida; order Hypnales; family Hylocomiaceae; genus Pleurozium; species Pleurozium schreberi. The sequence continues at coordinate 299,850 of VACF01001958.1, forward strand.
GATTTTCTCGTGAACTTCAAAATTGCGTTGAAGAAGGCAGTCTATCCGCAGTACCTTGTTGCACAAGTAGAAGACTCATGGAGAGGGAGGGGACATCTCGTGATGCGGAAGACAATAATATTTAGTAGGAAAATGTTTCATTTTCAACTATAGACCTTTATTAATATTAAAAGTAGATAAGTATCTAGTAAATAGTACAGGATTTATTACTTATGTTTACCCTATGGGTATGGCACCTTTTGTCTTTTTTGAATCGTTAATATCATACAATTCATATTTCATAGCTTCCTTATAATTTGCATGAATTTGCCCCCGGGCAAAATGTTTTCATTGTCCTATTCATACATGAATATATGTAAATTTTGGTATTTTTGGACCATCACCGTTCATGAATGAAGAAGTTCTCTTCCTTTGAGTTTTGTTTGTCAAAAATTGAAATGAGCCGGACCAGCCGGTCTGCCCGTCCGTCCGCTGGACCATTGGTTCGCTGGTCCGCCGGTCCATGGGTGCTTCCGTCCGCCCGTCCGCCAGTCTGGCGGTCCGCTGTTTCTCCAGACCCCGTCCGCCAGTTTGCCGATCCGCCTGTCCGCAAGTTTGCCGGTCCGCTGGTCCGCCCGTCCGTCCGCTGGTCCGCCCGTCCGCCGGGTTTAAGGACCGTTGGGGTTGTAGTCAACGGTTATTTTAATTTCAGGTTTTGAGAGGTATAAGATAAAAGAAGGATGTACTTCAAGTCACTCTTGTTTGCTGAATGCTAATATTTCCAAGGGCCAGAGCTACATTTCTTGTGTCTCTTGCTTGGTAATAGTTCAGTGAACAAGGGGGCTTTGGTTTCCAAGGCTTCACTCAATATTTTTATGTGATACATGAACATTTGATGATTTGAATGCACAGGCCTCAACGGAATATTGATCATTTGAAACTCGAATTTGGAAGAAAGTTTTCACAATGAGTAAGAATTTGTCARGATGGTATATTGTTATACCAAGTGGTAAAGTGAAGTGCAAAGCATGCAATTTGGAATTTGCAAATCGAAAGTGCCGCATGCTGAGCCATTTGGAGTATGAAGGGAAAAATGGTACTCGTGACACAGGAATAAGCTTATGTTCACAATTGACATCTGCAGTTCGAGCTCTTTTTCTTCGGTGTGATAGAATGTTCCCACTAAGATCGGATCATGAGAATGTAGACGGCCAAGATCTTGCAATAGTTGTTAATCCTATGCCAAACGGAAAGGATTCAGACTGTTCAACGCAAGTAGACTCCTGCGCAGATCCCATTGAAACAGTTTGTTCAGTTTCAGGGATAAACCAGACTACAGCATCCATGAGCCAATATGGAACTCCACCGTGTTCTAATAGTAGGCCTCATTGGCAGTGCCAACTAACAGATGGTTTTGAAGAAGCTAGTAGATGCAATTTGAATATGTTGTGGGCCAATTTCTTCTACACGGCCAACATACCATTTGCGATAGCTCAAAGTGAAGTATTCAAAGAGGCAGTGAAAAAAACAGCTTAGTTTAAAAGGCCATATAGCCCTCCTTTGCATGGAGCTATACGAACAAAGTTGTTAGACCAAGCGAAGGCAGATGTTGAGGTGGAAGTGCACAAGCGGACCGAAGAAAGTATCCGGAAATTTGGTGCAACATTGTCTATGGATGGATGGAGCTCAGTTAGAAATCAACCATTGTTGAATGTGATGCTCGTGTCTTCCGCGGGAGAACAATTTTTGGGATCATTGGACACAAGTGGATTTGAAAAAAACGGAGAGTATTTGGCAACAGTTTTGGACGAATTCCTAGAGAAGGCGGGGCCGAAGAATGTGGTGCAAATAACCGCGGACAATGCTACTGTGAATCCTAAAGCCGTGAGAATAATAACGAAGAAGTATCCGCACATTTTCTTCCAAGGGTGCGTGGCCCACGCCTTGAATTTGTTGCTCAAAAATTGGGACAAGAGAAAGTGGATAAAGACCCTAATTAAAGAGGCACGCAGGGTGCTRAAGTTTTTTAGGAAGCGACACATGCCGCTTGCACTTTTTCGTACTTACCAAAAAGAATTGAGCTTGTTAATGCCGGGGGAAACAAGATTTGCCTCCAATTTTATTGCATTGGAGTGCTTGATGAAAGTGAAGAAAGCATTAAAAAAAATGTGAATGACCCCCGTTGGGATACATACGTAAGGACCTTGTCGGACAAGAAAGGCGATAGTCGTACAAAGTCTTGACTTGTGAAGAAGTCAATAAAGGGCTCTACATTCTGGAAGACTTGCAAGAACTTTGTGCAGTTGGTGGGCCCCGTTGTGTATGGCCTCCTTGACGTAGATGCAAAGACACCATGCACCGGCAAGGTTCTACATGTTATGAGGAAAATACACAAACATGTGGCGGGGATAGTAAATCCACCTTTTAATTTGAAGCCCAAAGAGGTGAAACCACTACAAGGGGCATTTCAGGCTCGATGGGAATTAGTGAAGAATGATATCATGTATGCTGGGGCTCTTCAAAATCCCTACCTCCTCGAAGATCAAGAATTAGCCGACGATGGCCATGTAGCTAATGCATGCAGGAACGTATTCAAGCGAATATGTAAACCTGAAAAGTACCATGACGTGGTGAAGGAGTTCATGGCTTTCTGGCATAAAGAGTTTCCTTTTCACAACATGTCAGATGCAACTGAATCAAAATTATCAGCGCACACTTGTTGGGATTTTGAAGGAGCATGCGCGAAACACCTTGCTCCAATTGCGAGGAGAATATTGGGGCAACCTGTATCGTCATCTGCATGTGAACGCAATTGGAGTAGTTACTCTTTTGTGCACAACAAATCTTGTAACTAATTAAACACGAAAAGAGCAATGGATTTGGTGTATGTGTACACAAATTCCAAGGTCGTGTCTGCATCAAACGAGAGAGACGAGAAGAAATGGTACCGTGAGCATGTGGAGGACGACTCTGAGGAATCCGATGGGCTTGTCGGTGACGAYGACAGCAGTGATGATGACGATTTTCTGGAAGAAAATGTTGTCAATGACATGAATGCCGAAGAACCTGAAGACATGGAGCAATCACAAAAGGAACAAGAAAGAAGTGATGTGGACCTTCTAGATGATGCTCGCCACGATAGAAGTGGACACGTGCACAACTCYGATGTTGGCAGATGGAATATGCACGATGATAATGTGACCAMCAATAATGGAGACGAGTATGATTTCCCTTYAGAAGATGGTTACTACGAAAGTGATGAACAAGTACCTTTCATAGCAAAATTTCTAGATGGAAGCCGCCTTCTAAGCAATGAATCGCTTTTGGAAAACAAGGGGGACACAAATGTTCCACCTGCAACTGAAATTGAGATTACGTTTGCAGTCGTTATGTCTGAAAGGGGGGGGTGCTTGGTACGGAAAAGGCTCCATTGGCGGCACATTTAGAAAAAAATGACGAAACAATGATAAAAGCCAAGTGAATGTGGACAATACAACATTGCAGTTTGGAGGAAGATTAGCGATCAATTGTATTGAGGAACAAAGTATCGTGGATTTTACCACGCAACTATCGGTGAACAATGAACTTCCAGAGTTGATAGGAAGTGGAAGCCCAAACATGTTGTTCAGTGGTAAAGCAAGGAAAGAAAGCACCATACAGCCGGCACGTAGCAATCATCCAATAGTTCCACGAGTACTATTCAACAGGAGAAGTACTAATTTGTTGGATTCAAGAGGTTGTGAATCAGAAATGTGGACTTCCAACATATCTTCAAGCCATATTCCTGAAGATAATGAGCCATTGTGTGCCATATTTAAGAAAAGAGAGGGATGCCCACTTCAACCGTCTATGAAGCCATCGAATGGGAAATTGAAATCTTTGACTGAAATAGATGGATGCGGCAATGAGGGGCGCCAAACAGCGCAAGCAATGCTGAAGGAATGTACTGACCCTAAAAAGAGATGAGTGATGGAGCCATTCTTAATATCTCCGAAAAAGAAGAAAGCCAAAACAGAAAAACCTCCTCTTGACAAACGTGAGCGAAATGCGGTTGACGGCCTTCAACAAAGCATAGGAAAAAATTTAATGCGAATGAAGAAAGAGAAGATAGGCAAGTCAACTAGACCTTCTACATCGAGGAAAGTGCTTCCAAATAAGGGGGAAGTTCAATTATCTTCTTCAGATGACGAAGATAATACATTTGACAGGGAAGATGACGGACTTCAATCAAATGACTATAGTAGTGGGGCAAAGGTGAAAGGAGACAAAGATTGGAAGCCTTAAAGCCTAGGATTTGCAATCGTAGAAAATACTTGAACGATGAATAATTCCTAAATAATGTGTTTAAATGCAAGAAGCTGAAGACATAAGACTTCATCTAGAGTATGCAAGCATTAAGCCTTAGTAGAATAGTAGCCTAGAACTTTAGAAGTTCATAAGTAGTTTCTTTGTTTATCTTTGAAAATGTATTGAAATCTTTCAATTTATAACATTCCATTCAAAGTGAAATTCAAAAAATGTTCCTTGGGTATGCTTTGATTTTTTGTTTTTGATGTAATGAATAAGATATTTTTTGAAGCCCTCCATTTGGCAACGAATAAAAAAAGTAGCCTACTAGCCTGGGAATGATCTAAAAATGTGTTAAACCCATGAACTTAACTATGAAATCTTAAAAGTTAAAACTGCTATACCGTCCGCCCGTCCGCTGGTTTGCTGGTCCGCCGGTCTGCCCGTCCGCTGGACGGCGACCGGACCGTCCGCGAGCGTCCGCCAGCGCCGGATTCAGCCGGACATGCAGACGTGCGGACGTCTGGTTTTCAAACACGATTTCCCAAAATATGAACATCCGAGACAACCCTACCGCATTGTGAGGATCCTTTTGGATTACTCAAAGATAATTGAGGAGACAATGCGGAACTCTAGGGTGCTGGTAGAGCAAATTGAGGAATGCAACAAGAAGTTAATCCGAGCTGGCTGCCCAACCGGATTCCATCTCTCAGACATATCCGTTCCGAGTGACTTCCAGAATGTGCCGATGTCTTTGGACCGAATGTTCTCAATTCCGGAATCAAAGAAGCAGCCAAGGGTGAGAAGTCCAAGAGCTGGAGCGGAACATATAAACTTAGGTTTTCCTCCAACTTCGCATGGACTGGATCCGGACGCTCATAAGTCTCCAAGCAGGAGCTTGGCTGACGCATTTGTAGTTTTGCAACGTGAAGTAGAGGAGCCCACTATTGGCTTTGTGATTAGGGAAGTTTTAGATTAGGTTTGGTTTTATATTAAGTAGCTAGGAACGGAACCGGATTCAAACAGGTAGTTACGAATTCAGGCTATTAGTTAGGTAGATTTTTTAGGCCTTGCTGCCCTTTTAAGTCAGCCACGCAAGGTGGGTTGGGAGTCTTTTTCTTGCAAACTTGTTCGTGTTGTCTATTTTCTCTCTCGTGTGTATGTCTTCCCAAGCTTGGTAGGGCCGTACGTGAAGGAGTTAGGAGGACGCAATCCGGTTTGCAGAGGATTTCTCCCCTTGGTGTTGTATTTTCAGTTCTATGTGCATGTGAGTGGGTAAGTAAGAGTTGAGAATGAACTGTTGATTTTTCAGTGCTCCACAGTCGTCAATTCCGGATGGGAAAACCATTGATTAGGCTAGGCGGTTAGGGAGGGATTCCTTAGTTGCGCTAGAACTCTCGGGTGGGAAATCCGGTCGAGTGTCCAAATCTTTTAAGGGGTCTCATTATCCAGATTTGGTAAACACGAGAAGGTTGTGTAGATGCTGGAACGGATTGGTTTACTTGCAACCACCTCAACTTTGCATAGATTGGAGAGAAAGTCAGGGTCGTTGTAATATGAGTGGATCGTACGGGGGGTCTCTGAGTGACCTGTAGTCCGGATTAGCGTCAATGGTGTTGTAACGAATCAAACCGGATCCGATTTAGAGTAGAAAATTAGCAGATTCGAGAGTGGATCTTCAGCCACTCTAATTCACAATAGGAGTGGCAAGCCTACCACTCTCAAAATAAGATGGTGGTCCCTCTGATGGTTAAACAGAGGTAAACTCAAACCGGATTAGTAGAGAGTTGTACCCAAGACTGGAAGTAGTAGGGCCCTGGGTGGTGGTTGTTTTGTAATTTAAAAACCTGTTGGGATCAAAAAAGGATAGAATCCGGTCTACGGTTTTCTGTGTGTTTTTGGTGTCTTGAGTTTGCGCTTAGAGACCGGGAAAGGGGAAATTGTGCTTAAGTGTATAAATAATCTAGCAACTTCACAGGATCTCTTGGGTTCGATCTTTAGAGTCACTTTGTTATGCTCTAGGGTGGTTTTTGTGAGTATATAGGGTATTTACTTGCCCTGTGCAATGATAGGTGTCAAATTGCAAGGCAACCATGCATATAAGGAGCCACGGTCGCCCAGTAGTACTCGCGGTCGCCTCAAAAATGACCTGCGATTGCCCCACCTAATACCCGAGGTCGCCCCAAGAATGACCCGCGGTCGCCCCTCATTAATCGTTGTCGCCCCACCTAATACCCGCGGTCGCGCTAGGTGCGCGCGCTCTCTCCAATCCGAGGTCTCCACCAGCGGTCGCTCGAGGTGCACGCGCCTAACCGACCTGCACTCGCCTCAGTTATATATGTAGTCGCCCATGCCTTTTGGACTCCACTTCATTTATGAATTTTGTCTTGTATCCATCCTTTGGTGTCTACATGCGTAAACCTTGCTCTATACTACATCCTACATTCATCCACGTTTGTGTTTTGGATTATTGGAAGTCCAAAGCAAGACTCTTTTATCTTGCAATCGATAATCAATCATGGCCACTGGAGGAAATAGTGTTGGGGCATTATCTATCTTGGACGCTACAAAAACGATTGGAGCATTACGGAAGGCTGCTATGGACAAGTATTGGAAGCAAAGGGGAAACATTCATCAGAAGCGGTTGCACGTGCTAAACAACAAAAACCTCGTGGCCTTTAAAAGCTGGAATAAAGAACCAGAGCCTTGGACACTACGAATCTGTAAAAATTTCATCTAATGGTGCCACATTGACAAGTGCTTTTTAACGTGGTGCCATCTTTGTAACCACCACACCAACAAGGCAAACATGAAGTATTGCCAAAATTTGGATTTCTGGCAAAGATGCATCGAATTGTGGCAAGTCTTCTACAAAATCGCCTTTGTGGAAAGGAACAAGTTCCCTCTCTTCCTTGCTAGAAGAGCATACGCCGAGGTCGCGCTTAACAAGCAAGTCAATTGGAGCACAGTCAAAGAAAGTACATACATAACACGTCCAGAGTACAGTATCCTTCCAAGGGGCGTTTTACAGTTTCCCGAGGGTGGACTTGGAGCTATTCGAAGTGCGTACAAAACTCAAGACCCAGCTGAGTTTGACACTGAGGAATTTGAAGAAGATGAAAACTCTAAAGGCAATAAGATTTGTAGGGCCATCTGTCGGTCCTACAGAAACCCAGAATGAAAATATCAAGGAAGCTACATCCTCTAGTGAACAAAGCAAAAGGCCAACATCTACAAGGCGTTGTTCAATCACAAGAGTGAGACTTGCATCAAGCCCAAGAACTGGTGTGAATACGTCGTTGCTACGGCAGCTAGCAAGGGACGTCTTCGACTTCGGACCAGACAAGGACACTTGTATGGAAGAAACTGTTTGGGCTCTTATTCCTGCAGTAATGACGGGATTGAGTGAGGACATTAGGGCCATGCAGAAGGCTGAGGGCTTATTGAAGACAAAAGATGCCAGCATCTCTTTGCTACAGATTGAAATCAACAAATTGCGATTGAAGTGTGATCAAAAAAATATTCTCCACGCCTAACAATTTATGGAACTACAACGCCTCAAAGACAAAGATCACGACACTTTGACTCTGTCAGATATGGTTAACGCCTTTGTTGAGCAAGACCTTCACAAACTAAACAAGGTTATAGAGGACGTTACAAGCAATTTTTTGGGTTGTTCTCCTCTTGCAAAGCGTACGCAGTTTTTCAATATTCCAAATGGCGAGACGAGCGACATGATTGATTTCCACGGGATGCAAGATTCTCTCTCGTATTCGGCAAAGAACTCAATTGTACCATCTCAAAACAATTTGGAACTCAAAGAGAAAAACAAAGTATTTCGAGTGTAGTTGTCACAACTGACTGCTACTTACTATCATTGGAAAATTGCTTGCATTCTCTTTGTGGACAGATCACAATAAGTTGCAAAATCGCTAGAAAAATTTCAAGATATTTTGTTGCAAATGCATCGAAACGAGAGAATGGCCTCATGTCGTGGGCTTTGATAGAGGACATGTTTTCCAACAAAAAGTCCATGCTAGAGTTGCCCAAACAGGATGTCATAGATTCGACTCGAAATGGGTGGGATAACACAAATCAAAGGTCGAGCCATGCAGACGTGGTCAACCACAAGCTATTGTGGCCGCACCCTGGTGCTTTTGTCTTGGACCATACCAAATGCCCCATATGTTTCGAACAATTTGGCCCCGAAGGAGGTTGGACAACAAGGTAATGTGTGCACGTCTACCATCCTCAATGTTTGCTCACGTAATGTTTGATCAGACGACGCTGCGTGATATGTGCAGCACCATTCGATGATTGCTTATATGCCTTGTTCAATTTAACAACGTTCATGCCTCTTTCTTGGGAACACAATGGAGACACCACCGCAGACCTGACAATGTGGGGATGAGACTTGATTTGGAGCTGGCGACAAGGCCAGCATGATTTGGAAAAAGGCCTTGCGAGCTAGCAATTGAATTGGAAAACAGACTCCAAGGAAATTCTTCGGGTTGTACTGAGGCTCATGAGAAAAGGTCTGCAAAACAAAGGGAAGAGAGCATTCTTTCTCCAATGCCTCGGTGGATATTATGACACGCCCTCCGGAACCTTCAAATGGGGTCAACATCCGCAAGGGTATCTTTGGAACTTAGAAGGGGAAAAAGTGGCCAATCAAGATGATCATGCCTCCATGGAAGACTTAAATAGCATGGCCTACTTGGACTCCACGCACGGCCCATATTGCCAAAGTTAAGCACTTAATTATTTACTCAAAGCACATTCTCCGCAGACAAGGACACTCCAAGCTCTGAAAGATTCCAACGTCTTGGATTCCATTTTGAATGCGGATAGACTAGCTTCACGGACGCATGCAAGGCGAAGGCTCGGGGTTGAAGAATCATCGACCTATGAACGTGGAGAAGGGAGTGGCTTCTAAATAGACCCAAATGTAATAGACTAAACATGTACAGAAATGAATTGACCTTGCTACAATCATTTCTCGTAATCTTGTAAACCAATGTAAAGCTTCACTCATTGCCTACATTATGTGTTTTTTGCAATGAGAAGTAAAATTTGGTGTTTGGGTTTGTTTGATTTGTTCGACTTCCATAGCTTGCTATCGTACTAAATGACTTCTGTACTGTTCTTTCCTCTTGCATGAATTTAAATTATATGAAGGTGTCTTTTGGTGGTTCCCAATTGGAGGATTCATAATGGAAATGATTTCAAGACTAGAATGCATTTTCCATCATTTGGGAGGGGTTGAGGATATTTAGAAGTTGTACAGGTAGTCTTACAACTACTAAAGAGCATTCATCACTTGATTCAATTGTCGTGAAGAATAAATTTTTTTTTTTTTTTTTCTAAAAAATCAAGCGTTCCGTTTCAAATGCTCATACACGTGGACACACTTTGCCCCTATAGGATGATAAAGCCTTTGCATAAAGCAGTGTAGGCAATCAAATTGCATGTGGTCCACATACCACATAGTCTTCTGTTGTCTTAAACAAGAGGAATTCCCATTATATCCTATTAGTGCATTGTATACAACATTGTATGCGCGATTGCTAGTACATCATGTTCAACTTACCAATCAAATGGATAAACTTTTTGAAAAAATATCATATACCAAGCAATAGAAATTCAATTTTTTTTGTATACACAAAATTGTACAACATTTTCAAGCTTGGGCTTGATAGAACGCCATCAAAAAAAGGCATGTTGCCACTGTTCATTAGCGGCCAATTTCTAAGTGCTTTGTGATGTGTTCAAGTAGTTGCTCAAAATTGGCTCTGGCCCCACTCCACCTACAGGCTCTTCATCTTTTTCTTTGATAATCTTAAACCAATTATGTCAATCCACAAATTATCGATTTTTGGCCTTCAATTGGGTCAATTCCGATATGAGCACCGGTAGTTTAATCTCGTGGAATTTGACCAAATTATGGAGCACTGATAAATCTTCATGGACTTCATCGTAATCAAAAGACAAAGCCAACTCCTCCAAGTGCGGTGCATGTTGTACGGCAGCATCATAAAATCATTTTTGTTTTGCCATTATTTCTAGATTTAAGCGGCGCCTCTCTGTCTCCGCTTCATAACGTTTGCGGGAAAGGATGTCCAGTTTCGATTTCCACAATACAAAATCATCCATGGCATGTGCTTTCCCACGTTTGAGCTTCTTCATGTAAAATGCTTGATTTTTGTTGCAAATGTCAAAGACCTTGTTGTTCTCAGAGATGGCGTTTTTAATGGCCATTGTTTGCTGCCGCAAAGCATCTACAGAAGTTGGATTTCGTTGATGCTCATTCAATGTCTCCACTTCTTTATTCTCTGCTCCTAGACCAAATTTTGCATTTTCTATTTATGCACGCAAAAGCTCCAAGTCCTCTTCTGAATCACTTGCACTATTAGTTTCTTCAAAGAGACCCACGTCTCAGTAGAACTGCTCTATATTCTCCGGGAATGCTCTACCATAATCTCTTCGTCCGTGCTTGACAGTGAAATGGGATTCTGAGCTGTCTATCCATCTTGCATGTCCACATCTTCTTTGTTGCTATCGAAATCGTAGACATCGTACTCATGAGTGTGTTCATCAGAGCTTGAATTCGATAACCACACTACCTCTTCATCAGGAATTAAAGACTTCCCCTGCTTTGTTTTCGATAACATTTTTTTCACATCAACAGGTACATTTGGCATAGGAACTTTAGGTCCGTCCAAAAGCAACGCGTGATGAGTCTCTGGGATGGTGCTCCAATCCACCTCCTTCTTCAATACCAGCTCAGCATACACCATTTTCACAAGAAACAAGAAAAAACTGTCATTGCAGTAAGTTGCATCCTCCAAATACAACACGTGCCACACCTCGCAACACCTACGCTGGAACTCAATGTTCTTGCAGTATGCAAGATTGACCTTGTTCTTTGTGGCGACACCACGGAAATAACGTATCAATGTGGCACCAATCCACATATTTGGAAGCCGTTTTGTAATTCCAAGGCTCGGGATCGATTTTCCAACCCTTGAAAGCCTTGATCTTTGGATGCGTCAAAATGGTTGCTCGCTTTTTGTGGACTTTACCGGACCGTTTTTTACCATTGTCGCAATTCATTTTCCTTTCCCGCGTTGTCACTGGTGCGGAGTTTGCAAGGGCCAATGTGCGAGACTCATTCTCCATGGTGTCTTCTTCGTAACTCTACGACTACTGTAAATACTACATCTATAATAAGCAACTAAAAAACAACGATATAAGCGTAAAAATATGCGCTCAGACTTCAATGAAGTTATAAGAAAAAGCCCAGCGCATTTACATTTACAATGTGCTTTAAAAAACTTCTCCACTATCACGGTCCACAAAAATGGTAAACACTAGAAAGGGTAAAATACCCTCTCAAAACAAACTTTGTCTCTGGTGCATGCAGCCAGACACAACAAGGTGGATGACAGTCAATGCGTAGAGACAAAGAATGGAGACTGTGGGTGGCAGGAGACCACTAATGTATTCAAAATTGCAAAAGGGTGAGTGCGGGTCTAGGTTGGAAGCATGTGCAGGGTTGTCATACCGGATGGGTCGGAGTGATCGGACGGGATGAACGAACAGGCAAACCAGACCGGACGGACGGTCCGGATTGCCTAGACGCTTAGCATTTCTGAAAAAATGCTAAAAGTTGTGGATTCCACGTTGGCGGTCCACGTTGGAAATCCTGAGCGTGGACGACAATTTAGGGCGCGGATGTATCCGTTAGGGTGCAGACAAGTCGCGTCGGGGTGTGGACACCACCCTAACTCGAACGCGTCCACGCCCTACGATCCTTGCGTCAATGCCCCAACAGTCCACGCCCCGACCATATATTAGTCCGTCCCCGCCCTATTCGTCCTCGCCCTGCATATTCCAAATCCTCCCCCTCTTCATTGAGCTAGATGTTGGCGTCGTGTAGGGTGCTTATCATTCTTACGTCCGTTTCTTGCCCGATACTTCAACGATGGTGATACCACCGGGAACTAACAAACGAGCACGAGACTGAGTCACAGTAAGGCCAGGGAACAGACAACAAAAGAGATTACACATACTTCGAAACCTTGACAAACTTGCATTTAAGGGGTGGAATGAAGTGCCTGACCCGTGGAGTTTAGAGACTTGCTGCAATTACATCGAATGGTGTCACATTGACAAGGCCTTCCCGGAAGAGCGGCACAACTACCACCACTGGTTCCTTAAAGCAAATTTGAAATACTGCATCGATGAGGCCTTCAAACAACGATGCATTGAAATATATCAGGTGTTGTATGACGCGCCTACCGTAAAAAGGAATGAAATCCACCTTTTCATTGTACGAGGTGTGCATGCGGAAGTGAGATTGAACAAGCGGGTGGATTGGTCCACCTTAAAGGACATGCCATTTGGTATCAAAATACCAACACCAGCAAATGGAATAATTGCAAGGGGGCTTATGAGGTATCCCAAAGGAGGATTGGGCAGGTTTTGCATACGTATTGAGCCGCACGACGCTTATGAAAGAGCAGACTCATTACCAATGTTTATACAATTGCTACTTGGCATTTTAGTTCCTTTAGTACTACCAACAACATTAGATTTAGTCCCGGAAAATGCATATTTTATCATGGAAAATGTGCTATATACTTTTCCAATTTTGTACTACATGTTGCATATAAAATCCAAATATTCAATTTTTGAATTTTTTTGCACAATGCATCTATAATTACTAAACTAAGAACTTGTTGAGTAATACATTTATAAACTTAATCTAGTTTCCAAATATAAAGATTTCAATGTGAGGAGTATTTAAAAAAAAGATAGGAAACGTAGTGCAATAAGAAAAAATGGGAGTAAATTTTTTTTTTAAATGAACGCAATATTAGGGATGAAAAATATATATTCTTGTACATCCCTAGGCATTACTTTGCACACACTTGTTTCTTGAAAATCCTACTTGCCCTAATCATTCGTTTGAGCAAACTAAGCGGTTTAGGATAAAAAGCAAGTCGCCTATGGATGTTGAGGAGGTCCATAAAGTATAATTTTAATTTAGTACTATCAATTATTTCATTTTGAAAGAAATGCATATACAAATTTATAATTTGTTAGTATGATCTAATTTGATTGATGATGGCTTTGTACTCCTTCTGTTTCATTATATTTGTATAAATTTGAGGCAATCTTTTATTTCTCATTCTTAAAGACTAAAAATATATTGTATTTCCTTTAAATTCCAAGACCGAAAAATGAAAGGGGGGAAAAGCACTATTCATGTAATCACGCTCATATCATTTTCCTTCTCTGGGAGCTTCAATTGTTGCCTACAAAATTGATTATCCAAATTTTTTATAATCTTGAAATGCAACGGTCAATATGTTATGATAATTGATTCCACAGATTGTACTATCTTAGACATAGTAGTCTTTTTTTTGCACGCTTCTATTAAACATTTCAAATACCAATCTAAGACARAAAACAATACCAAAGACCAAAGTGGGATTGTRGAAAGATTCAATGGAATATTTCATTYTCAAAATATTRTTAGGCCTTCAAGAGTTTAACTGCTGAAGAGAACTACCTTRTGATGTACGTGCTYAAATTCTTGTGAATTTTGTCCAAACATTTYTGCACTACTCTAATATTGTATCCTACGGCTACATATTTTGAAAAAACTCAATTACATATAACATCTAAGAGAATTTAGAAAATTATTTGTCATCTTGTTTTCAATTTTAGAGTAGAGAGAGGAGATATTTATGTACATATGAGATGGTACGAGTACCGTAACAAGGCCGTATTCATTAAAATGAGAAAAAATGGTCAAATTGAGACCTGAAGACCAAGGCATTTCAAAGATAAGTTGTTGAAGCCAAAGATAAATGTAAGGAAGCCTAAGATTACAAAGCCTTCTCGATTTAAGATGCTTGATCAGCAAAAGACAAACAATAATGAGATGAAAATTGCAAGAGTGGATTCTATGTGAGAGGTCAAAAAGTATGTACCATTTCAAAATAGAGGTAACTTTTACATTCAATTATATGAATTTCCGGGTGAACCAATGTACATATGAAACAATTTATCTCTCTTTCGTATATACTCACTAAGAAATGAAGGCCAGTCCCAATTATTGTAATGATTGTTTGGCTATTTTATGTACAACGTAGTGGCTATGTATCCATGTAAAACTATACTTTGTCAAAATTGCAGTGTTCTACATATATGAATGACTAATCTACTAATACTAATGTGTTTTTTTTTAAAGCTCAGAGGCTTTTGAAAAAAAATGGGTCCACTAATCATTGTTCTTGGTGGAAGAACTGTTGTTTGTTGCCTCCAATGCTTTCAACCCTCTCAAGATATCCTTGCGTCAAAAAGGCCTAGGTTTTTCAGCCGCAACCATGAGGGTACCCCACATCCCCATCTTCATTAGTTCGCTTGCTTCTTTTTTCCATTTGCGATCGTGTCACAAACTGTTGAAGCTTGAGAGGGACCTACAACTTTGACAAGGCGGCTTGCAGTTGACCGTCCATCGTTTGATCGCTAATAGTCTCCAGGAACAGGTGGAGGAGAAACAGGTCTTCTAAAAAATGAAGATCCACCTCTCATACATTTTGAAAGGAAGGATCCAGAAAAGTCTTTATCGCGCGGACCATCACCTTCATTGCATGCAGTAAAGGCAACCTTCATTTTAGGTCTCCCCTTTGTCAAATCTTCTTTGAGTTTATTGTTCAGATGAGAAGGATTCCCAAGTGTAGTGGCCACCAAGACTCCATCCTTGAGACGAGGATCCTCAGAATCACCATTAGTGTCCGAATACAACTTCCTATTCGTCGCCATCTCCATACACGAAGTTGGAGACTGTGACCGCAATCGACTTGAGGTGGAGGTTGTTTGCTTCAAAGGGGAAGGTGAGCATGCAGGGGTCCCGACCAGTCTGCGACTTGGCGGACTGTCCACAACACCTCTTTTAACATTCCCCTTGGAAAAGTCGATTACCGCGAAGCCGCATCCGTGGCGGAGCCTAGAAGGACAAGCCTTGAATAGGCGGACAGCAAATAGCTCCTTTCATCTAAAGTAGACCTCTTCAAAAATGTTTCATCCGACCCGGACAACAAACTCCTAGTCAGCGGCTGTGTGCGACGAGGCATGAACATAACGGATCCTCCAACCTGAAAAAATAGATGAATGCAACAATGCCCCCCATATTATCCTCGACCCAAGGATAAATCCAACAAATGA
The DNA here is from genome assembly GCA_006891605.1 of Pleurozium schreberi. NCBI lineage: Eukaryota > Viridiplantae > Streptophyta > Bryopsida > Hypnales > Hylocomiaceae > Pleurozium > Pleurozium schreberi. The sequence continues at coordinate 315,354 of VACF01001958.1, forward strand.
ACATAACATCACGCAAGTACCAACTTATACAAGAGGCTATAAATTAAAATGAAATATCAAAATCTTTATATAATTATAACAATTGAATGACATTTACAAAATATTCATTATTTACACATAATATATATACAACGATTTCTACACTCCACGCCCTCACTGAAAGAAGCCTATTCCCTATACCGCTGTAGCTCAAACACCAAATCCATCCTAGGTAGCACGTAAGAGGACCTTAAGTTCCTAGCTGACTCCTTAAACCCTTCCAAGAGAACATTAGCCTTGAACGAGGTACGGGACATGGGAAATTGACCTATCCGCAGCGTTATCCACGTCACGTCACGTCCGGACGTCCGAATGTCCGGACGGACGTCTCACGTCAATTCCAGCGTCCGTCAGGATGAAATGAACGACAGAATCGACGACGGAGGATGAAAAATCGTCGACGACGCGATTGGAGGTCGGACCCGACGGGACGCCTTGGACGGACGTGCCCGGACGGTTTCAGTGGACGCTCTCGATTGCAAGGACGGACTACATGGACGGACTCTGTCAACGGTCCAAATGGATGCTCTGGGTACCGTGGTCCAGATGGACGGTTTTAAATGGCTTCTCAAGACTGTCTGGACGGCCTTCAGAGATAGCCTCGTTCGACGGTCGACGGTCGACGGCCACTGTCGACGGGCAGCGGGCAACGGACGATATCGACGGGCGACGAACGACGGACACTGTCGACGGTTGACTGTAGGGTCCGGTCTCAGAACCGGTTTAAGATTTTTAGCATGTGTTAATTTTTGAAATTTTTGTTTTTTAATTTACACGAACGACATGGAAAAAGCCCAGGAAAGTGAACGAATTTATTTGGGCTTTTCATTTTTCACGTTTCTATATTTTGATTGGCTTTTTATTTTTGTGCTTGCCATCTTTTTATTGGCTTTGTATTGTTTTTCATTCACACATTTTATTTGGCGTTGTATTTTCTTTCCTTCCTGTATTGTTTGGGCTCTGTATTTTTTTGGCTTTCCACATTTTATTTGGCTTTATATGTTTTTTTATTTCTATTGTTTTGCGGGCTTCGAATGTTTTTTCTTTTCATAATTTGGTTGTCTTTGCATGTTTTTCCTGACACCGTATTCTTATTGACTTTGCACAAGTCTCGTAAACCGCAAACGTTCCCCGGTTTAAGGGTCTTAACCCACACCTTCATCTGCTTTTTTATTTGTCTCCTTTCCGTGGGCTCAACTTTTTTTCCACTCTTGAATACAAAATTTGTGCAATTTGTGCAATCATACATTTTGAAATTTGATCCACGCTACTTTATGCTAGCTATGTAATATGTAGAAGACACTAAGATCCTATAGTTAGATCTGAAAAAATCAATTAAAGTTTTCTGGTACTTTGTGCTAGAGCAATTGCAGYTTTCAATGATTTTTGGCAAAAAAAAGTCCTCCATCCTTTTACAGGTTACGCATTACAAAAAAACGTCGAGAGATAAATGCAATACAAAACGCTAAAACAAGAGGCCAACAATAGACAATAAACTCGTTGGAGAAAATTACCAAGGAGTGGTAAACTAGTAATGCTTTATTACCCACAAAAATGTATATTTACAACATGAGCAATGTGCTTTCAAAAATGTCATTTATACACAAATATTATACATAATTATGTGCGGCTAATAGCTAACTCTTCACCAGAAGGTACTATACAAGTTCTGGTGCTACAATGCCTCGCGCTATGCTATCTCTCAAAAAGCGTTRCAATTCTTCTCTAGATTGCAACGTCTGCAAAAGAGCTACTACATCTTCATCGTACTGATCATGCAAGTAGGATAAAATTGCCCTCAACATGGCAGGCTCATGGAATGACGTGTCCTCAACGTAGCGCACTTCCGTGTCATGATCCATTTGACCTTGGATTTCCACAGGGATGCCTTGGGCGTCGAAAAGAATATTCTCAGGCTGGGGTGCACGCACGAACACTTGATGCTCTCCATCCCAATGCCCACCAGCAAGTTGGGCAAGGTATACTTGCCGCCCATTGTCGCCGGCACCGGTCACCTTCTTGATCACCTCCGTCAATGCCGCATCATTTTGAAATGGGATGCTGGCCACGGTTTGATAAGGGAGGTGTAGATTGTCATGACCCCACTTCCACATCCACAACATTTCCTTACCCTAGTGCACTCTATTGTCATTGCCTGGCAAATTTTCTTTGTTAAACTCGTAGTGGAGGGGCATGTGGCCTTCAAGCCCAAACATCTTGTACAGTCGTGGATAAAATGGAGCTGTGCAAGAAATGCACCGCTTCTTTGTCACCATGTGTGGAATCAGGCACTGAGGGTGGTACACATGTACACATGTTCCAATGGTCCATCCACCTTCTGGGCTAAATGGTTCTTGACACATGACGCAGACACTTCCATCGTGAATAAAGGCCGGGACGTTTGGCCACAAAAGTAGGTGCTGGCCAACGTGACCCGCTTCCACGTACTTAAATCGTGCCGTATTGAATTGAAATTCTAGCCGTGGATCCACATTCCAATCAATGCTCGGACTACCCCGGACTGTTGGCAGATTGTCGTGAAACATCTCTTCCAATTGCGGCCACGATGTCAATCCGAAGCGACGTTGACCTCCATCTCCAAACTCTACAGCTATTCTTTTCACCTCACGCTACATCTGCTCTACCTCGTTCATTGCGAGATTGGATGTCAACTTCATGTTGCTCATGGAAAGCAACATTTCTTCCCTTGCTGGATTGGGGAGCAACAACCTAGCATTCACAGCCTTCAGATTTGTATTCTTCTGGATTTTGTCCCACATGGACTTTGAACACGATTCCGCGTCCGCCTTGGCATTAGTGCATTCCAACTCTGCATGCTCGGCTCGTACGACCAGGGCATCATGGATGTCTCGGGCAATTTGAATCATTTCTTCGCCCTCTTGTGTTGTTGATTGGGCGGCCGCGTTAGAACTCTTGCCACGGAAATGAGTTGGCCCGAATGGATTGCTCGACCGCAGCATGAAGGAATTTGTGGTATTAGGCTCGTCTACTAGCCCGTACCTTGGCCTTTCCACAACTTCATCCAAGGGTGGAACGCCCTCTTTGCTCAACCGATTTGCACGAGCTAGCAAATCAGTATTACTTGCCTGAAGTTTTGCATTCTCCTCCATGAGAGCCTTCACTTGTGCCATCTGGGCTTACAGCTCTGCTTGATGCCGACGCTCTAATTCCATGTTCTGGATCTCCATCGCGGCCAACGACGCTCGTAATCGCTGTAATTCATGGTCCACGACTGCCACTCCACCCTCGAGGCCATCAAGTCCATCACCTGGCTGGTCTAAATCCTGTGGACCACCCTCGCGCCCAACATCCGCAGGATCTACTAGATTTGGCCCTTGCAATGCAGCCTGTATTGCAGCCGGGTTCACCGCTGCAACCACTTGCGCCACAGCCCTTGCTATGGCCTGATTGGCCTAATTGGCATCCAACGTCACCGCAGGATTTGGTGGAATGGAACGTTGTCGATTTGGGTATATGCCTTTTCGGGCCACGTTCGGGTACGTATTCCAATCCACGTCCTTGCTCAAAAACACCTCCGCATACGCCATTTGGCACAATGAGAGGGTCTCATCCTTCTTTGAGAGCTCTCTCCATAGAAACAATGGCACCTCGGTCAAGCGCTTCTTGAATGCCGGGTGTTTGCAATACGAGATAAGAGCAGCGCCGGATTTCACATGGGTCTTGTGGCGCTCACGTGCCCAGTGGCGGTTAATGTGGGCCCAGTYGATGTACGTCCGACATGTGAGCCGGGTCCACGGCTCCATTTGCAGTTCCCACCCGGGCTTCGCCATGACTGCCGCTTGATTGAAAGTTTCCCAATCAATGGCGGCCCTATTCCCACGTCGCTTCCTAGCTGGGGATGCACCTTCAGGTCTCGGCATCTCTTGATTCTCTTTATTCTCTTCCATACCTGCACAAAGACAAAACACGTTCTGTATGGAATAGATGGACTATGCTTTGCCTTCTGTTGTGTGGGGCCAATTGAAATGTGGCAAAGCAATAGCCAACTATTTTTGCTTCCTCCCAAACTGCAATGCAAATCTTTTTCAAGCAAGGACAACACAGCTCAAGAGAGAAAGCAAGTGAAATGAGCAAAATTTTCCATCTTATACCTCCCAATTACCAGGGCTGATTACCATTAGGAATTCCAATCTAATCACTGCCGTAATCACCCAGCTCGACAACTACAAAGTCGTCGATGGACACGGAGATCAACGATCGATCCGTCCAGTGAGTTTCGACGGTGGTTCGGCAGGCCGTCAACTGGTACGGCAGGCTGTCGACAGGTATGGCAGGCCGTCGACAAGTACGGCAGACCGTCGACAGGTCCGGAGTCGTCAGTAGGTTTGTAAAGCGGAAATGATAATTCCTCCGCCGTCCGCGACACGGAACGGCCTCGATGTGACAACCCGGGGTGTTCCTGGACGTTCTGCCCTGGATCGTCGACGGCCTAAATTTGACCTGGACGGCCTGCCTAAGGTCGTCGACGGGCTGATTTAGTTCTGGACGGCCTGCCCAGGGTCGTCGACGAGCTGAATTAGTTCTGGACGCCCTGCCCAATCGACGGACCGGTGGAGTAAAGCAGAAATGATAATTACTCCGCCGTCCGCGACACGGGATAGCCTCGATTGGACAACCCGGGGTGTTCCTGGACGGTCTGCCCTGTACCGTCGACGGCCTAAATTTGACCTGGACGGCCTGCCCAAGGTCGTCGACAGACTAATTTAGTTCTGGACGGCCTGCCTAGGGTTATCAACGAGCTGAATTAGTTCTGGACGGCCTGCCCGATTGACGGACCGGTAGAGTAAAGCAGAAATGATAATTACTCCGCCGTCCCTGACACGGGACGGCCTCGATTGGACAACCCGGGTTGTTTCCGGGTGGTCTGCCCCGGGTCGTCGACGGTCTGCATTTGATCTGGACGGCCTGCCCCGGGTCGTCAACGGCGTGAATTTGTTTTGGACGCCCTGCCCCGGTCGTCAACGGGCTGAATTAGTAGTGGACGCTCTTACCACGATCGACGCCTCGTTTAAGAACACTGAAATTTTAATCCCTCAAGGCTTCAACCCTAAACCCTATACCCTATACCCTATACCCTATACCCTCAACAACCTTATACTCTCTGACTCCCTGGAATTTTATACTTTAAAGAGCACTGAACTAAAATGAAGTATCGCCACTTTGGCACTTCCTGTGGAATTAAAAAAATGGACAGTGCTTCATAACTTCAGATGAGCTAGACTAGAAAACACAATAAATGAAGAGCAGGCGAACGAGGCTAACTATTAAATCCAGGAACGACCTCGCTGGCGGCTTCCTCGACGGGTTGGGATGCCCTGACGGTTCCTTCAACGTTCTAATCGACGGCTTCCCCGACGGCCTCTCGGACGCTCGACGACCTCGGAGTTTCCCGACGGTCCTCTGTCTACGTTCCGAGGACGGGCTGTGCGTCCCCTCGACGGCCTCGAAGTTCCCCAACGGTCCCCTGTCCACGTCCCCAGGATGGGCTGCGCGTCTCGTCGACGGCCTTGGAGTTCCCCGACGGTCCCGTCGAGGAACCGGGCGTCCCCTAGACGGTCCGGGTCGTCGACAACGCCGGTGTCCCCTCGACGGCCTCCAAGACCCCAACGGCCCGATCGCCGTTCCGGGCGTCCCGTTGACGGCCATGTCGACGGGCGGGACATCCCTTCGACGGCCTCGAGGCCCCCGACGGTCCCATCGACGGCTCGGGCATCCCATCGACGGCCTGTCAGGTGCTATATATGCCTGGATGCGTGGATTAGTTTTGCACGCGTCTCTCTTGCTCTGACGAGGCTCTCTTGCCCTGGATTGGTTTTTCAGTCCTTGCTTGGGAGCGCGGGTGCTTGCGAGGAGGCTCGGCTGAGGAAGGGGGGGGGAGTTTTCACATTTGTGATCAGGAAACCCTAATTCCTTCCTTGGTTTGTTTATCGCTCCTATTTTTTCAATGGATGTCAGTGGTACTTCAAAGCGGAAGGTTGATGCCTGGTTCAACGACGTGGGAGACCCTGCTGGTGAATTGTCTTTAGAATCTACGGAATGCGTATCGGAGGCAGTGGTGGCAGAAGGGGTCGGCGGTGTGGAGGCAAGAGAGTCTTCTGGGGCCAAGAAAAAAAAGAGCAGGAGGAGGCACAAAGCTGCGAATTCCGAGAAATGGCCAAGTAACGCTGTGACGAAAAAATTGCATGAAGTGGCATTGGAGTTTATGGAGCAATATTTGATCTCCCAACTCAATACAATTTACATCGCAAAGGGGTTGCAAGGGGTGGAGACAATAAAAAACAAATTCCACCACATGTTTTGGACGGCAATGAGCGGGGAYGAGTGGCTTGAAGAWCGCACGAAGGAAGATTTCAATCGTTGGCTWRMGGATCAAGTGCAAACCTGTGTCTWCAACCTYGTCCAAGTTGCCGAAACCATAAAAGGTTTTCAAAAGAGTGTGGGGCCCCGTTCAAATGCAATGCACTTGTTGCATAAGAAGGTCTATTGGTGGCACGACGCRGTACGGGGGTTGTCGTCAAGCAATRTCCGAGCAGCCCCGTGGTTTCAACAAAGCCAAAATTTGGCTTTAGGTCAAGGGGCATCAGGAGGAGTGGTTTTCCTTGAACAAGGAGTGGTGGTGGTTCCTTCGACGGGCCTCAGTCTTCAAGGGGGGAACGAGAGGGTGCGTAAATTGTGCCTCCAAAACTCGCAGCACATTCCCGAGACGATGGAATTGGCGGGCAAGACGTCCCTGCACGTGGATAATTTGAAGAAGTCTCGGGAGAATATGTCCATTGAGGCTATGGTTTGTCGATGTACTCATCCAGGGGTCATAAAGTTTTTTGCAGTAAATGACATGACCATGGAATGTTATTCTCAATGGTGGAATGGAGGAACATTGGGAGACATGTTCACCTTGGATCAGTGAAACCAAGATTCAGAGGAAATTGGAGAGTTGGCCTACAATGCAACCCCACAAACGATGCAACAAGTCAAACGATTCATGGCTTATCGTCGCAATCGCACCGAGCTTGCGTGGGCATTAATTTGCATCGTGGATGCAGTGCAACAATCTTCGGTCCTTCATAACGACATCACGCCTGCAAACGTGATGCTTCACTTTCCAAACAACGATGGACGGACCGTGTGGATTGGGCTGTGCGATTAGAGAATGGCTAGTCGCATAAACGAGGAAACCCATTCATTGTACCAATTTAAGGGTTCAAGTGAGATGCGGAGTGCACAGGCAAAACGTTGGTGGGTGGCACCCGAATTGATGCACGTGATTGGAGAGCCTGGCAGTTCGACCTCTCCCACTCGCGTAGTTACGCCACCGCGTGTTAGTATATTCACGGATGGGTACGCAGTTGGGAAACTCGCCGAGAAGATATGGAAGAAAGATCTCGTGAATACAGAAATGCTTCCCGACAACCTGGCAGTCGCATTTTTTAGGTTTACATTGGTTGACTTGTGCAAATCAGACCCACTACAACGATGATCGGTTACTTCCGTCGTGAGCAAACTTAGTGGAGCCCTTTAGTTTTGGATACCACCTGTGAATTGCTACCGCGAGGCCCGCAAGGAGCAAGCACTTCTTCAACAACAAACTGGAAATGAAGATTAAATATTAGTAGAATTTTTACAATGTCAGTGTAGACGTAGAGCCATAGTATGATAGTACTTAGCACTTGCTTTTACTAATTACAATAGTATAGTCTCGGCATTTAGCTTCAATGCATTTTGTACTAATTTCTTTTCGATATAAATAGATGCAAACCTTTTTGCTCCATTTGAGCATAATTCCAATGAGTGAATTTGTCGTATATGGTCTTGGCTAAAACTTGTACCTTCCAATCCGAATACAYCAATGATTGATACGATTTGAATTGCAAAATTTGTTGTCCAACCCTAAACCCAATCCTACAAAAGGGGGTTCCCCGATTTTCCATTCAAGAAGTATCGCGCCATGTTGTCTTAGTAATTTAGTATTTTCAATGATAATTTAAAGTGAAGGGAGCATAGGTAGTAACATAGCAATGATAGTATATATATATTTCATGCCGAATTTGGCATGCAAGGTATAGAGCCTTACATACCATTACATGTGAAAATATGAAGTTTTTTTTCCTAGATACGCTCACTGTCTTTGATTTCTCCGGGTGCGAGGCACATTTCCTGCATTAGCCTCTTCCGTAGTTGCTTCTTGGTCACGAGGTCCAAGCGGAGGACGTCCGCGAGGCCCTCGGTAATCACTATCTCCTACAACCTCACCATCTTCAGCTATACTAGGACCAATGGAGTCATCACCATGGTTGGGTGCTACGCTACCACTTTCGCTGGCTGCCCCTTCACGTGCAATAAAACTCATTCTGCACTATGCTCGCCCCCCTACTGCATCTCTTATGCCATTTGTAGAAGGCATTATTGCAGCTTCTTGCTGAAACGGTTGGATTGGCGGAAATGGCGCTTCTTCACTTCTTCGCCTTGTATGCGGTCTTGTATTTCCACAGTCATTGCTAGCGCATTGTTTGCGTAGACGTGTATACCGACTGCACAGACGTGGAGCCGGTTGGATGGGGACATCTCGGCTCACCGTTGTCTCCGGTGCATTCCTTCGCCTTGACATATTTAATGTTGGACCAAGAGAGGCCAATYGGTCCCCGACGGATGGAGATGCTTGGTTGGGGCGGACTCTAGAAGACGAGGGCTGTGACGGATTTTGGGTCGATGGGTCATCCAAAACGGGCGGTTGTCGTCGACGGCCGCCCGTGTTGTTACGTCGTTAGTAAACCTCCACCGCGATCCCCAAGGGGGGGCCTTCTCCGCGAGTGTTACTCGCARGCAACACTTGTGTTGCAACCACCGCATCCGGTTCTTGTCTTTGTTCCGAAGCAACATATTTCTCTCTTATGGTAGCTACTTCTTCATCGATTGGGCCCGGCACCAGTATTGAAGGTGTTGCTACAACCCCTTCGTTTTGATTTCCACCCCCTGACAAACCATTTGTTGTATTTGGCACCCTTCGTGGACTTCCTTCGTCTCCTCCGTGGTTAGTTCCATCTTCATCTCCCTCGTTGTCAGTTCCATCTTCATCTCCCTCGTTGTCAGTTCCAGCTTCATCTCCCTTGTGGCCATTTCCATCATTATCTGCACCATCGTAATCAAATACGGACTCGTCAATTAGAGGAGCCCTTTCTTGCCTTTCATCCAATGCAGGAAACGGTGGAGGGTCATTGCCATTGGAACTGCTGTCCAAGTCATCATTGTTAGCACCTGGTAGAACCGAACCGCAGTCCAAACCATCGTCGTGATCTGACTCGTCCGTCATGGAATCTTCTGACAACATGTTCTCGGTATACCACCTTGCTGGATCAGCTGCGCCTCTTTCTCGAAGGGTCCGGGAATTGGTATAAATATAAACCAATTCCTCAGCGTGCTCAGTGGCCAATCTGTTGCGAGACTTATTGTGGACAAACAAATACATGCTCCAATTGCGCTCGCACGATGACGAGGAACATACTTGTGCGAGGATCCTTTTTGCAATGGGCGAAAGCGTACGAGCACCGGCCCCCAGACCATTCATGCGGATCCAGATTTAAAGTATTTACATCGGGAAGCCTAGCAAAACTGCCACGGCGGTCTCAAAATGATTGGTACTCAGTCAAAGCGTCGACGAATGCAAACCCTCCATTTGTCAATTTGCGTAGTACCCTTAGGACGGCCTCCCTTGCGTCGTTATCGTCCATTAGCGCAACTTCTTCAAGCAGGAATGGATTGAGCACAGCACCTATGTAATGCAAATCGGTCTTCATCATATCCCATCGCTTGTAAAATGCTGCTTCAGCGTGTTCCGCATACTCTACTTGCAATAAAAAGGGACGACGCCTCAAAGCCAAAACGTGTTTTTCCACCTTCTTCATGACCATCCACGCTCTGCCCATGACTGGCTGCTTTCCATTGAACTCTCGAAGAGCGATTAACACGGGCCCTACCATGTTTACAAAGTTTGCACATCTCCTCCAAAACTCATCATCTCGAACCCTACGTTGAACGGCATCTGCCTTACYTTTTGCTCTATTATCCRGCAARTTCCTCCTGAACTGGATCCAATCYYGATYGTGGAYTGTCAATTCCACRGCTTCCTTCACCATGACCAGCCGCTCAGTCATGAGAAACATGGTCGCAAAACGAGTCTCAACRGGCATCTTCAACAKGAGCGTTGGAGACAGCCTTCGGAAAATGGTGAGTGGCATGTGATGCCCCCAAATGAAGTTCACGATTTTTCTTGCTTTCTTCACCATACTTTTTACCCAAACTTGCTTCCTCCAATCTTCAAGTAGAAGGTCAAGTGCATGCGCAGAACACCCTTGCCAATATATGTGCGGGAAGTCTTCAATCAACAAAGTACCCGCTAAACGCATGGTTCCTACATTGTCCGTGCACACTTGCACCACATTCTGTCCCTCCACCACTTCAATGTAATCCTTCACACGACTAGCCACATAAACAACGTCTTTGCGTTCACCTGTCGTGTCGACCAATCCCAAAAATATTTCTCCGCTCGTGCATGCCAACATGATATTCATCAACGGCCGATATGTGACGTTGTCCCATCCATCGGAGCATATGGTCACACTGTACTTGTGGATTGGCCCCCTTGTCTTCTCAGATATCAATGCAGCCACTTCATCTTTTGTTGATGTCATGAGCTTTGTGCATATGGCATGGTAATCCGGGGGTTTGTATTGAACTCTAGACTCGGATGTTGATTTCACTACCTCCACAAAGGCGGGGTGCCTCACCACATTGAATGGTATATTTGCCTCATAGAAAAACTTAGCCCATTTCTTGTCTAGTCTTTGCTTACTGGATGTGTCCATCCCTTATTGTACGGATAATTGCCTCATTGGTTGACTTTGGTTCGAAGAAGGGCCAGGCGCCTCTGATGATCGAACTTGGGAACTRTGGCCCACAGTATTTCCTCCGCCTTCACTAACTGAGGCAGAAGCAGTGGGCGGTTGTTGACCATGTACCACCATTGCTAGAATAGTTGACGGTGATGTCACTTCCACACCACATTCTTCTTCGTCCGCGTTGACCGTAGGAACATTTCCCCCGCAATTCCTAAACATAACTTTCACAGCTAGGTTGGCTTTGTTGCACCTTCTCACTCCAGCGAGGCTATCTTCTGGTCTATAACCCAAATGGAAAAGCAAGCGATCCCGTCGGTAACTAATCTTTGTCTGGCAAAACTTGCATTGAACCTTATTATCCGGTAGTAGCACGTACCAGGGTTTCCATTGTGTCCTCCCCCCTCCCATTGTTTCGGGTGGTTCTTTTTAACTAAACGCTGCACAAAAAAACAAGTTAGTATTCTGTTTGGATGTGATGTGGAAAATAACACTTATTGCTTTCACAACAAGTGCTCCCCCTACACACACTCTTCTTGGACTTCACTCTAGTGCAATGGCTATATGCCAACCAGGTCATAAGAGCAAAGATCAACAAGGAAAAGTGATCCTAAAGTTAGACGGCAGCCCCTATATATTGTGTACAGGCCGTCGCCTGGACGACCTGTCCATTGGCGCCCCGCAAACAGCAGCGGACGGGAGGCCGTCCAGGCGACGGCCCGTCGACGGCCAACTGTCCAGGCGACGTCTAGTCCGTCTAGGCCGTCCAGGCCGTCCAGACGCCGTCCAGGCCGTCCAGAACGTCCAGGAGACGTCCACACCATCCAGACGACGTGGACAGTCTGCAGACTCAGTGGCCGTCCATGGTCGACGGTCAGTCGACTGCGGGCCGTCGACAATCTGCGGACGCAGTGCCCGTCCACAAGACGGTCGGGCCGTCCAATCGACGGAATGGCCGTTCGCGCGCCGCGCGTAGTTGACGGACTTCATCCACACCGTCGGCATTCGGGACGGTCTCTGGCGCGTCATGACATCCGGTTGGGAAAAGCCAACGTCACGTCCGGATAAAATTCCCTGCCTATCCGGTTTGCGTCTACGTACTCACGTAGGCGCCCCGGTGGACATTCCTTGTGGAGCTGCTTCAACCACGGAACAACGGTTTTCATTTACACATCGTCATCACGCTAAAGACGATCCCAGTTGTCTAGAAATATCCCATTTCTGTTCTCATTGAGGACATACTTTTGGGGAGAGTCATCGACGAGAATAGTGTTGTCCGTATTAAAGAACGTGGGCTCCTCAGGGAAGTTGCACAAATGATCGCCAAGCACTTTCAAGAACAATAGCTTGGACGGGTTGCCGTCCTGAGAGAGGAATTTTCCCGGGGAAACCTCAACCCTCTTGCACTAGTCCTGCCTTAGAATGTCAAAGGCTTGCCTATTGTTCTGGCATAGAAAATCAACTACAGGCTCCACCGTCTTCTTCAACATGGAGCTCTAGAATGCAAGCCGATTTGAGATCTGGTTGATCTCAAAGAGGAATTCCCGGACGTTGGGACGAACAAAGACTGCCTTCGTCCCAATGAGGGTGGATTCCTGATCATAGAACACATTGTCCTTGGGTTGATGCGCCTTCAAATTCCTAACGGAGGACCTATTCTCACAACAACATAGCACTCCGTTCAGGTTGAACACAAAGTTCAACCACCTTTTCCACGGTTTGGGAACTAACGGCGACACACTCCACGGCACTTTCTTTCTGCAGCTCCCTAATCCTACCTAATCAAATCAAAACATGAGAGCAAATACGTTACCTGTTGAAACGCAGAACCAGTTGACCCAAACAATAGCAAACCCTACTAACCCTCACTATGCGGTTGCATAATCAATCCACTCAGATTTTGTTTACGTGCCAATGGATGAAGTACACTTCTAAGTCTTTTCGGCTGAACAAAACATGTGCAATATTAGACACAAGTGCATTTCAAATGTTTCGAGTTCATTTATTTCAAAATAATTCATGATACATTTAGTAGAATTCTCCACGATGTCTACCAAGTTCTGTACAGTGCTAGCTACACACCGCTCTACTATCTACAGTATGCTACAACATGCGTCTAGGAATGGGAGGCTTGTCGACACCACCCCCTAAATCACTAACTGTCTACTCCATCCTGTCAACAGAATGATCAAGATAAGAGACTCTCACTACAGAAACGAGATCAAGATGGAAGGCAGAACAAACATCCATCCATCATATTGCATTTGACTCACTTATGAATAATCATATGGGTCTGAGGCTTCAGGGGATTGTACCTTTCCAAATGCCAAAGTCATGTTGTCATCCTTGAAATTCTCTCCAAAATCCAGGAGCTCTTCTTCATCATCAGGAGGGTTCTGGGACTCAACCAAGAACGATTGCTATGGTGATGACCTCGGAGGCTAATTAGGTTTTAGTTTTTGATCGTCTACATGGGTTTCAGGAACCGTCTCTATGGCAGGTTCATTGCCTGGCAATAGATTTGAACTATCTTCGACTCAAGGATGGTCCGCGGAGTCTAGATGATCTTTGAGCGCACCCTTAATGCAATCGATCAACTCGTCAAGATCAAGATTGACGTCATTGAGTGGAATGGAGGCTTTTTCATTCTTCGAGCACACGGTAGGAAGAGCCCGTTGGACATAGGAAGTTGGGGTAGAGGCAGGGTTATCCTTGGGTCGAGGATAATCTTGAACATTCGGGGCCAACGCCCCCAAACGATAGGGCTGAGAGGTACGACCTTTAGGTTGGACCTCAAATTCATTGGCCTGTGGAGAGGGATGGAATTGAGACATCTAGACATGAGAAAGCCTCTCCTTCAGAATACAATTCTCTTCCTCTAGAGCTTCTTTTTCTATCCTCTCTTGCTCTCTTCTTTGGGATTCCTCTTCTCTCTCCCTCAGCTTTGCCTCATTGCATTCAGTCCAGAAGTCTTCTTTCTCTGTTTTCACCACAACAATTGGCGTGGTGATAGGTTCCATGGATACCCTAGACTCCCCCACTGGTCTAGGCAGCGACTCTTTAGCAGTATTTTCTTTCACATTGGCACCAGACATAATAGCGTCATCAAACTACGGCCCCTCAAAGTTAAAATCTGTTAAGTTTGGGTACGAGCTTCCCTCGTTGAGATCTATGACAACTTTGCCTTCATACTTGTCAATCGCTGCTTTAGTGTCCCTTTCATGCTTCTCCTCATTGGCTGTCTTAAGCTCTTCCTCCTCTTCTTCTTCGTCTATCTCGAGCTCCTTTCCGTTATCCTTCCTCCTCGCTTCCGCATCCGACTGCAAAACTGCACCTGAAGTTGATGCATGCTTCCCAGTTTGGACTTCGAAGTCTTTGGCACTGACCTCCAGATGTCCACCCCGGACGACGTCTGCATTTGTCCCAAATTCATCGATGCGTAGGGTGGTTTCTGTCTGGTTAGTTACATTTTCTGTCTCCACAATCGGAGGATTCCCACCTTCTTCCTGAGATGGAGATGAATTGAAATTCAGCTCTAGAGTCCCTAGCAAATGCAGACATATGTAGTTTGTTTGGTAGAGTGAATTGTCGTGGAGAAAATCGTTTACGTTTGCCCTGTCCGCACGCTTCACCATTGCCAAGAGCTGATCCCTCCCTTGCTTGTCCTCTATGCTGTAGCAGAACATGCCACACATGTGAAGGATCGAGAACTACGGTTTAGAGAATACATTCAGGAGTATGGAAGTTTCAAACATTTTTGCTCAATTTTATCTTCGAGTCAAGGATAATTGAGTAGACATCCACCTAATTACTTTCAAGAGAAGATCAAGACTTCATAAATCTGATTATTATAACATCAAGCAATTGACACAATTATCTTTGACTCAAGGATAACCACAAGGAGCGTGTTATGAATCTTACCTTGGTAGCAAGCAGGAATTTGGATCCAGAATACACGCTGAGGATGTTCTCCCCCTTCATGGAAAATTTCTGCAGTAGGTCAATGTAGAACTCCATTCAAAGTTCATACTTATGTACTCTGAGCTTCGCCTCGATATTGAATCAAACCCCCGTATAGAATGTGGACTCTGAAGTGCCGAACTCTTTTCTTACTGAGTTTTGTTCCTGCGGCACTTCGTTATCACCTTTTCTAATCAGGAATAGGAGTGACACTGGAGCCACGACTCCACGGCTAGAGCTGTTCATTAGCTTGACCTTACAGGGAAGGTAGGTCGACACCTTTTGGGCATATTGCTTCATATGCTTTGAGGCAAATGTAGTGGCCTCGTTTAACTCAAATGAATCCCCTGTGATCCACAACCAAACCTTCGAAGCGATTAAGGAGGGCTTCATGTGATTTGCAAGGAATTTCAGCAGAGGCAGGAGAGGGGTTGGCTCTCCAGATCCAACAATTGGCCTCAGCAACTGCCTAAAATCAATTATTCCAAGCAGAAGCCCCCTTCTTCGGTAAGGCCATGTGTAGCTCGTAACAAACGCTTGGAGAGCGTAAGTGTGGCCCCGAATGTGGATTTCCCCATACGCGTTCTCCACATTCTTCTTCATCTTTAAGAGCCTCTTGAGCAATGGATAGGCCGTGGAAAATGGCTTGTCTTTGTAATCGACGACCATTTTCTTCTTGCCCTCGTTTGTCAAACGCTTCACAAAGAAGTTGTTGGGCAAGCCATTGAGAAGGAAATCCCACGTTGCAGACATGAACAGATGCTTCAGTTTCCACGCCCTCTAGACCTCATCGTTCACATCCCCTTTAGTGTCCTTGAAGTTCAAAGATGAGCCGATAGCCAAGAACTCTTCAATGATGACTTTTTTGCGCTTTCGACGCTTGACCCAATCAGCGTTAGCGACATTATTTTCAACAACAAACTTGGGCTTCTTGATGGAGATTTTTGGGTACTCTTTTTTGCGCCCACCTGTTTTCCCTAGCAGGTAGAGGACATATTCATAGACTTCCTTGTCCGTGAAATGCCCCATGTGCTTGAAAAACTCCCTTTTCAAGTCAAGGGTCGCCAAGTTGAAGTTTTTTGTGCTCCGATAAGGTTTGCGCTTGCATGGGTCAATCAACGACCCCTCCATGTGCCTTGTGAGGAACTCCTCCCACATCTTGTAGACACTATACTTCAATGTTATAATTCGGAGTTCATTCTTCATGTCCGACTCTCTTTTGATATTGCCTCTATGATTGTCTAGATTGATGGATTGATATCTGTAGAGAACAGCGTCGACAAATCTCTGTAAGAGGATGGAGATTAATTAACGGAATTAGTTCACACTAAAACTGAAGACGAAGTTCAAATCCAATTATCTTCAACTCGATGATAGTAAATGTAGGAAAATAGCAACACTACTGCACGGTAGTAGAATGCACACACTTGAAGCAAGTACTGTATCTTTGACTCGAGGATAAGAAGGCCGCGGTGTTACCAACATAATAAGTGGTCTTGTTGAAGATCGAGCCTTTTCCTCTTCTCTCTGGATTAGACTCGGTTGCAGTTGGTCGCTTTGCATTGACCCAGATTTCCCTGCAAGTGTAAATCTAATTTCCCCAGGTTGATTGGTTGTGTTGGAGGTGATTGGTCTTGTTGTACCAATTTGAGATCTCCGTCAACTTTTTTGGGCTTAGTGACCATACAATGGTGGCCTCCCGAGTCTGTAACTCTTTCTTCCTGTCCTCACCCACGCCACCTTGTTGCAGTTGTTTGGCGGCGGTGATGCTGTGCTGCCCATTGATGATGAAAAAATTTCCATCCTTGATTTCATTTCATGTCTTAGAGGGCTGCTTCAGGAGCATTTTCTTATTGTCAAATGGCGTCAAGCATACTGTTTGACGTTGCTTGATGTCGCCAAGGTTGATAAGTTGTCCTTTCACATCGTCCACAATTGACAACTCCAGTTTCCTGATGACATATTTTGATCTCGCCAAGAAGCATTGTTTTATTGACACTGTGAATGTCTGGGGGTCAAATATAAAACAGTCCTTACACCTGTACCAGAAGTTCTTTTGGTAGGCAGCAACAATCTCATATTTCTTGATCGGTTTGGGTTTGCCACCAAGATCAGTTTATACAGTGGTGAGCGCCGACCCTGAACTGCCGGCCGCCTTAGCCTGATTTGGTGCGGCCTTCTTTTGCCGCTTACCACTACTTTCTACAACTGCGGGATCCGATGGATTTCTTTTGGGGGGCTCGGCTTGGATTTGGCCTCTTCCCGCCCCCCTGCTGTTCAATGTCTCCTACCCCCTTGAATCAAATTGCGTATCTGATTGAGTTAGATCCCTTCGTTGCATTGCTCTACAACTCGTGGGACTAGGTACGTCGATGTTCTGGATGGCGAACTTCTCGAGCCGCCTGAATAGAAGATTCTTTCGCCAGGACATCGACTTTGTGGTGCTTTGCACCCACGGATAGAATTATGTGCTAACCTTAGTTGCAAGTGCATCCTTGCTACTTTCTCGAAGAGATCTCTGGAGCTCGTCAAGGTCAAACACTGCTCTCTCATCATTGGCGTGGTGAACAATCTAGTAAGTATGTCTGGGCTCTTCGCCCTTGTCGTTCAACCCCATGAGTGTAACGACCACAAACTCATTCTGATGGTCTTCAATTAGGGCGACCTTCTTGTTTATGTTATATGTGACATACAGCCCGGATCCTTTGACTTTGATGCAAAGGAACACGTAGTTCTTGAATCGATTCATGCCAAATGTCCAAGAGTCGACCACGGATTTGAATTGCTACARGGTTCCATAAATTTATGCCATCTCCGTGATGAATGGGCCTTCTCCCACCCACATATTGAATGGCTTTAAAAAAAGGAAAGGAAAGGTCGCCGAATAATCGTACTCGTCTACCTCTACCATGCTGGCTAATCTGCTTAGCCCAAAATGCATGGTTAGTCAAGCATCTGCTCAGATTATGCTTGACTCGAGGATAATGGTTCATCTCATTTTCTATCATCATCAATCTTGAGTTGGATAATAGTGAGCGCAATCTCGTTCAGATAGTTATTCCTCAGCTAATTTATTCTCGACTCGAGGATGATCTCTTAAATTTGTTTTGGTGAATCTTAGCGCGTAGGGCATTACTCTTCTTTTTGTTTTTCTTACTTGATTTTCTGTCACCTACTTGAATTGGCTTGGCCTCTTCTTGTACCCATTTACTGTACTTTTTTTCTCTTGGATTTACTTTGTCTGATGCTTAGGCATCCTATGTTCTTTTTTTATATTAATATCTTGTCAGAGATGTGATTTGTACTATTATTTGTTAATTTTTTTGATGGTTGGGGTTGAACTTGCGTAATATCTTGCGTAGCTTGTTTTTCTTAGATTTATTTTAGCTTTAGTTTAACAAGATTGTTGAGAAACCCAAGATGTTCATCCTTGACCCGAAGATATTCAAATGGAATTTTGTGTTTTCTATGGGATTCATATGATAATTTTTTTCGACCTGAGGATATTTACTTGCGGGTCGAAGATAGTTATCCTCAAGTTGAGGATATTTATATTTGACTTGAGGATAAATATCATTAGTTTCTTAAGTAATTTTGGAAGGGGTGTCATTTAAATTCTAATTTATTTGGTCCCGATCCAAATGAGTGAGCTTACCTACGAGTTCTATTGTTTTTAAGGTCCTCGTCGTTTGTTTAGAATGTGACGGAATCCGTGGCGAAGCAAAATTTTGTGGCACCTGCAGTTTGTAAATCAAGGTGATGTAAGATATCAATAGAGACAACAAATAGAGAAAAGGTGCATTGGAAATTCACAAAAGTTGCGTACTTCTAAACCAAAAATCCTAGAAGAATACACTATCACATGTTTGAATGCAAAATGGGAATCCTACGGCAATGCAAATAGAAAGTCTCAGAGTGGCAAGATGATGTGTTGCTTGCTGAAGAAAACAAAGCAAGAACAAAAATATGACGACTGCATAGCAATCTGTCACAAGAAACAAACAATGATTCACCAAATGCCAAGTAGATGTAACACAGTAATTAAACTGCAAACGCGCCTCAAAAAAAAGTTACTTATCGTACGCACCCAAACACGCACGTAGCCGCACCGGCACCCAAACACGCACGCAACCACACTCGCACCAAAACACACACGCGCAACCAAATGCGCACGCGCACACAAACACGCGGGGAAGAAAACCCGACCGAAAGCCAACACCCAGCAACCTCAATTCTTATTTTCAAGCTTGGAACTTGTGCGTTCTCCATGGTTCCAAAACCTCTCTTGCTGCCGAACAAATGAAAAAACAAGGTAGAGCAACAACGCACGCCGAGCGGAAATCCAACGCCAAGAACCCACAAGCTTGTGCTCCGAACCATGACATGAGTGTGAGCACTAGATTTCATCTTAGGTGTTCATTTAGTACATTCTACTATACTTTAGCATTTTAGACATGAATTCAAGGGCAAATTTGACATTTATAGGTCTTCTTAGTAATAGATAAGTGATAGTCTTAAAAGCTAAATTTGGCCTTGAGCCAAATATTTGTAAATTTTATAAAAAAAAATCTATATGGAGTAGTAGATTAGGGATAGAATTTGTAGCCTAAGAACCTTTGGTAAAAAAAATTATATATTTCTCTCTCTATATATGTATATATATAGATAGATATAGATATGTAGTCCAAAAGTTATAACAAATTCTAGAAAAGAGAGAAGGCCTAGGGAAGAGAGTTCTAGAAAAAAAAAAAATCTCGAAAAGAGAGAAGGCCTAAGGAAGAGAGTTCTAGAAAAAAAAGAAATCTCGAAAAGAGAGAAGGCCTAGGAAAGAGAGTTCTAGAAAAAAAAGAAATCTCAAAAAGATAGAAGGCCTAGGGAAGAGAGGTCTAGAAAAGAAAGAAATCTCGAAAAGATAGAAGGCCTAGGGAAGAGAGTTCTAGAAAAGAGAGAAATATTTTATCATTCCAAGACTTGCTAATGGTGGGACTTAAATAAAAAACACTCCCAAATGAGAAAATGAAAAAAAAAAATGGGAGTTGTGGAATCACTCCCTCCCCTAATTTATTTTATCATTCCAAAACTTCCTAAATGATTCTTTCCATAAATGATTTGGATTTGGATTGAAAAAGTTATAGAAAATCTTGTTTTTTGAGCAATTAGATAATCCTTTTCAAAAAATAACTTCAAGGATTCATTTCTTAAGAAAGTTTATACAATTTTATAAAAAAATTTATTTGGTTTGTTTTATAAAGTATTGTAGTTCTTTGTTTAGGGTTTACTGGCTGAATTAATATGGGTTAATTTAATGTTGGTATGTAAATTCTAGTTTGTCAGCTCATTTGTTGAACTTCAAAGCATTAATAGGTAATTTTTTGGCCTACATCTACAAAATGTCTAAAGATTCAAATCATGATTTTAATTATGCATCTAACTAGGTTATCATATTGTGTACTTTGTCACTTTATTTTTTACATACGTACAAATATAAAATTTTCTACGCACGTAGAAATACATGTTTCTGAATACTAAGAATTTGTTAAAACATACAAGACCTTGAATATCAAATAAAATTTGCTGGGGAATTTTGCTTTTCTTTTCTTAATTTTTATGTTTAGTTTTGTAGAATTTGGTTTACGTGAATTGTTTATGGATCTTACTTTAAGTTTTTTTATTCTATTATTTTGTGCCAAGTGAAGTTTTTACTTCTTCTTCACACCCTATTTTTGGGAATTTCTAAAACGTCCACTAAGATTGAAATCTTTTTACTTATTCACATTCTATTTTGTGAAAAAAAGTGAAATTGGATTTACAATTAAACTATGAATGATTCGAGATTAAACTATGAATGTATTGAATGTTGTAGTGGAAAAGCCTATTTCATGCTCAAGAACACAAGGCTCACAGAACAATGCAGCGAAACCAAAGTATTATTTAGCAAGTATCTTTTGTTTGATATGAAATTTCATAGACAAGTGCATTTACTTATCCATATAATTTGTGAGCATTGTTCCATGAGCCTTGTGTTTTTGAACATGASACATTGAACTTATGTTCTTTGGAAGTTTACGTTTAGAATTATTGATATTTCATTTGTTTCTAAWAATTAATTTCAMAGTTATTCAAAGTTTTGCAAAGTTCAAAGTTATTCAAGTTTTGCAAAAGAAACCTATAGTCATTATTAAACAATGCTCAAAAATGTATGTCAAAATCATAGTTAAGTAGAAATTACTTGTTTGCACGTGGTTTGTTTTATTAAAACTCAATGACCCTCCAATCATAATTTTACAAATCCCTATTAGTTTTCCTACTCATGTTTTATGCAATATTTTGAATTTTCATACAAGCTTGTTATTGTGTACCAAAAATGATGATTTATTTCACATGTATTAGTTCTAAGTATAATATACAATAACAATGTACATTGAATTGAATATGTAATGTCTACCCATAATCCGAACCTACAAAACCCTAAACCCTTATATGCAAGCCCGGAACTCTAAAATCCATAACCTGATTTCTTGAAGAAAATATTCCCATTTTATGCACAAAGAGTACAAAAAAATTCCCCATCTAATTATTCATAGCCACTACCAAGTAGTCACATGATCTCCTAAATTCTTGCTGCCACAAGAATTACTTCCTGCCTAGAATTTCACTTTCACAGCAATAGTTTTTCTAAAAAAACAAAAGTGAAAAAGGCGGCAAAAGTTTCAAATAGTATGAAATCCCAAATGTAGAAGACCATTAGGCAACAATTCCGTAGCCTGCAAAAATTGGCGGCTGCCAGATAGATCTTAACACAAGATTATACAATCTATGTGACTATCAAAAAGCTAGTGACTAGAAGGGTTCCATTTCCATTAATTAAAAGTTGTAGAATATTTGAACGTAATACCATTTAAAGGCTGTTCTGAATGTCAAAGCCCTTAGTTCCAGGAGATACTTCTCCGCAAATTCCGTGAAGAATGTCAAGCCCCCCATTTCCAGGAGATACTTCTCCCCTGATTCCGATAAAATATGAATCATTCAAATGCCGTTACTTTTTCCGCTCATGCAGTCGCGCCAATTCTTTTGCATTGTCTCTCTCCTTGCATTGTCTCTCTCACTCTCATTTGCATTTTTTCCTTTTGCTACCTCTTGCAAACATTGCTCCGTCGTTGCCTTCGTGTTCTGCATTGCGATTTCAGTTCTTCACAAATTAGTAGCATCTGCAGAACTTGGTTGCGCTTGCATTCTCTTGAGTTCATGTTCTCTTTTAGTACCTCTTCTTTGTTTTGCTGTAATTTATGTTATTTGGTATATGTCCTCAGTCAATTCCAGTACGTATGCTTTGGCTACTTTGCAGTATAAATGGACCGATGGTTTTGTTTAAATCTTCAAGTGTGTGTGAGTATGCCTTGCATAATCGACTGTCCATTGAGTACTTCTTGATTTGTTGTTGGATGTACGTGACGTCGATTTTACACAGCGATTTTTACGCCGGAAAATACGAGATGCTTAAATTCGTCTCTTCATATTATCTCCAAGTCGAGGATAATTTGTATGCTTCATCAACTGTAAAATTCTGAGAGAATACCTTCGAGTAACAAATACTCCGAATATTATCCTTAAGTCGAGGATAATTTGTAAACTTCATAATGTTGAAGATGGTGCAGAATATATTCTCCAATAAGGAATATTGTAGATTATCCTCGACTCGAGGATAATCTGTAGCTTTCACTAAGTTCAAAATTTTTTGAGTTATATCCTGAAATAATGAATATTTTGAATATTATCCTCGAGTCAAGGATAATTTGTGAACTTCATAATGTTCAGAATTCTTCGGGTTATATCCTCCAATAACGAATACTCTGGAGATTATCCATGAGTCGAGGATAATTTATTGACTTCATCTTCTTCTAGATACTGTGGGTTATATCATGTATTATAAAGTATTGTGGAGATTATCTTTGACTTGAGGATAATTTGTAGAAGGTTATCCTCGACTCAAGGATAATTTGTAGATTTTATTAATGAGAGCAGGCATGAAATGATAAATGGTCCCCAAAGGATAGTTACCTTCGATTCAAAGTTAAATCTTTTATCTTTGCTATACATCATTCATGAGTATTGAGCATTGAAGTCTTATTGCAGTTATTAGTTTCTAATTTTCTGCCTGTTTGTTTGTGTCTAACAATATTATTCATGATTTCATTATTTCGTTGAAGGTGCGTTATTAAATCTTTATATATATGACTTCTTTGATCATCTTATCCTCAACGCGAGGATATGTTTCATTAGGAAATTAATGTGCTTTTATCTGTGCAGAATGGACACGCCTGGTGTGAACGAGTTTGCATCTCCACTGCCAACCTTACCGGCCAGTGTGGCCATCTGCAAGGGTATGCCTCGCTCCTCTTGGATCACCAAAGCCGTAACCTTTATGAACGAGACCGGCATAGAGGTAGCAAGAGCAATTTGCCACAGCGTCGATGCACACCTTGTCATAGATATGGACGGGAAACCTCTTGGCAATGACCGTGTTGTAGTTCAAATAGTGGAGTCTCTGAGTGAGGCTGATGTTCCATCATCTTGGATGTGGTCAATGCGGTCATGGAGCACTTCAAAAGTCTTCTTCAAAGGTGCTAGCCTGTTTGATCATTATCAGGCTCATAAGTATAAGGCGGCAGCAAAGGCCTCCACACAACGTGTTTGTACTAGCGTGCGTTCCTATGAGACTTCTCGTGAGAGGAAAGAACCAGAGAACCCTCCTAAGAAAGAAGCCCTTCTAACAAGGCAAGCAATCGCGGAGGTGTCAACTATGGTCTGTTGCCAGCTGAATTACTTTCAGCCATTTCCGCGTAGGGAGATTCAAGCCATTGTCACGTTATTTAGTAACAGGTAGCTAATTGGCTCTGTAAAACTCTATAGGGATTAGTTGTAGGCATAGTGTAGCCAAAATGGCCATGTATTGGCCATTGGGGGGCTAAGTTAGTGTTGTAAGACAGGAAGAAGTGTGAACAAAGCTATTTTGGGGCGCCTTTGGGGTGGTTGTAACCCTAGGTTGCCTCCCTTTGCTTCTCATTCCTTTCAAGTCTTGTGTGTGAAGGTTTCATGAAGTTTAGGAGATGGTATACCTTGAGGGTTGTTTGTAGATGATGGCGGTGTTGCCAATTTACTAAATCTGAGGTTTCTCCTTGTATACTTCAACTTCTGCAAGACTAGTCCTCTCGAGATAAAGTAGGAAGCATTTGAGAGAGATTTGGATGCTTATTACTTGAAGAGAATGAGGTAGGTGCTGATGTGAGAGCACTAGAGTGACGCAATGCGTTGTTCAATGATTGGTGGGCTTTTGAGCAATTGCCCTCTCATCTAGAGTTTGAGGCACTGCAAGCCTATGATTCTTGGTTTGAGGATCATAGAATTGAATTGGAGGAGGTAGAAGACTATTGGACTCGAAGGGTGGAATTAGTCACCGCATTGAAGGAGGGAGCTGCAATTCCAACAATTGTGGCCTCTAGGACGGGTGATGGAGATGATGAGCAAGGTGAAGAAGCTACCTCGGGCCCTGATGCAGCACGTGCTGCACGATTGCGTTCAACAGCCGCAACAAGTGGCACTGATGGGACCGTAGCTACATTCATCTCTCGATTGTCTTGAGCTTCAACCAAGGCAATAGCCACAATAGGTCCTCCTCCTCAGTTTGATCCTCTCCAAATGTTTTTTGAACACTTGGAGATGGAATTTGGTGGCATTCCTCGAGATCGCATGCGCCACATCCAAGACTTCAAGAAAGAAATTGGAGATACTCCCCGCATTATGTATGCAAGATTGTCCAAGTTTGCTCGTGAAAGTGGAGATGCATTCACGGAGCGCCAATTGGTGGAGCTTTACATGGGGAAACAAGATAAAAAGATCTTGAAGGCCTAGTTCTTGAAGAACTATTTGCTGGACTTGGTACTGGTCTAGCTGCAGTTTTGGAGGCAAGGTTGTCAATACAGAGTTATACATATGTCGACAACAACATTGTAGTAAGCAGAGCTGCAAAACATCATTTACAGCAGCTGAAGATGCGATATCCAAAGCAACTACCTGCAAGCGCTATTCAAGGTTGTATGTCTCGAGTTCCTTCAGACATTGCCTTGATTGGAGAAGAAGATCTTCTAAGGTTGGGCAAGGTGGACCTTGTGGTTGCCGGATGGCCTTGCCAGGGGCATTCTCGGGCTGGTCATCGCCGAGGACTACAAGACCCACGTTCAAATTTATTTTTGGAGCTCTTGCGGTTGTTGCATTGGTGGCAACATAGGCAGGCTACAAGTGTGCTTATGTTCTTGAAAATGTACCTCCATTAGGAGATGTTGAAGCCCGAGTTCACGAAGATGCAAAGGTGGTGTGTCAGCACCTTGGAGAGCCAATTGCAATGGATGCTGCAGCTCTTGGTTCTTATGCCCATCGCTTACAGAAGAAGTGGACCAATTTGGCTCTCAAACGAGGGATTTCAACGGCATTACATCGCATTCATCGTCCAGTGGGACGACATCTTGATGACATTTTGGAGGAGGGRCGGTTTGCCCAAGCAGTGGTGCAAGAAGATCAACCACCATTGGCTATAATCAACCGTGTAGGGATGCCTCGATTGGCGTTTCCTACATTGATGAGCTATCCTCGGTCTTTTGCTTTTCACAATGGTGGATCGGGCTTAGTGTTTGACAACACCTCTATGAGATTGGAGGAGCCATGTGCTAATGAGCGTGAGCGTGCTATGGGTTTTCATACCGGTACCACTTGTGAACCTAGTTTGACAGAGTCTCAACGATGCCATTGCCTTGGACAAGCCATGGATTTGACAGCTATGGTTTGGTTCTTTGGAATCTATTTGGCAGCTCAACGGCACAAGAAATTTGGCCTTGAAAACAATCTGGGGACAGATGCTTCAGGCCAGGGGCAAAGATTATTGTGCCCCTAGTGGTAGAGACGATGCCTACTTTTAATTCCAAAACATGGCATAATAGTGAGCAAGTTTGGGACCAAGTACTTGACAAAATAAGAGCTCAGTATGCAATGGAGTGGCTTGTTGCGGATGATTTGCAAAGACAACGTGTATTGGCAACATTAGCCCAGGACTTGGGTATGGAAGATGCCAAGGAGAAGTTTAAGAAGGTATTTCTCACTAGAAAGAATCCGTATATCCATACATCACTTCTCTCTACAGATAATGTGATTAATGATGTTCGTGGAGTTGGTTAAGTTGGACCAAAAGAGGGTCAAGATGCATCTATTGTCTTGGACAACGACAATGGTGCAAGCTCTTCCAACTAGCAACCAAAGGTAGTGCTAGCACCACTAAAGAAGTCTCAAGAGAAAGAAATATTCTTGCCAATTGACAAAGATTAAGAGATGGACATAGGTATGGAATTCACTGGTGCAGAGGCACAAAAAGTGCAAGCATTTATTCGCTCATATAGGGCTTGTTTTGCTTTTAAGCTCACTGACTTGGAAAGTTATAAAGGCAAGCCTATAAGAATTCAACTAGAAGATGATCATCCAGTGTTTAGACGTCCGTATAGGCTAAGTCTTTTAGAAAGAGACGGGGTCAAATTGAGGTGCAAAGAACTTTTGGACGCTGGATTGATAGAACTCTCAGATGGAGAGTACGCATGTGCCATGGTGATGCCAGCAAAGAAAGATGTTCTAGGAAATTGGACGGAAAAGCGGATGTGTGGAGATTACCGTCTTGTTAACAAGAAAACAAAATCAGATCGGTATCCAATGCCAACACCTAAGAAGTTATTTGATGCAGTTGGAAAAGCAAAAGTCTTTAGTACATTGGATTTGAGATTAGGATATCATCAACTGCCATTAAGACTAGAAGACAGGATAAAGACGGCATTTTGGAGAGTAGATGAGGATGGAAGAGATATGCTTTTCCATTGGAAATTCATACCTTTTGGCTTGAAAAATGCTCTAGCAGAATTTCAACGTGTTATGGATCAAGTCTTGAAGGGCTTGTCATTTGCTCGGTGTTATATAGATGACGTCATTATCTTTAGTGATACACCGGAGGAGCATGTACAACACTTGCAGCAAGTCTTTGAAAGGCTGCAAACTTGGGGTCTTCGCCTACATTATAAGAAGTGTAAATTCTTCCATGATCAGCTGCCTTATTTGGGACATATGATTACACCAAGAGGGTTGGAAGTACAAGAGGCGAAGGTGGAAGCTTTGAGAAGGATTCCAATTCCTAAAGATGTGTCAAGGTTGAGAGGCTTCATGGGACTAGCAAACTACTATCGACGATTTGTTCGGGGATTTAGTCTCTTGGCTAAACGATTGACTCGATTGACTCGAGTTGATCAAGAATGGGTATGGGGTCCTGATCAAGAGAAGGAATTTGAGGCTTTGAAGGGAGCACTTGGTTCAGCACCAGTGTTAAGGAGGCCTGATGCTCGACGCCCTTTTCAACTCCACACAGATTGGAGTATGTTGGGGATTGGTGCCGTATTGACTCAAAAAGATGATGGTGGCAAGGAGTATGTCATTGCATATGCTTCACGAAGCAATAATGATGCAGAGGCCAAGTATTCATCTTATAAAGGAAAATGCTTAGCAGTAGTGTGGGCGGTTGCTCATTTCCGTCCATATCTTTATAGCCAAAGCTTTAAGCTTGTGACTGATTACCAACCTTTGAAATGATTGATGGAGTCTGATAAACTCACAGGAAAGCTTGCTAGGTGGGCCTTATTACTGCAAGAGTACGATTTTGAAGTAGTTCACAAGGCTGGATTGCAAAACTTGGATGTTGATGGCTTGAGCCGCAATCCAAGTCTTTCAGAGGAGGATTTGACTGGTGCGCGATGGCATGGTACATGTGATCAAGAGGCAGTGCCAAGGTGGCATGCTTCATTTTGCAACGTGAGGCACCAACAACCTTGGATGTTTGAGCAGGGCGGACCATTTTGAGAGTCAAGGCCATTTTGCCTAGTGGAGTTCTTCTTTTGGAGGAAAAAGATGGACAAGAGTGCAGAGACAATACCAAAAATTGCGCTCCTTGTCATTTGCCAATTGAAGGGACTATGGATCCAGAGCTGGCGGTGGTTCCATTTGGATATAAATGTTTTGTTTGTGAAGAGAGCAAAGGTGCTGCAACTATGTTGTTATGTGATTTGTATCAGCGAGGTTGGCACATGGCATGTCTTCGACCACCCTTGATTGCTCTTCCTACTGGAGGCTACACTTGTCCTCGTTGTAGAAAGTGATAAGTAGATACTACTTTTTCAAGTGGTTATTGATGATTTTTCTTATTGACGGGACATATTGTCACTTGTAACATTTTATGTTGGAGTATGAGCAGAGGTTCTTGATATTGAAGCTTGGATGAAGATTTTGGGGAGTCCAACTAGAATGTTGGAAGCGATTGAGGATGGGGCTCGCTTGCACCCAGCTTACCCCTTCACTTATGATTGATTCAAGACTACAAATGGATGGAGGCCTATCTACTATCTTTTTCAACATGTTGATTGTACAGTGAGTGTAGTAGAGTTTATTTCATTAAAGTTTTGTTGCTAGCTGAGTTGCGAGGGCGCTTTACTCAGCTAGGGGGGCAATTGGATGGTTGTTCATTCAATGCCTTGTTGTAGTGTAGATTTGCTTGTGAGCATGTATGTATGTTTTAGTGCTTGTAGTTTAAGACACTTCCTATAAACGATGCAGAGTGACACGACACCATACATTCCCAACTTCATGTTCATGGTGGTGTTTACAATCGTCAGTCATGTCTACTTTGCGTGCATAAGTTAATCCACCATGATTCTAGTGGAAAGGAGATGATCACCTTGGCATCCCATGAAGTTTGTCCTACTGCCTGGTGCGCCATCCACGAAGTCCATAAATCTACCTACTACAGGTATAGAGAGCAGGCACGAAATGATAAACAGCCAAAGCGCCATGGTAAGGCTGGATTGAAGAAGCCACGCATGCATACAGTACAAGCAATTGCCACATTTTGATTGCTTCTTGACAATAGTGCCGACCAAATGCCACACAAATCTCGAAATCTTCAATCAGGAGAAAGAGTTCCTTCTATGGTCCTCCCCTCAGCTTTTCGATGGAGGGACATTTTGCCAAACATAAATACTGTGAACTCCTCGTTTCAATTGCAACATGTTTTGGCAAGTGGGTTGAGCAACATCCGTCGTGCTTCGTTTCCTGAATATGCTCTGAAGGCCCGTGGTGATAGTTTTGCTTGTTGTAGGCATTTTGATAGATTAAAACAATTGAAGAGTGCATGCACTCCATGTTCACAAGCACAAGAAATATTGACAAAGAAATTGAAAGTGCACCTCGCGGGACAACAAGCTCATTGGGAGCTGTATTATGGGAACCGCATGATGTCTGAGAAGTGCCCAGACAAGGTGTTGACCATTATTCACGACAAAATGGATCACTCTAAAATGGCTTCTCCACATTACTCTCACAAGAACAAAGGGACTAAGTCTTTCATGAAGATGCATGTTGCCGTTATGGGCATGATTGCTCACGGATATGGAGATGTGCGATATGCGCACTATGGATCGGATATTTTTCCTACGGACTCGAATCACACAATTGGATCCATTGCAAAGTTGTTGCGTGATTTGGAATCCAAACCAAAGGTTTCATCTCGTAAGTTGTTTGCAAAAGATGATCCCCTTCATCCATTATCAGTACCTATTTTACAAGGATCTGAGAGTTGTGAAGATTCTCTTCCCCCTCGTGCACGGGACGTCATTGAGCCTCAAAATCTGCCTCCAACATTGACTCTTCAACTTGACAATGCCTCAGATGACAACAAAAACCGTTGGATTTTTGCATTTTGCTCTCTCCTTGTGTATAAAGCTGTTTTCCGCAAAATATACATCAACTTCTTGATTGTCGGGCACACTCATGAAGACATTGATGCTCTTTTTGGTCGGTGGAGCAGTAAATTTAAGACAAATGACTACCCCACGATTCCAAGGCTAATGAAGTCTTTTATGGATTACGAAATACAACCCGTGATCCCGCATTTTATTGAAGAGGTTCCCAATTTCAAAGAATTTGTAGAAGGGTACTTACATACAGGCGATGATTCTCTACAAGGCCATTCTCAAGCGCAACAATTCAAATTTTACAAGAATTCCAATGGATGGCTTTTGATGCAATACAAAATACTTTGTACAGATGGTGATTGGTTGCCTAAAGAAGGTGGGGGGATTCGCTTGTGGAAAGAAACAACAAATGGACGCCCTAAAGTACCACGGGGTAGTCCTGCACCTTTAGCTCCGCAACTGATGCGTTCTTTTTATGAGGTTCGTAAGAGTTTAGATGGTTACATTGATTTATGGGGTGCGATGGCTAATGAGGACTTGTCGGGAGAGTTTCGGAGAAAGATTGAGCCAGTGAAGAAATATTAGGAAGGTGTAAGAAGTACATTGCTTGAACCGCTTGTGAGACGTGCAACATTGTGGGATGGGTTTTGGCCAAATTCAATGATCTCAAACAAGGAGGAAGACCAATATTTAGATGATGGCACAACGCGTGAGCAGTTTGCGGAATTTTATTGATCTCAATTCTCAAATGTAATGGATGCTCCACAATATAATAAATTTCTATTGTTGTTGTCCACACTATATTGTGCATTCCGTGGTTCCTCTCATGGTTTCTTCATTGTGGTGACCATTCATTTGTCTCACATGTTTTTTTGTTTTGGAAGGCTAAATGGAAGTATGTATTCTATGATGCATAATTCTGGATTTACTATGTTTACTTGGTAACGTACATGTTAAATTTTGGAAATCAATATTTTTTTTAAATTATTTTATTGACATTTGTCTCAATTTATTAAATTGTAGTCTCGATTTATTGAATTGTCTCAATTTAATGCTACTTTTGTTTTCTAAATTTAGGATCATGATTAAAATGAGACTTTTCATTCTCTCATTTTAATGAATACGACCTTAAACTCAAAAGTCAAAAGTGTTGAATTTTTCTGCCTGGAAACATTGTCCGAAAAAAAAGATTGTCCATAACCTTCTCATTATTAGGCCAAATAACATGAATCAAAGCTTCATATTTACACTAAAATATAATCTTTGACAAGTGGAAGGCCCACTTCATATTAATCCCAAACCCTTCTAGGATCTCATGGCACAAGTACATTTTTCTACTTCAATCCATGAATTTTAATACAACTTGAACGCTATTCCATTTCCATCCCACATAGCTTGGTTATTTCCATTCGTCCAAAAAACCATTGAACTTGAATTCCAAAATAACATGGAAGGCGCATTTTATTTTAATCTCAAACCCTTCTAGGATCTCATGGCACAAGTATATTATTCTACTTCAATCCATGAATTTTAATAATACTTGACCGCTATTGCGTTTTTTTTTTTTTTTTTATCTTGAAATACATAGACACTACCGCTTTTCCTTTTCAAACTCAAACCTTTGTAGCTATTTATCTCAAACTTAAAGCCTTCAACAATAAGTTCTAAAAAGTATGAGGTGGTTATGATTTGTTTTTGTGAACTCGAAGTCCTACATCCCAAGTAGGTTATGTTTTGAAGAATAAAAAAGAATTCCCTCACCTCAAAATTAGGCGATCAAACACCTTCTCTTTTACTAGGAATCCTAATCGTTTGGGATTCTCCTTACGCAAATTTAGACCTTCTATTTTGGGATGACGGATTCATTTTCTAAATATTTAATTTTGAGTAAGTTCTAATTCTCAAGTGCGTGGTGAAGGCAAGTAGTAGAATTAGGGCCCCAAAACCGGAGCTACAAGCTTCCAAGGATTATCCTTCAACTCGAGAAGTGGTTGTATCTTTTAATGTAGCCATTGACCTCCAAATTTTGTCCAACCTCAAAAGAAGTGCATATTGCATTAATGCCCTCCCCCCTTTCCATGGAAGGGAAGAATCGCATGAGCGTTTCAAATGTTTGTGCTAAATTGCAGTCGCTCACGTTCTCCTCCTCAGCGTCCGCACCCCAGACTAGACAAAAAGGCCAGTCGTCCGCGCCTTCTGTAGCCGTCCGCGCCCATGCGTCCGCGCCCTAGACACGCGTCCGCGCCTACACGTCCTCGCCCCGTCTACGCGTTCGCGCCCTGTTCACGTCCTCACTTGCAGATGGTTTTAAAAAATCTTCTCTACCTTGGCTCATCTCCGCCCTTCCACAGGAAATCCGCGCCCCTGCATTTCTTGGATATAAAGGCAAACCTTTTGTTTGAATCTCCTACATTTGTCATCATGGCCTCATCATCTTGGACTTCTATTCACTTTGAGCGCTTTGTGAGTCTATTTGGGTGGCAAATGGATCTGGTTTGGTGCTGAGGTGATGTAAAAATCAGTTCAAGCAGTGGATTGGCGCTAACTATTATTTTGTCCTGTCCATTTGGTATAACACATTTGCATTTGTTGTGAACACAATGGGAAGTCAACGACACCAAACAAAAAAATGGAAACCTTGGTATAATTTCTCTGAGAACGGGAATAAAGTGAGCTGTGTTTTTTGCAATTTGACATTCAACTATAAACGCGAGCACGGTTTGGCTCACTTTGGATATGGCGCAAAATCCGAGAGGACAATTTGTCGTAGTGCGCCGCGATCTGTGCATCAGTGATTTGCAAATTGTGCAAACTTTGTCCTACAACAATTGAGTCCCAAGGACATGTACAAAGGATAATCAATTCCGAGTGGTCCATCAAGAGCAAATCCAATTGCAAATCTAAATCAATCCACTCAAAACAAAATGATGGGAGGGGGCCCAAGAGGAGACCAAGATGAAGTTGCTACTGTCTTTGAAGGAAATGATCCAATACAAAGGTCCTACAGTCTTGCAGCATCAAATTCCACAAGATCTCGGCCATTATAGCAACAACGCATGAGGGATGCTTTGAATGTTGCTAAGAGGAAGGAGTTGGATGAGAAGTGGGCATCGTTTTTTTACGAGGCAAATGTGCCATTTAATGTGGCAGGGAATCCAGCGTTCATTGAGGCAGTGAGGGCAACCTCAGTGAAAAGGTTTGAATACAGTCCACCTTCTTATCATCAACTGAGGACTAAGTTCATTGAACCTAAGAGGTTGCAGGCCAAGAAGAAAATCGAAACCAAAGTTGGTTTTGCAGTGAAGCATTACGAGGTGACAATATGCACTGATGGCTGGGATGACGTGAACCGGAGGCCCTTAAAAAATGTGATGTTGTCGTGCCTTACCGATGATGTATTTTTAGGGGCCATTGACACTACTGGACAAAGGAAGTCGATGTGCTACATAGCAGACCAGATGAAAGTATTCATTGAGAAAGTGGGTTCGAAACACGTCACGCAAGTTTGTATGGATAATGTAGCGAACATGCTTTGAGCATTGGACGATATCGTTCTAATGTGCCCGCACATTTTCAAGCAGGGGTGCATGGCACATGCCTTGGATTTGTTGTTGTAAGATTAGGCCAAAGTAATAGAATTCAAAGATTTAATTGACAGGGCAAGCAGATTGTGCCAGTACATTCGAAACCATCACACAACCATGTCTGTTTTCCAGGAGTTGAGTCCAAAACGGCAGCTTGTAGTGCCAAGCGAAACCCGGTTTGCTTGTAATTTCCTCGTGTTGGACCGACTACGACTTCTTCAAGGGACCATGGTGCGGCTAAAAGACAATGCACGTGTTAAGAATTACTTAGATGGTTTGCAAAATAGACATCATGGGGACCAAGCAGCTACGGCTATGCGGAATTTGGTGTCAACCATTGAAGATGTGCAGTTATGGCAATGATGTGCAAATTATGTGCACATAATTGAAGACGTGTTGAAGGCATTGCGCAAATTTGATGGCAAAGAACCAGCTATGGGTCGGGCATGGCTCGTAATGCACAATTTGAGAGGCCATGTGTTTTCTTTAAAAGAGCCCCCTTTTAACCTACGACATGATATAGCCACCACCTTGGAAGAGTCTTTCCAAGCAAGGTGGGACACGTTATTTACATATGTCCATTACGTCGGGGCCCTTATGAACCCAAATCTCTTTAATAATGCGGCTCTCAGTGCTGATGGAATTGCCCTCTGTGCATTATATTGGGTCATCTGCTAACTGGAAAATGTTGTGGGTGTACAGTTTAACAACGTGCTGTCACAACTAATAGAGTTCGAGGAGGGCACGGGACCATATAATGCTGCTGAGACACCCGACATCCAAGCGACAGGGATGCTTCCCCACCAATGGTGGCACAGCGTTGGAGATCGAGTCCTATCTAAGATTGTTGTGCGTATTCTATCGTTGACGTGTTCAACATGGTCCTGTGAAAGGAATTGGAGTATATATTCCTTTGTCCACAACAGGGTCCAGAATCGATTAGCCCCCGAGAAGGGTGAGTCATTGGTATATATTTATACCAATAGCCGTGTACTTCAGGAAAGACCGGGTGCCAATCCGGTTCGTTGGTACGATGCGAATATCTTATCAGAGGATGAACATCCAAATGCCTTTGGCCCCGTTCCGATAGGTAAACCCCCTCGTTTTCGCAAATTTGACGCGATGGTGGCTGCGGAAGAAGAAGAGGCTGATGAAGAAGCAAAAAGAGCACCGCAAGCATACCCACCAAATCCAAATTTGTGGAGGGCGGGGGCCGATCACCTTGAGAAAGCTAGAAATTACAACGGAGATGATGATGATGTGGACGAGGAAGTCCTCCCTGGACGCTGGGGCCCTTGGCCAACCGTTCTTCCCCCCCTGGCCTCAAAATCTAGTCGTTCCAGAAGTGCAGCCTCTATCATCGTCACCGGAGCGAGATGGCCCGAACGAGGTGGACGTCAATGATGATAATGTTCCCACTCACAACGAGAATGACCCCCCTCTAGAAAACAAAGGGGAAAATGGAAATGGCGGTGGGAATCTAGGGAACAATGCCACTCAAAACACTGAAGGATCTGTTAGGGATCGTGATGGCAGTAGGGGGTGCGGAGCAATATGAGGCCGCGATATTAGTAGATTTTTCGAAGGACGTCGTGGCCAAAACAATGAGAATACAGGAATGTCACGACCGATCGCAAGAAATGTCGTGAGGTTCTGTAACAGGAGCAAGGCATTTTGACCCTGAACGTTTAGATACCAGTGATTTTTTTGCGTTTACTGACCCGCTTAAAGACAAAGCCCATATTCCCCCACAGGTGGCAGTGCGTATTGTTCCTCCTGACCGCAATACATTGGTGCAGCGTTCCCGTGATCCTTCTTCTCCCGCAACTTCAAGTGCTCATTATCAACCTTCCCAAGAAGGTCTAGGCTCAGTGGGGAATGCTCAATCAACGTGTCCAAGCATTTCAAATATTACAGCGGGTGGAAGACCCCCTATTGCCCCTCGACCCATAGTTGACCATCCCATGGGTGAATATCATCGCGAACACGGAAGGACTACCGTCCGCGGAGGAGGAAGGGGTCGTGCAGGTCCAGGAGATGCAGTCAATAATGGAGGCCGTGGTGGACAAAACAACAACGAAGTGTCATCATCTAGGCGTTCTAAATGCCCTCTCTTAGGAATTGAAGTCAGAGACCCAGACGTGGTGATAGAGCCATTCTTGGATACGTATGTTCCAGGGCCAACTTTGTCCACTCCAGCATATGTTGTTCTTCGAGTACAAGGAAGACCCACTATAAATTCAGACGCTAAGGACCTTAGAGTTCAACGGCATAAGAGGTTCAAACGCAATCATAGGCATGGTGAAATAGCTGTGGAGCTTTGAAATGAGAATTCGGAAGTGGAGGGCCACTGGACCACTGACGCTGACGATGCAGAAGATGACGTGGAACTAGTGAAGGCGGTGAGGATGAAGATGAGCCTGATTGAGATTAGGCACCGGCAAATGATGATTTGGTCATTCAAAATGCTGCATTAGAGGATGATGGATATTCGGGTTTACCAAAAGTATGCAGATCAAGTCGTTTCAACAATAGAAGGACACCCGACATTGTCTGTAGATTGTCATTCATCATGAGTTCAAGACAGTTGCACCAACTGGAACATGAAGTACTGAAGATCAACAAGAACATGAAGGAGGATTTGAAATAACCAATGGAAGAGTAGGCATATCTTGAAAGTATAGATTTATTGTGTTGTCAACTTGTTATTGTATTGAACAATGCTTGAAATTTATAATTGTTGTTGGTTATCTGAAAGAATGAAGTCTCCAATTGTGTTTGAGAAATTATTGCATTTTTTGATTTGCCATGCATGTAGACCTTCATGAGTGCGGTTATGCTGTTCTGTAGAACAATAGAAGATGTTGTACACATAATTTTCAAGTGCGAGTACAGCAGTGGTCAATGAATATAATGAAAAGTGAATATTTTTATCAAAATGCATAGAATTAATCATGGATGGGTACATCTCTCTAGGAAAACCCGTGGACGTGCCTAATTGAAGCATAAATGCATGATTTGAACATTCGCAAAATTACAAACATGAACCCTATGACTTGAATCCCATCAAATATAAATTAAGGTAGAACCACCCGTTACCAACCAATGCCCTATAGCCAACTATAGATGGACTTATTTCCAACCAAGGCTAGAATGTTTTTTTTTCATCTTTTCAAAGTTGGGACTAAAAGTTCATTATACATGTTCTAAAATAGTGCACCAAAAAGTAACAAGACGTGTAGGCCCTAGAGAACAAAGTTCCCTCGTTACGTTCCCCTTGTTGGGAGTGTAAGCGTTCCCTGAAGGGGCCCATAAAAAACGGTGAATGTAAAAGTAGTTTTTTGAATGATCGGAATTAAAAAAATCAAGAGATCAGCTATGGGTCCGGAGGACTTTTTCCCTTTCAAAAGTCATAGTAATTTGAATTCATGCGATAGAATTACCAAAGTTTTTGCAATCCTCATCGTTTTTATCAACACATGTCTAAAAATATTTACCTTGCATTTCATTGCTTCAAATTCATCCAAACTCCATATTTGGTTGATTATAGGTGGTTCTACCTTATTTTGGCTTTGGATTAGAAACCTGTGTAACGATGTAACTCTAACCTGACGAACCCGTCCGCTCTCAAAAAGGCAACAGGGCGGGGACGAGGGACGACCAAGGCGGGGACGTGTGTCCCGCCCCGACTGGGCAGGGACTCGCCGAGTCAGGGCGGGGACAGGACGGGGCTAGGCTGGGAAGTGTCGAGGCACGTCCACATCTTGCTGAGGCTCCGCCCCCACCACGTCCCCCCCCAAGGCTAGGGCGCGTACGGGGTCGGGTCGGGGACAATAAAACCCTCGTAGGTCCTCACTTGTCTTTGCCAAGTCCAGGCCCTACGCCTCACACCTTCGTTTGCGCGAGCAACCTTTGGACGTGAGTTTGGTGGGTGATTGGGCTTGGCTTACATATAACACTTGGTTTTTTGATTTTCTTGGAAGTTTTGGTGGTGCCAAAATATTGTACAGTACCATCCAATAAGTCTTGCAACCCTACTATGAAATCCTTCAAACTTTTTCTTTTAAACTCAATTTTAAGAATATCCTATCAAAACTATCCTATTAAATCTATTGCTTTACAGAATCTTAACCAACGTGTGAAATTTCAATGTTCAGAAATAGGAACTCCATTTTTGGTGAATTATTTTATTTCTTTTTCACGGGATTACATAATAGTTTATTGAAAAATACTTGTGATGATTTTTTAAAATTTAATTGCACATTTAATTAAGAAACATCATTGTCCACATCTTTCATGTTACAAAAATTCACACTATGTATGTAAATTTTTTTTCTATGTGACTTCACTGTGTTTTGCAATCTTCTTTCATACACACTTCAGGCAAAGGTCATGAACTAAAAACAATTCAACAAACAATGTCAAATAGGGTTTTACTAGGAAGCTATAGTATTGTTGAAGCCTATTATAAGATAAATTTTACATTTTGCCATGCTCACTAGCAAATACTTTGCAATAAAGTGGTACATCAACTACCATCAAGTACTACCACTTTGAGCTACTATTAGAGCTTGCATTTGGTTTGGCCTTGTAGAATTTGACCTTTAGATACTTTCTTGAGGTAAATCCTCCCATGCCAAATTCACTAGTATTTACATTTGATCTTTGCTATGTATCTACATCTTTTTTGCACTTGATCTTTGACTTACTTCCATACGTTTTCTATGGAATTGAGGTCAAAAGAATGTGGTGGCCATTCAATGAGATTTATATCACATATACAATATTATAGACAAACATCAATTTTGCTCTCAAAACTTCTAGGCTACGTCTACAAGCAACAATCACTAGAGGCGCATCTACAATAATGTTGGTCCTCTCAACTCCAAAGCCGGTTGAAATTCACTACCTATGATCTCTTAATATGAGATTATTCAAATGTAGCATTGTGCTTTCAAACTAAACTTAGTGTTTCCAAAATTAACCACATATCATAAGAGAAATATTTCTAAAAAGTGGAACGAGTCACAACAAGGTAAATTACTCACCTTGTTCAAGGCCAAAAATCTCAATCAAATACCGAAATTTACTTGCTACGATTATGTTTTGCAATTAGAGTGTTTGCCCCAAAAATGAGATGGGGTTGCAAGACTTATTGAAGTACAATGGCAAGAAAAGGGAGTTCCAGCACGGGTCCGCGCTCGATGTTTGTGGACTTGGATGCATTTCCTCAGGCGGTACCTCCAGCCATGAATGTGGCAGTGGCTTCGAGGTCATCTAATCCCTTGTCATCCAGCAGGTCGAAGCACAAAAATCAACCAAATCCTGACTTACCCCCCCACGAATATGTGCTCGAAGCTAGAGCAATAGCGGTGATTTTTTACACACAACAAAGCTTTGGAATGCTGTGTGGAGAATATGTAAACTACAACGAAGAAGGATACCACAAGTTGGGCGCTGAATTGCGGCAAGAGTTGGAGACCAAATTCAGAGCATCCGAGCGATTCAACAATTATCACGATTACTGGTTGCACTCTGAGTGGTTGGATAAGCAAGTGTCACAGCTGACTACCAATATTGTGGCGAATTGGTGTTATCACACAAAGAAGAAGGAGGATGGTAGTGATTGGGACATGCATGAGAAGGAGTTTGCTTCAAGATTGATGCAGATTCARAAGTTCTCCCAGCAATACYCTTCGTCGCGTAGAAAGAAACAAGCACCATGGAAAGCGAYGCTTGAAGATCAAATACACGCTCATTGCTTGAGCGGAACTTTCAAGTGGCTAGAAAGTTGCATGAAAGTGGTTCCCATGCCAAACCAAATCGCAACTGGTTCATATGGGACTGTCAAGAAGGTGGTGCTTACAAGACTGCAAAGCATTCCCAGTTGGATCTGCTTTGCCGGAAAGTCTTTGAAGACCTCAAATGAGAAGGAGAAGCGCCAGGCTATTGTGAGTGAGGGGTGTGTGCCCAGTGATACATCCTGGTATCATACAACTTGCATCCATCCATCCAAAAACAATAGAAGGCTACATGCTATGGTGGAATGGAGGTTCATTAATTTATTTCTGGGCCAAATGCAATTCAAAGGTAAGCGAAGCAYTGGRCGTGGACGACATCACAAGACAAMACGATACGGGATTGACACAGGAAGAACTTGGTTGGGTTGCAACGTATCGTAGATACCGCGTGAACTTGGCCCTCTCATTGCTTGTCACGATGGGAAAATGTCATGAAGCTCAGTATTTGTACAATGACATTACTCCATCCAACGTTTTGCTCCATTTTGATGAGTGGAAAGAGAACACGGTGTACAGAGGCATTTGCGGTTGGGGGCTTTCTGGCCGAGTTGTTGAAAAGGAGCCATCAAGGTATGGGTATCAAACCATGGAGGAGCTTGAACGTTTGAAAAATGAACGGAAACATGCAGCCCCCGAGTTGTTCTACGTGTACGGAGAGAAGGGATCGGACACCTCACTTGAAGTCATGCAAAAGAAGAAGTTGTACTCCATGGCTGTTGATGCATATACAACGGGATGGATAGCATATCAAATTTGGAACGAAGAATGGGATTCCAAGTATTTTACGACCACAAAACCAGAGCAACATCAGAATTTGAGGATTAAGTTGCTGAGCCTCTAGAAAGTAGATGTAGGCGACAGGGCATTTGTGCTCGACGTTCTAGACACTTTGAAGAATGCACCTCACTCTTGGACTATGCCTGATTGTTGTTATCGTACATAGTTGACTGTTTGTACTTTTTGAATTTTAATGTGTGGCAGTTTTATAGGAAGACCATACTTTTGTGCTTAGAAGAGCATGAAGCATGTGTATTTTGCGATTGCTACACATTTCATATAATTATAAAGACACGAACGTATGGTAAATATTTTTGAATATGCCATTTGGTGTTTATTCCATCAAGACATTATGGCAGTTGTATAACTTATGTGAATTTAAGAATGTTGACTAAGCCACCCATTTGGAATGCAAAAGAGCATGGGCATATGGTAGGTGCTGTGGCCTCCTGAAAAGTAGAAATGTTGGAAGAACCTAAGACCGTAGACCATAGGACGCAGGAAAGAATGCCTTCAGAAAAAATAATGCTCCTCAATATGAAAATGAATTGGAAGGAAGTTATATCTCCTGTACAAAATAAATCATAAAGAAATTGAGAAATCTAAAGATTTTGCGTCATTGCGTGAACGGAGGATTTCAAAACTCAGAACAATACAAATACCTCATATAATTATGTGAACATTGTATTCTATTGTAGTTATTGATTTGGAGAATATGGATTCTGTATCCCATGAATTACAAATTGCTTTAATTGACCAAGCTTCGAGTAAAAAACGGGTTTGAGCAAAGCAGTGAGAAAGCCAACAAAGACCTTCCTTCCTTTACTTTGAAATTCACAACGGAAAAATGAATGGTTTGATTGAAGAAGGGCCCC
Source organism: Pleurozium schreberi (assembly GCA_006891605.1). Taxonomy (NCBI): domain Eukaryota; kingdom Viridiplantae; phylum Streptophyta; class Bryopsida; order Hypnales; family Hylocomiaceae; genus Pleurozium; species Pleurozium schreberi. Next base: position 356,146 of record VACF01001958.1, read on the forward strand.
GTTGTACTAATTCTACAAAAAAAAAAATTGAATTGGAGCTAAACCCTAACCAAATGTGGTTCACTTGAACATGACTTCCCTCTTATTGGAAGGTATTGCTTTTAGTTTTAAAAGAATTCTTTTTTTTTGGCCTCCAATGCGCAAAACCATGGTTGAATTGAAGGAAGGCCTATTTATTGCTTCTTAATGGCTAATGAATTAAATTTGTTCGCATACAAGGAAAAAAATGACAGTCGATGGAGCAAGGGTTCTCTTCATTTACTTTTCAATTTACAAGAAATATGGTTTGGTTGTACCTACAAAGGGCCCTAAACCCCTTTCATTCAAAACTAAATTCGTTCAATGTGACTCTATTTTAACCCCTGAAGGACCAAGCAATATTTTTTGCCCAAAACCACTCTGAACTGCCATTCTTTTAGCGAAGACTAAAAAACATTTTAAATTGTTTTTCTTTTAACATCTTACCGTAGGATGATAGGATTGTACACCTATCTAGCATGAAAATGTGTGGCAAAAATTTAAAATTCTTTGAATACACAAATTGTAGGAAATCTGCACAACAAAGTTTTCTAGCGACCTGTGGGACTGAATTTTCTGACTTGGGGCATTTTAAACTTTAAATTTTTGCACTACAAAGTTTAGGGTTTAGGGTTTCTTGAAGATTGTGCTAGAAGTTATGTTTTTTAGAAAAGATGCTCTAAGAGCCCGAAAAATAATAACTTTCTCGTAATAAATCCAAATAGAATGAATCAAAGCTTCCTATATAGCCAAAAATATAACCTATGGCCCAAAAGGAAAAAAACAAAAAAATCAAATTCTTGCAATTTTTTTAATTCTGCTTAACAATTTCTTGAAGATTGTAAATCACGTTTTTTTTTTTTTTTTTTTTTCTAAACTTTGAATTGAATTCTTCAACATCAAAAAATTTAAATTCGAAGTCTGTAGTGCAAAAAAATTTGACAAATGATCCCCAAAATTATCTGCAATTGCAAGGCAGTGTTCAAAGAAGCTTTGTTTTTCTACTTTGAATGCTCATTTCTTCCAATCTATACGGTCAAACTTCATGAAAATTTCACCACATGATCCAAGACAAGTGAAGTACAAGACCCTATGGTTAGATTTTAAGAAAATTTCTTCTTTTGGTTTCTTGGATCGATGCAACAAAAATGACGGTTTTTAGTATTTCTTGACAAAGAAAAATGGCCTCGAGGCTATAGGGATTAATGGGGTTTACAATTAAAATCATTTGCCTTCAAACTAGAAGAATACGAGTCCACGGAGTAAGCCAGCAAGGTTCCTCTTCCTTTACTTTGACATTCACACAAAATACCCTACACTTGGCCTCAATGGCAAAAAATATGGTTCGATTGTACGATGCCCCTCTTCTTTCAAAAATAAATTTGTTATATTTCGCTTCAAATTAAAAAAAGCGTCCCCGCCCTGACTACTTCCATCTGCACCCCGACAAAATTCAGTCCGCGCCCTCTCTGACGTCCATGCTCCTACTAGTGACGTCCGCGCCCTGGCAAGCATACGTCCGCGCGCCTACCGGTGACGTCCGCGCCTTGGCAAGCATACGTTTGCTCCCTAACTGAAGTCCGCGCCCCTATCGATGATGTTCGCGCCCTGGCAAGCATTCATCCGCGTCCTCATTAACGTCCACGCCCTGCCTCTAACGTCTGCGCCCTGGATCCTAGTTGGCAGCCAAGTGGAATCAAAGTTATAGCCACATCACTTGTTTTTCCAATTAAGAAAGTCAACTTCTTGTTGACCACATCGGACGTGCGAGACCTCTATTGGACGGGAAAATCGGACTTCCGTCCGGTATGACAACCCTGGGCGCGTGCGGATTGCGGGCGACAACAAGTTCATGCGACTGCGGGTGCGGGTTCAAGCAATCGCTGGCATGGATGTAGGTTTGGGCGACCTCGGTTGGCGACTTTGGGAGCGGGCACTGGGCGACCGCGGGTCCGCTTTGGACTGGGGCAACCGCGCTTATAGTTACGCGGCCGGGGCAACTTCGGATGCGAATTGGGGTGACTACAATTCTGCTCCGTCCTGGGAGATTGCGGTTTAGGGTAGGGCCACACCACAATTTTCACGCGGTTTAAGAAGAATGGAGTTCCATTTCAAGGTTCTAGGGTTTTTGTAGAAAACATGTGCCCTTAGGGTAGCTTTCAAGTCCAACCTTTTTCCATAAATTTGGATTATAAAAGTAAAAAGTTTTTGGATAATATATACTTTTCATTGCTCGATAGGCAACTCGGATAGGACAAAATACTTCTTCAAACATTTATTTCTTTAGAAAAAAAGTATTTGAAATTGGTTCTTTAGATTTCAATCTAACTGTAAAGATTTGAATCATTCTATTTTGATCATTGAGTCCAAAGTTATTACGAGTGCACTTGTAATTTGGGGTAGTGGATGGATGTTATTCAATGTCTACTCTATAAGGAATTTCAAATTCCATTATTCAATTCAAGTTTGCAGCTTCTTGCGGGGGCACTCAAAAACATAGGTGTAAGACTGTAAATGGGTTGGTATACTATTTTAACCATTCAAATGGGCATTTTTCCCTTCCTGTCAATGAATTGTTTACAAATTAGTATCTTCAATCATTGTTGAAGTTCTTCCTACTTACTTTTTTTTCTTTATATGTTGTACAATTCCAAATGATTTGAAATTTTTCAAGCATGTAACCAACTTCCCCGGAAAAATAAATCCAAAGAAGAACCACAGTATTGGACATTTTTTACTACAAATATTTGTGTCTTCGGATTTAGCGCATTCGAGGTTTTTGCACGCTCCAAAAAATTATTTTTGTGAATTCGAACGCTAATATCTTGCTATCTACGTGTTGAAATTTTTTGGAGATTGGGCTGCATCTTTTTTGACTAGCTTTCTTCCGGATCCTACAGTTACATGTGTCAATAAAAAAAAAACCCAATAAAATAGGGTACTTGTTTTCAAATGGCAGTTTGGGAGCATTTACATCAATGAAAACATAGTCAAAACCATCAAGGGGTTAATTGTATTTTGCTAACTGAACTCCTCACTCCAACAAATCTTGTACACCTTGATACAATGATGCCAGCCCTTTGCCAAATGCTATAAGCAACTGTAATAACAATGAAGATAAATCTATACTATAAAATGAGAGCACTGCCACGTCAACATTCAAATATCTTTGTGCTGGGAATTGTGACCCTTTTTGAAGATGCTTCTTAACCTTTCAACGCCGCGGCAAACGTTTTGCGTCCAAGGAATGATAGGATATCAAACCGTGTAGGACAGAATTGCAACTTCTCATCCTTGGTATTAGGAGTGGAAAGAAAAGATCTTTTGTAGGATTTTGACTTCCAGTGAGTATATTTGGCTTTTCAAACTAGATGCAACTTCTCATCCTTGGTATTAGGAGTGGAAAGAAAAGATCTTTTGTAGGANGATTTTGACTTCCAGTGAGTATATTTGGCTTTTCAAACTAGATGCAACTTCTCATCCTTGGTATTAGGAGTGGAAAGAAAAGATCTTTTGTAGGACTTTGACTTCCAATGAGTATATTTGGCTTTTCAAACTAGATGATGTCACACGGTATCAAAAATGCATGATTTCCATGGCCACAGGCTGTTCGTCTTTCATGGGTTAATAAAAAGATGTGCGTAGGGATGTTTTTATTCCATCGCATGTGCAATGTTTTTTAATAAATTATTGCGCAACCGCACGAAAATAAAATGAAAAAATCCACCAATTCCATGGCCTCACAATGTTGCCTAAGTGAAATTTGGTATGCTTAATTAAGATTGCATAAGAATTCAATGACCTGCGTGCAAAACCTACAACTACACGAACATTATGTCTCATGCATTCACCGCTTCTGAATGGCAAAAGGGGTATATGATTGGTGTAATCTACATTTGGTTAGGATTTTAGGGTAAACCTTCTGAAAATACAAACAAGCATTACGACTGAATCCAAGTGTAACTTCAAACTCGTGAGTGAACCTAAGAGGAGCAAGCGGATTTCAAGTTTGGACGTGTCCAAAAGTTCAAAAATCTGAAATTCAAAATTAAATACATTTATACATGGGCAGAGGCAATAGGCATTCACTTGATCATGACTTGGTGACATACATATCATTCATCCAAAACACTGTTCTCATAATTATATGGCTATGTCATCAACGACGCTAGCGTGCGAGCTTGGAGCGGCGAGCATGGAGCCTGTGAGCTGTGAGCCTCCAAAGCAAAAAAATTCAGTTTTTTTGCTTCAAAATTGGTTTTCCAAATTTTTAAAAAAAAAAAGACAAAAATGTACTATTCATACTACGTTCAGAGACCCATGACCGTGTCTCCTATAACCGTGGATGACCAAAAATTTGTTACTTTGTTATTATGAATTTATATCCTCACTATGCATTTTGGTTCTTAYATGTGTGTGCAACGGTTTAGGGTATAGGGTATCTCCTACAATAAAAGGCAAGTCAAATGCTTCAACTATATTGAACTCTTGTCATAAAAAATAAATGGAAATAAAAATGAAAATCACATGAAAACAACATGCAACATATTATTTCAATTGTAACATATAAAAATGAATACATTATAGGGAAAGTACATTTGAAAATAGGGCAATGCCTATTGTGGAACTATGATGATTCCGGCTCGAACTAGTAGTAGCTTCAATTCATTGAAGCTATAACTTGGTGCATGAATGAATTTGTCATTCATGACATCCATCTTGCAGAAGTACCTGTACAAATGGTACAAGTGCTTTCAATTCACGTATTGCTGTCAACTTCCTATAGCTGATACAACCATATTCAGAAAATTTGGGCATGTGCATGTAGGGAACAAACCCACTGTAACTTGGTAGACATTCTTGTTTGATTCTGCCCTTGTCTCTAGCTCCACAATTGCACCAAGGCTTGGAAACGAGATCAAGGTCACTAATACAACTTGCCCCGTAACATTGCGGGCACTCTCCCACTTGTTGCGTTGCTCTATAGTTGGTGCATTTGCACTCCTCCGTATAGGCCTATTGTTCCTAACCGTTGGATATGCATCCGGGTTCTTGGGTGGTGGTTCATCAAACAAGATGGTCTTGAAAATGTTGGACATGGTGAAGATTCTATGTGGTGACAGTGTAGGCTGTTCTTGAAGTCTGAAACCTGCATGCTACACCAACAACATCTCTTCTCGATTGAGGTTTGTCCCACTTAAGACGGGCCAAATCTCCGGCACCTCTAGCCAGYCAATGACCCACTTCCGCTTTGAACCTTTGACACATCTTTCAATTTCGTCGCAACAAAACCAAAAATCAGCTAGAACTTCTCTCTTACTTCCATAGTCTTCTTTTCTCCCTCAATAGGTGGGAGCTGCTATGTCCTTCTCCTCCTTTGCAATTTTGGCAGTGCATTTGATGTTAGAGGTCCTCTGTTGAGCTTGACATCTTGCATTTGATTTGTGGCTAATCCTCGCAATGTGCCACTTGGATGTGTCGCAGTCACTTTCAAAAGCAATGGTCACATGTCGGCTTGGATTAGGGTTGGGATGTTTACCTAGTTCCTTTGAAATTAGTAAGGAAGCGGTAGTTGACCTTGTTCGCACACGCGGCTGAGAAAAGTTGATTTTGTCCAGTCTGTGTGAGTCTCCAGCATCACCAATGGGTACGTCCAGCTTCCTCTTGGTGCTCCCAAAAATTTCTTCTCCTTCAAGATGTGGTACCCTAGTTCCCACATCCTCAGCTCCGGGCAGCGTGTTCAATGCTTCCGCTATTTTTTTGGGATCTCCGCTTTGCCTCGCGGCTCTCAGCTTCAGCTCCCCCTTGGACGGACCCGATCCGGATGCATGGCCTCTGAGGTATGCACGGTAGTTCGTCATCTGCATCCATGCCCGAATACTATCGTCACAAGTTGCATCAAACAAGTTGTTTCCTCGCTTTCCCGACATTTGGAGCCACTTATTATGAACGGTCTCCGACAAATTGCAGAAGGGCAAGTCCGTCATTTATTCTAAACTCAGTTTCTAAGAATGCATCCAAAACAGGAAATGCGTTAAAAATTACAATGCCATCTTAGAATGTATTTGCTAGGGAACATGAAATCGCCACTTCAAAACCCTCACTCGGATCCGACTAATGGTTGGCACTCTTGTCTTTCTACAACTGTACTTTTTACGGTCAGAACCAAATGGTACAAATAGGGAACAATTTTAGTTCCTTGTACTTTACACTAATGCGTGATTGCTTGAACATGATCCGGACATATCGGGAATTACTGAAATGATTTTTTTTTTTACCAAACAATGCACTGGAGAGACTACGAATTGGCACCCCAAAAACTTCAGTCGGATCCAACTGAAGGTTTAGGCATGCTCCTTTGTGGTCCCTTGTTTGCAATGCTCAAACGTGGAATGGAAAAAAATGAAATACCGGGGACCCTCCTATAGCTACATTTTTTTTTTGGCTGGACACAAACATGAAAGGAAAAAAATTAAATACTGGGGACCTTCCTATAGCTACAATTTTTTTTTGGTTGGACACAAAAATGAAAGGAGAAAATTGAAATACTGGGGACCCTCCTATAGCTACATTTTTTATTTTACCGGACACAAACATGAAAGGAAAAAATTGAAATACTGGGGACCCTCGTATAGCTACATTTATTTTTTTGATCGGACACAAACATGAAAGTAAAAAATTGAAATTTTGGGGACCCTCCTATAGGTACATTTTTTTTTTGGCCGGACACAAACATGAAAGGAAAAAGTTGAGATACAAGGGACCCTCCTATAGCTACATTTTTTTTTTGACCGGACACAAACATGCCTCCCATTAGCAGCACATAGAATATATATACAAACAAGACTCTACAAAATGAAAACTTTATATACAAATTCACATGACAAATTCACATACCATAGTCATGAATCCTCTCCACTACAAGTATCGAAAATGCCAAAACGCTAGCCAGTGGTCCAAGTGATGAAGACCTTCTTCGCATGCAGCACCAGAGGACAACCACCACGATTGAATGGCAAGGCACCTTGTCTCAACTTCATCGACAGTCTTTGATTCCTTGTATTGCTTGCAGAGAGTGATGTGTTGTTGCTGGAATGCCTCCTTGATATGTTTCTGCGTGTGTTTGTGGAGAGAATTACTCCAATAGAGCAAGCAAGTTCGTTCACGATTTTCCATTACCTCATTTGGGGACCCATTGCCGTAGATGATCCGAACTGCATTCCAATTCGCCATGGCACTATCTGCCATGAATCCCTTGAAGTTCACTTGTTCTACTCCGTGCCGAGCCATGACTGCATTCAGTGATCTCCAGAATTGAACTTGGATCTCCGTGTCTTCCGATTGCATATCACAGGTGGCAATGGTAATGAATTTTTTGTACTGGGCATCGTACACGTGGCAAGCCATGGTGCTCCATTCGTGAACACGCCTGATGTGATCGAACATGATCCACGCGTTTTGTAGGTCCTCTCCTGATTGCATGCAGCAGACTAGGTCCACTCCACTTCCTGGCCCCTCAGAGAGCATCTTGAAAAGGTAGACCTTTTCCTTTCCATGTCCTGGAAAGACGCTGTCATGGATAAACTCGAACTTGGACTCCTTCTTCATTGTCATTATGTTGTCAATGACCCCTCCCTTATTGTTCGAGCGGAATGAGGATATCACGTTTCTAATGTTAGGACTGCTAAGGTATTGAAATCTGTTCATGACTTCTTCTAGTTTCTGTCCCTTCAACATCTCTTTTTCTCCCTCTCCATTGTGAAACAAGTAGTTCGTGAGAAACTCCTTGCTAGCGGAAAGTGCAATTGCAGAGTTGGTGGCCGTCGGCGTTTTGGCCACCTGCTCTGCAATGAGTCTCGAGATTTTTTCTGCCGAGTCTCTATACATTCCCATCGCTACAGGGTGGGCATGATCCCCAAAGTGAATTGCAGCCCTTGTCATTTTCTCACTATCGCTGTAGGCATAGTATATCCTAGCATCGCAAACATTGAGGCACATCGGAGTACTCTTGCAAACCTTGCATATAAGAGTACAATCCTTGGGCGGACTACCTCCTACAACGAAAGGGAAGACTGTGTATCCGCTCCATTCTATCTCATTTTTTTTGGAAGCCCTCTTAAGGTAGTCACACTTTGGATTTTGACAAGCAAGGTGGCCAGCGTAGTATGACTTACGGAATTTGAGGTTGTTGGGGTTGTGGATGTTTGTTGTGACAAGCTTGCACCATGGGTGTCCGTCGTATCTTTTGTCCATCCCGTCCAAGTTCTTGGCCGCTGAGGAAGAGCAGGAGGAGCGACATGGAGGCAATTTGAAGATGACGTCACCGTTGAATCGCGTCGGCAGGTACTCCACGCAATGATGCTTGATACATTGAGATCGATTGCAGATAGTTCATTCCGAGAACGCCGAACAGTCGCCAATCTCTTCAAGCACTCCATTATGCTGACTGGGTGACTAGGAGATGGATGCAATGGCGGACGTGATCTTAGGAACAGCATAGGAGTACTGCATGGAGTGATTGCCTCCCAATGTACTGAACCCTTTTCCTAGCACTCCAAAGGAGTTTTGCACTTCTGCTGCCCAAGCGCCAAGTCAGGTGACTCACCTTTTGACTCGCTAGACAATTCTAGGATAGACTCTAATTTCTCCACCTTCACTGATTGCAGAATTATACTCTTCGGAAACATGGGGCTTCCCTCCGGAGTAGCATCAGGTGAAAGTACGCGGGACACGTAAGGCATGTCAACGGTTGAATTATTCGAATGGCGACTTAGAATTTCTGTTGAAAGACCTAACATGGAAAGGGGAAGACCATAAGCCCGATAGTTTCCTTTGGCTAGGTACCAACAATGGCCTTGACCTTCCTGACATTTGACAACAGATATAAACTGCTCCAATTGACCAGACTTAGACACCTTCTCCTCTTCGATGTAAATGGAGGACTCCACAAATCTGAAGCGAACGTGTAGGAGATGACTCATGACTTTAGCACACTCTTCGTCCTCTATTGGAAACACAAGCGGGACGTCCTGACCATCCACACGGATAAAAGCCATTCTAACGAAACAAGGGCAAGAGAGATGGGCAAGAGGTAATGGCATGTGAGAGACAATGAGGCCACAAAAACTTAGGAGGCAACGGTGTATGTATGACCACACATCATAGCTTTCCTTCCAAAAATTTAAATTTCAGTGAGCAAGAAATAAATTAAAGTAGGCACTTAAGTGTATTACCATAAAGAACTTTAATAACCTATTGCCTTAGGAATTTTCATGGCATGCACTGCCCTTAACTAAATCACTGGTAACGGACATGGTTTATTATTACAAACGAAAATACCGGCTGCGTCATTTATTGTAGACTGTCCCTACCATTGATTCCCGATATTAACAGCTCTTTCTTGGAAGAAGTAAAAGCAAATAGCGGCGGAGGTTCTTAAAGTCCGCATTGCATTTCAATACCGCATCTCAATGCATTAAGGGAGCTTCCACTCCCAGGACTTAATGAGCTTTCCGGCCGACGGTAGTAAAGTATTTATGAATGCCCAAGGTACATTGGTCTTGGGTGGTTTCAGCCATCCCATAAGATGGTGAGTCCCATACTCAAGAAGACCTTTTTAGTTGCACCACCGTGACATAGCTCAAAAAGAGGGGAGAGAGGTCTTAGGTGGAGTGCTAGTGTTCCATGCAATTAGAAACACTGAATGAAGATGTAGTGCGTAATACATTGAGGAGAAGTAAGAGGCGTTCTAGTTTGTATTTCTCATCATCTAAGGCATTTGTAGTTCAGGATGAACAAGAAGAAGGTAGTTTCGAGGACATCTCAGTCCACCCCTGGAGAGCTGAGGAAGTCCCTCCGCTTTGGTGGAGGCAGTATTGGCGGAGTGGATGCTGTTGTTGCAAGGGATGTTGTTGCAGGCGACGAGATTCGAAAGGAGTCAAGCGATTATCGCAGTGAAGATGAAGACATCTTCTCGACTGTGAGTACTCCTATCAAGACTTGATACCATTCAAATTCATTCTCTGGACTTAAAAGAGCTATAAGTGAGCTTGAATGTGCAAGATTCTGATTTCACAGCTTCAAGGATTTGTATAATTCTTTTTTGCAACACTATACAGCGTAGGTGCGTTTAGTTTGAAGTTCCTGTCTATGACGATTAGGAAATGTTAGTGCAAGAAACAGTCTGCCAAGGTCGGCAAAAAATAAAATTTCAGTGCACCCAAATTGCCGCCTGTAGCAATTCAGAACTTCATATAAAATGTAGTTACTGGAAAAAAAAATTGGAAGCAGTCCAGGGACAGTGGCCTGCGCGACGCACGTGCGCAGCCATCCGGGTGGCGCGAACCGGGTGGCGGCCATTGGGTGGCGTCGTTTGCGGGTGGCGCGGCCCATGGGTGCTGCTGGCTGCCCGCCAAGCCACTAGTGCACCACCCGAGCACCTTGCCAGGTGTTCAGCCTTCCCCGCTTGGGAGGCAGTGCGAGTGGCCGTCCCCGCATGCCGCTCCATAAGGGCCGCATGGCGCGCGTACCGGTGCCCATACCCCGCCAGCATGCGGCGCCATGTGGCTCAAAAACTGAATGCCACCCGCATGGTGGGGCTTGGTCTCCATGCCGCGCATGTCTCATACACCCGACATCCAATACCGAACATCCACATGCAAAGAGAACTATTGGTGCATTATGGCTACCGCATGCTTTGTGTAATTTCCTAGGACGGGTCTTCAAACTTCAATCTATCCATGAGCTTCAACTTTGAGATTTTCATTGTACTCTTCATCACATCATGGGTATGATGCATGCACAGAGGGAGGCAAAGGCTCTTGAAATGAGGACTACACGAAGCCGCGCCAAAGATGGGGACAGAGATGGCGAGGACAATCAAACTCCGCGGCCGCGCAAGGACACCTCCAACCGCAAGGTTCACGTTTGTACACACTTTTTGCTTACATTCCAGGAGTTGGTTGCCGGTTCAATTCACAGAACTTGTCACACCGCGAGCTGCTCGCAGGGTTGCAGCGCGTGGGACGGTCAAGTTTGGGGCAAGCACAATTCAGCTGCTCGGGTCGCGTTTGAGTCTCGCAGGCAAGGCGCTGGAGGCTCGCAGCAAGGGCCCAACGCGGAGGTCACGGGTGACGGGAGCTGTTGGCGGGGTCGCGACGCGTGGGACGGTTACAGCGCTTGCTGCAAGTGGCATCGCGGCACGAGGGCCGGCCGTGAGAGGCGCTGCTGCATTAGCCACCCGTTTCGCTTTTAGCCAGTTTCATACCCCATATGCTTCTTGATTCAGCTTCTCGGGTCACGTTCGAGGCACACACGAGGGCCATATCGTGGTGACAGCCGGAGAGGGAAGAGGGAGCTCGGTTCGGGAGCGGGGAAAAAAATTTGAGCTTGGAACATTGGGATCCCACTTTGAGGGGATCGAGCTGACCCTGGTCAGGGATCAGTTGGATCCAACTAGGGTCTGGGGGGGCCCGGCTCGACCCCCTCAAAGTGGGACCCCAGCGCGTGGATGCAGCGCGTGACGGCCACAAGCAAGGCGCTGGAGGCTCGCAACAAGGGCCCAACGCGGAGGTCACGGGTGACGGGAGCTGCTGGCGGGGTCGCGGCGCGTGGGACAATCACAGTGCTTGCTGCAAGTGGCGTCGCTGCACGAAAGCCGGCCGTGAGAGGCGCTGCTGCATTAGCCACCCGCTTCGCTTTTGGCCAGCTTCACACCCCATATGCTTCTTGATTCAGCTGCTCGAGTCACGTTCGAGGCACGCACGAGGGCCATATCGTGGTGACAGCCGGAGGGGGAAGAGGGAGCTCGGTTCGGGAGCGGGGAAAAAAATTTGAGCTTGGAACATTGGGGTCCCACTTTGAAGGGGTCGAGCTGACCCTGGTCAGGGATCAGTCGGATCCAACTAGGGTTTGGGGGGGCCCGGCTCAACCCCCTCAAAATGGGACCCCAGCGCGTGGATGCAGCGCGTGACGGCCACAGGCAAGGCGCTCGAGGCTCGCAGCAAGGCCTCAGCGCAGTAGTCATAGGTGACGCGAGCTGCTGACGGGGTCGCGGCGCCTGGATACTAGGTGCTCATTAGCATAATACAGAAGCATATTTTCCTTGGTTTTTCTTTTGTGCAGTTCAGGGTGTACTGGGCTTTGCCCCTGGACCACGTAATCCTTAATATGGGTGATGGTTTGACTAGATGGCATAGCTTGTATTTCTTCTTAGTTGAAAGCCCTTTGTTGTGGTTGCATATTGATATCATTTAAATTAATTTGACTCATTTCCACGTTGTTGATTTCAGTTGTCGTGTTTGTGGATGCAGGGCTTGGACGAGACTATCGACATCCCTATAAGCTTAGCCGAGCCAACTCGTCCTGTCACTGATAACCATGCTGCAATGCAAACTGAGCCAAAGACTCCTACAGATAAAGATCTGATTATGTCCAGTGACTCCGAGGACGACGAAGGCGACGAAGAAGATTTGGTAAGGTTTAAAGACATCATGAGTGCCGCTAGTCGTGCTGCAGATGCGTTGAAGGACTCCAGCCTCAGTCGTAATACAAACTGGCCAGGGCACCTTATTTCAGGATTTACCCGCAAGCGCAAGAGACCTGAGTTTTTGCCTGAGAGTTCTGAGACCGAGTACAGTTCAGAGCCACAATCTTTTGTGTCTATTGCTAGTCCAGTGTTTGAGGATTTGTCCGAGTCATACAATAGTGAAAGTGTAGGAAACTTCAGAGACGTCGTAATTCTTCTGAGCTCTGACTCCAAAGATGATGTTGAGATTCTTGAGTGGTTTGAAAATGAGTGATAATATATCAATCTTTTTTCTCCATCCATCGTGTATGTTTTGTATCGCCATATTGTGGACATCCCTATGGTCAACTTCCGATACATTATATACAAGTGTTAATGGACATCCACTCCGTAGTAAAGTTGTAGTTCCACTACATGACAGATTGAATTTCAACTTAGAATATTTCTCATCATCTGCATAGGTTATGAATAAATTCTTCTTCTTGTTCTGTGGTTGCTTGTCAGATGGATGTGTCGCTGGTCAAAGAAACTCAAGATGAAAGAATTCTTGAAACTCCGAGGACTGATGAAACAACTCAACCTGAAAGGACGAAGAAGGACACGCAATGGAAGAGGATGTGCTGGATGATGAGGAGAAAGACCTGCTGGAAGACGATCTACGGAAGCTACAAAAGGTGGACTCTATATCCACTATAAATGATTTGAGGATGAAGCCGGAGAACTTGTTTCGACTTCCGATTCCACTGTGCAAGCTTTTGGCCATGCCAATGGTGCGACCGACCCTATCTTGCGACGTCCAGTTGCTAGAGAGAGAATTCGCATGCGGTTATTGTGATGAGGCGCCTGTCTTCTATGTATCCACCACAAATGAGGCGGGTGAGACTTCCAAGTTCATGGCGGAGGAGATGGACAAGTGGGACCTCCTCTGGAAGTAGAAGAACACTACCTTTGAGGCATATGTCAAATCCAAGGATGAACTCAAATTCTTGAAGAATTTGAAGTTCTTTGTCTGCGACGGAAATCACCGTCGCTTAGCTTGGATGAATGTGATCTTGAGGATGTATTCTACAAAACCGGATTGGCACTATGGGGTGGACTGCATTTTCTTAGATACCAAAGGAAAGATTGAGCTTGTCATGCAGGTCATGCATGACATCAACAAGTAAGTTTCCAATTACTTTTGCCCTTGCATATTCAGATTTGATGTCAATTTTAATCTCACGCTGCAATTGGATACTCAAGTATTAAATGCATTGCCCTTTTCGGCTTTGAGTAGATCTACAGAAGACTCCCATGTGAAGACAAATCTGATTCACACCTTGTACCGAGTTCAAAAATATGGCTTGCTACCGATGGACAGGTTCAACGACATACTGAGGCCATCTAAGCGCAAAAAATGTCTGTCGCTACCACTGAGGAAAACCTGGTTCTCCATGCCTGCAGAGGTCTTCACCTCATTTGTCTTCAGAGTGAGTTAAAACTCCATCACTTTTATTGATGATTGCGTTATGATTTCTATATGGAGAAACTTTTTCTCCTCTCCGTTATTGTATTTACTTAAATGGGAATCCTGCAGCAAGAGATTGCACTTGCAGCAGACTCGGCGCTTTGGAGACACCACGAGACAACACCAATAGATGAAAAAAGTGATGAAATGGCCGCTCATGCCATGAGGGTAGGGGCCAAGGAGAAAAACATGAAGCTTTACGTGAAGATGATCAAGTTATTGACGGTGGCCAATCCCACCCATGGCCCTAGATTCCTTGAAGAGGTCAGTTTTTATGTTCATCGAAGCTCAAGGTTATTCTCCCTTGTTTGGATTTTCCTTGACATTCATGATACATTTTTGTCTCTCTGGTGTAGGTGGAGAGGCATTGGAGCTCAAACGAGGTGCCAGAGATGACATTGGAGAAATTGCAAATGGTCGCCACGTGCACCACCACACCCGAACACAAGGTCAAATTCTTGCAATGGTGGAATTCGTCCATTCCATCTCGTGATGCCAGGAAGTTTCCAAGCAAGCCCGTATCTGAAACACACTTGGGTCCTTTTCTGAACAAGTGTGTGTGGTTTGCCGGGGTATGTTCCTCTTCCAAGTTATTTGTTGCATTGTAGAGTTTTATTACGCTGTTCAGCATTGCGATTCCAAATTTCGTAATGATTCTTGAATCTCCATAATGTATTTGTTCTAATGTAATATTTGCACTCACCCATTTGTTTAGATTGAAGATGCAGCGGTGGAGTACTTTGAAGAGGTTGTCAGACAAGACAACATGAAAATCAACATGAACGCACCTCTGCAGCCAGAGACCTTACATGAGTACGTGGAGGGATGGAGGAGGAAGATTTGGGACCACGGATTCCACCCTTACTTGAGAGGGACAAATTACTGTAGAAAGGAGGACTCTTTCATGACTTATGAGGGGCCCAACTTGGTGGTTTGGAGGGTGCTGTATTGGTATGTTCCTTGCTCGCTGTATTGTGACGGATTCACTATGTACTCATTATTGAATGATTAGATGTCAAATTCTCTAGAACAGTGTTCATTTTCTTTAAGTTCAATGTGAAGTTGGTGAATGACTTCAATTACGAGGAAGTCCCCGTGATGCTGGTTTCGTATTTTCTTCAGGTACTTCAAGTATGAGCTTGAAGGAAAAAATGCAATAGAACGAAAAGACTTGCCGCCTTTTTTGGCAGCATGGTTGGACCGTAGTTCTGGAGACAGCATGTTCTTGCCTAACCAACTTTGCACATTCACAACGGCTCATCTGAGTGGAGGCGCTTGGTATTTGAATTGCGCCCCGACATTCACTCATCGCTTGGAGGTGCAGTTACGCGAATCTCTAGATGGCAAAGGTGCCATTGATTTGGAAGTGGACAAGTTTGCAGGCATGATAGAAAGGCAAAAGAGGAAGGCCATTGCAAGAAGAGAAACCAATGATCAAAAGAAAGCGGTTTAGGTTTCAAGTCCTTCTTGCCGCCAGGGAAGCGAAGGAGGCAAACCGGCTGGCCAAGTTGGCGGAGAAGGAGAAGGAGAAAGAAAAAGAGAAGGAAGAGAAGGCCAAAGCCAAAGGAAAGAAAAAAGCTAAGGACGACGGTACAATTCCAACATCCTCAATGGTGGACCAGGGCTCTGAGATGCAAGGCGGATCTGAGAGCGGTATGAAGAGGAAGGCTACTCTCTCGCAGCTCACCGAAGAGGTCATAACTCATGTGACACAAGCAATTGTCCTCACAGATGATGATTTGGCCAAGTCTGAGAGTCTTATCCTAAACATCTGCATTGATGACCTCGTGGACGACATCGAGTCAAAGAACAAGACTTGGTACAAAGAGGTCTTGAACTTCTTGAGGAAGGTATTGACTTTGGATTTTGTTCTGCAAATGTGGTTGTACGTTTTCATACACATGACGGTAGTCTAGGGTTGGAACTCATTTTTGGATGTATTATTTGGTGCTAGGTGTCGGCAAAGAAGACTCTAGGGGGGGGGTCTAGACCTACGCCGGGGGTGGACGTCATGTTCTTTGACTGCCTTGTGAACTTGCCCGTGCCTGGACTTTTTTCTCCAGCAGATGATGTGCCAGATTGGAACAAAGACGTCGGAGATGAAGCTCTCCAAGCGGCATTTAGTTTTGCTTCCAATCATCTCCAGGACCACGGTTTCATCGTTGTGTTTCATTCATGGAGTGCTAAAGCAAAGTCAGATATAGCTGGATTGTGTGAGACGTATGACATGGTGAAGAAAAAAGAGTGGATGGGGATGAATCGCATGCACTTGACCTCGGCTCTAGACAAAATGAAGACGGTAAAATACATTATGTTTCTCTACCTTCACCTACCCCTTCATAATGCACTCCATTTGAATATCCAATTCTGAGATACAAATGTCTTGGATGCGTGCAGACGCAGAAGTTTGGAATTACCCTCATGGTGAAAGACTTAGGCACAAAAGGAAACTCCAATTTCTCTTTCAAGCGCACTACCACAATGGTCAAGGCTGGTATTGACATTGCATGGGATGACATGCTGATGAACTACACCCATCTTGATGACATGGCAATGAATGCTGGAAAGCCTTGGCGGGGGGCTCATGAAAAAGATCCACGATTCTTTCAGATCCTCCTTGAAGCTACAAGCGTCGAAGGTGATCTGGTTATGGACTGCACCACATCCACAGGTCAGTATTTGAGTTCACTATTCTGCATTCTTATTATAATGGACGATTCCAATGAGTTGACTGAAACATACCAATTTCATCCTTCTAGGTGCATCCAKTACAGCTTGTCGTGGCACTGGCCGTCATGTTGTGGCTTTGGAGGAGAACAAGGACATTTTCGATGCCATCCTGAAGCCTATGAAGAAATCCATCCTAAACATGGTAGACACACCACCTCCACCAGTAGTTGCGGTTTCACAAGATTCGGATGATTTGCCCGTGGTGCCTCGGAAATTTGTTCGAAGGGGAAAATTCAGTAAGTAAGTTGGCAGCCTTGCAATTTCTTCTTTTAGTGTTGACATCCACTTTCAACATTCTAACATGAGGACATTTTGTTTGCAGTCATCCAGGACTGATGTCACCAAATGTTACCATGGATCCACAGAGTGTTTTCTTGAGTCCGCAGAAATCTTACGAGCTGCCGGTTTATGCTAAGCAAATGGCATTGGCCTTTGCGGATTTTGGTTGCTCCAAACCTAAACGCCGTAAAAGCAATTATGCACTAAACGTCTTACAGTTTATAGATGGATCTGCATCCAAGGGTAGAGAGTCTTCAGAGTCGTCACAGACTTTTGAATCCGCAACCGAGTCCACAGCTACATAGACTCAGGAGATTGACATATCTCTTGACTCAAACTACTGTATGTTGATTTCTATTATGATTGGATTTGTTTGTTTTATGGCTACATCTCGGGCATGGATTCTTCGAATTTGCATATATCATGCACAAAATTTCATAATCTTAGATTCCAACCTGTTTTGGGAATTACCTAAATCCTTAAAATGTGGTCGTGCTCCAATTTTTAGAAATTTAACTCTGAATTCTATGAGCTTTTCACTTTTCTACATCCACAGTCATAGGTCCATCAAATGTTTTTTTCCTCTAAAATTTTTCCCACTCACAGGCTCACGGGCTCATAGGCTCGCACGCTAGCAACCCTGGCTATGTCATAATGGGAGGTACGTTTATCTTATTTTCCTCCTAAATATTCTAACGTCCTATCCTATCCCGTAACCGAGTCCCGGAATACAAATTCCAATGGCTTCGACCCATCACCTACAATACCACTTCCGCACACATCGACCTTTATTGGACCTCTCGGTCATCCAATTCATGTATCTTTGTGAATGAAAAAATATTTTGATGACGCTGCGTTCTGGAATAAATCCCCGTCATAGGGATTCATATGCTCTATTCCCATTTTGCCGGCCAATTATCCTACCGAGTACAAGTCTGATTTCACGGTGTATTTGTAAGTCTCTTASATGTTTACAAGGCTCGTTTTGGAATATTTTGGCCTAAATAGATAGAACAACTCGGGAGCCGTCCACCAACAGCCTTGTGATTGAATTTCAATCTCAGCCAAATTTTGAGACCCGTAATGGGACGGAGCTCCTTCTTGAATACGGCTTGCAATTCCCCAATCACAAATTCCAATGTTGATAAGGTATTGATGGGAGGGTAGTGAAGCAATATGTTCCAGGGGGACAAGTCATTGTGGAGCACCCTTGCGTTGTGTACAATACTCATTACGTAAATCAAGGCCCATGCCAACTTGGGTTTGTGCCTTCAAAAGAGGCTAACTGCTCTCTATTGATGTGTCGTAAGCTGATGCACATCCTTGATTCTAAACCATTTCGCAGTAGGCGACACCCTTTTATCAAGGTCCAAGAGCCTTTCAAACTACCACCATTTTACCACAATGTATATGCCTCCATTGATTCCGCGTGGATAGCCAAGAATTTAATGATGGCTGGGTGATTTAATGGGCACACCAAGGCCTCTACAGATCGCTCCACCCTCACGGTACACTTGTTTGTTGTCTTTGACAATTTCCCCGCAAATTTTACATATTGGGGAATTTTGTCCATCCCTTCAATGTGTACCTTGCGCACCTTGGCATACCCACCTTGATTGTCATATCCATTGAGTGAGACCACCTTTGCTCGAGGAAAATCCACATTAAACATGATCCATCATTTTAAGACAACGCTGCCTTCAACACATCAGTCTGCCATCCCATACCCCTGACCATGACCTTCGGAAGTTGTTTTGCTATATTTTGCCATCACTCCATCTTTTTGCGAAAATCCAAGGCCTTTTTGTCTCTAGAAAATCTGGGCGCTTGAAGTCGATAAGTCTTTATCAATTTCTTTGTGTTGAATATGATTTGGGTTTGACAATTGTCAATCCAACTAGTCATCTCATTGCAGTACATGTCCACAACGTCTTTGTAATCACTAGATTCAACGCACTGCTTCCTTATCCACTTCCCCAAATCCCTCTTTAAGATGTCAATGCCTATCTTTTTATATCTTAGATACTTTTTGTCTAGATCCTTTGTGCTTTGAACCTTGTACTACTCGACGTATACTTGATACGCATAGTTCGTATATTGTGGTGGAGGATAGTCGGGTTTTTTGTCATGTGTTGTCTTGGCCTTCTTCGTCTTGGATGATCCACCAGCCCTGCTTGTCCCTGTGGAAGAGAGATCTACAACACAATTTGAAGGATTGTCCAGGTCCTCGTCCCAGATAAATACAGATCTTGTACCGCTGCCTTCTCCCGAAGTAGACATGGTCTCTTCTAAACATGCACTGAGCTTCAACTTTGAGCCTGAAAAAGGCAAAACCTTCTCCCTTGAAATTACACCTTGGCCTACGAGCACGCATTCAGCCACTTCAAGGTGGATGAAAGCCGTTGCGTAGGACCTAGAGTGGAGACTATGGGTTTTGGCGACCTTTTTAGTACCCAAGGTCGCCCTAGGACGCGTGCGGGTCAATTGGCGCATGCGAATCCACGTGGCAACCGCGGGTGCAGGTCTTATGGGCAACCACAGGTGAGGGTTTAGGGTGACCGCGGAAGCGGGTGTTCTAAGCGGCCATGGGTGAGAGATAGTCTCTCGGTCTAGGGTTGCGCTAGGGATCAGAGTAACTGCTTGTACTTCCATTTCAAGGTCTTGTAGCTTCACTACGTACAGTCATACGTCGCGAGGTTTTTGTCCTTAATGACATTCAATTTAAGTACAAGATCGTGTAGGCAAACATAACAAACCAAATATTTTAGGAGATGCCATGAACTCAAATGGCCATTAGAAGTGCGTGAAGACAGATTTTCTTTGAGGCAAAGGTAATCATTGTCTGCAGGCATAAATGGAAGAGGAAAATGCCTCAAGTATCAATTCAGAGCATGCATAATCAAATTCCTCAAAATTGTAGGTCACGCACGTATCATGCAAGAAGCCAATGTTGTTGTTCCACCCTAGCAGCCTAACATAAAGCAGTACTACTTTTTGATTAAAAACTTCTTCCTCTTTATCCTAAGTCCACAAAATTGTTCATTTCGCCTTTGTAAGGAGAAGACTTCGGTTGCCCATCGGATGATGTCCCCGTTTTGAGACGCTTGGATTGGGGCAAAAGGTTGACTAAGTCTTCATGGGCTCGGTCAAGCCTTGCGCACAAGCTCTCAAAAATATTTGTCGTTTGTAGATCAACTTTCATAGATTGTATATAGCCGCGTTCCGTCCCGTGTTCATCCTCCTGACATTGAGGTGACTTTAGAATGTACTTAAATCAGCATTACATGATGTGCCATTCTAAATAATGTACCTATCCATCAACAATATCTATGTTTGTTGTAAAAACAATTGCTTAACACTAACCTCAACAACTTGCATCAACAAGCAACCATTTTCAAATTGTGATAGCTCCTTCACATCCTCAAATTCATCGTGAAGGGCCCTACATCTCGACCATTCCAAACTTAGTGCCATGAAAGCTAGCGTTTTGACACAGTTACTTCAAACTCTCAACATAGCAATAACTACATGAGAAGCTCCAAACTAACCTGAGGTTTGTGCAATCTTTTCCATGGCAAACCTTGACATATTCCTCAATCATGGCCACAACCCATTTGAATTTTTCATCAAATTTCTTGCCCCACGTAACAAGGATTTTAATTTGTAAAGAACACATGACTCCACTTGTAGTAAAAGGATGGACCATGTGTCTACCAATAATCATTGACTTGAAGTGATTCTATACGATCTATCAATGCACTTTTCAACCTCCAACTACAACAGTTAACTCTAGGCCTATTACACATGCAATTGGACATAACTCTTTGAACATACAAAGTTTTCATGTTAATGCCACTGAAATCAATCAAAAAATAAACCACAAAAAGAAATAAGGCTCGTACGTTACTCATCCATCTTGCTAGCCCAAAAAGTCTTTGTGAAGTAGTGCAATGAGAATAACGACCAAAGCAATATAGCTTGTAGCCTTCCCAAAAATCTTAAACCCTATTTCAAAAGATGACAAATGAATCCCATGAATCCAAAACACGTCACAAGAAATCGTTTGAAAATGTCTTAGAAGAAGCATTCCAAAGAAGTATTTAGCAAATATTATAGTATCCACTTCCAAAAATAGATGTTTTTAGGCAATCCAGAAGACTACATACCCAAAGGCCTCTTTGTCAAGAACATTTTTGACATCTTCGGAGGACTCTTTCCACTGCTCATCCGCCATGAAGCTCGTTCAAACCCCTCAACTGTCTCCTACTCTACGAGTAGAGAATTGAAAAATTGTTGATTTCAGTCGCTTGCAACCCACGTGACCCTCCCCAAAGATTTAAGTTGCATTGAAAAGACATGTATTGGAATCAATTTTAACAAGTTCATTAAAAAAAAGGTCAAATGTTTTTCCATGTAGCGTCACTCTATATTGGAGTTTAAACCAATCCCTATGCAATTGCATGGAGCACGTACGTTAATAGAATAATATTTTTTGTATGACTCATATAACCAAAAGACCCAACCACTAATTTATAGAATTGGAAAAATATCAAAAGCTTGCCAAATGATATGGTGTGAAGTTTGAACAAAACTTTGACCTCCAGAACATGAGCATGCATTCAGCTACCTAGAGGTAGATGAAAGGCAGCACGCAGCACTGGAAGTTGCAGAAGTGGTCGCCTAGGCAACCGCTTTAGTACACGCAATTGCTTAGGCGCGCGTGTGTGATGGGGCGACTGTATGGCCAAGTGACTGCGGGTTGAAGGGGTAAATGCTACAGTGGCGATTACTCCTTGGCGATTGCGCATAGAGCGACTGCGCATGGGGCAACCGTGCAAACGATAAGACTGCGGATGGGGCCCCTGCGGGTTCTAAGCAACGGCCCATGGGGCGACTACAAATGGGGTGAGTGATGGTTCTTGGAATGGAAACATTTGGAAACAGACCTGAAACATGTATTTGGACCACCAGCCTCGGTCGCCTAGCACCTGCAGTCGCCGTGGAGCTGCGGTCGCCTTGCACTTGCAATTGCCCTAAACACGTGCTCCTACATTGCAAAACATATTCTAGAAGAGGATACTTATGCTTTTCCCCACCCGCAGTCGTCTAGGACCTGTAGTCGCCCCGGATACACACTCGCACATTGCACTCACCCATGTCCTGGAGTCGCACCACATGCTCCACATTCAAAATGTCAGATCAGGTTTATTTGGTGAGTGGCCGGAAATATTATAGACTTTCAAAAATTTGGGAATGTTCAGGCATTGCTATGAAAATCCACTAGTCCATGGTCTCCTTAGATCATCCCCAAAATCATGAAATCCTCAAATACATCCCTCTATACCAAAGTAACCAACTGGACGTCTTTTTTTTTTGGATAGGTTGGCTATGAAAACCAACCCAAATGATGCCATTAGGGATTGAACCCCGCACCTTGGCCCAAGCACTTGCATTGAAGGCCATGGAGACCATACAACAACCAAAGGGGGCAATTGGCCTTCTATGCTAGAATCGTAGTCGCCTTCATATTTAATTCACATGCCGAACAGATCTTTGACCGTGAAATGTGCTTCTACGGGGTTGAAGACCCGCGGTCGCCCTGGACCCACACTCGCCCAACATGCGCAGTCATCTCGGATCCCTGCACAAAGATGTGCCTCACGGTGAGTCCCTCCACCCGCGGTTGCCCATGAGCGTACGCATCCCGCATGTGGAATCGCCCCTAAACTACAGACATATTTTAAAAGTTGTTTTTATGCAATCACTCACCTGCGGTTGCCCAGGTCCTACAGTCACCCCACTTCGAGGCGCAGTCTACCCTCTTAAACTACAAAACAAGCTGAGGTGTAGGCGATTTTAGCAATGAACCAACCCAAGGTCGTCCAAGATCTGCAGTCCACTATAACAAAACATGGTAAAAAAAACCCGTAGTCAATTTCCCACTATGGTTTTTTTTGCCATAGTTTTGTGACAGTGGATTCCATTGTTGAAAACACTAAAAAATGTCGGTAGTTGCTCATTTTTTTGATTGACAATTGCACTGATGAAAATATTATGCATAAATATATTTAGGTTGAGGTGCACATTTTGTTTAGTGACGACAACGCACTTGACTATGATAATTAGCTAGATACCTAATTAACAAATGCGTGCATGTAGAACTAGTAACTACGCATTGTATGTATATATATATATATATATATATATATATATATATATATATATATATATATATATGTGTGTGTGTGTGTCCGTGCGTGCAGAAAGGCACTTGCGTGCGCGTTTACTTCTGCATATATGTATATATATTTACACATACATATTTACATGCGTGTTCATAGCACATACAAAGTTAATTACTTGGATATGTTTACATAGCATGTGGGATGACTACCATGTGATCTAGTACAAAATTATGTGCATGTACAAGGGCGCGCTCACTACATGGATACATACATATTGACACGATTGCCACATACGACACGTGCTATATATAATCAACTACGCGCTTGCGATTCAGGGTTTAAAGTTCATGTACTCGCACGCACTCTAACTTGAATTCAACATTTTTCAACTTAGTCAAATGCGCGCACATTCACTAGCGTTTATTCATGATTGGCAACAAACTAGGATTGAAAACTGGGATTGGAAAATCTTCATGCCCTGCTTGAAAGAAACACCTATTAGTCGACCTATAAAATGCAAAACCATTCAACTTATCAACATCAACATCAACACTCATGCCATGAAAATTTCCAACATCTACATGCCTCATACATAAGAATTTGATATGTACTCAAAATAAACCAAAAACGCAACTCAATTCATTCTTACCTGAGTAAGTTAATGGATCTCAATGAATATAGAAGAATCTTCATACATTGTTCACTCAAGATCCACCAGTGGCTTAGACATAACGATGTAAAATATCAACCAGATAAAAAATTGTCATCACTAAATGGAAAAACAACTTAGTTAATCAAGTTCAGTAGTGTAGATAATACAAAATTGAGCTAACCAAGATGATTTTAAGCATTATATTGTTTGGAATCATGACTTGGAAATAGCAACACATACTTTTCCATCTGCAAAAACATACTCACACACTTTTCCTTTGAATCAATTTAAAATCATATTTATATTTCAATGACATTACCACCAGTCCAATTACTTCTACATTAGCTTCCATAGTGCAACTTATCAGTTCCTGAATTGACTCCGCAATGCCTTCCAATTCCGCAACCTCCTTCCCAAACCCTACAGAATCTTGAAAACTCACAGAGGTTCAGTCCAAAGATTCATGGATTGCAAATACTGAAAGCTCACAAAGTAGAGTATTTTAACACTTAATCCTGAATCCTAAACCTTGGATCTCAAACACACTTGTAGAAAGAAGGTGAAAAGCACATTCCATTGATAAGCAAGCTCGATTTTGGTGTTCCTCGGAGGAAAGCTCAAGGCCACAGCAATAGAAAAATCATGACCGTGCAAATGGTGCACCAATTGAACAGCCCTTGGCAAGGATTTTAATGTTTTTCTTCTATATAAAATCACAAAATAGAGACAGGCGTTTGAATAGCACCCGCAACAACAATGTCCTTGCAAAAGCTTGCAACAAGACCTAATTACAAAAAATTCCATGGATTGCAAGAACAAAACCTTCTTAAAGCAATGTCAATATTTTGTATTTGAATTCCATAGGAAAGTACAACAATTCATAAACCTCAATCACAAAAGACGCTACCTCCAAAGGCTGCTTGCCCAATCAATTTTGAGTGCCTTGTCATGTTGCCCATTGCACTCCTTGCCATAACTTCTCATTGCAACTTTCATGAACCGGTCCGCCTTCAACTCTATATTCAACCACCAATGAACCCCAAAAATTTGACTGTAACCAAACCTAAAAGCAATAATTCTCTAATCCACCCATTCACTGAGAGTAAAGACATAAACTTGGCAAAGAATCAGGCAAAACCCTTTTATGGCAAAGTGCACCATTACGGAGGTTTGCCAAGACTCACAATGCAAATTATGTCACACTTTTCCGACACTTCAATAATAATCTAAAGATTTTTAAAGCTGGACTGAGTAGTACCTATGGATTACATGCTTCAGAAGAGTCTTCAATGTGCACCAAGCGTTGCACTAAGACACGCTATGAATCCTCAAGCACTTACTTCCTTATCTTTACTTTGCAACATATTAGCTTCAAATTAATGCATAAAGAACTGGTATGACAAAAGTCACATACGGATGGAACAAAATTCTCCAATCCAATGAATGAACGGCAAATGAAGGACAAGTTCAATCAGCTTACCTCCAAACCTCTATTTGTCACTATTTGAAGACAGGCCAAATCTTTCAATCTTGACTGGAGCTCAACATCGGCTGCTTTTTGTCCAGTCACTACATTGTCCACCTTGCATTCCACCGTTGCTTTGAGGTTCTTGTATCCATTTTTGGGGTTCCATTTCAATCCTGTCACCACATCCACTGCCACATCATAATTTTACTTCCAAAATTTCAGACCTACTGCAACCAAGCACAATAAACTCCAAAGAGCTTTCTAAAAGAGACTCCAACGTGAGGAACCATTTTGTTTCATTAGTTGCAAATATTTCTCACTTCTAATAACATAGATAAAATATAAAACTTTGTCTGAATCTATTGCGTGAATCTATTTTGAAAAAAAAAAGAGTGCTCAAGAAAAGACTGGTAATTTTGTCATAATCCTCATATCCTCCCAGATTTCGTGCCTGCATTTGCACGTCTCGAAAAGAGCATTTGCACTTTGCCTCTGCTACAATGGGTTTGCCTAGCAACACCTCAAAGCTGGTAAAATCGAATCTCAAAGTGCTGAGAGGCAAATATGCAAAACCATGAGTTAGCGGAATTGATCAACCAAAGTACGATTTGTCTTGGGATTGCGCCGACCTTCAACCTCACCATCCACTCCGTCATTTTCATCATCCGACCCGTTTGCTTTCCGACTTTGGCGGCCTTGATTTCTTGAGATTTTTTTGATTGGCGTCCCTTATGAAGGTTGGGATAGCAAATCCGATGCGTGCAGTTGATCAAGCATTAGCTCCGCTCCCGCCTCCAAGTTTTCCTGCATCATCTGTAAAGAAGACATAAATCACTGACTTTTACATGTCATCCAAAGCAGTTTGAGCAGAGTCTATGTCTTAGAATGTACATGCAAAACAACATATTATCAACTAAATAAGCTTTTCCAAGCATATGTATTATCCAAAGTTAATCGAAAATTGAAAATTGATTAGAATAAAATAAAAATTAGAGTTCTACCTTGCAGCATATCCAGTCATACCAAAACATGAATTGTTTATTGGTGACCTTCCCGCTCTTGCAATCATGTGCAGTTGGACAGAGAAGAATGGAGATGCCAACTGCTGCTCTTTCATCGTGAACCACATTTAAAAGTGATGGACCACAGAGCCCAAACTGTCGCCTACTGCTTGGAAAGTACATGTATCTACAAATAAGAGACAGTACGTGCATCAAACGTTATGAATCAAGGGGTTCAATTTCTGGATCCTTCTATCAATAATTTGGATTGCAATGTTCTTCCACGAGCTTACCGCTCGACGACGATGAGATTCTCCCAATGATGTGGCCAGACTTGAGATGAATCGTCAATAATGACTACTGCAGATTTCATACTTAAAACCCCATCATGATCCTTACTTTTGTCCAAACTATCAACTTTGTCACCTTTAGAGATAACCCGTTCCGCAAATAATGTACCCGTGGGATCCAACAACTTGGCCATTTTGGTTGCGTAAGCCTTGTTGCCCATTGTGTACACGTGCAACTCGTATAATTCACTTGCCTATACAAAAACACACAGCATCAATGCCTAGTTTTGTACAATAGATGCCACAATGAAACTTATACTGAGAAACCCTTCGAAATTTTATCAAGCAATGTAGATTAAGACAAAAGGGGTAAGGGGTATTCTTTGTGACACTATCAATGCCTTTGACTACAAACCTTTGCAAGGAATTTCCATATTCCAGGGCGCAAATTTGTCCACATGCTCATATGTGGAAATCCATATAGTTCCTGTTTCATGTTCCTTTCTCTACTGCCCTTGCTCCGTTCCATGCTTTCAATTGCTCATAGACGTGCTTCCTACTCTGGTTCAATCTCTGCAAACTATCCTCATTGACGGTTGTAGCTTGTTAGTAACCAAGTAGAAAGTACACTTGCTCACACGAACTGATTGACATAGAATTTTAAATGCATGTGTAAGGGAGTTCACAATGGAATGAACTAAGTACATTTCTTCTTCAAACTTGATTTGGGTACTAGGAATTGCTCAATTGATTCTCTCCCACTTTCTTTGTTTTTCTCATGAATCTGGGTTTCATCCTTTGATGCAAGAATTTTTTGCTCAGGAGGCAATTTTTTAGATGACAAAGTATTACTCATTCTTTGGTTCATTTTGTTGGGTTTCAGGTGACCCGCTCTTTGATCGTGTGCGTTCCGCAAGGTATTAGTTAATGACTGATGGATCAGTGTTTGAGGGATAAGAGGCAGAGGCGAATTGCTTTTTTTCTGTTGAGGGGTAACTCCTGAATTTGAAGCCACGTTAAGTGGGACATTTCTTTGATTCATGTGTACATTTTTAGTAAAACTTTTGAGCAGAACACGGCGTGGATCTTGAGGCCTCATTTGGTGTCGAATAGCATCCTGCTCATATATGAAAAACAACATGCCACAACATTAGGCATCGATACAACCTCTAAAAGACGAATCTGCAGTTTTGACATTAAACACTCAATAAAAGATTGAAGGCATCTTTGCAAGCTGGCCTTAAGTTCAGATAGAAAGCTAGTCTCAATGCAAAAGATGCATCACAGATTTGAAAATGACTACCACCCTAGAAGCTTTGGATATGTCAAGCACCTCTTCTAAGGCCAGTCCTTCAAACTTCATTAAATTGTTGCTGGAAACATTTGAAGGCGTCTTGTTCCAAATACTTGCTGCGATTCCTGAACCTACCATTTCAGATAATCCACTACCACTCGAGATCTCAATTCTCTTCACATTGACTCCTGCTTTCTCTACGTTCATGTTTCGCTTCCTGTATGGAGGAGTCGGATTGTCCAAGTCTATATCCATAGCCTGTACCCCATTGTTCTTGTGACTAGGAGACATAGCAGCTCCCTCTTCCAACCAGCCTCCCAGAGCAAATATACCGACAGACGAATCCGAATTTTGCGCCTCATTACGAGAACTAGAAATCTTGAGACGTTTTGATGGTTCTGCAAAGCTGGCGTGATCCTCCCCTTCTTGTTTCCTTTCTATAATTTGTATTGTTGACTGCCAGAACACACTCTTATCATGTTTTAACAAAGATTCAACAAACGACCCAGACCTGATGACAAGTGAACTTTACCTTTGCACTTGTCGCTCCAAGCTCAGGGGTTGTATGTGGACAAAAGGCTGGTTCTCTTCTTATAGGCGCTTGTTGCGGGGAATTCATCGCACCGTCTGACTTGATGAGAGTGCCGGAACTTTCCATGGACATTTTTCTGGTTGCCCTTTCTTCTTACTCCGCAGTTTCAGGGGAAGGGAACTTTCATCAATGTCTGGAGAATGCTCTTCTCCTCTTTCCATTGCGGCCTGCTTCCATGGCTAGGAGAATCTGCACCATCTACTACACTAGTTTGTGGCTGTCTGGCCGGTGTTTAAGACTCTTAAGTCCCTGTTTAGAAGACAATAACTTGATCTCAGTTGGTCTCTTTGTTTTTGTTCGTGGCTTCAGCAATGCGAAAGCGTCCCATTCAGGAATTGGAGCAACAACTTGCGAGGCAAAAATAAATAATTTGTGATATGCTTAAACCTTATTATTCCATTTGAAATAAACGTTGTTAATCCAAGTCTTACTCCACGTGCCTTAGGTGTTATGGTAACAAGTTTGAAGAATAAATTGACGATTGAATAGGATTGATATTTCATGATCCAAAATACTACCTTCATCATCTTGTCACTAGAAACCTTTTCTTTGTCACAAATACAGAAAGCTAAGGAAATGCTCAAAACAACAGAAAGGCTCAAAAAACAACAAAACGTTAAGGAAACGCTCAAAACGTCAGAATGCACAAATATAAAAGAGCAACTGAAACTTTGCCACATATAATATTGAAAAGAGAGAGAGAGTAAAAAAGAGTTTGCACTAGAGCTTTTGTGGCGGATTCTCAACCTTGCAAGTGAGTATGGTTTTTGTTGAAGATTGCCACAAATCAGAACTCTAGAAATCGGGACTCCAAGCGGTGTTCCTCCACCTAGTTGACATGCTACTGCTCTACCACCTTTGGAACTCGCTCCGCCGCTCTTTCAAATCCAAGTTTTTCGGGTGACACATTGTTCCAGATCCGAGTTTTCCGGATGATACGTTGCTCCAGATCCGAATTTTTTGGATGACACGTTGCTCTAGATCCAAATTTTCAGCGTTCACTTCACTAGATTTCTATAGAATTGAGAATGGAAGATTGCCTCCAAAAGATTAGAATGACCGCTTTGAATTAGTCTTCTTCCCCTGCAAATGCTTTTTAACTACGTAATTCCAATTTCAAGAACCATTATTAGTTTCCAAATTTGCAAAATTTGAAGTTCAATTGGCAATTTTTGTATGAGAATCTTTGTTTGCCAAGGTCCCAAAGCTGCACAACAGGTACAACAATGGCAAAGTGTTGCTTGCTTCTCAAGGTTTGAGAGGCAAGTAAACTGTCTGCTAATGCTGTCAGGGTTGTCGTGGATTTGTTGTCTCCGCTGGTGATGATCATTTCAGCTCTTGCGCTTCTCACGTGCTTTCTACAATCTTGTGGTCTTGCGTTTCACTTTCCTACCCTCACATTTTGGAATCCATTGTCTTGGAAGTTGCTAGTCACGCAACGCCTTCAATTTAGGGTACATACTGGCATTATAGGTCTTTGTTTTGCAGGCTCTTTGTCTTTTAAGAGAATGTTTTATGTCATTTTGGTCCATTGTAAGGAAGACCTATTTCACTTTTTCTCCATGTCCAGGATGAATCCATGAACCCTATGTCATACGCATAATTTTGGCGTAAGTATCCTCACAGCACTGAATACTGTAAGTTGACATGGAATATTGTCCCGAAAGACTCTAGTATATCATTGTAAGCTTCAATTATCCGGTTTTTCTCCTCTTCAACAATTCCTCACTCTTTCCACTCCTTCCCAAATCTTACGTTTATCCGGGTTGGATTCCACATCAGTCTCCTTCCGATTTTCGGTTACGTCTTCACTTAATACTTTGGTTTTTGATACCTCTATTTTACCATCAGAGGGTTGCCTTTGATTGTTTAAATGGGTAGGGACTAACCGCTTGTTTTCCTCACGCTCTCTCTTCTCCAAATCACACCAACATCCACGGAATGATACGTAGCAGTAAATTGATCCGGAAATACTCTTACAACTATCTAGATGGCCTATCCGGATAGCAGGTCACTTAGAGCCGTTTCCAGCTTTCCTCACTACAACAACATAACAAAAAACATCTAGGACCTGCCTTGAAATTGCTCTGTAGCTCAGAGTGTTCCGGTGACTGGCAAACCTTCCAATGTGGGGGAATTTTGGCTGGCGGTCGTTGATCCTCGCATGGAACCGACTAGTTCTTGAATTGCACTCTCACCACCTACCCACTTGATTACTGTTCCAGTAATTTAAAAGCACCACGCTCAAGACCCCTTCTACAAGTCTGTACCTCGACACGAACGCTTTCTTGTAGGTAGTTCCAAATCCTCCAATTCCAGATTTCCCCTCTTCTCACTTTCGTCTCATCCGTCCATACTCAAGTGGAATATACAAGTCAAAACACTTTCACAGTTGAAGGTAGAATCCAGTACTCACACTGATGGTTTTAGATTAAAATTGAAGGAAGTAGAAATGGATACTCAAAAATGCTAGGATGGAATGGGAAGGCAACAAACTGCCCGCCCTTAAAAAGCAAAATCCAAAACAGAAAATTAGCCACTCGGAAACCTAAGCGGCCAATGAAATGACCCGCCGAGATCTCCGGAAGATCAAACTCAAAGCCTAAAAATAAAAACCCAGATCCAGGCCCAAGCTCAGAAACCCGTTCCGGTTCCAAAACACAATCCGAAACTAACTGGAAACTAACACTAACCACTAACTACCCCTTTTTTGTCTTCTTTAACGGGCTTCCGATGTAATTGGGTGGAATCCTGACTGAGCTCTTGACTAGATTCATTTCCGGCATCGACCTTGGAGTTGTCTTTTTCGCCGCCTGGATCAGAATCTTCCGATTTATGAGTAGGGTTGTCATATCCGTAAAAACCGTCTGCGGACTCGTCCGCTCCTGGACGGACTCGTCCGCGCCCTGGCAGAAAGTCCGCGCCTTGATAGAAACAAGTCTGCGCCCAAACAAACAAACGAGACCTCTATTGGACAGGCAAACCGAACGTTTGTCTAGTATGACAACTCTGTTTACGGGTGGTGGCAAGTTGTCAATATCCGTATCATTGCCGCTCTCAAACTCCTCCTCCAACTTACTGAGGATCCGGGTAGCATCCTCCTCTTCCTCATCATCATCTGAAGGCTCAATCCGAACTGTCTGATGCTCTTCTTATTTCGGCAAATTTTCCTGCATCTCAAAATCCTGCGGATGGTCCTTCAGCGGATTCAACTTCCCTAGTCATTTAAGGAGATCCGACCAGGTAGGTTTGGTCGGCTCTTTTAACTTGCTGCTTTGTACTAGATTGTCATCTGGAGGTCTGAGCGGAAGGGTAATTTCAGATAAGGCCTGAAGAGACTTCCCCCTTTGTCTCTGGTCTGGCTCGACACTCGCCCTCGAGCTCGCTTGACCCTGCGTACTATCCTTCGCTTCTTCCACCACGTGCGATAAAAGCTCCCTCAGCCCTTACGACTCCTTGCCTTGGATCTTCTACTATGAAGTCTGACTTTCCACCGTTACAATTCTAGGAGTAGTGTGAACCTCCGGAACTTCCGCAAACTTGGAAAAATCCAACGGCCTGTTGAGGTCCATCGAGTCCAGCAACTACCGCATTTCTGTCAAGGTGAGCTCCATTCGGGAAGAAAAATCAACCAGGATGGTGATTACCTTCGATCCAGTCACTAGGGCTTTATAGGCGATCCGGGAGCTAAACAATGCAGCTTGGTTGATGGTGTCCACTGATTTTGCAACCAGCCAGTTCATCCCCTTTACTAAGTGCAGCGCCTCCTTCTCCCTTTTCCTTGATGCCGCCAACTCCCTTTCCAGCCTGTTCCCCCAGTTCTGGATGTCCTCTGCCTCCTTTCGAATGAGCTCAATTTCTTGATCCCAAGCCCGTAATATTTCCGGAGAGGGTCTCTTCTGGATGGCCTGAATTAACCCGCTTGGCTCGCATCCCAATTCATTTGTCGCCTTAAGAAGTACACGGTTGGTTACGTCCAACGTCCAGGAAGAAATTTCGTGCCAAAATCAGACGTCCAAATAGGGGGGACGCTCACGTCCGACAGACGGGAGGCGGACAGGCGGACGAGCGGACGCGCGACTTGGACGGCCTATAGAAAAAAAAATGTTTTTTTTTTGGTGGACGGGCGGACGGGCGGACGGCCTGGTGTGTGAGGTGGATCCCAAACAGTCCGCCCCATGACAACCTCATGACCATCCAGCGTCCGCTCAATGAAGAAGAAAAAAAAACTTCTTTTGGCGAACGGGCGGATAGGCAAACGGCCAGCGGAAAAAAAAAAAAAAAAATTGGCGGACAAGCAGATGGCGAATCCAACAGCCACGTCTAGGCAGACAACATTGGATTCCGAAAAGCAAAAATGAGTCTTAAAGACTCTAATTATTCAAATGAATGCTACAAGCATCCAATGTAGGATGATTGAATGTATGTAAGGATAATTGAAGTTATTTCTCTTCACATTGAAATGTATGCTCTAAACCCTAAATCCTATATCTTCTACCCTAAACTAACTTTGAACCTTACATTAATTATCCAAAACGTTGGTGTGGTGTGCATAGTATGTGTTCAATTTCTTTTAGTGTAATTATCAAAATGCACTACATATGTAAATGTCATTGATTTATTGATTTATGTTTTCAATGTTTTTGAAGGTTTAAAGCATGGATTGTTAAGCGTGCTCCATTGTACAAAAATAAAACACATAATTATAACTTAAACTATTTTTTTAAGTTTTGTTGTAAAATGCATAGATATTGCAAAATTCCAAGGTATGCATAGTACAAGCAATTGTATCATTTTATTATTGTATTAAAGAATGTTGCTAAAAAGGCTCTAAGCACTTTAATGTGATTTAATGTAATGTATTGAATATTAAGATTAAATATATTATTCATACACCAAAACTTAATTGAAGTTATTATCCTACACCTTTATAACTATATGTACATCCTAAATTATAAACTCTACATAGTCAACATTATATCGCATATCAAAACAAATGGTGCTTCGGTAGTAAAGAATGTAATTGACCCTCCAATATGATGACCCTTCATATACAAAAACTAATCATTTATGGATGTCATATATACATTTATACTTTGTAATGTACCTTCACATAAAAATTGATGGCCTATTAATTGATTGGTTTTCTACATGTGCCATTAACCTCATAATTTTTTTGTCACTAACTTTTTAAGATTTGACCTATAGAGAAAGGTTGAAGTGACCTATTATCATTTTTAAAGTTTCAACAGTCGCGTGATCAAATATTATAAGCTTTCAATCCATAAGTAATGTTATATTTTGTTTCCAAAGTTGACGCAATCTTTGTCATATCTAGTTTAATTTGTATGGTTACAGTTTCAAATCAAAATACTGTTTTTTTGTTCAATATCGAAAAAGAATTAATGAAAGCTTAAAAAATTCTTTGAACAATTGTTTTAAAAATTCAATGAATAATAAATTATATATATAATCATTTTTTTTAATACTTGAAGAGCTCATAGAAACAAGGATGACTTCCTATTTCTCCTATGCAACTCCATCTAATGAAATTGATTACACAATTAAATTATAATAATATTGATCTTTTGCATTTGACATGCACCATAAGGCCTAAGCCCACATTTAACCCCTAAAGGTCATTGACTATGCTTTCACTAAAAACGCTCCAAAACTGCCATTTCTAGTGCAAGTATCAAATTTTAGAAAAAAAACATTTTTGGACAAAAGTAACCGTAGGATCTTGTATCAAAATACTTTGGGAAGATGTGGAAAAAAATTCAGATTTTTCCACCATGTGGATTGCAAGATATCTGCGTTTAAAGTGACAAAAATCCTTTTTTGAGCCCTGCAAAAATTCGGGCAGCTGCATTTCAAAAGGCCACATTTGTATGAAAAAATGTCCAAAATGGTGGTTAAATAGTTTAAGTTATAATTATGTGTTTTATTTTTGTACAATGGAGCACGCTTAACAATCCATGCTTTAAACCTTCAAAAACATTGAAAACATAAATCAATAAATCAATGACATTTACATATGTAGTGCATTTTGATAATTACACTAAAAGAAATTGAACACATACTATGCACACCACACCAACGTTTTGGATAATTAATGTAAGGTTCAAAGTTAGTTTAGGGTAGAAGATATAGGATTTAGGGTTTAGAGCATACATTTCAATGTGAAGAGAAATAACTTCAATTATCCTTACATACATTCAATCATCCTACATTGGATGCTTGTAGCATTCATTTGAATAATTAGAGTCTTTAAGACTCATTTTTGCTTTTGGGAATCCAATGTTGTCTGCCTAGTTGTGGCCGTTGGGTTTGCCGTCCGCCCGTCCGCTCGTCCGCCAAAAAAGAATTTTTTTTTTTTTTTTTTTTTCAGTTGGCCGTCCGCCTGTTCACGCGTCTGCGAAGGAAAAAAAATAAAAATATAAAGTTTTTCCATTGGGCTGAAGTTGGACGGCCTTGAGGTTGTCATGGGGCAGACTGTTTGGGATCCGCCTCACACACCAGGCCGTCCGCCTATCCGCCCGTTCGTGCATTCGCGAAAAAAAAAAAAAAAAAAAAAAATCTTTGGACGGACGCTAGATGCCCTTGAGGTTGGGATAGGGCAGACACTACGGCGGCCGAGGCGTACGGCCGCAACGGACGGGGTGGACGGCCAAACCGAAGGTCAAGGGACGTCCAGGGGATAGCGTCCGCGGACGCTGGATGTCCGGACAACCGTGAAGAAGTATACTTGCGTATGCGTTGATATAGTTCTTGGCCTGCTCCATCCATTGAGTTCCGGATTCACTGAACTTGTTCAACTGGATTACGGATGTGGTCCTTTCAGGAACTTCTTTTGGACTGCTCTCCGTCAAGGTTTACCAAGATCACGGATCGGTGGACTTCCGTTTCTTCTTCTCCTTCTTGTCTTGGAGGGGTTCCGCCCGTTTGATCTCCTCTTCATCTGTTCCGTGCTGCTCCTGCTTGTGTTCCATTTGCAGTCCGTACTTGAGGATTAGACATCCGGTGTCATACTCCACCACCTCTTCCGGCTTCAATACCTCGTATTGGTGATACATGTAGAAAAAGTAAGTACTGATGGGACTTTGCTTAGCTTTTTCCACATGATCCGCCAGTTTATTAACAACTCCAGAGAATACTTTCGTCCAGTGATTTTCTCTCTCCTCCATCGCTTTTTAAAGATGGTGTTTGCCACCATAATCATAACCTGGGTCGGCTTATCCGGATAGAGGATCAGAATTAAAAATTCCAAAAGCTTCCTATGCCTCACGACCGCACAGTCCGCAATGGAAAATCCTTCCTTCAGGTAGGCCGGATTGGCAAATTTCCCGACGGAAAACTTATCCATCCAAGAGGCTAGTCCGAGCCCTTGCTTCGGAAATCCGTAAACCTCCGCCCACGCTTCTTCCGTCCAAGTCTCCTTTCTAGCCCTAACGGTCCGCTCATACTGATTCGAAGCCTTGGAAACCAACTCTTGAATCATGTCTTCGTTCTTCAAACTCCACGGCTCACGGATCGATCTAGCGCAGCCCATCTTCGCTAGGTCCTCGTCCAGCAGCTTCCGCTTATTGTCATCCTCTGGATAGGTCGGCGACACCATACGGGCCGTAATTGGATTCCTCTGTTGGCTGCTTTCCGCCATGGAAAAATCCTAACGGTGTGGCCCAGATCCGTGTGGATTCACCAACCCCACCGTTGCAATCACTATCTCACCACTCTTTCTCTCAACTATCACACGCATAGGAAAATTCTGAGGAGAAAAAGAGGATTCACTGAAATAGTGGACCGCATAAGTACCTGTCACTCCAGCAATGGTCCTGAAACGAGCCGTTAAACCGTAACGGTGACCTAGATCCATAGGTTGAACCTATAAATCGTAGGTCTGTGAAATCTGTCTCTGTCCGGATTTCTGGACCTGAGCTGGATCCGCAATTACAAAAGTTCTGTAATTCCTAACTATCTCTGGAACATGGTTAACTTCTTCCATAAACGTTTCCGTATCCACTTCCAAGTTAAAACCTAAAATTTTGAAAAATCTAGCCTATCTCAATACAATTCTATCCTATCTAATTGCGTTCGCCTAATACAGACTGCGACATTAGCCCTTTTTCAAATGTGAAAGTCCTCACGAACATCTTCTCTTTCACTTGCGGAGACGGATTCTGGGTTGTATTTTTTGACTTAAGCTTTGTTAACCCGAGTGTCCAGCCATACGCCCTAGAGATCCTCCAACTGCAAGAACCCGTTCAAAAAGAGTTTCTTCACGCGATACGGTCCCATCCATCTGGTGTGAAGCTTTCCCGGAACCATTGGCCATTTTGGTATTGGTGACATGCTTCTAAGCTCACATTACATGTTAATTTATTTCTCTGACAAGGTAATCATTCTTTTCTCTTCTTTGAAAAACATGAACAATTCCCATTGATTACTGACAAGCTTTTCTATTGCTTGTTGGTTACTAATTTGGTTGGTTTTTTTCATTGTTTTAAATACGATAACAACTCCATTTCTTTACATTTTGACACCTTGGGAGGGGAACTTTGTGCATGTGATTGATGATTTTCAGTGTAGCCAATGAGCGCTTTTGAATACTCTACTTCCAAAACTTTGTCTCCCTACTGTAGTCTCATATTTATCGAAGTTTGAATTTTTTTTGTGCATTTCTTCCTTTTCTACACATCTCTTTACAATCTTGTATTGACTATTATCAACTTAACCTTCAAAGTACCCATAGACCTTAAAGTGGCGCTTTTGGAGGTACCCACCTTAGACGATGTGGTCTTTCTGTGCTTAATCAAGTACCGAGTCGTAATATCCTGAATGATATCATTGAGGAAATATAATCCTCGATTGCTAACCAGCTCAGGCGGATGTCCAAATCTCATCATCATTTCCGTAAACAAGAATGTTGCAACCGTATGGGCAGAATTGTTTCGGTTTGCTCTAGCTTCTACCCACTTGGTTGCATAATCCGTTGCCAAGATTATATATCTTTTCCACCTAGCACTCTCTGGGACAACAAGCCCAATGAAATCAATCCTCCATTTCACAAACGGTGCCAATGGCATGACAGTTGTTAGGGATCCATGGTGCTAGAAAGATGGAGCTCCCGTCCTCTGACACTGATCACAACTCCCCACATACTTTTTGACATCCCGGATGAGATACGGCCACCAATATCCGACATTTTGGATCCGGTTGATTGTGGTCATGGCCGCTCAGTGTCCTCCAGAGGGTCCGGAATACAAAGCGTTTATTACCTTCTTCCGTTCTTTTGGCTCCAGACATCTTCTCAGCTGATTGTTCGCTTCCATTTTGAACAAGATCCCATTCACCAATGAGTACGGAGCCACTTTTTGGTGAAATATGATCTTCTCTTCCCGACTCATTCTGTCTTGGTACTTCTGATTCGTCAAGTACTCGATGATGTCTTGGAATTCCGACTCTTCCTCTCCATTCAGATGGAACACTGGAATTTCTTCTGGTGATTCCGGAAACTCATCCGGAAACTCAACTATAATGTCTTCAGGTGCATTCCGCCCTCTATACCTGGAGAAGAAATCCGCATTGGTGTTGGACTTCCCTGACTTCCCTAGTATTTCATAATTAAACTCCTGAAGTAGTAGGACCCATCTTGCTATCCTTCCGGAAAAATACGGCTTGTACACCATATACTTCAAGGAATCATGATCCGTGTGGAATATGATCCGGTACCTGAGTAAATAATGCCGGAACTTTTTGCAGGAGTGGGCCCATTTTTTTTATGCAGCATATATACCATTCTTAGTACCCCGAAACCCAGCATTCAAAGAAGCGGTAAAGAGGATAGCAGAGTACAATAAGCTGTATTCCCTACCATTGTATCACAATCTACACAACAAATTGCTTGACGAATTAAAAAGAGACATTGAGGCAAAATTGAATCATCGGACGGAAGACAGCATTAGGAAGTTTGGAGCCACATTGAATATAGATGGATGGAGCTTTGTTACAAATTGGCCATTAATAAATGCTATGTTCATATTTTGCGGGGTGATCAATTTTTGAGGTTGGTAGATACGACTAAGATAGAGAAGACTGCATTGTATTTGGCCGATGTCTTGGAAGAATTCCTTATGAAGGTGGATCTTAGCAATGTAGTGTTGGTGACTGCAAATAATGCTCCTACAAATCCAGTGGCATGGAAGTTGATATCAAGGAAATATCCACATATTTTTTTCCAAGGTTGCGTAGTACACGCTCTAAACTTGTTAAAAGATCGGGGGTCAGAAGAATGGATCGTAGAATTGGTGGAGAAAGCCAAAAAAATTGTGCACTTCTTCAAGAAGAGACATATGCCACTTCCTATCTGTTGAGATCACGCAAAGGTGGTCAAGAATCTTAACTTGCTAATGCAAGGAGAAACAAGATTCGCCTCTAATTTGATTATAATTGAGTGTTTAACAAAGGTTCAAGCAACATTGTAACACAGTGTGGTGGACGTACGATGGCAGGAGTACGTTAGATTCCTACAGGACAAGAACAATAACAACAAATGAGCTCGCTCTTTGTCTCGGAACATTGCAAAAGACATTACGAGTCGCCATTTTTGGAGCCGTTGTACAAATTTTGTGGAGTTGATGGAGCTAGTTATGCATGGTCTATGTGATTTGGATGCCAAAACGCCATGTATGGAGAAGGTGCTTCTTATTATGAGGACCGTAAAAGATCACGTCCTTGGTTTACAAAAAGGACCTTTCCGGCAATGCATACACCTAGCCATTTTACTAATTAAGGCGTATCAAGCACAACAAAAAATGATCAACATGGATCTGCATTATGTTGGAGCTCTTTTGAATACCTATCTTCTTAAGGATAAAAATTTAGCCGATGATCTAAAGGCGACACATGCATGCAAGCGGGTTCTAATGAAAATATGTACGTGAGAAACGTATCCGCAAGTGGTAAAAGAATTTGTAGCATTTTGACTCAAAGAACTTCCATTCCACAACATATTGGAGCCAAGTGATTCTAAATTGTGGGCCCATGCTTTGTGGGACTTTGAAGGAGCATGTGGGAAGCTCATTGCTCCAATTGCAAAGAGAATACTAGCCCAACCCGTATCATTGTTGGTGTGTGAATGGAATTGGAGTAGCTATTATTTTGTTCACAACAAATCTCAAAACAAGTTGCAGCCCCCAAGAGCGGCGGATTTGGTGTATGTGCACACCAATTCCAAAGTCATAGCCGCATCAAAAGAAAATGATGGAAAGAAGTGGTACAATCTGAATATGGAATCGGAGGATTCAGAAGAGCCAAGGTTGGTAGATGAGGGTGCTGAACTTGGAGATGATGACGACGACAAAGATGCCACAAACTACAACATGGATAACTTGGATGATGAAATGCTTGGAAGTCCTCATTGGAGCACTGTGGAATTTGGAGTCAATCACAGAGACATGTACAACTTCAGATCGGATGAGGACGATTTTGGACATGAAGAAGATGTACTTTCGATAGCTAGATTTGTAGATGGAATCCGTTTCATGAGTAGTGAGACACTTCTAAAGAACAGGGAGAGTACGTATGTGGAGAGAATGGACACATGTGGGACAGTGGATGCTAACAATGAAGCTGAAAAAAGGGATGAAGTTCCTTTAATTCTAGAGACTCCATATATGGCAGTGGCGCAAGCGGAGGAAAATGAAGAACACAATGACGATGTAGGATGTGAGGAAACGATTCCGAAGAATGCGGACAACACAAATGTTGCGTTGATAGCGGTATTTGTGAGGAGAAGTTTTGGAGAACAAATTGATGAAATTAACAGAGCGCATGAAAGCAACCTCAATGCTGCTTTGGATTTGACGGAGTCAAGAAATTGCTTTCTTGTAAATGACAATGTAGGCAAGAAGGAACTCGAGCAAGACCCCTTGAAACCACCACGTAGCACTCTTCCACATGCACTCTTTAAAATGCGTAGCACAACGTTGGATGATTTAGGGAGTTTAAGGTTTGGAAAAGAAGTTTTGAACATTTCAAAATAAGTGCCTACTTCAAGGAAACCTAGTTAAAATGCTTCATTATGTAGCAAGGATGATAGGGACGAGACCTTAGCTTCAATGTTGAAACGACATTCCGGTGGTCTACCATGACACTCTTTGATAGCATCAAAGAGGTCTGGCCAAACAAACAAACTTTGAATGCGAGGGAGATAATCATTCACGAAAGGTCAAAAGCATTGGAATTGCCGTTCAAAGAATCCTCTATAACAAAAAATAAAAGAGTGATGCAACCTTTTGCAATGTCCCTAATCAAAAGGCACAATGTGGGTAGAATCCCGCTTGATACATGTCAGCCTATTTCCAGGAGGAAAATGAAACCAGACCCTCATCTTTGAGATGGCATTGGAAAGCTCATATTAGAAGTAAAAAAGAAAAAGGCAAAGTGTCCATCCAAGAGATCAGTGAAATTGAGGGAAGCACAAGAAGAGGGAGTAAGGCCATATTCAATACATTCAGACGTCTCGTTGTCTCATTTCTATCTTCAACTCAAAGATAAACCGCTTATCCTTTTACTAGTATTTTTTTATAACTAGGTAATAACACCAACTTTTAGAATATCATTGTAGAATCACTCTTTGAGCATTATTTATTTTTGGTTTCAATTACTATTTTTGTAAATGAATTTTCCAATGACTAGCGTTCTGTTTCAAAATCTGCAAAAAGTCTCAATATAACTAATATGGCCTTGAGTGACAACTCTATAATCATCATCAGACAACATGGAGGAAACATCCGGCAATAAAGCCGATGGATGGAGAACTAAATATGATATTAGCGGGGCTGAGGTGAAAAGAGATTGTGATTACAAGCCATAGAGATGTATGCATAGGTTTTTAGCCATTTGGATGCTCATGATACGTAGAGCACATAATGTCAATGATGTATTTTAATCTTTTGTTATAAAATTAGATTGTTTACCTGTGTTCAAATACCCTAAAACAATATGGTTTTTTTGAAATTTGGATGCAAAACCAAGGGTGCATTGAATAAACAATAATAGTGACCTTTTTTATTTTCAGATTTTGATTGAAGCATGAAGTAATGCAATGTGAATGTATAACTCCCCAATTTGCAATTCATGAAATGGAGGTCATTTAAATTTGTGAAATTTATATAATTATGTGATTGTGTTTGACATTTACATTCTTTGAATGACAATTTCAAAATGCAAACTTTTGAAGTAAGAAACTCAGACTTTCATAACTCATTAGTTGAAGTTTTCTACACCATATTTGATAACCAAGAACTCACCAAGACGCAAGTTCTCCTAACACCCTATGGTGTTCGCCTGCTTGTTTGCTTGTCTGCCCATCGCCTTGAACCTTCCGTCCGTCCGTCCATCTACTGAGCTAGTGGGGACATGAGTGTCCCTTGCAATTGGATGTCTGGATGTCTGGACGTTTAATTTTGGGACGCTATTTCCCCTTGGACGTTGGACGTGCACAACCTTGCATATAGAGGTACGGAGTAACCACCATGAAGATTGAGCCCCTACAAATTCCAAACCGAGGACAACGCGAGAGAAAAAAATAAATCGCTATAAGGCTCAAATTGGTCTTGGAAACTCTACAAGAATGCTACCACTTTTGACGCATCCAAAGATAAAGGCTTTCACAAATTGTAGAACTAAACTAGAGCCTAGGAATTACAAAATAGCTTGCAAATATATAAATTGACGTGCCACATTATCAAGTTTTTTCCGTGGTATAGACTCAAAGAACACATGAAGCAGAACAAGATAGATCTTGTATACTACAAGGACGCCATTTTTATCCGTAGGTGTTGAGAGGTATGGCATGTGTTGTATTTGTAGGATGCAACTTATCAAAACGAAAACTTCTGCTTGTTCTTTGTAAGAACGGTGTATATCAAACTTGTATTGAAGGAGGTTGATTGGACCACAATCCCAAAGATCCATCACACCTCGTCTCCAAAGGGAGCAAAACATTCTATGCCAGATATATTTTTTTATGTAATCAAGATGCTATCCAAAATAATGCCTAGTAAGTCTTTAATTCCTAATGAAGAGGTAGTGTGGTTGGATATTTTGAGCTCTAATAAATACATCCATGAGTACAATGGCTATGCTTTTTATAATAACAACAAAGATGTTGCCATGGAGGAATATAACTCAACATTGCGTGAGAGACATGACCATAATGGACAATCAATTGAGAATTTCATCATATTAACAAACACTAACAAAAAAAAAGCATGGAATATGGTCTCCCTGAGGACGTGGACCAATACTTGCGAGAAGTGGGCTTCTTTGAAAAAAATGGTAATAAAGGCAATCAAAAAGAGGAGAAGCAGCTCTAGAGTGTACAAATAGAAAGTGCAAGATTAGCTTTGCAAGCAAATAGCAAGGAAGTGAAGATATTAAAGGATAATGAATAAAATCCCACATCCGASGATGCGTTGCGGTAGCACTTAAAGAACATATAAAAAGGCATTGATAAGAACAATAAGGTCTTCCATGCTCGCAACAAAAATCAAGCCTACTATATGAAGAAGCGCRAAYGCGAGAAGGTATATTAAATGGACAACTACCTATTKTGGGAATCAAAGATGAACACCCTTGAATGCAAACATCGTGAAGTGGAAAAAGAAAGGAGCTTCTTGAATCTTCAAGTAACGGCAAATTGAAAAAAAATTATGATGATGTTGTATAGCATGCATCGGAGTTGGATGAGTTTGCTTTGTCTTTTRARTAYGGTGAAGTCTTCCAAGAATTAGCAATGCTCTAGAATTTGCTAAAGTTCCACAAGATGAGACTACCAGTACTGAGATCGGAGATCAACAATTTGAGTGCTGAAAATCAATATCTTAGCAACTGGAATAAATGGTTTRAGAATATCATAGGAAGGACTTAAGCCAAATTAAAAGAAGTGGGGCTAAAGCCTACCTTGAGCAACTACCTCTACACATTCAAAARCACTTAGGAATARAGTGGGAATAAACRCAGGCAACATGTTTTTCTTGAATRGAGGTGTGGCAAGCACCCAAGCTTGGTAATGTTGTACATTTTTGTGTACATAAAAACTTCTCAAATTTTCATGGCTTGATATATGATGGTTYTTCAAAAGKTTTAGTCAYTTGAATGATGAATTCAATASGATTTTCCTAGTTCCACACATAATGTTGTATGTGATMTAATAATTGTACATAGGAATTCTTGAAGTCCATGACAATGAAAGMMTATAAGGTATGTGGAYAAATGCGTTTTGATTGCCTCAAAACAAMATGCTTTATGATTTTCATAGGAGAAGAGGCCCKTATGAGTATTTGAAATGGATAGCTTTAGGCTCTAGAAAAAAATAAAAARTATTCTTATAGGAATTAGTAAATGTAGTTTGTGAGCTAGAAGGCTAYATGAACGACTTCTAGTGTAAGCTAAATCCTAAACAAATGATGAAAATGGCTTTTCAATCATGAAGTCATTCYYTTTAWAAACACTCAAACTTAGAAACTAGCAAAGAAAATAGTATAAAATTGGAATTCATGCARTATAAAATAAWAATTCAAAAGTCATTCACTACAATAAGAAGTCATGGAAGTGAAACGAGTAAATCACAACTAAACACAAAATTTTCCTTTCCATTGCAAACATGGGCATATTT
The DNA here is from genome assembly GCA_006891605.1 of Pleurozium schreberi. Taxonomy (NCBI): domain Eukaryota; kingdom Viridiplantae; phylum Streptophyta; class Bryopsida; order Hypnales; family Hylocomiaceae; genus Pleurozium; species Pleurozium schreberi. The sequence continues at coordinate 400,370 of VACF01001958.1, forward strand.
TAGGCAAATACTGAAGTCTAACATTTTATTACAGGATTAGAAGAAACAATCATGGTGAGGTCCATTGATTTCAAAAAATGTTAAGTCAATTACATAAGGGTCTCTTTGGGAGTCACTTTCTTCTCCACATTCATAACTTAGTTGATTCTCCAACCTCAAGCTTTTGCTCTGTACACGTTCGTGAAGCCGGTCCACCCGCATTCAAAAAGGATTCTAAAACATTGCAGTCCTTCAGAGCTTGGATGGTTCTTGCTGCCTGTGGAGAATGTGCTTCCTATATATAGTTGAGTGCTTGACTTTGGTAGTACAACCCATACGTGGAGTTGAGGTAAGCCATTCTATTTAAGTCTTTTGTGGAAGCATTTTCATCTTGATTGGCTACCTTTTTTTTTCTAAAATCCAACAATGTACTTGCAGATGACGACCCTATTTGAAGATTCTGTAGATYGTGTTATAATATCCACCAAGGTATTGGAAGAAGAATGTCCTCYTCACTTTGTTTTGCGTATCTTTACCCATGGATCTTGGTGCACTCTGAGAATTTTTTTCCACATTAGATTCTCATTTCAATTCACTAGTAGAAAATGCTTTTTTTCTGTTGATTTGGTCACGTTGATCCAATCATTTTTTGACAAAAATATGTTGAAATCATCATATTTTTGTCAAAAAATGACCGGATCAATACGACCAAATCAACAGAAAAAATAAATTTTCTACTAGTGATTGTAAGCTAGTAGGGCCCTTCTCCAAATTAAGTTGGCCTTGTCTTCACCTCCAAATCAAGTCTCATCTCCATGATCTTCAGTCTACGGTGGTGTCACTATTGTGTTTTCAAAAAAGAGTCATGTAAATCATTGAGTTAAACAAGACACATAAGCAGTCTTAGAAATGTGCTAAATATATCAYGCAAMGTYGTCTGATCAAACATTAAATGAGAAGACATTGAGGSTGGTAGATATAGGCAYACAAYCCTAGGGCCCAACCYCCCTCCTRACCAAATTGTTTGAGAAATATGGGCATTTGGTATGGTCCAAGACAAAAGAAGCAGGGTAMKGCCACAYTAGCTTTTAGTTCTTTATGTCTACATAGYYAGASATTATGTATTTKTAGTTCCAACCATTTTKAGTCCAATCTATTCCATCYTGTTTSGAAAACTCAAGCATGCACATGTYGTTGAGAACCATGCCCTYGAGCAAAGCCCAAGACTTGAGGCTATTATCTCGTTTTGGAGAAATTGGAATGAAATTTTTGGAAAGTTTCTCTAGTTTCTTTGCAACTTATTGTGATCTATCCAAAAAGAGAATGCAAACAACTTTTCAATGATAATATGTGGCCACTGACTATAACAACTATACTTGAAGCTCTTTCTTTCTTTCTTGGACTGGTTTATTAATATATAATTGAATTCTCTATAAGAAATAAGAGGAAATATTGCGTCCCTGGAGATCAATTATGTCTCTTGTAGTACCTCTTGTCACAACATTTGAAATAGTGGAAAAACACATATACTTGGCAGGAGGAAAACAACCCAGATCATCAGTAGGAAGGTCCCTTTCAACTTTGTTCAGCTTGTGGCTACCTTGCTCAACAAAGGTGTCATCCATATTCGACAAAGTGAAAGTGTCATGGCCTTTGTCTTGGAGGCAGTGTAGTTTCATAGATTGTTGAGAAAGAAAAAGGCTTTTTAGATCGCATTCCAMTCGCAATTTATTGATTTCAGTTTGTAGTGAAGAAATGATGGCATCTTTGGTCTTCAAGAGGTCCACAAACTTCTCCGTGGCCATAATGTCCTCACTTGATCTTGTTGTTGKAGGAAGAWTGTKAGTGCAAATATTTTTTTCCATGAACGTAGCYTTRTTTTGYCCAAAGTCAAAGACCTTTWCTCTTGTGCTGCCRTAGTGCCGGTACGTTCAATTGTTGTTGGAACAATAGAAAGTCTTTTTCTAAGGGTTGAACGTCACCTTTAAGATGATSGCCTTGTTCTTTGTTCCATGGATGTTGTACTTCCCTCAACATCTTCATTGTGGATTTCCATAGAAGAAAGGTAATGCCTTAGCATTATTGCCACTAGTAGCCATGATTGATTGTTGGCTATAAGATGGAAGAGTTGTGCTTCAAACTTCAGGTGGAACAAAAGACGAAAAACAACAAGAATGGAAGAATGTAGGATGTAGTAAATAACAAGGTTCACACATGTAGCTACCAAAGGATACAAGACCAAAAGCCTCAATGAATGGAGGTAGAAAGGGCACGAGCAACTGTATATATAGTTGGAGCCAACGCGGGTTAGATGTATGTATGCAATTGGGATGACTACCGGTGGAGACCTCAGATTGCAGGAAGCGCGCACGGATTTTGTGGACCACCACAAGTCCAGTAGAGCACGTTCAAGTGCAGATGTGCGACCTCAGGTCTAGTGAATCAATTGTAGGTCTTGAAAGCCAACTATGGGTTAGGTGATCAGATCGTGGATCCTAAGGGCAACTTTCGACTTTTGTTTAGGGGGTCACCCCGCACTTCACACTTGCGGTTGCCTCTTGGTATGAATCCAAAGTCCCATATCCATAGTTGCCCACACTGACATATGTCCCTGCTTTGCCACGTGGGCGCCACATGGCATTCACGTAGCAAACAAGTAGGGTAAAAGTTTTCATTTAAAAGTTGAGGATAAGTTGATACTATTAGGCGGAGAAGAGGATCTACTTAATGTTTTGGAGGATGTGTTCATTGTGCTGTTGAATTGTCAAGGCAAACAACCTTGATGTCCTTGCGACTTTGACAAGTAAGAGGGGTATTAGAGATGACTCCCAAAATCTTGCTAGAAACAAAATGATAAGAATTGGRAGTCTTGAGCAAACAAAGCGTTGTAACACTCTGGTTAGGAAAAATTTAATGGCGTGCTACACATGCTCGGAAAGCGAATGAGAAGATGCATCTACAGATCCATAAAACCCAATGATCTAAGTTAGTAATAAAAAAAAATGGTCCTCAAAGTAGTGTTTCAATTGTGTCCGAAGGTGCAAGATATAAAAGTAGGGATCTTGAAAGATCCCATAAACTAAATGGGGCATACTACATATCATTGAAAAAATAAAGAGACAAACTATTTAGAGTGCTTAGATTTATTAGGAGATGAAATGTGTTTATATTCCTTGATGTTGGTTGGGTAGTGTTCCAGTTCATACTATGTTATGGTATCAATGAATCGTGATTGTTAAGTCTTGAATAGTTAACCCAAAGGTGAGGTCTGAAATAAAATTGGTTGGGCCTAGTGGAGAGTTAATTCCCATTGCAAGTAATTAATAGTAATGGAGAATAAGACCTCTACCAAGTGCTTGAACATCAGTAGAAGTGCCATCCTATGTCATCAAATGACTTGCTCGATGTTTTGGAGGTATTAAATATTGAAACTAAAGTGTTGGAAGTTAAAAAAGAATAAAGATCATATTCGTCATAATGAGACTTATCACAATCTCATATTTATCCTCAACTCAAAGATAAACTGCTTTATCTCTTTGCTAGTATTCTTTTATAAATAGGTAACATCATCTTTTAGAATTTCATTATAGGATTACTTTTTTTAGAATGAATTTTTCAATAACAAACATTGTGTCTCAAAATCTACGAAAAGTCTCAAGATAACAAATATGGCCTTAATAAGGGAACTTGTCCCTAGAGTTGGAGCTTAATATTACAAGTGCGTAGCAWGTGAAGTATTAGAAGCTCATGACCATTGGTATCACCAAGAATTATGTGCTAGAGAAGCACTTTGGATGAATTTAAAATAGTGTCACTAAAAGTGCAACAAATATGTAGAATAGTTGACATAATTCAATTGAACATCTACTAGAGACAATCAYTCTCTATATGGCTCATTTTCATGGAAATTTCTACTTCACATTGATATATTTGATAATTATTGACCTACACAAGAAAGTATCTCCTATATTCTTTATACTTGCAAAAGTATGATATTAYTTTTAGAGGTTCCATTATCTCATTATGATAAAAATATTGTTATATGAAGACAATCAAAAGATCTACARGGCTRACATRATAAACATGAAAACTAATTCAATGATAAAATTAAAAGGAAGAAACAAGAAGATTATCAACATAAAGCCAACAAAAGAATCTAGAAATTAGAAAAACAAAATATCTACTAGYYCAAATCTAGTAAAAAMTCCACAATAAGAAAACAACAAAAATATTTACAAGACAAGTTTAGAAAGAAGACTACATAGCAAAGTTGCCAAAGAGCTTTCAAAAATGCTTGTTGCAATCCTAACCAAATCCTAATTTTATTTTGACATAGTATGTGCCTTTAGTAATATCAAGAACATCAACATGCACTTGAGAGAAAAAAAAAAGTGAACCACAACAATGAAACCAATAGTGAAGATGCAAACTAGCATCAAAGGCAATGCTACAAATTCTAGAATGGATTAGTCAAAAAGAATAACTTTCACTTTATAACAATGAGAAAGATTCAAAGTTTCCTATGAATACCAAAGAACTTTCTAAAATACCAAAGAACAAAGCACCTACACATCCAAGAATCTAAACTTTTTTATTTAACTACTTTGGTATTAAATGGAATCCTTCCAAGTTGACTCTATAACATTGCTGCCAACAATAAAAGTACAGCAGATGATAGAAAATCCTTCCATTTAATATAAAGTGCAATTATTCATCCTTCAATTTCGTGTGGAAAAACAAGTACTTTGACTTCCAAAGAGTGCTCTTTAGTTTTTTAAGCATATAATTCAAACGGTACCAAAGAGGATGATTTCCACAGTGACCAGCCAGGCATTCCCTGATGGTTAACGATTTCATATAAAGAAAAGTCATTTTTTCAGTAAAATTCTGCATAACCGTAGAGTTGACTAGCATACTTGTCCGCACCATCCCAAAGCCTATACAAATTGACCCCAAGAGAATCCAGAGATGCAAGGTGACGCTGGAGACAAAACGACAAAGCTGCATAAATTACAATCCACGTAATTCTCGCAACGACTAAATGGACACGTTATCTTTCATATTTGAGCTATTCTAATCCGAGCAGTAACTGATGCCTCATCTAATGAGTGTAGTGCATCCAGCATGTTCACTCGAAGAGAAGCAGGACCATTGGCTCTCTCATTGCCAATTTCTGCAGCAATTCCAAATAAAGCTAACGCAAACGCTGCAGCTTCTAGAGGACGACCAAGATTAACAGACAGGAAAGCAGCTATGAGGGAGGTCACGGCACATCCTGTGGCAGTGATTCGTTGCAGTAGAGCAACACCATTGCTTACACCAAGGACCCGCTTGCCATCCGTCACCAGGTCCACTGCTCCTGAGACTACCACGATGCATTGAGCCAATCGAGCAAGCTCCTTCGCTGCTTCAAGAGCATCGGTCGAGGCTTCAGTGCTATCCACACCCTGGATCAAGCAATGGTAAATACAGTGTAATTTTACTGGTCTACTGCAACAAYGTACACAGAAGAGAAGTCAAACTCAGTCCATGAAGATCTGAGATAAATATTCAAAGTTACGGAAGATTCCAAGAGCAATGACAGGCTGCAGTCCTCAATTAAGGAACGTGTTTAATATCAGTTTAACGTACAAGAGATTCTTGAGATGATCAAACCTTTGTTGAGCCGGTAGAAGCCCCTACAACAGCCATGATTTCAGATGCATTTCCACGAATGACTGTTGGCTTCAGGTGGATGAGTTCAATGCACTTTTCTGTCCGGAATTGTGTTGCCCCTACACCTACTGGATCCAAAACCCATGGTTTTTGGAGCTCGTTCGCACGAGTAGCTGCAACCTACAGAGCAGCAAGAGTACCACCCCTAATTAAGGTTCATATGAAATAACCGACTAAATGAAATACCTAACAGCTAACGAGGCAGAAAATCGGCCACTTATGTACTGTAATTGTCAGGTTCTTCCTRTACTATAAAAACCCTAGCCACTAAGTAGGATCCAATCACACAAGTTACATGAACCACCCTAATGCGGRGTAGTTTCTGTTCACGACGAAGAACGATGCATACACACAAATCTTGTAGTTTCACCTGATGCATCCATTCTTATTACTCACAGCGTGGTAGGACATCGAGAATCGATATGCAGATGATCCAAACCCCATGAAACTAGAAATTATACTCTATGAATGCGATTGCTTCGGATAGTCTACGGCTAAGGGACGAATGGTACTTACTTTCATGGAGAAAATCCAATTGGGAGACAATGTCCCAATATTGATGCAGAGGGCATTTGAAAGAGCAGAGAATTCTGTGATTTCTTCAACAGCATGAATCATCGCAGGCGAGGCACCGGCTGCTAAAAGTGTGTTGGCCATGATATCCATGCTCACGAAGTTAGTGATGCACTGAACTAAAGGTTGTGATTCTCTGACTCGACAGATGGACTTCCAAGCCTCGTTTGCCCACCCCTCTCCTCCTCGGAATTCCCGGAAGCTCGTCATCTCTGTTAGGCCTTCGCCCTACACAATTACGAAAAATTTTCCAGGCAATGATATTGCGAACTACAGAGGTTACGGAGGAATTGTAAGCTAGGGTGGCTTTGAAAGACTTGGGCGAGACGTATCAGCTTAAAGCAATGAMGAACTTAATAATTTATTTGATATACTCCATCAACAGAGAGATCATAGAGAAAATCAAGCTTACGAACTCCCGGAGAAAGGAAGCTCACATCATCGCACTAAGTTCTAGGAGCTAATGAGCTTCTACGGGTAAATCAACCCTCTTCGATCCTTGCCACGCATGTAGGAGCAATGTCCTCGAAAACACGGAGCACTGGAARCTATGTTACATTACATTAGATAAAACTACTCACACACGCACACGAGATAGAATCAGAACTGCATGACTATTTCAGTCCCTCTCCTGTCAGATAATAAAAGAACAAGTGATACAAAGACAATCGCTGCTTAGAGGGAAAAAAACTACTTCCAATCTAATTAAAAGAGCACCCAAKCCATAAATTCTTCCCGTTTCTCGATAGTATTGCAGCGGGATTCTCCATCGCATTCGCCAACACAGTTCATCAACTGATCGTTATCACCTAAAAGCCCACTTTATCCAAATTAAAAGGACCACTTTCAAGCCCCACAGAGAAGAGTTACGGCAACACCAAATAGGTCGAACGTTATTAACTCTACCAGAAAAGTACGACAACTCAGTTGTCCGAAGTCCTCAACAACATCGACGCTACATCCCTCAAATCGTCCCAAGAAAACACTACGTGCTTACGCTCTGCTGCCTAGCCACCCGCTGCCGGCAAGTGCAGACGTGGACCACCGCGAGCCCACCGACACTTAACCCCTAAAAGCCCAAGGGGTTTGGACAAAACACAAATGTGTTATAAAATATACATTCTATAACTTTTTTGAAGTTTGCATCAAAGAAGTTTATGTGAAGCGCAAAAAGTAGAAGATATCTGTACGGTCAAAATTATAAAATTATTTTCAGATTCTCTTCAAATGAATTTTGAATATATAACTTCAAAAATTCACCAAAAATACAATTTCTATCCTTAACACTTGAATTTGTTTTTGATTGGTCGAAATAGTGGTTTCTATTGAATTGTAAAAAAATGCATGAGATCTGGTCATAAAAATTTCAATTCATTCCTCAAATAGTAAGTTTTTCAACACTAGAAAATTCTAGACACATTGTGCTATTTTTCTTATGATTTTTTTTTACCGTAGTGATCTTAATTTTGAATATAAATACTGAAAGACAACCCAATATTTTCAATGAAAAAAAAAAAAAAAGTTTTAAAAAAGTTTTTTTTGCATGAAAATTCTGCCCGAAGTCGGGCATCGACCAAAAAATGGTTGTTTGAGCGCTTAGGATTAAAATGTGGTAGGTAGAGAACAACATTTTGGATATGAATACCTTAAATGCCATATTTAATTACTTTGGGAATTGCAAAGCGTTAAATCGTGCCTACCAAAGTGGGCCCGGATTACGTGGCACGCGGGGTCCCTGCGGGGCCCAAGCTCCCAACCGCGGCCTGGCTGGCCCACTTTGGAAGGCGCTAGGTCAAAAAAGCTGCCCCCGAGATCCAGACGGAGCAGCCTAATGGAACGAGCGTCTCAACGAATAGACGGAGCAAACACCCGACGGAGACGGAGGGCAATGAGGAAATGGACAAGACGTCCTACGTGCAGAGCAACACGACGTGTAAAAATGGTCAAATTGAAGTCCTTCCTTTTAAGTCCACGAGCAGGACAATGATGGCAAGTGGTCCCGCACTTTCATGATGGTCCTATCGCTTCAAGGTGCTCCTTCTTTTTGTCGCGCTTTAGGGTGTTTATTCTTGTACTGTAGCACTGCATTCTTGTAGGGTTTCCTCACGTGCCTTTGCTTGTATTCGTGGTAGGCTTCTTGCAACGGCTTTCCTTTAGGGAGGTTTCATTTTTTTTACGTGTTGTTCTTTTGGCAATCGTTAGGGTTTAGGATTGTGTAGAACTTGCAATTCTCTTCGTATACTCAATGCTTGGGCTCGCTTTTGGGTGGGTTCATGGTGCATACCAGGGTGACATTCCTTAGTGCTCTCAGCTGACCTCTTGCTTGAATCTAGCGTCAGGTATGTTTCTCCCTTACTTTTTGTTTTTTTTCCGACCTTGTCTTCGGGTTTTTCTACTTCAACGCATAGGTGCGGTTTAGGTCTTTTAGTTGTAAGCACCACACCACATCATCGTGTGCTTGCAATGGATTAAGGTCATGGATACACTTCTCTTACAGGGTTGAGGTAGTTTGGGATGCTACTATTAAAGGTTTAGGGTTTACATGACAAGGTCGAGATCCTCTAGGTCCACTTACGAAGATGACTTAGCCGACGAGGTGTCCAACAAGGAAGAGGAGCACTATAGTGAAAGCAATGGTAGCGAATCGGTCGATGAAGACGTCTTCAAGACACCTTCTCCGAAGAAAAATCAAAGAAAGCTTGTCTGCACACAATAGAAGAAGCAGGGCAAGAAGCCAATCATAAAACAGGACAGGAGGCAGGTAAAGAGCAATGCGCCTATGAAGGGCGCCCATGGGAAGCTCGTCTACCCAAACATAATGGAACTACAGGATGGTGTGAACAAAATATTTTAAACATACTCCGATTCCAATATGATTTGGTGGCTAGGTCAGGAGACGTTCTGTCAGAGTCTGTAGTAGGCGAACAGAATTAGTTAGGATAGAATAGTGTTTAGATAAGTTTAGATTTTTCAAAATTTTATGATTTTACCCGGAAGTCAAAGTGGAAACGTTTACAAAAGAAGTTATCTACTTTCCAGAAATACTTAGGGTATTACGGAAATTCCGTAATTACGGATCCAAACCAGATCTGGAAATTTGGACAGAACCGGATCTTACAGACCTACGATTTATAAGCTCGACCTACGGATCTAGGTCACCGTTACAGGTAAACGACTCAATTCAGGACCATCAACTGAGTGACAGGTACTTAAGTGGATCACTATTTCTTTCATTTCTCTTTTTCTCCACGGAATTTTCCTACGCCCGTATAGTTGAGAGAAAGAATGGTGAGTTAGTGATCGCTACAGTAGAGTTGGTGAATCCGCACGGATCCGGCTCATATTGTTAGGGTTTCCATGGCAAAATATATCCACTGGAGGAATCCGGTTACAGCCCGAATGGTCTCGCTAATCTATCCGGAGGAAGACCACGACTGGAAGCAGTTGGAGGAAGATTTGGCCAAATGGGCAATGCCGGATTGATCCGATGGCCGTGGAGCTTGAAGAACGAGGAAATGATTCAGGAGTTGGTTTTCAGAGCTTTGAATTTGTACGAGAGAACCGTCAGTGCTACACGGGAGACTTGGACGGAAGAAGCACGGACGGACGTTTACAGGTTTCCGAAACAAAGGCTCAGACTTGCCTCATGGGCAAATAAGTATTTTGTAGGGAAGTTTGTCAATCCAGCCCATGCGAAGGAGAGATTCCCCAGTGCAGATTGTGCAATTGTGAAGCACAACAGGGTTCTGGAATTCCTCATTCCGATCTTCTATCCGGATAAGCCGACCCGGGTTACGGTTACGGTTACAAATAAGATTTTTGGAGCGACGGAGGGGAGGGTAATACACTACAGGAAGGTGATTTCCAATGTCGTCAAGAAGTTGGCGGATCATGTGGGGAAGGCTAAGCAAAGCCCAATCAACGCTCACCTTTTCCACATGTATCATCAACATGAGGTGCTGAAGCCGGGCGAGGTGGTGGAGTGCGATACCGGATGTGAAATATTCAAGTACGGGCTCCAAATTAAACACGAGCTAGAGTAGCATGTATCGGATGAAGAGGAGATCGAACGGGCGCAACCCTTTAAGGACAAGAGGGAGAAGCGAAAGTGGAAGTCGACCAATCCAGCTTTCCGAAAGCTCCTTACAGAGAGCTATCCGGAAGAGCTCCTAGAAAGGACCACACCTGCAACCCGATTGGACAAAGTCTGCGAGTCCAAAACCTAGTGGGTAGAGCAGGCCAAGCAATACATCAGCATATACGTTGGCATACTACTTGAAGCTACGGAAGAGTTGGATTGTGAACCGGGTGAGTTGATTCAAGCCATCCAGAAGAGATCTACTCCGGAAACTTTCCGGGTACGGGAAGAAGAGATTCAACGTATCCGGAAGGAGGGAGAGGACATCCAAAACTGGGTCAATTGGTTGGAAGGAGAGCAGGCGGCATCCAGCAAAACAGAGAAGGAAGCTCTATACCTGGTGAAGGGATTGTCCCGACTGGTGGCATAATTGGCAGACACCATCAACCGAGATGCACTTTTCAGCTCCCAGATCGCTAAGGAGGCTCCATTCACTAGATCCAAGGTGGTGACCATCCTAGTCAACTTCTCTTCCTAGAAGGAGCTTACGTTGTCAAAAATGCGGCAACTATTAGAGCGGATGGATCCCAATAGGCCGTTGGACTTCTCCGACTTTCTGGAGGTTCCGGATGTTCACACCACACCCGGAACAAAAGTTGTGGAGAAGCAAACTCCACAGAGGAAGACGTAGGGCATGAAGCTGGAAAGGCTAAGAGAACTTTTGTCCCACGTAGTGGAAATGGCGAAAGAAAGCACACCTGGTCAAGCAAGCACAAAGGAAAGTGCTGAGCCGGACCAAAAACAGAAGGGGAAGACGCTTCTGGGGTCATCCGGAGGTACCCTTGTGCTAAAGCCCTCGGCTAGCAGCCCGGAACCGAGTGGCACGTTTAAGGAGTCGACTTGCCTCACCAAGTCGAATCTCCTTATTGGGCTGGGGAAAGTGAATCCAACAAAGGGTCATCCAGAGCAGTTTGACTACATGCAGGAGGATTCTCCGAAACGGAAGGAGCAGAAATTGCCAGTCCGGATTGAACCCTCAAATGAGGAGGAGGAGGATGACACTAGATCATGGATAAGTCAGAGGAGGACGAGTTTGAGAGCAACGATGATTCGGATGACGACTCTCTTGCATTTGTAAACCAAAAGATTCTGACCCGGGCAGCAACAAGGGCAACCCCAGTTTCGACCCCGAAAACAACTCCGGTAAAGGGCGGATTTAGGGTACCAGCGAGTTATATCGGGAGCGCTTCAAAGAAGACGAGGAAGATGTAGATAGTTAGTTTTAGTTTTCCGGTTAAGTTCGGTTTTCGTTTTTAAATGCAGAACGGGTTTCAAAGCTTGGGCTTAGATCCGGATTCTTATTTTTAGGCTTTGAGTTTGATCTTCCAGGGATCTCGGTGGGTTATTTGATTGGTTGCCTGGGTTTCCAGGTGGTTGATTTTTGGTTTTGGATTTTGGTTTTTAAGGGCGAGCAGGTTGTTGCCCTCCCATTCCATCCTAGTATTTTCGAAGTATCTAATGTGTACTTCCCTTGATTTAATTTGAAACCATCAGTGCATATTCTGGTTTTAACCTTCAATTGTAAGAGTGTTTTGCCTTGTATGTTTTACTTGAGTATGGACAGATGAGACGGAAGTGAAAAGAGGGGGAATCCGAAACTGGAGGAAACAGGGTCTGTCTTTTTGCATGAACGTTTTGTACTGAGGGAATAGAGTTGTGAAGGAAGTTGTGCTCGTGGTGCTTTTAAATTAGCGGAACGGTAATCCGGCGAGAGCAGTGGTGCAAATGCAATTCCAAAATCTAATCGATTTTGTGTGGAGATAAGCAACTGCCTGCGGAAATCCCCACGCACCGGAAGGTCTACGAACCACCGGATCAGTCTACCCTCTAGAGAGCAATATCAAGTCGAAACCCGGGTGTCTCCGGATTTATTGTTGTTGTAAGGATTGCTCGAAATGGCTCTGGGTGACTAGCTTTTCGGATAGGCCATCCGGCTAGTTGTGAAGTATTTTCCGGACCAAGTCGTTACAATTTATGAATCTGTGGGTGTTTGCATTTTGATAGAGAGAAGGAGAGAGAAAATAAAACAAGTGGTGAGTCCCCATCCCTGTACACAACCAAGGGCGGACCCTCTGATGGTAAAACAGAGGAATTGAAAACCTACAAGTAAGAGAAAAAGTAATCGGAACCAAAAAAAGACGAATCCGGATTCCAATCTGGATAGATATAGGATCCGGAAAAGAGTGGAAAGGGTGAAGAATTGGTGAGAGAGATTAAATCCCGTTAATTTGAGCTTACAACGACATACTAGAAACTCTTGGGACGATATTCCGTGTCAACTTACAGTATTTAGTGTTGTATGGATACTTACGCTTAGATTACGCGTACGACACGTTCACAGACATCCTACGCTTTTCCGCCATAGGACTCTTAAAAAGGTAACTTCGCACGTCCTGACTTTCACCTCCTTCTCCCATGTAGAAACTCCGCTGCTGCAATGCGGATTGCTTTTCACGCTATCGGGGTCAGGATAAATGTCTTGTACGTGGTTTACGATATATATTGTAGAGGTTGCGTCCTATATAAGGTTTAAGCATTCCGGCATACAGATACAACGGATCACTGGGCTTGGCAATTCGAGATTCATGAATTTAGGGTTTCAAGACGGTTTTCATACCGAGTCAGTAAGAGTTCTCTATTCTATGTCCTGCACGTGCCTTTTTATAGTACAAAGGCGGGGACGAGAAGAATTTAAGGCTCTACAAGTGCAATATGATGCACTCAAGGAAGAAGTGTATTTGCCTTTACACGGAGCCGGAGTACGAGAAACTTATTGTCGAGGCACACGTCAAGTCGAAGCCCAAGAATCAACCAAGGGAATCGACATGACGCGAATAGTACCTCTGCCTCCACTGCAAGATGGTGCAAAAAGACAAGAATAAGCTATCGTGGCACATGATGACTAGTGAGTGCAAGAGTGGGCCGCTGGGTAAATTTCTAAACTAAGATATATTTGACGTGGGACAAGGGAAGCAMATCAAAGCTCAACCGCATCCTCGTCATGCATGCGTACGATGCGTTTGTCACTCACTCCTCTTCCAAACGACGCGAAAAGGACCTTAGCAATCCTAAAAAGAATAAAGTTAGATACCCCAGTGTGTCCCCCCCTCCTCTAGAACAGCGCGAGAAGTACGCTCCAAAATGAAAGGAGGGTACATCGACCTCTAAAGCAGCCCATGTTCCCGACGTTCAGAATTGTCGTTCCGATGACTTCTGTGAGGGGTCGAAATTGCCAGGATGTTCTGCAAAACGCACCCCACATACAAGATCTACGACATTAATGCGCGTCTTGGCGGATTCAATGAATGACACAGTAGGCCAGCCGTCATCGTGGAAGCGGGTAGAGCGGGAGAAGAAATTCAGTGCAGAAACCTCAGACGCACTTAGAGGAGCCGCTGAAGCAAGACGCTACATTGCTTTGTCAAGAACAGGATAATGCGCCGCGCTTGAACAAGTCGACATATGACACAGCCAAAATCCAAGCAAATGTCCTGTCTGCAGCTATCGCACAAGCAGCAGGCTTTACAATCGAGGTCAAAAGTGGCCTTCGACCTCTACCGGAGGAGGTGAAATGGACGGGAGCTGGCTTGCTAATTTATGAAAGCGGGGATGTCATGTTACTAGAAGTTCTAATATCCCCGGAGGCTACAAAGGCTAAGCGGTTAGATATGCACCAGCAGGACACCCTACTCCAGAAATTGTATCTAACATTCGGTGTGTGGATGAGCAAGAAGGTATCGAAGGTTAGTGCTCTTAATCCCCTTCTTACTTTGCAAAGGAAAATTGATGCATGATTTCCTCCATTGTCATAGAAACTCCATTGATATAATACGGACTATATTGTTCAAGACTAATTAGGTTAAATTTCAATTAAGTTGTTCTCTGACGTCCATGTCTTGCCACGGTTTAGGGTGTAGTGAAGACGCCCACAATTATGGAAGAAGTTGGGCACTCTATATGCACCTTTGACCCAACCAGCTCACCAATGCAAGATGGTCGGACATCTGCCAAAAACAAGATTGACGGAGTGTACAAGTTCTTTAATGCAGGGACTACGACCAATATTGTGTACAGAAAGCAGAAGCTGAGAAGAGACTTCAGGACATGAGGAACATATACACACGGTACAAAATAGAGTTCCACAACCAAAAGGCGAGGTTGCAAGACAAGGAGAAGACATGGGGTTGGTCTCCACTATATGCAGTATTGAAGGACGACAAGTCAGAGAATTGGTCATCACCACCGTGGGCTCACATTGAAGAAGAGCTGGACGGCCTTCTCTTTCTATGGGAAGATGACAACTTGTAGGAGGACGTTTTGCTCGAGAAGCATTGCCTCCACATAGTGAGGGCACTGAAGATCTTCACGTGAAACCAGAGTGGTCGAGGTGCTGCATTCGCGCATCCTTTGGATGGGCTAGATGCACATGGGATTCTAAAGATTGGTGAAGTAAAACAGATGTTTGTGCGCTTAACCATGATTGTTCAGGACCTCTTCACGCATGGCTAGGTTTACTTCCCTTCRATTTATAGCACTCTTGAGCCCCTTTCACAATGCAAGACGGATCTCTAGGACCTTCTTGGATACGGRGAATGCCRACAAGAGGAAGTCCTGAAGAAGATATTGGCRGTCTTTTGTCAAATTGTTYGCGRAGYGGTCATTGACATGAATCGCATGGGGCTTTGATGCCATCTTTCGAACATGTGGAGTTCTGTATCTGCCAGTGCCAACGACATACACGACGGTAACCAGATATCCTTCCTTACCTTTAAACCAAACTTGAGGTTTTAGAATCCTTCTATTTGACGTTCGTCAAGATAGGCCCTTGTGAAGTCCTGCATGTTCAATCATGTGTCCCTTATCACCAAGTACTGTAGTTGAACGGAGTTGGTTCGTGAAATTTACCGTTTTGCAGATTTTCAAGACCATTCTCGTAGTGCAAGAGGACATTGACGTAGGTTGGGCTTTTGTAGGAGAGACCCTTCCCATAAGAAGCAGGGCCATTGACARCCACTGTTTGCACGACCACATGAAGAGCATGTTCCAGTACCGCGCTACTCAACTTTGCGCAGCACAAGCSCAATGTTTGAAGACCACCTTACATGACCACGACGCAACATACACGGCAGGACTGTCGGACTTCTTGAAAGGCATTGAGTCATACGGCGTGGGCGACCTCATAGCCCCAGCTGACGATCTTGGCGGGTCTCATCAAGCATAACGAAGAAAGGAGCTCGAGTTCTATAAGCGTCACATCCATGAAGTGCCTACCGCCATTCGAGTTGGCAAGTCAGAATTCTTTACGCGCGACATGGTCACGGACGAAATGGCACCAAAGCGTGCGGGTTCCTTGTAACTGGAGTCGAAAGACCCACYCYCGGCAATTTTAGTCCATGGCCGAACTRGAAGSAAAGACTCCGRAGGACRTAAGACAGAGTYTGAAGGTCATTATRCCAATGATCCGCAATCTCYGAAAGTAGTGCAAAAATGAGTAYACAGTGGTYCTAYTGTCATCGGTGCAGCTAACCTTAGTYTTKGTGGGTGAGACRCTAGAATCRTACTTTACTAGCATATCCCCATTYTGYAGTCTCAACTTTCTTGTGTTGTTGTGGTATGCCACCGCAGAACACTGAGCAAGACTTCGTCTAGCAAGAAAGGATTGTTCATTTCATTGCCCATTTCTTTGTATTTATTTTACTTCAAAGTAATATGATATCATGGAAGACAAAGTTCTCCGAATTGAACACRATGGCTAAGTGGTCCTGCAGTTTAAGTTTCACACATTCTTCTTGCAGATTGCAAGATGAACTTGACTAGGTCGTGGAGAGTGCAGGTGGATCTTTTGAATTCACCCTCCACTTCAATTACAGTGGAATTTGTTGTTTGCGACTATATAGCAAGGACACTAGGGCGCTATTGAGTCGTGCATACATTAGGGTTAGGCGCTTTGTTCAACTRGTTTCTCGATTCGTGCGTTCTTCAATATCCACGTACTAAGTATAATTTCTACAGTCCGTTTCTTTTTACTTAGATGAAGAAGCATGTCTACGGGGTTRAGGACTCATACGACAAGGTGGAGCATGCATTAAAGARGAATTTCARTGTAGATCCAYTYGCTGAGGTMTCATTGTAYCCATCATGCATGAARGACATTGGAGTCTWCTATTCAGGAGCAACRACAAGCAACTATGTCATTTTCATTCTTTTCATTGAAAGATGATCACAACCAGCTCTTATTCAATCAGGTGTTAGCGAGGATATGGGCGCCCAAACTTGTAAGACCACCTGTCGTGGACATGAAATGGAAGTACGCAATCGACAGGCATTCATGAAAATGTCTGACGAGTCCACAGTAGAACAGAAACTCACAGTACACGTATGTTCTGTACAATTTCTTATTTAAGCTATGTTATTTCATCTTCCAATTCATTTTAAATTGTAGACGACAATTCTTGTACTCTAGTTCCATATTTGGTAACATTTTTTTGTGTCCTGATTATTTTATGCAAAACATGTACGTTAATCACTTCTTGTTCTAACTTCAGTACTTATATTTTTGTGTGCACTTGCTTCATATACATCCTTATGAACTTCCAAGGTAGAAGTAATAGAAGACCTCAGAACTCGCATTACTCACCTTTTTCATCCCCACTTCAACCCAAAATCCCTAAACCTTCAACCATAACCCATGAATCTTGAAGTGTATACCCTACACACTATACACACTAAACCCTTGGTCTATTTTATATTTTGTTTTATTGAAAAGTTTGTAACTTCAGTGATCACTTTTAATATTGTAAAGAAATAGAACCAAGTTGTTATRAGGTGCACGTACTTTTGACTATAACTCTTTTTGTAACTAGATAGCATGCATTYAGAGACAAAATAWCTTTGTTTAAGAATGTATTCATTTCTTTCTTTCAAACAAACTATGGGTGTTAACAGTTCATTACTACATTTTAGCCAATGTGAAGTTGAAATGACTCCCTCCACCATATTCTTTTTCATCAAATTGTTACTAATTTTGGGATTTGAGTAACAGCCTACTCCAAATGAAAAAAAATGGGAAGTTGAAATCACTCCCTCCCTTGTATTTTTTTAAATCAAACTATTCCTAATCTTGGAAATGAAGTGACAACCAACTGTGAATGGAAAAAAATGAGGAGTTGAAATCACTCCCTCGCCCATATTTTTTTTAATCAAACTATTCCTAATTTTGGGAATGAAGTGACAACCGACTCCGAATGGAAAAAAATGGGGAGTTGACCCAACAACCTCCCCTCTCCTGATTTGAAGTCTTGTAAAACAATTCCTATTTTTTGGAATGAAAGGGCTAAAATTTGAATGAAAAAAAATGAGGACTTTTGGATGTGGCATAGAAGTGTTGGGAGATTTGGGAGTACCAATCACTTTCAAATGGAGAGGAACTATAAGAAAGAATAAAATATCAAAAATGAAGCAATTAAGTAATAATAGGGTCTATTACATTAGTCATGCAGAGCAAACCCCCCCCTGATGTTATGAAAAATAACTAAATATAGCCCTTCAAAAACTCAAGTGCTCAATGAGATCTTTTCAACAAAAAATGATGGGGCACCAATTCATTATTTTTCATCCTACCCTRAAGTAATTTATATTTGCCAATTTTTGTGTTTCAGTTCTTATCCCTCCACGAAAATATGAAGAGGTGTCCTGTGAATCCAAAACTCAACTTACAAAATAAAAGTGACTTCCCTTGCAAATGGAAATTGGCATGTCTTTTAGAGCATTTTCATTGTCCATTTCCATACCATCAACAAATTCTGGTCAAATGGGGACGGTATAACTGAAGTGTGTACATTTATGCCTGTCCTCTGCAACTTTGAAATATGTTGTAATATGCAAAGGAAGGGGGGGCTTTGTTGGCTTTCTCACTCCCTCGCTCAAACCCTTTTTCTACTGGGAGCTTGGTCAATTAAAAAAGTTTGAAATTTGTGGGATAAAGAATCCATATTTTCCAAATCAATTACTACAATAGAATAGAATGTTCACATAATTATATAAGGTATTTGTACTATTCAGAGTATTAAAATCCTCTGTTCACACAATGACGCAAAATCTTTAGATTTCTCAATTTCTTTATGATTTATTTTGTACAGGAGTCAGAAGATTTGACTTCCTTCCAATTCATTTTCATATTGAGGAGCATTATTTTTTCTAAAGGCATTCCTTCTTGAGTCCTATGTGTCGCACCACAGGGCAGGTAAATACCCTATTACACTCACACAAACCACCCTAGAGTATAACAAAGTGACTCTGAAGATCAAACCCAAGAGATTCTGTGAAGTAGTTAGCTTTTCTACACGGTTAAGCACACTTTCAATCCTATCCGGTCCTCAATCGGAAACTCCAAACCACAAAACAAACACAGAAAACCCAGGACCGGATTCTATCCTCTCCCGATCCACCAATTTCCTCGGGGGGTTCACTTACCGCATTTTAGAAACAACGTGCGGCAGAATATAGATAGCATTTTAAACATTTTGTGTAAAATTTATAAAAAATTTACAAGTAAAGTAGGGGACATTTAAAGTGAGAAATTAGTTATAAGTAATTTAGGTTGCCTAAAAATTTGGTCCATTAGTATTTTGTACATATAATTTAGAGTCTAAAATATTGGATCCTCTATAGTATTTAAATTAGAGCCCCTATATACAACTAGGTGCACGATTGAGTCATAAGTGCTATGGAAGATAAGTTTGGCTATTTTGGGAAATTATGGATGAATTTGCAATGAGTTAAACTAGACAACATTGCGATGATTTGATAAGTGATCTGGCAAGTTGCATCATCCAATTAGGGTTTGGAAGTTGCCCGTTGCGCTATTCCAATTTAATTTTTCTCCACGTCCTTTTGATTGCGTAAGGTTTAGCACACTGGTTGAAGCAATTTTAAGCTTTAGGATTGAGAACAAAGGATTGAAATTTAATGCCTGATGTAGGCTGGGTTAATGAATTTTGCATGCCTCATGGTGGTGGAAACCCTTAGAATTACTCGGTTTGGAAAACCCCATCTCTGAATTTGTGAGGATTTTTTTTGAAAATGCAAGATTGTGCGACTTTTTATACAACAGTACTAAATTGCAGGTCTTGCAAATTTTGATGAAAATAAGATTTTGTTTGAGCTCTAGGACTCGTCATGTGGACTAAAATATGACTTAGTTTGAGGTGTATTGCCCTCAATTTTGACAAAACAAATGACTATTTCAACTCTAGGTCTTGTGCTGCTACCTAGAAATTAGACTTCATAAGTGCATTTGATTTGTCATATACATTGACAATTTGACATTAATTAACTTGTAGCACTCAATTCGTGATATATAGACATTCAGGACTTCAATTGCATTGGCTTGTGGTTTTTAATGTGAAAATGAAACTTTCTTCAAGAATTTCTCATAAAGCATAGTTCATGTTCTCATAATTTCTATTCAGTTTTTTGTTGTATTAATTCATGTTTGCTCAAGTATTTGCTGCATGAGGTGGAACTCACTTATGATCCATCAAAATAGTCATGTTCCCTCATGCATATATGTACTGTAGTTTTTTTATAAAATCATTCTCCTTCTAGACTTTCAACTTCTTTTCAATTCCAATTTTTTGGTTATAAAGAATATAGCCTACGAAAAATTCCATCAACATGGAAAATATAAGAAATGATAGAGTTCCAAAAAATAGGTCATTTTGGAAAATTAAGTAATTATAGGGATCCTTTAATTCTTGCCTCAGAGCTAAATAGCCCCTCAAAAATTACCTCCTCGCCGCACGTGGTACTTAAAATGTACATAGAGTGATCCCCCCGGACCAATTTCCTATGTCACAAAGCCACCAAAACTCCAAGGCCTTACAACTTCCGGTCCTGGGTACAACTTTGAACCAATCTGGTTTGACTTTACCTCTGTTTAACCATCAGAGGGACCACCATCTTGTTTTGAGAATGGCAAGCTCGCCACTCCTTTCGTGAATTGTAGTGGCTGAAGACCCACTGTCTAATCCTCTAACTTCCTATTCTAATCCGGATCCGGTTTGGTTCCTCACAGCAATCCTGAAGCTAGTCCAAACCACAGGTCACTTAGAAACCCCCCGTACGATCCACTTATATTACAACGACCCTAGCTTTCTCTCCAATCCGTGCAAAGTCAAGGTGGCTGCAAGAGAACCAATCCGTTCCAATACTCAGACAGTTCTCTCCCGTTTACCAATCTCTGGATGATGAGACCCCTCAGGAGGTTTGGAACCTCAACTGGATTTCCTATCCAAGAGTTCTAGCACGACTAAGGAATCCCTCCCTATCCGCCTAGCCTAGCCAACAGTTTTCTCACTCGGAATTGAAGACTGCAGAATGCTGAGGAGTCCAGAATCCCCTCCCAACACTTACTCACCCACTCACATGCACATGGAATTGAAGATACAATCACCAAGGGGAGAATTCCTCTGCCGACCGGAATGCACCTCCCTAACTCCACATACAATTCTGCCAAGCATGGGAAAACATACAAAAGAGAGAGCCAAAAGAAAGTACAAATGAGTTTGCAAGAAAAAGACTCCCAGCCCACCTCGCAGGGCTGAATTAAATACCAACTCAAAAACACAAAAGGGCGGCGAGGCCCGGAAAATCCGCCTAACTATTAGCCTAAAATCCTAACTACCCGGACGAATCCGATTCCGGTCCTAATTGCCTAACATAAAAATCAAACCTACTTGTCCTGGATGTAATATAGCAATAAGTATCTTAACCACCAAAAATGGGGTAAGATGACATGAGTTATTGTTCCAGAAGGCCATATTCGTTATATTGAGACTTTTTGCAGATTTTGAGATAGAATGCTAGTGATTGGAGAATTCATTTAAAAAAATAGTGATTGAAATAAAAAATAAATAATGCTCTAATAGTAATCCTATAATGAAATTCTAAGAGTTGGTGTTGTTACTTATTTATAAAAAAATACTTATAAAGAGATAAAGCGGTTTATCTTCGAGTCGAAGATAGAAATGAGACTACGAAGAGTCTCAATATAACGAATATGGCCTTCTAGGAGATTCTAGTATGTTGTAGCAAGCTAAGGTATATCCGGATTCTATCTTCCTCCCCAAACCATCCAAGCAATCCTCACAATCTATTGCTTGGTTCCGGAAACTAAAACTTTCCAGATTACAATCCGGATTTGTCCAATCCAGATCCGTCCTCACTGCAATCCGGATTCTTTCTCATTGCAATTCGGATCCGGTTTTGTCACTGTAACTTGCTGGTTTTTGTTTCCTCTGTTTTACCCTCAGAGAGTCCACGTTTGATTGACACGATGGGTAGGGACTCACCACTCAGTTTTCTCTTCTTCCTACTAACAAAACAACAAAACAACCTACAGTTTCAAGTGTTGCAGAAGAGAAACCGGATTGTAATCCTCACAGCATTCCGGATGGCCGATCCGGAACACAGGTCACTCAAGAATACCTCCAATCTCACTTACTACAACGCTAGATTCAAATATACAAAGCCGGAAAGAAAACAAGTTCCGGGTAGCTAGATTGATTCTACGGTTGGCAGACCTTCCGGGTGAGTGGGGATTTCCTATTGGCGGGCGCTTACCTTCGCACGGGTTGACATCCGGACTTGCTTCCATGCTATTCTACTAACCGGATCACCGTTCCAGCAATTTAAAGGTACCACGCGCAAGACCTAAGAACACAAGTCTAACTCCAGTAGATCCGGAAACTCTCAATCCGGCTAAGTACTTGCAATCCGGATTCCTCCTCACTTGTTCCTCTTACACTCCAACACACTAGCAAACACCAAGCAAAACTCCATACACATCTGTCAAAGCTAATATGCCCACGAGGTGGCTGAGATTAAAGAGAGGAAACAAAGGGACATAACAAAATGTGCTAGGATGGAATGAGAGGCTAATAGGCCTGCCCCCCCCCCCCCTTAAGTACCAAACACGGCAACCTAACAGTCACCAGAAAACCAGGACAACGGCCCTGCTGACCATTCTAAGAAACCCGGAACACCGTTCAAATCCTAAAAGTCCGGAACTCGGCAACTCCCTAAAATTCCGGAACTTCCTAAAAATCCGGAATCCCTAGAAATCCGGAATCCGGATCCACACTCGAAAAATCCATTCCGGATTCTAAACATAAAATCCTAATGATGTGGAGACAACTTTTGAGCTACCTCTCCGACGCGCCATCTTTGTACTGCTCCCACTTTGACTCCCTGGTGTCTTTGCAGAAGTCTTCAATGGAGAAGTCTTCATTGCTGCTTGGGCCCAAACCTTTCGTTCCGGATCAATTTCCGGATTCCAGATCCTTTGGTCTAGAACATTTCCGAATTAATTCCGGATCTAGTCCCAATAGAGTCGAAAGTCTTTGAAAATACTTTTTAGACCACTATCCGGATTCTGGTTTCCGGTTAGGACGGAAAGTGTAAACTTCCTCCTTAACCATTTCATCTCAATTAAGAGACCCTATGGTTTGCTAATCCATACTTTCAGTAAATTCTCTATTTCTAACTCATAGAAGCGAAAGAATATACTATGAATGAACTTCTTACTTCAAATAAAATTTGAAGTAACGAAATTTGTTTCTCTAGATTCCAACACTACTCTTCTACTCTTCTATTCTTCTGCATCGGTTCTAATAACAGAACCGATGGTAGGCTCCTCGACTTCCGCCTCCATATCTGCAAACGTCTCAGCTAACACTCGGATGCGAGAACTGCCAACGTCCGGATCCGGTCCCTTGGTAGCTGGCAGCGAATCCAAGTCGATGGTATCCGTTGCAGCCACTGGACTCTTCACCCTTGGCTATTTCTTGGACTCTGGGGTTGGAAACGTTCCTTCCAAGTTTATCGGTACCTGGAAGTCACTTGGAAGGGAAACGTCTGAGAGGTGGAATCCGGTCGGGCAACCGATTCTCACCAGCTTCTTGCTACACTCCTCAATCCGTTCAACCAACTCTCAGGAATCCCGCATCGTCCCCTCAATATTCTCTGAGTAATCCAAGAGGATTCTCACCATCCGGGAACCGGAAGGTTTCTTCTCCTCCTATTCTTCATACAACTTGGCTCTGGCCAAGATTTCTCCCTTGATATCCACTGTTTCAGTAATCTGGTCCGCCAAGGCTCGGATTCCGTCGGTGGCCTCCTTCCGATTCGCAGCATCTTCGTGTACCACGTGGAGTTCCGCCTTCAGCTGCTCGTTCTCCTCCCTCAGCCGCTGGATTTCCCTCTCCATTTCTTCCTTCTCGGTTGGATCCGAGATGCATTCCGCAACTTTCCTTGGTAAGTTCCGATCCGGTTCTACCCCCACCAATGTGTCGATGTTGGCGAGGATACTCTTCTTCTCCTCCCAGTCTGTCCGTATTCTGGCCAAGAGACCAATGAGGCCCTCAAACGGAGTCCCCACCTCTGAATCTCCTGAATTTGTTTGGCGCGGATCCGGTCTTGCAGGTGGTTGCTGTGGCGACAGCGGAGCCTCTTCTTGGATCGAAGATTTCTGGTGCAAGGGAGTTCCTCTCCCGCTCGGCGAGGTATTCTTATTGTCGCTTTTTCTTCCGTTTGAGTTCCTCCTCATCCTCTTTGTTGTCTCGATCGGATCCGGATTCAGAAAGCTTGTCCTCATCCGCATCTTCATTTGATTCTCCATACTTTAGGAGCGACTCCTGCATCCTATACATCTTCTCTTCCGTTTCTAACAGGAGATCCTTCTCCTTGTACAAATAGAAGATCTAGGGACTCACAGGTGTGGCCCTACTTTTCCCCACTCGATTGACCAACTGGGCCACTAGATTGGAAATGATCTGGCCCCAATCCACCTTCCGTGCTCTGCTCAAGGATCCGAAGATCAGGTTCTTGAGCGTGATTGTGACCCGCATCGACTTTTCCGGACGCAGGACCGGAATCAAAAATTCCAGCAAATGGCGCTCTCGGTCGTCCACGCAATCCTCCACCGCATACCTGTCCTTGGGGTTGACTGCTCCCTGGAACTTCCCTCTAATGTACTTGTCATTCCGGCTCGCCATTCTTTGTCCGCCCTCCTTGAAATTGTACACCTTTCTCCACATCTTCTCCGTCCACTGATCTGGCAATTTCCGGATTGTGTTGTCGAACTGGTTTGCCGTCAATCCGAGAAGCTCCTGCACCATCCACTCCTCCCGGAAACCCCACGGCTTATTGATCAGACCTGAGCACCCCATCGTCTCCAGGTCCTCAATGAGCTGGGTCTTTTCCGGTTCATCCATAGGGATGACCGGAACGACCTTCCTCAACTTCACCTCCGGATCGGTTGGAGTGGTGCTGCCCGATCTTTTGGCGCAGGATAGGCATGGACACTAAAATCTATCCTCAGAGGTATCCGCTCCTAACCTAGCCGCACGTCCCGTTCCTCACACCTCTCTCCGATCTCAACCGGAACCTACAAACAACCTCACACACACGCACATATCCTTTCTTCCTTCCGCTTACAAACCGCCCAAAAACACCAAACGCTTGAAGTCGGGAAGCGGCGCAGTTCGCGGACTCCATAGACAGCGAAGGAAAAAGACTGAAGACTGGCAGTCTTAGGCTTAATATAGCCCGCGGACCCAATCCGGTCCAACCCTCTTATCCGGTCCAACCCTAATCCAAGTTGGGCAGGATTCCGGTCCTAGGTACTTTTGGACCGGATTCTGCCAGATGCTTCACTATTTCAATGTTATACCTAAATTCCATTTTTCTATTGTTCTTTAGTCGAATCCGGATTCCAACTGGTTGATTTCCGGTCCTTGATCTATTTAATACTGAAAAACCAAAAATTTAGGTTGCGACAGCCGTCCACAAGACGGTCAGTCGCTTGCGCGCCGTCGACAGCCAATGGACGCACTGCCCGTCCACGAGACGGTCGAGCTGTCTAGTTGACGGAATGGCCGTCAGCGCGCCGCGCGTAGTCGACGGACTTCATCCATGCCGTCGGCATTTGGGACGGTCTCCGACGCGTCTTGATGGACGCGTCATGACATCCGGACAGGAAAAGCCAACGTCATGTCCGGATAGAATTCCCTGGTCGGCACAAACTAGGGTCTTTGTATGGCTGCTTTGGAAAATAAACACACAAACAGACCCGTTTTATAGACCTCCCGCTTTGTTTTTTCCCTACTATGCTGACCTTCCCTTTAGTTGTTTTGGTAGTGGGGAACACTTTGTATTTTGGAATCGTCTTCTTTCCACGTTTTTTTCCCCTAGTGTTTGCTTGATTTTGTCTTCAATGATGTAAATGTAGAATCCAGAAGTGCTTGGATGTTGTGTGGAACAACATTGGAATGGTTCTGTGGCTCAAAACAGTAGTGGTACCTTGAAAAGCATAGAAATGCAGTATGGATAGAAAAGCATAGAAATGCATAGAAATGCAGTATGCCAATTTTCTATGATTATTGGTCTTCAGCCATTGTTATAACCCTAAACATAGTAATATCCGAATAGGACTTTGCTATTAGTACATCCGTTAACCCTAAACTTCTTACTCTTTCTTTTCTGTTGAACGAAACAAAGCATTCTAAGACCACATGCATTTTTGCATACCGCTTGAGCCAAAGAATATACTTTGAATTTAAAAATCCTAACACTACAACAAAATATGATTGCATTGAGTCATAAAATCTCAAAATATGACTTCCACAGAAATCGCTGTAGATGACTCACAATATGACTGCATCCAGTCATTACCGACGAGTCATATTTACAATCATGTACATTGAGAGGTATAATTAGCTATATTTAGCCATTTCTTGCCAACTTGGCATATAAATTGACTATCTTTGGAGGCTTGACTTTCTATTGAGCTGCCCAAGCAAAAAAAAATAATCGTACATGGATTATGACTCCCTGTAGTCATATTTTTTGCTGATCTAGAATAAAACTAGAGTGAGTCATATTTTGGCTGACATTAAATATGACTTTGTTCAATCATAATTTTTAGTGATGTGAAATATGATTCTTGTGAGTCATACTTTTAATGTTGTAGAAAAATGACTTTTGTGAGTCATATATTTTGCTAATGCAAAAAATAACTCTTGTGAGTCCTATTTTTTGTTGATGTAAAATATGACTCATGTGAGTCATATTCTTGGATGATATGGTATGTTGTCAATACTTTCATGATTGAATGTAGTCATATTTTAAAAAAATTAGAATTATATACTTGGCATAACTATGAGTAATTGAGTATTGTGCAACTACAACCAGTCATATTTCAGCCAAGATATACTATGGAATACTACTCAAGCAAGTGATATTCTGGAGAAGTGAGAGTTGAATTTCTTAAATTTGTATGTACGATTTATTATTAAGGTGATTGAAGTTTATAGTAGCTTCTGTCATGAACTACAATCATACTTTCCATACATTTTAAATAGATATGACTCATTGTAATCATTCATTAGCATGGTTTAGTAGCTAAGTAAAAGAATTTATTTAATTAAAAATGAGTACATATGATTTTTGAGATGCACAAGAGCTAGTTATATTAAAAAGTGATGCAAAAACAAATGTGTCTCTTCTCAATGACATTTATTAGTCACTAATACAAAACATGTCACAATGATTCTCTTATAAACATATACTCTTACATGCTTTTAGGACCTATATTCCTTACAAAAATGTAAAGATGTTGTCTCTTTGACATTGCAAGTAGCCTCCAATAACTTCATTTCAACCTCCAATACCTACATGTACAATGAAAAAGATCAATTTTTAGTGAACGAACAATATAGCTCAACCTTCTAAGATTTAACGCAACACAAAATATGTAGCACAAGTTTGAGTTAAGAAAAAGCCTTAACGACATGATAGTATAACATTTATGAAACATAAATCGTAATTATTTTGCAATCTAAAAAATTTTAAGCTAAAACAGTTCAAGCTACACAATCAATAATAGTCCAAAATAAGCAATAGTTACTTCAAAGTCGGCTCTGGATAGCTCATTTTGATCCAACTAAGCTTGCTTGTCAACCAAATTTGATCCAAAATAGATACATGTTGATGTTCCAACTCCACAAAATGTTTGAAGGGAAGTTGCAATTTGCAAGGCCTTAAGCATGTATAGGTATAGAATATAAAAAAGGTTAAAGCAATTGTCATGCATATATCAATATATTTATGTTCAACCATGCACAATGTGTGTGGGAGAAAAAGTCTTTGATACAAGAATTATTTAATCCCAAAATAGACCATTGTCTCTCAGAGGACAAAATGGATTTTGAGGAGGTTCTCTTGACCTCAATTTTTGGTGAAATTTTATGAAACTTTCTCATAAGAGAGAAAAACTTTTTAGCTTTGTTATAAAACCAATTTTTTTCAATTGGTGCCTAGGAGCAAAAGTTATACCACAAACAGCCTAAAATTGAACTTGGAGGGCAACAAAATTTTATTTGCAAAAAGTCAAAACTAAATTTTTAATTTTATTTTTCTAAAATAAAATATTTTTTTCTAAAATAAAATATTTTTTTCTAAAATAAAATATTTTTTTCTAAAATAAAATATTTTTTTCTAAAATAAAATATTTTTTCCTAAAATAAAATATTTTTTTCTAAAATAAAATATTTTTTTAAAATAATATATTTTTTTCTAAAATAAAATATCTTTTTTTAAAATAAAATATTTTTTTCTAATATAAAATATTTTTTTCTAAAACAAAATATTTTTTTTCTAAATGTAATGCTTTGATTCATTCTATTTGGACTAGTAATGAGAAAGTTATGGACAATCTTGTTTTTTAGGCAATTTAAGCATTTTTTTGAAAAATAACTTATAATGTTCATTTGCAATTTCCATTTAAAAATTTTAAAAGAAAATTGTTAGACAAGGTTAATTTTACTTTGTAGAACAATTTCACTATTGGCATTATTGTGTTTCAATTCCATCTTAGAGCCATTACTCATTTAGCTTTTATTTCAATGTTGGACCTACTTCTACTAAACAATTTTTTTAAAGAATGGAAATCATGTGTTCATTTTGAAAAAAACTTTCCTAGAACCATTGATCCCACTACTATTGCTGATTTGAGGTTAGGCGCGGTGCTAGCATTATGCTAACTTGAAAATAAATTTCCTCCATTATTTTTTGACATCATGAGCCACCTAGTTGTCCATCTTGTAGAACAAGTAGAAATTTGTAGATCCATGCATACACATTAAAAGTATCCCATTGAAAAGTATTTGAAGACACTCAAAGATTATGTACGAAATCGTGCTCGACTAGAGGGAAGCATGGCCAAAGGGTATGCTATGGTTGAAGCACTAGGATTTTGCACAAAGTACATGCAAGAGTACATAGTGACCATTCAAAGAGTGTGGAATGACAATGAAGATCCTTCAATGAATGATGAAATCTTAGAAGGTAGTGGACGGGTTCGCCACCTCTCATGTGACGTTCAACAGTGGATCCACGAGTTTGTGTTAAACAACGTTGTCGCAATATAAAATTTTGATTTTTCTAAGTTACCTAGAATTTGGAACGGAAACCAGTCAATTGGAAACGGATTCAGTTAAGGGACGAAAGAAAAATGGAATTTAATAATGAAGTAAAGGGTCAGTTGGGCATATTTTCGGCTGAACATAGTTTGGAACAAAAAGCATTGTCAACCAAGATTAAGGTTAAACCTGATATGGAAGACCAGACCGGATTAGGTCATTATGACTAGTCCCAGGTCCTGAACTATATAAAGCCTGAGACTGCAAGTTTGCCCTCTTTTTCCCTTGCTGTCTGGAGTGTGTTTGCGTGTTTCGCTCTTTGTCAGCAAGCGTTTCCGATTGTTGGAGCACCAACGTGAACGGAGAAGTACGAGTGTGTGTGGTTGTTTGTGCAGATGTCCGTATCGAGTTGAGATCGGAGAGAGATTGTGAGGAACGGGACGTGCGGCTAGGTTAGGAGCGGATTACAGTGAGGATATATAATTTTGTGTCTATGCCTAAGCTACGCAGACCTAGGCCAGGACCTTCCAATTCCTTTACGACCGAGGTGAAGCTCCGGAAGGTGATTTCGGTTATTCCCACTTCCGAACTGGAGAAGACGGAACTCATGGAGGATTTCAATTCCATGGGATGCTCAGGGTTGATAAATAAACCCTGGGGCTTCAAGGAGGAACGAATGGTGAAGGAACTCATGGGGAGGTTGTTGAATCAGTTCGACAAAACCATCTGACAGGTACCCGATCAATGAACCGAGGAGATGTGGAGAGAGGTTTACAATTTACGGTCTGGTAGATACGGGGTGGCCAGTCGGAAGGATGAGTGGACCAAGGGGAAGTTTCTTGGAGCGGTTAACCCAAAGGACGGATCTCGGAGAGATCACTCCTTGTAATTTAAGGCATACACCTGAGTTAAGAGGGTACTTAATGTGGGGCTATTTACCATAATTATTGTATTTAATATTATCCTATTTTTACATAAAAAGCTACTAGGGGCATATTTTCAATACCCTATGATTTTTTATAAATTCATTCATGTGGTTTATACAGTTGGGCTATCTTACATATAAACCTTATAAGTCGATTTTTTCTAACACATATGCAATATACATTGTAAAACCAATGTCTTACATTTACACTTAATTTTTTTTATATATGCACTACTAGTATTGCAATACAATTTCAGATGATAATAAATAATAATGTGCAATTCAACCTTAATATTGGATATTTCAAAATTCTATGCCGTGTATTCTAAACAACGTAATAAGTAGAGAAACAAGCAACTTCATGGAATCATCAAACATGGTCATGACACTGAAACTATGAAAAGCATCAATACTAGCAATATAACATGAACATTAAAATTGACATTCTAAAAACACTACAAATTATTAAGAAACATGACCATTCACCATTTTTATAGCACATAGAGTCATAGACCTTATATTTCATCTATACATATGCAATTGCAATGGTTTTGACTTTAGGGTCAAAAAATAGAAGAGTGTATACAAGAYACTAGAATAGARAAGATGATTTTAAACATTTATAAGCATATGCACCAGTAGTTTAGGCATATCTAGAGTTTAGGATATCAAAGCATGGAGAAGATTCCATGCAAKTGTTGTAGATCAACACCTTGAACAAAAATGATAACTCCAAATCATGCCATGTACATCTTTGATGTCACTCACATAGTTTCAATGTTGGTCAACTTGCAACAATCCATCTCCTATCCAAGATAACTTGCCTATGGAGCTTTTTTAAGTTGCCATCACCTCTATCCTCAAGTGAAGTGGCCACCTATAATCTGTACTTTGGTAATCATAACAACACAACAAATATATGCACACAATAAACAAACTACATGCCAATTCATCACACTTTTCCACCTTAATTCTAGGAGTCAATATTAAGAATGTTCAACGCATTTTATTCAACACTAATAAACAATGAGCACCCTAGGACACACCAAACTTGAATTTTTGTTAACCATATGATAACTTACATTAAAAACCTAGCCTAATACAAAATAGTACTAATGAATTTTCCAATTTTAACCTATTCTTATACTTGTGATTCTTTCATCCAATCTCAAGAACCTCAATCCATGCTTTTAGCAATAACATTATACTTAACCTTAAAGATACAAAAAGGAAAATGCAATTCACAAATTTATTTTTTTGCAGCAATAAAAACATTAAGAGAAGCAACATCCTCTTGGTTTAATGAAATTTTTTTAGAATTTGCATTATATGTTAAAGTCACAATTGAAATTATAGAATCAACATCTATCCACTTATGGTCTAAATGGTCATACTTAAATTTCAAATGTCCAAGGGCATTGCTAAACCAATTAAGTAGTACCATAGCAGAGGGTGAAGAAATAACTTTCTTGCTAGTTCGAACAGGTCGGTTCATGAGGCCAATAGGCTGTCTGGATAAGCCCCACTTTGTCCCAACTCTCCTTCTCAGTTTTTGAACCTGCCCAACCCACCAAGTTCCTTTGTCAACACCTTCTAGTATATTAGAAGGTGCTCCATTTAGTGTACTTTTGCCCCTTTTCCTTTTCAAAGCAGACTTTACAGTAGAGGACTTGGTTAAGGTGCTTCTTTGTAAGAAAAAAACACCACAGTCAGAACCAAGTCCTAATAAGCATGTGTTAGGAGAAGCAGCAGCTGAAATGTAGTCTTCACTGTTATTAAAATAAATTGAATTACGCACCCTAGTCAACTTGTCTTTGGAAAGAAAAGGATTTCCATTCAATTGTGACACTAAAGTGGACTTAAATATTTGACACCCTCCAAATTCAACTATATGCACAATCTCATCCGGTGTAACTGTAGTAGAGACTTGCGGTTCCAGGGAGTTCAGCATTTCATTGAAAACATCTCGAGTCTCATCTTCAAGTATTGCCAAAGAATCAAGACTGTCATCTACAAGTTCATTTTCTAAAACATCTTCAAGGACAGAGTAAGGGTTAGAATCTCCACCATGTTTTTCAGAATCTACCATAGGTGGTACTTGTAGGGCCTCTCGAAGGACCTCTGAATCACCATCTTCACCGGCAATAGGTGATCCGCCTGGCACAAACGCTAAGTGTTTACTGTCAGCTTTTTCAAACTTCCATGGGGTATGAAACCATTCTTTCCTTTTGGCTACACTTGAAGGAGCCATGTTCAGTATTCTCAAGAGTTTTTGGGCTTCTCTAAAGCCTTTTTGCAATGCTTGAATGACCTGTTCATCTTCACTAATGAGACTGTAGTCTT
Organism: Pleurozium schreberi; assembly: GCA_006891605.1. Taxonomy (NCBI): domain Eukaryota; kingdom Viridiplantae; phylum Streptophyta; class Bryopsida; order Hypnales; family Hylocomiaceae; genus Pleurozium; species Pleurozium schreberi. The sequence continues at coordinate 432,522 of VACF01001958.1, forward strand.
CCAAATCACAAGGAGTTTCACCATCCTCTAAAGAGTGCAATTTCGCCCATACATTCTCCATCTTGTTGTGCACACGTCCAAACTTTAATCCATTCTTGCCATATTCAATACTTGCCAATTGATTCAAGGTATTTGCAGACCCCACCAACTCATGAAAATCATAGGCCCTTTCTAACCCTACCATGCCACCAATTTTAGAAAAAAAAGATTTCACAAGAATCACTACTTGTGAGATGGAGAGGGACAGACAAATGGGGATACTTGTCCCTAAAGTGAGTTACCAATAAAACCACAAAATGATATGAGAGTTGCACATCAATAAAACATTGTTGGGATACAAAGTTCTCAGATGCATTAGGTTTTTGAGAATTTCCAAAAACTAAATGGTCACCATGTTGTAGCCAAAGCTTCCAAAGGCGGAAAAAAAAAGAAACTTTTGCAGCAAGAACTAACCTAGATCTCAAATCAAGCAAAGGAGAAGCAAAAATATCTATGTAATCTGCACACACTTCCAAGTACATCTCTGTACCCAAAGAGCGCTCTAAATGAACATCAGGTGTAGTCCTTAACTTAGCTAAACACATCCGAGTCTTTCTCTGGCATATGCGTTGGGCAGATGCCCAATTTTGTCTATCTTTCCTGTCTATATCTTTAGTCTTCAACCCATGTTCATCAAATGTGAATTTATTATATACAAGACCTAAATGCTGAAGACAAGCAACATCACCACCTAGTTGGAGGACCCTTACYGGGGAATCCATTGGATTAACTAACTTCTTCCCATTGTGGATGTAGTCTTGGTCATGKAGACCAAATGCATCACCCRTAGAGTCTAATMCYGYTGTCAGCARCCAACCATCCCAATTMACCTTCARTCGTTCTCCARCTRTAATYTTATAATCTTCYAACATCAATTGGSGCCTTCTTGAATCACCATCACTTGCATGGCCCACAATTGGCCCAACTAATTCCTTGCACTCTTTATCCCACAACTGGTCAACCAATCCCCATTGCTTTCGAACCCATGAGGAGTCAAAACAATTACATGTATTGCAAACCACCAAAACAAGTTGCGGCAATTTGCTGTGTAGTGGATTCACCACAATTACCTTGGCAAATCCTCCCACCTTGTAAGTACGAAAACTTCAATAATCTTATTATATACAACCTCTCCAACCCCTACAACAGGCTTAAATGATGACACACATACATGATCTGCCATTACTCCACAAAACCCAGCCAAGGTATCCCATTTTTGTTCCCAAGCTATCCTTGATTTAACCTTAGTTTCATCCTCTACTAGTATAACAGGTACAGCTCCTACAATCCCATGGAGTTCCTTTGCATCTTTGTATATCTGTGCCACTGAGGCAAAAATCGTGGCATGCTCTCTGGGAATAACTGTACGCCTTTCTTATTTTCCCTTTTTATTGTGTTAAATGTTGGACCAGAAAAATTCAATGAAAATAGATCACACATCCTCCTACCCCCATATATTTTCATAGCCTAACCAAAAGACTTTGTATTACTTGAGAACCCAGCGGTGCTATTTTGTGAGCCTGTGAGCGGTGAGCAGGGACTTTGTGAGCACAGAGCTGTGAAATAAGAAAAAAGAGTACTGAACTTGACAATTTTGGGTAAAAGAATTAATATCTATAAAATGAAGGCAAATCTTTGTTTTTCTTGTTAAATTTTAGGGTTTATCTTCAAAGACCTATTACCGTGGTCCTATAACCGTGGATATGTACTATTTGTGTTACAATAGATATTTTGGATACTGTGCATAGTATTATAAGTATACATTATTGGAGAAAATGGTAGAATTTTGTAAGGCAAACACTGATATAAATTAACGAATTGAAAATGGCCATGAAACAACAATCTTTGCTCATTGACAAATTGATACTTCTACGGCTAATTGTATAATTTGAGTCCTAAGTCTTCCATTCTGAACTTGCAACCACTCATAGACTCTAGGATTTCTAGGTATGTAGCAGGCCTACGTCTGGAACGTTGATGATACCAGCCTTAATGAGGAGGCGCTTTACTTCATTGAAACTGAAACTTGGAGAATGAATGAATTTGTCTTCAATGAGGTCCATTTTGCAGAAGTAACGAAACAAATAATAAAGGTGTTTGCAGTTCACATATTGATGGCGTCCACCAATTGCTGAGACAGCCATGTCCACAAAATCAGGACATGTGCACTCGGAGTACATACCAAGCGTGATTCGATAAACTTTGGGTTGGGGCTCCGTTCCAGATTGGAGGGAAATTATGGCTCCAAGTCCTAGGAATGGGAGCATAGTAACCCTCAAAATCGTGCCTTTCACGTTCCCAGCACTTTTCCACTTATTGCGATGCTCTGTAGTAGGGGCATTTGCAATACGTCTGATAGGCTTACTCCTCCGAGTGGTTGGATAGTTGTCTGCATGCAAAGGGATAGGTTGATCATAAAAAACCATCTCAAAAACATTGGACATTGTGAATAAGCGGCGAGGTGACATAGGAGGTTGATCTTGAAGTTGAAAGCCGGCCTCCTGCAATAGTAGTGTCTTCTGGCGAGTCAAACTAGTGCCTGTAAGTACAGGCCACACGTCTGGTACTTGAGGCCAGTCAATGACCTAAGGACGTTTAGAGCCTTGAACACACCGCTGAATATCATCAGGGCAAAACCAAAAATCAGTCACGACCTCCTTGTTTCCGCCATACTGTTTCTTCCTGCCGCGGTATGTTGGAGCCGGAGTGCCTTTAGAGCCCTTGGCAATCTTGGCAACGCAGCGAATATTTGATCCCCGTTGTTGAGCGTGACACTTACAACTAGACTTGTGTGATAGTCTAGCAATGTGCCATTGGGAAGTGTCGCAGTCACTTTCCAACGCTGATGTAACATGTAGTTGATGTGTAGGCGTAGCTACAATCTCTGCATCCTTGCTGACTACTGTTGGTATGCGTGTGGATCGGGTCATGACTCGTGGTTGCGAGAAGTTCACTTTATCTGGTCGATGGGAGTCACCGTCCGAACCAATTGGGAGGTCAAGTTTGCGCTTGCTGCTGCCAAACACCTCTTCTCCCTCTAAGTGCGGAACACGAGTTGTAACATCCGCTGCTCCAGGAAGGACATTCAAAGCTTTCGCTATCTTCTTCAGATCGCCACTGCGTCTAGCGCCTCTTAGCTTAAGCTCTTCCTTAGATGGCCCTGACCTTGTTGTTTTACCCTTTAGAAACGCTCGATAGTTTGTCATTTGTTGGAAAGCTTGAATGCAATCATCACATGTGGCGGCAAACAAATCATCACCTTGATTCCAGACTGTTGCAACCATTTGTTGTGTACAGTTTCGGATAAGTTGCATGAAGGCAAGTCAGCAATTTCTTCGACGGTCAAACCCTGGAAGAGAGAAAGTGTTATGAGACATGCAAAAAAATCTCTTATAGTACGTACACTTTCACTTTCAGTACTTGTACAGAGCTCTCTTTGTACAATTTTGGATCTCAACAGCCGGCGGTAAATTCTCCCGTCGGCTCCGAGGGGAGACTTAGGACCACTGTGGTTTGATCTCGAAACCCCTCTTTACTGATTACTTCAAGAAATTGACCAAAAATAATTTGAAATAAAAGGCCGTTTTGACTTTTTAGTACAACCAATAAAAATAGAAAAATATAGTAAAACTTACCATTTCCGCAGCTCCTCCCCATTGGAGATATCGAAAGTGCCAGAAGGCGAGCCACAACTCTAGATCACGCAGAGCATCTTCAGAGGCTGCTCCAGATGATAACCACCAAGATCGAATGGCCAAGTATCGCGTTTCGGCTTCCTCCTTACACTTGGAGTCTTTGTATTGTTTGCATAGACAAATATGTTGTTGCTGCATATCCGGTTTGATGTGTTTCTGTGTGTGCCGATGCATGGAGGTACTCCAGTGCAAGAGGCATGTCCGCTCCCGATTCGGCATCTCCATTTTTGGATTTCTGGTTCCGTATACAATTCGAACCGCATTCCAATTCGCTTGAGCACTATCTGCCATAAAGCCCTTGAAGTTGGTGTCCAAAACACCATTCTGCCTCATGACTTCATTTAGAGACCTCCACATAATGCATTGGACTTCTGTGTCTTCAGATTGCATGTCACAAACTGCTATTGTCATGACCCTCCTGTAACTAGTGTCATAGACGTGACAGGCCATCGTTGTCCACCCTTTCACCCGTTTCACGTAGTCAAACATGATCCAGGCATTTTCTAAATCCCCTCCTTCTTGCATGCGTCTCACTAAGTCTACACCACTACCAGGTCCTTCGACCAACATCTTAAACAAGAAAACTTTTTCTTGACCATGTCCTGGAAACACACTACCATGAATGTATTCAAATCTTAAATTCCGTTTCATATTCATGATACTGTCTATAATCCCACCCTTCCCGCTATTGCGGAAAGAAGTAATAGTATTGCGAATATTAGGTGAGCTCAATATTTGAAACCTATCCATTACATCCTCAAGTGACTTTCCCTGCAACATCTCCTTTGGTCCTTCACCATCGTGAATGAGAAGGTTGTCTAAAAATTGCTTACTAGCTGCCAATGCGATGGCCGAGTTGGTGGCAGTAGGGGTTTTAGAAACCTCTCCAGCAATTAGCTCGTGGATAGTGTCTAAGGACTCTCTACATGTTCCAGAAGCCACAGGATGCATGTGGTTTCCTAAATGAATGCATGCTCGGGACATGACGGCAGTAGTGCTAAAAACATAATACACTCTAGCATCACAAGGACTAGCGCACTGCAGAGGACATTTGCATATCTTGCAAAGAAGAGTCGATTCCTTAGGCGGAGTTGAGCCAACAGAAAATGGAACTGGAGTATAACCACACCACTCTATTTCATTTTGTTTTAACGACCGCTTCAAGTAGTCGCAATCCGAATTGTTGCAAACCAAATGGCCAGCACAAGAAGGTTTTCTAAACTTCAAACCATCTTCATTGTGGATGTTCGAAGTCATGGTTCAACACCATGCATGACCATCGTAACGTTTATCCATGCCTTGGTTGTTTCCAGCAGCAGATGCCAAAGAAGACCCAACAAGAGAGGGCAACTCAAATACTATATTTCCATCAAAGTCAGAAGGAAGGTACTGCACTTTCTGATGTGTGATTGAGTCATAGTCTAAAGCAGCTACTTCGTTTCTAGACCCACAAATAGAAGCTAGCTTGSGAAGACAACCAACAATACTGCGTGGTACATCACTAGTTGGATAGGTTGGTGGACGCGAGTGAGTAGACAAACTAGGAYTAGCAGAAGGGGTGSTGTACTGAGAGGAATTCTGCTTCAGAACTTCATTGGGACCTCCATGAAGGGGTGCAGATTGCATACTTGTTTGGCCAGGGGACTCGCCTTCCGATTCACTAGATATATCTATGATAGGAGAAACACCTTCTTGCTTCACACGGACAAATGCAACAAGAGTCCTATTCAAGGAGATTTGCTCACATCGAGGAGAATTCGTAATGCCTACTCGAGCAGGTGGCATGTCTACTGTGGAATAGTCTGACTGTCTAGGAAAGATCTCATTGGATGCASCTGTCATGAGAGAGGGCAGACCGTAAGCCCTAAATCGCCCACGACGAAGGTGCCAAGCATGACCGTCTTCGACTTCTAACTTCTCCATATGGATTGACTCTTTCAGAAGTCCTAAATCGGACAAAACCTCTTCTTCGATATAAATACTAGACTGGCTGAAGCCAAATCTAACATGAAGGAGGTGCGAAGACATTATAGCAAAACTGCCTTCTCCAAGAGGGAGAACTAGTGGAATTTCATGGCCGTCCGCTCGTATGGAAGCCATGGACTCAAAAACCTCACTCAAAATTGAAATCGGACAAATTCCGTGAAAGCAAAGCAAAAGTAGAAAGAGAAGAAGATTGACGGAGTGTTCTATATGCATATAGAAGGGAATAAGAATTCCTACATTGAGTTCATGGAGATGGAAGCATAGATACACCTGGATTAAGCAATGCCAATAGCAAGCAAAAACGTGGCAATAGAATGACCACCTGCCCATTTTTGAAAATAGAGTGGTCTTCAATTGATTGATAAAGGTCACCTAACTCATAAACGATTGTTGTTCAAAACCCAACGAATATGAATGTAATAACAAGATGGCTAATTTACTTACAGTTCTTCATGGATTACACACAAAATCTGATCCATCCCATTCAATAGATTTTAACCTTCTTCCTGAACGGAAATTCATTCCAAACGGTTAGTGAATTCATTAATTTCAAACAAATAAGAAGAAAAGGACATTTTCAACAAGGATTCGCAATATCTAATGATGACAATACAATCTAGTGGTCGTTGGTTCATGTTCAAATATTTATTTAAAAATCATGGGAGATTGGATTTTGCTGCAAAATTCATGTACCGTTAACAAGAATAGCACTGAATAAATGAATTTGTAGTTCATTCTGAGATTCAAATTCATTAGAGCCACATTTCAATATGTGGGATTATTCTCATGCAAGCGACGGAAGAGATATGTGTGGGAAGATTAGGGTTGACGGATAAGGGTAGGAGTAGGAAAAATAGGAGAAAACTCTTATTCTCATCGCGGAAAGAGTTGTTGYGCTCTCGAAAGAGAGCACTAACAATTGYGTCACAAAGGACTGCCACATTACTAGGACACAGTGGCACTGTAGATGAACATGAAGATAGGCAAGTGGAGGWCGATGACAAAGGCGATCTCAAGAAGTTGATAACGACAGAGGAGGAGGTAGGAGGTCACTGCAATCAAAGAACAACAATTTATACTTCTGTAAGTTCTTCCCAATATAGYAATTCCTTTATTTCTTTTTGATTCATGCAATTGGAGGTGCTTCACARGAATRTATYCCGTGTTACATATGTGAGGAAGACAATGACTCAACGCTTTGTTCTAAAAGGGCCCATTATTGTYAAGATGATGTTACAATYGTATTGTAGCTTAACTTCAATACAGGCTTGCATTTGGATATATCTTTTGAATCACAGACACTACTTTAGAATTACTAGTACAACCTACTTGCATAGTGGAAGAGCCATTATCCTCTCAAGAAGTGTTAAACTATTGATCCCGACCCACATCACCATTTGGGCAATTCTTATATTTGTTGCTCTACAATTGAAGTCTAACAATTTGCTATCTTGAATCATAGGATACCTCTAGACAGTTATCAGAAGTACATTAAGCTCTCCATCTGTCATTCGAGAAAAAAGGAAGACTAAGGTTGTATCATTTCATGACTAATTTTGAGCTTGAAAAAAAAGGTAGAGATCCAATATATTGGACCTTCACATGCAAACTCACTGAGATAAAAACCTTAATCGTTCTACTTTATATGAATGAGGRAAGACCACGAATGAATGCAAAACCTGTAGTGAGGTTAGAGAGGTGTAAACAAGGATAAATTGTATTTTTARTGGAATTAAAAAACTAATATTTCTCCGCATATTCAATGTTTGAACTAAATATTTAATTACACGTGTCCAAAAGCAAGAAATAAGCAGAAATGGGGTGAGCACTAAAGGGGGCAAGTGGTAGTCTATTATCAAAATTGAAGGCAATGTAGGAACTGGCGCTCAACCCAGGGGGTTTGAAAACTGTAGTCAAAATCATAACCTCCTTTTCAGCCTTGTCTTCTAATATTGCCTTCTCATCATCCGTTGTGAGCACTCCTCTGGCCTGGCCGGCATTGTCGCGTGGTAAGCCTTCCAGGCATCAATAGTAGGTGTTGGTATGGCAGTCGAAGGGAATGTAACTCTACAATCATGCCGTCTCATCTTTGTGTTTTTTGTACTTTGAAGTTCAGAGCTAACAATCACGTTTTGGGGTCTGGTTGGTAAAGGGAGAAACAAAAATGGGGAGGAGACGCTTGACGCGGAGCTCCGCCAACGCTGGACCAGAAAGCGAGGGCGATGGAAGCGGAAGTGAGGAGCAAGGTAGAGAAGCCGAACAGCTACCAGGGATTGCGGAGGACATCCCTCTAGAATCTGAGGTAAGCCTCAAAAGCCATGATTAAATGGACGTGGAGGTCAGTATGGCGCAATACATGTTCGGATCGAGTTCAGCCGGAGAGAATGATCAAATTTCCAATTTTTTAGTTTTAGGGTTTTGTGTCATAGAATATCAACTTTCCTCCATTTTGGATCCCCGGGTTCAAAGGAAATAGTCAGCGTGAAACGCAGCTCCTACCAAGAATTGCGATTAGACAGTTTCAGTTTCCTCCAATCGGCGCCGAATGCATCCACGCCGGTGAAGGAAGCGGAGGACTGATCTCATCGGAAAGCTTTATTTTTGGTCGCTGTACGATCTCAAATCTCCCCCTCGGCGCCGATGGGAGATTTCTACACTGTCGAATTCTTCGTGCCGTTCATCAATCAAACGGCCAGCTGTGGAGCACGTCGTGGTGGTCAGCTTTCGGATTTAGGGTTTTAAAAATTTCTCGTCCAAGGAGCACTTACGGTTCGTCATTTAAATCTGTGTTTGTGCTTGAAGGTGCGTTTCACTTTCTTCCCCTCGGCGCCGAATGTGTATTCGCCGATCAATGAAGAGATGACCGATTTGTTTTGAAGGTAGAGATCTAGGTCACTGTAAGACTGGTTTCCTAATCAGATGAGACCGGATTGATCTTATTGGAATGTGGATTTCGTGATTGCTGTAATCTGGTTTAGGGTTCAAAGGAGGACCGATTTGGTCCGGATAATGATTTCTTCATTGTAGTGAACTGGTTTCATGATCACAAGAAGACCAATCGGATTTCTTGATCAGTTCTAGTTGATTTCTTGAACGGTGAAAGCTGTATTTTTGGTCGCTATAAGTTGGTTTCTTGAGATCTTAGATTTTTTTGTTTTCGTTGGACGGTCTCAAATCTCCCCTTCGGCGCCGACGGGAGATTTCTCCACTGTCGAATTCATCCTGCCGTTCATCGGTCAAACGGCCAGTTGTGGACCGCGTCGTGGTGGTCAGCATACGGATTTAGGGTTTTAAAAATTTGTTGTGCAAGCGGCACTTACGTTTCGTCATTTAGATCTCAGTTCGTGCTTGAAGGTGCGTATTACTTTTCTCCCCTCGGCGCCGAATGTAAAACTCGCCCACCAATGAAGAGAGGATAGATCTGTTTGGAAGGTACATTTCTTGGTTAGTGTAATTTGTTTTCCTGATCAATTGAGACCAGACCGATGTGATCGGAATGTCTATTTTGTGATTGCTATAAAATGATTTCTTGAACAGTGGAGGACCGATCTAGTTTCTTGATCCATTTTAGTTGATTCCGTGATTGGTGAAAGCTGTATTCTCGGTCGTTCTAAGTTGGTTTCTTAAGATCTCAGATTTTTATGTTTTGCCTGGACGAACCTTTATCTCCCGTCGGCGCCGATGGGAAATTTTTGCACTGCTGGATGCTTCCGTTCACAGGTCAAACGGCAGTTCTTCACTGCGTCTTGGTTCTCAACTTTTGGATTTCTAGGGATTTAAAAATTTGTCATGGAAAGGAGGCATAGCCAACACTTGCGTTTTGTCATTTTGATGTCATCTTCTCCGTGAAGGGGGGTTTTGGTTTCCTCCCGTCGGCGCCGAATGCGTCCTTGCCGATCAAGGCAGGGGAGGACTGATGTGATCGTAAGGTTCAAGAGATGATCGTTAATTTTAGACACTTTTGTTTATTTTAGATACTTGTAAGTGCAGTTTAGAATTATCGTTTACGGTTTGGTGCTGAAATACTTTCCGTCGGTGCCGATGGGAGATTTCCATGTTCCCGATCCTTCCTTTCACAGACAAATTGCTGAGTTGCAGATCCAGCCGGGCTGCTATGGTTATAGGGTTCCAGATCCAGTCGGGATCCAGACTGAGTATTTGAATGCACCCAGTTGAATGATCTGATCGTGGTTGCTCGAAATTTGGTTTGGATTCTGAACTTGAATCCGCGATCGGATCATTCAATTTGCTAGTTAAATGTCTCGTGATGAGATCATTCAACTCGGTGGATCATCTTATTGATCCCCGATTAGATTAACAACCTAAATCCGAGACCAGATCATTCATTTTGTAGATCTGATTAAATGATCCCTGACTATGTAACCAGATCATATAATCGATCAATAATCTCGTTCAATAATCGTGTTGAATGATCTGTATACAGCTCATTCAATAATCTCAAGCTGATGTGGCTCAAATTATCTAGATCTTAATTCGGGTTCTGAGCAATAAATCGATTCAATTTCCGTAGAGCAACAAATCTGATTCAAATGTCGATTCAAATTCCGCCAAGTTGTAAAAGTCTGATTAACACGATATTCGTTATTTTGGGAGAATTCCAAAACTGGAATTTTTGAATGGCCATAAATTACTCAAATTTTGTCCAAACTGGGCATGTAAGGTGTTTTTTGACATCTACAGAATCTGTAGATGTCAAAAAACACCTCACATGCCCAGTTTGGACAAAATTTGAGTAATTTATGGCCATTCAAAAATTCCAGTTTCAATTCTGTGATCAGCGCAGTAGAATTTCTGTTCCCGATCTAAGTTGCAGATCTAGTCGAGGGTGCTGGGGTTTTAAGTTTCTAGATCCAGTTGGTGGATCATCTTATTGATTCGTGATCAGATCCTTAATCTGCGATTAGATCATTCAGCTTGCAGATCTCATCCTCTGATCCCCGACTTGAATAAACGCAAACTGGCTCTAATTATTCGGATCTGAATTCGAGTTCTGAACAACAAATCTGAGATTCTGTCGATTCAAATTCCAAAACTTTGCTGGACACGAATCCTTAGTTCTAAAAATTTCAATTCTCGTTCCAGGGTAGGACGCCTTTGATACAAGTTCTAAAAATAGCGGGTCTTGAATTACTTGCTTTAGATATCGTTTTTATCTCACTTGAGATTTCAAGATTTGCAACGGAAGTCCGTTGGATGCTTAGTGGGGACTTTGATTTGACCAAGCTCAATGATGTAGCTTTTCTCGGGTTGAATTCTTCATTGTTTTATGTTGTATTCTTGTGATCTGGGGTTTCCGAAGTAGAGTTTGAGGATAGGTATTCTCCTCTCGACGTCGATGGGAGATTTATCCAGTTTTCGATACTTCCGTTCACAATAGAAACGCAAAGTTCTAGAGCCAGTCGTGGTTGCTGCCTTCTCGGCTTTTTGGATATTAAAAAAGTTTCGTGCAAGGCAGCACTCATGCTTTGCCATTTCGATCTCAGATTTGGTTCGAAGGTGACTACCTGTTTTTTTCCCTTGGCGTCGAATGCGTCCTCACCGATGAAGCTGAGGATGACCAATCGGAATGGAGTGTTGACTTCTTGATCGGTAATTTTAGGGACTTGTAAACACAGTTTTGAATTTTGATTTAGGGTTTACTGTTGAAATCCTTCCCGTCGGCGCCGAATAAGAAATAGGATGTTTTGGTTTTTCAGAGTTTATGTCGTCATTTGAAGATAATGAAACTGACGACCGAGTATCGGTAGAGAACTCTTGATGACCAAATATCAGTATAGAATTTTACCCGTCTGTATTTTATGTGTGCAGATGGGCACTCATGAAGCCATTCCACCAACGTCCAATGCTTTGAAGGATACGGACGTTCATGAAGATAAAGCGGTGGAGAACACAGCAGTTGAAGCTGAAATGGACAAGGCAAATGAAACACTCACAGAAGATTCTCTACGGAGAGAACAGAGAGTAAATTCAGTAAAATCCCTTTCTGAGTTGCAGATGAAATCGTACTCTATTTCACGCCTTATGATTCCTTTGTGTCGTATGGTTGCCATGCCTATGGTCAGACTAGCGTTGCAATGCGATCTTACAAAATTGGAAAATGAGTTTGTAAATGGCTATAGGGATGGCTCTGCTGTATTCTATGTGTCCGTTACTAATGAGCAAGGCGAAGAAGAGATCTTCTCGGATGTAGACAAAGAGTTGTGGAGTCCACTATGGCATGAAAAAAATGATGAGTTCAATGCCTTCTTAACTGCTACACCCGGCTTGGAGCATCTTCAAAGCTCTAAGTTTTTTGTTTGTGATGGAAACCACCGCCTGCTGGCTTGGAGATCCTACATTTCAAGAAACAACAGTGATAAGAACGACTGGCACGTTGCTGTAGACTCCATCATTCTGAAAACAAAGGGAAGAATTGCTAATGCCATGTACGCTATGCATGACATTAACAAGTAAGTGCTTCTTTTGTCACATTTGCTTTTTGATGTATCATTTGTTTGTTTTTTCTAGTCTCTAATGCCATTTTGTACTATGTTTCAGGCAGACCGAGAACTCCTTCATCAAGACTAGCTTAGTGCACACGTTGTATCGTGTGCGCAAGTATGGCATTCTGCCATTGGATAAGTTTGTTGAACATCTAAGTGCCTCTGAGATGTCACATTGTAAACAAAACTTGAGGAAAAGTTGGTACCCGATGTCTATTGAAGTCTTCACCTCATTCATTTTTCGGGTAAGACGTCATTGCCTCTTGTTACTTTGATTTGCGTTTTCTTAATTGTTTAGGATCCCGACCCACATCACTGACTATTGCTTATTTTAAATCTTGTGCAGTATGAGATTTCCGCGGCCTTAGATCTTGCTGGACGGGTCTACAAGGAGGAAACGCCCTTGGATGAGCAGACAACGGGGGGGATTATTGATGCGATGCAAAATGGTAGTAAAGATAAAGCATCGAAGTTGGTTTCAAAAATGGGAAAGGGATTAGCTGTTGCTAATCCCATTCTTGGAAGCGAATGGCTACAACAGGTACAATCACTGACTTAGTGATTGAGTTTCAAATACATGTTCCCACAATCCTTCTGTCATGCTGATTTTTTAGACCTTTCATGTAGATTGAACGCCATTGGAGTTCAAACCTCACTCCTGAAATGACATTGGAGAAGTTGCAGTTAGTTGCAACTGCCACTGCAAAGCCAGAGCAAAAAGTAAAGTGGCTCCATTGGTGGAACTCATCCATTCAGACTAGAGAGGCACAAAGGTTCCCGTTGAAACCTGTTGGAGAGAATGAACTCAAGGCATTCTTGGGAAAGGCTTGTTGGTATGCTGGGGTATGTGCTTCAAGAACTAGACATTTGATTGCTTTCTATTTTTATATTTGCAATATCTAATACACCATGTAGTGTTTGATTCCTAATTTAAAGAGTCTTTTGAGTTTCATTGCTGAAATGTATGTTTTGTTATTTTCCAGATTGAGGAAGTGGCAACTGAAATGTTTGACAACATTGTCAAGAAAGATCAATTGGCCTTGAATATGGACTCCCCGCTAGAGCCGGACAGCCTGGTTGATTACATAGAGGACTGGAGAATCCGAGTTTGGGATCACGCCTTTTTAGGGTATTTTTGTGGACATGATATTTTCAGAAAGTCAGATGACTTTAGAAAGCACAAGTCCGCTGATCAAGTGGTCAGGCGTGTTGTCTATCGGTGAGGATTTCAATCAAAACTGACGATTCTGTATAACAATTTTGCAATTCACACACTAGCCATTATATTCTATGTATGTGTTCCTAAATACTTCTCTTTTTCTCCAGGTACTTCAAGTACGTGTTGTTGCCCAAAGGTGCTATAGAAAAGCGTGATCTTCCTAGCTTTTGGGGGACTTGGTCGGATGCCTATTCAGAGAAAAGCATGTTTGCAGGACCTCAGACAAAGTTGTGGACAAGTGCCCACTTGAAAACTGGAGCCTAGTACTTGGACTGTCCACCAGAGTTCACTCCGCAACCTSAGGAGCTGTTGAAACGCTCCATTCAATCTCTTGAAGTTCAATCTGATGTGGATGAGTTTTCAGGTTTAGATGAAGATGCCAAAGCTAAGGCCATGAAGAAGAGGGATGATTTGGACAAAAAGATTGCTTTGAGGAATTCAGAGGCAATAGAGAAAGCAAAAGAGAGCCACAAAGAAGACCAAGAAACTTGAGGAATCTGGGAAGGCAATTGGAATTGCCACATCAAAGGGTAAGAATGCCAAGAAGGAAGTGGCACCATCATTTACTAAGGATGAAGGTTCACAACATCAACGATCTCACGGCACCAAACGGGACGCCAACTACATTTCACTTAGCGAGGATGGCATGGTCGATGGCCCCTCACCCATGGAGTTCCTCAGTGATTTAGAGATTACCATCTCTGAGTTCATTTTCAACTCCACTCTTGCAGATGTGCTGGCCGATCCATTACCAAAGGTGTATCACGATATTCTRCAATTTGTAGAGAAGGTTTGCAATTCTACTTTTCCTAGTGATTTTATATTTTGATTTAAATATTTATATACAATTTGATCTTCAACTAAGTGAGTGATTGGTTCTCCAGCACAAGGGATCAAAAGAACGCTTCTTCAAAGGAATCAGGAGTGAAAAACCGCGGTTGGACCTGATGGTAGCGGACATGCCTGAAGGGTTGCCAGTACCTAATTTATCGGTGCCTCCTTYTGCAATTCCCAAGTGGAACATGCACTCTCCTAGTTGGCTTGAGGAAATATTTGAGTTTGCAGATGGCCACATTCATGATGACGGAGCACTCATCATCATTCATCCTTGGAATAGCAAAACTAAAGGCGAGATTCTAGGATATGCGTTGTCGTATTCATTCTTGAAGAAGAAGGATTGGTGGGGAATGAACCGTTTACATTTGGCCTCACCTGTTGCACCTTCTTCCACGATAATTCCATTTTAATTTTTTGTAATTTTTTTATCATTTTTGACTTTGATGAATTCAATTCTATGAGATTGTAAAGTTGATTTTGGTTTTCTAATGCACTATACTATCCTAGAAGTTTTTTTTTTTTATCAATCATCAGTGAAATCTTTGGTTCCTGTCATCTATGTTTATTTCATCTCACAATTCCAGTCTAAACTGTACAAGTGCACTTGTCTTTGAATTTGATGTCTTTGGCCATATTTCTTTTTGCAGACCCAGAAGTTTGGAATTATATTGTTTGTCAGGAGCTTCACTGACGTTAGATTGTCTAAGTTCCAATTCCAAGAGTGTCAAGAATTGAAGAACTTAGGGGTGGATGTTGCTATTGATGACATCCTTCAAAACTATATTAAGAAGGAGACTCTCTCCATGGACAGCAACTCTAAACCTTGGAGGGGTGCACGAGAGAAAGATGTGCGTTTTTTGCAGATGCTCATTCAAGCATCATCTCTTCCAGGCGACATTGTCATGGATTGTTCTACTGCAGCAGGTAAATTTTAGAACCTTGTGCAATCATTTTTTTGAAGCTCATTTCCATAGTTTCTGGCATCTTCATCCTTAAAATTTTGACTTTGTTTTGGTCATTTGTTTTTTGTCAGGGGCCTCCATCCATGCCTGCAGAATTCTCAATCAGCATATTATTGCCTTAGAGGCAGACAAGGCCATCTTTGACTCAGTTCTAGCCTCAATGATTCGTGTAGTATCAGATGGTCCTGGACCTACTGCAGCGGTCACAGAGCTTTCAGATGATCCAGATGCAGAAGAGGTTCAAATTCCTCATATAGTGAAGAAATCTCGCTTCAGTAAGTGAGTCCATCCCCATCTCGCATATTCATTTGGACATGTAACTATGAATATATATGCAAACCATCTCATCAATCTCCATGTTTTATGTTCATTTACACTTGCATACGATTTTGTACTTATTTCTTATTTTCTATTTTGTGTTTGTAGCATGATTCCTAGACAGGCAATCCATAGACCGTTTTTCGCTTCATCCGGATTTTTTCTTAGCCCCGAGAAGTCTTATATATTGCCTTTCTATGCAGCGGCACTAGCTTCAGCATTCGCATCTGAGCAAAAAACACCTACCATGAAAAAATCTAGTAATTTAGATCCTAGAGTTATGCAATTTTTGGATGTTGGAGCAATAGAGTCAGAGAGGGAGACATCATCGACTGACAGTAGTGGCCATTCTCAATCTATGTCAATATCATCTTCTTGATTCTATGTTAGTAGACATTCAGTATGTTGGGTTATAATCTCTATTTTCTTGCATGTGGACTAATGTACTACCTAATTTACGGCTTCATATTTGAATTGTTATAATTCACCCTTCTTCTTCCTTTCAGATGTGTTCATTGGTAATGCAATTGTATTCATTGTATGATAAGTTTGCAAAAAATAGACCATGACTCCAATACCCTAAATCCTATGTTCTTTTTCTATAACGTCCACAACCATAGGTCCATCATCAAATTCCACCCTAATCTAACATGCCTCTGAAATTCACGGTCATAGGTGCCGAGTAAAAAAATTTCCCCTAAACTTATAGGCTCACAGTTTTTCAGGCTCACAGGCTCACAGAATAGCAACCCTGCTTGAGAACCTATATCCTTGTTTATTCCTATTTAGGTTGGATGCAACATCTTTCATGAAATCCCAAAGAGCAGGCTTTCCTCCAAATGCCCCTGACCTATGTGCAGAAATGATGTCATTACAAAATTTAACCAAATTATGTTGAYTARAAGACTCTTTTGCAGCTTCTTTTAAGGTAGGCCTTTTAACCCTCAATTGCACAATGCGTGCTTTTGCTGCCCAATGATACATTTTTTCAAGCCTTAATTTCTTTATGATTATCCTACTATGACTTGACAACTCATTCACTTGCAAATTACCCAATCTGCGTTCCTTGTCTATACCCCTAGTACCCCGCTTCTCTAAAGCTCTATCTTCACGTACTACACGCATCCTGAAATCTTGCTCTAGCCAAATTTGGCTACAAAAACTATAGCAAAAATTAGGGAAAGAATTTCCAAATGTACTAAACCGAGTACATTCCCTATGCCTAAATGTACCATTCATGTTGACAAACTTACTATCTAATTGAAATGACTGACGAAGATGCGGTTCAGGATACCAACTGACACCAACATGTGAGTCATTAAGCAAACCATCCACAACATAAGTATTACCAGCATAAACACATGTAGGTCCTCTGAACCCCCAACACATTAATCCAAGTAAATGAGAACAGTCCAACAAGGGAGATTCACCTTCCTRGATATTGTCTCCACCACCTTTGAACCAGGCATGCAAATCCTTCTGGTTTGAATTGACAACGCCACTTGATTTTCGAGCTGGCCTTCCCCTCCGACCAGTGGTCAATGCTAGACGCATGTTCTTGGCATTGTAAGCGTCTTCTAACGCTTTCTCATGTTTTGTTCCACCAAGGTGGTTCCTGAGGTTAGCTTCAAGATTCTTTTTGGGAGGACATAACTGAAAAAAATCTCCACAATAAGTGCACTTAACCTTAAACCAGAAGCTCTTAACCTCAACACAATTAGGGTCCCCAACCACCACAAAAGGGATAGGGTCAAAGAAAAAACTCTGATTGACACCATCTAGAACTTTGATACCCTCATCTATCAAAACCTTGTGACCTGCAATAGTCAATAAGACTGTCTTCCCTTTTGGTTCAGCTGACTGAGGGTGATTACAGAAATCTACACCTTTTCTTCTACACCAACTCTGTATGTGTCCATTTGACATTAAATGGCTTTTGCGGAAATTTGAAAACAAATTTGAAGCAATGATTTTTGTATGACCACCACTTCCACCCCCAATATCCTTGCAACATTCTTCACAAAAAACCTTTAAAACTCCAACCCCATCCTGATCCCAAGACTTTAGGGACCAATTGTGGTCTTCTAGAGAAATCTGTCTAAGATCATGCCTCAATTTTTCCTCCCCTTTAAAATAAAATTCCATAACTTTTTTTGGAATTAAAAGAGATTTTAGCAAGGATTTTGATTCTGAAGAACTAACCCTGGAACAAGCTGCTGGATTTACAGGAATATCCTCAATAATAGCATCAGAGGGAGCATCTTGGCAAGCAACACCTTCAACTTCTGTGGCCTCAGATGGAACCAATTCAAAGACAAAGGACTCACCACCAGCACGACGAYGCTTACAAGCATCAGCATCCTCAGACTCCACAGGAATGATGTACATCTCTGGCGAGATGGTGTTCAGTTTCTCAAGCTTCATGTTAACCCTAGCTTTGTCTTCCACATCCCAAAACAAAAATGGCCAATCTACCACACTTGCATCTTCCAACCTGATCCGAAGGTTAGTGTAGGACTTGCCTTCCTTCGCAATAATCGGACCAATCTTCTCCGGATTGCTCCATTCGTGCTCCAAAGAAAATAGCTTAACCTTCAATGACATTATGCACCTTAACCACAAACATTCACAAACAATTAGTATATTAACCAAAATCCCTAAACCATAATTTATGTATACAACAGATAACACAACTGAAAAACAAAGGGTAGCCAAATAGTTTGTAAGAAGGTGTACCAAAAATTGACCTTAAATTCTCACAAAATTGGATCTACAAATCAGTAGAGACAATTTAGTCCCAATTTAGTCCCAGGGCTTGAATCTTCAAGATTCTCAACCCTACATTCCACCACAAAAGGCATTAAAATCATATAAACCGACATACAACATGCTAATCTATCACATTTCGTGTCCATTTATATGACTTGCAAGCTCACAACTTTACAAAACTCAATCATATTCCTAATTAGTACCACAAATACAAAAAGAAACAAGTGAACTTACTTTGGAAAGATATGTCTCATAAATCTTTAGGAAGTGAAAATTGATGCCAACATTCATAATCTGAATGTCAATCCTTTTTATGAATAAATCTCAGCAAGACACCATTTAACTGTTTGATGTCAATCAAATAATAAAAATTAATGAACAATATAGTCAAAATCAACAAGTTGAGTTATCAGAAAGGAATATCTAATCTAAGCATTTCTAGTCAAAAGTCAAAAATATAAAATTGCACATAAATAAACTAGCAACATTAGCTCTACGAGACTTGGGCTAAAAAATTCAGCTCATCAGTTAATTGGATTGGTACATTAGATTTTTGCTTGGTGAGCTATATGATGCAATCTGAGCATTTGTTTGATATCTCTTTCCTTACAACAACTGCACAACACACTAAGAAATTGTTAAACAATCTATCCATTGGCATATACTTGAAATAAACCTTTATTCAAAAAAGGGAAAAGTTCATAAGTAAGTTTTTCAAAAGCTCCAATGTGAAGAGCAAAACAAAGAGTGTCATGGTGCGCTCAACACTACAATTTTTGAATCTCAATAGGTAGGTTATAATTTGCAAGGCAAAAATCTGATATAGCTACTTAAATCACTTGAAGCACCTAGAATAATTATATGCTATATTTGAGTCACTTGCTAAAAAAACTACAGATTGGAAGTCTTTGACAATTTATAACTCAAATTTAGAACATTTCAGCTAAGAAAGCTATCAATTTGCAAAGTATAATTTAAAATGCTTAAGCCTTTCATGCAATTCTATTTAATTATTAAAATCAACATGTTTTTATTACATTTGGTGATTCAAGCATCAAATGGAAAAAAGGTAAGCAATAAGAGGTGTTTACCTTATAGTGTTGCTAGAGGCTCTCTATGTTTTCGTCACTATTTTCGTCACAGTACTTCACATTTGACCAGTATTTGAATTGCTTGATGACTTTGGGCTTGTTCCTCAAGCTCAATGGAAGCTTCTGCACAACAGACACATCATTGCACAAAGARTCAGTGAAATAATTCATTTAAAACATCAGAAATGTTTGCATCTCAAGTAAAGAGAATAATATGGTAAGGTAGACTGCTGTTAAAGCGCCCATGCTCTAAAAGCGGTCATGATGTAGAGGTACATTTTGCTTTCTTCAAGGTACTAGCACTGTACATTTCAGGAGGTGGTTGCTTTTAGTGACCACTAGATTACAACTTCAAAAATTTGTAACTAATTCCTGGAAGTTCTGAAAAATATGAAACGACTTGGGTTAGATGCCAATTCTTTTTTCCTTCCTATGAAAATTTACTGAAAATTGTTTCAAGGAGTTTAGCTTCCCTGAAAACGCAATTAGCTCTTAAATGGTCGCTTTAAGAGCAGTCTACCTTAGGTTAGTCAAAGAGCTCATATTTGTTATTTCGGCACATTAGAAAGTACTAAGAATTGACATTCAAAGTGCTGAGAACTAGGACTTCCAAGTACTCAAATTAGTTCTTTTTTGCCTTCTAAAACCACCCTCCAAGCTCTAAAAGTTTAGGAAATTAGTACCTCTGTTGTAAACCAGTCAAGTACATCTTTGAGACCCCTTTTCTAGATATTTTCATTCAATGAAACTACACAAACGTAACAAATTTGATTAAGGAAAGTGATTCAGCATGGATTTTTATTCAACAGAATATAGTTGCTATATATCTAGTAGTTTATGCAAAACCTTCAAGTGAAAGTAAAGGCAAAGAGCATTTAGTGAGTTTCCTTGACCATTCAAAAACAGGCCCCAAGTGGTGAATTGGAACATGAATCTCCACTTACACCAGTACTACATACATTTTCAAAAGGTAACTTGAGATTTTCATTCAGTCTTCATAAAAACTTCTAGAAGAAAGTCCACCTCTCTTCACGCAATTACCATAAAAGCATAGAGGCAAGGCAAGCTGCAAACCCTAACTGCAAGAAACTCACTTGATGCTGGTGGAAAACTTCGGGTTGGCACTGGGCAGTGGGTCAAGCGCATAAGCTGGTGTTGTTTGTGTGCAAATTCGAACCCTGTATTCTTCTTGTTCATGGCCGTGCTGCATGCAACATCAACGAAGCAACGGCACCAAGATATACAGAAAGGCAAAATCCTGAGACCATGCCTTAGCCCTAATCTCCAAGTGTACGCAATGCTAAGTCTTGAGGCCTACCTAAAATTCTATCCCCAAGCAATCACCTTGCAACCCTAAACTCAAATTTTCAACAAGAAAAGAGAATTGGAAAAACGCAACAAACCCTATCAACATTACGTAGAACACAACAACAGCAAAAGAGCGAGAGAACAAGTTGCAAGTCTTCACCAACCCTAGCCGCATGGAAGTACCCAAAACCCTAAGACAGTTTCTAAACGGGTAGTTCGTATAAACATAAATATCCGTCATACAACTTTTCAAGTGAAATGTAAACCCCTGTCATACAGCCTGTATTCTAGATTTACTTAGTTTTTTTTTTCTCACACTGGATTCTTACATGCCGTCACTTTATTGGCGCATTTAGGAAGGGATTGATCTAAACAGGCTAGATTTGTCTAACAACTCAAATTTCTAGAAAAAAAATTTAATTTACTTGAACGTGTATATTTTATCATCCACTTAAAATTATTTGTCTACAACTATACTCACCCTACAAATAAAAATTTACATGGACCCTATCTATCAACGCTAACTTATTAATAAAAACTCCTACTATATAGTTTTTTTATATAGCCTAATTTATATATATTATACTATGTAGCAATTTATGGACCCTATTGTAGCTCTACATATTATATAAATTTTTCTTGTTTTGAATTTAATGGATCCTATCTTTTAACTCACGTAGTTTTCTAAAAAATCGACAGTGATCTCCCCGGGGGACGGATATGCAGTGGAGGACTACATTGAGGACCGGCACCGCCGGTTGTTGGAATTTCTCATTCCAATCCTGCATACAAAAAAATCGACACAGGTTACGATAACCCTTGGCAACCTCATTTTCGGAGCTCTAAGCGGGGAGCGGAAAGTTGACTGGGGCCGGATCATTTTTGATTTGGTTGCCTAACTCATCAATAGAGTTGGGAAGAGTAGGGCCACACCTGTGAGTCCGTATATCTTCCATCTCTATAAATAGCGCCATTTTCTGATGGATATAGAGGAAAAGACCTTCAAGACTCAGGAAGTGCTCCTGAAGTATGGCGAATTGGAAACGGATGAGGGTGCCCCGTCCGAATCCGGTTTCAATTTAGAGTTCGAGGACGAGGAGGACAAACCACTTAAGCCGTTTAAGCCGCAGAAGACGACATCACTGCTTGGAGGAGGGAAACCTCCGAGTCAAGACAGGCCAGCATGAAAGAAGAGGTCCAATGTTGATCCGGAAGCAAGACCGGAATAGCACCAGACCATATCGAAAGATTTGGATCCCGGGGATCCTATCAAAAACCTCATTGAGATCCTAAGCGCAATCAGAGCGGATTGGAAGGTAAAACAGAGGATCCTCAACATGGTTGGGAAGCAGGTGGACGGGAAATTGGATATGTCACTGCATCAAAAGGTGGCTGACTGTATCTC
Organism: Pleurozium schreberi; assembly: GCA_006891605.1. NCBI lineage: Eukaryota > Viridiplantae > Streptophyta > Bryopsida > Hypnales > Hylocomiaceae > Pleurozium > Pleurozium schreberi. Next base: position 454,654 of record VACF01001958.1, read on the forward strand.
GGATCTGGTCGAGCACAAGAAGCAGCAGGCTGAGATCCGGCGTCTGCAAGAGAATGTGGACCGGATGAAGGCAAAAATCTTTGTGGCTAAGGAAGACGCAGCTGCCAACCGGGAGATGGCAGAGGAGATCCAGAAGGTAACTGAACGGGTAACAACAATTGTGGGCAAGACCGAAGCGATCGTTGCCAAGGCGAAACTTTTTGACAAGAGAATCCATGAGGAGCGGAAACCATTCGGTTCCCGCATCCTCAGGATCGTCTCAGATTACTTGGAGGAGATTGAAGACACGATGGCAGAAGCGAGGAAGGCTGCGGATTGGATTGAGAAATGCAACCAGAAACTAATAAGGTCGGCTTGTCCGAAGGAGATCCATCTCTCCAAGTTATCACTTCCGAACAAGTTTATGGATGTGCTGATCCCCATGGATATCAAGGATTTGACTCCAGAGTCGAAGAAGCAACGGAAGATGACAACAGTGCCCACCATGGCGGAATGGATCGACTTCGATTCGCCTTTGAATCCGCACGGATTGGTCTCTGGCGCTGAAGGAAAGCGAAGCCGAAACGTAACTAAGGTTTTTGAGGTCATGAAACCGGGTGTTCAGATTCTGACTGTAGGCTCTTTAGTTTGGGACGGCTTATTTTTGATTTTATGTTAGGCAGTTAGGAAATCTTGGCTGGTAGTTAGCCGTATTTCTCGGGCCTTTTTGCCCTTTTTGTACTTTTTGAGTTTTGTATTTAAATCAGCCCTACGAGGTGGGCTAGGAGTCTTTTCATTGTAAATTCTTTTATGTTTTCTATTTGCTTGCTTGTTGTATGTCTCCCCAAGCTTAGCAGGGCCATATGGTGAGGAGTTAGGAGGACGCAATCCGGTTTGCAAGGGAATTCTTCCCTTAGTGTTGTATTTTCAATTCTATGTGCATGTGAACAGGTAGTAACTAGTAAGAGTCGGGAGTGAATTTCAATTCCTCAGCGTCCTACAGTCTTCAATTCCGGGTGGGAAACCCGTTGATTAAGCTAGGCGGATATGGAGGGATTCCGTMGCCGTGCTAGAACTCCTGGGCGGGAAATCCGGTTGATTGTCTAAATCTCCTGTGGGGTCTCATCATCTTGATAAGTAAACGGGAGAAGCTGTAGTTGGATGTTGGAATGGATGGATGCACTTGTGGCCACTTAAGCTTTGAGTTGATTGGAAGGAAAACCAAGGTCGTTGTAGTATGAGAGGATCGTACGGAGGGGATCTCTATGTGACTTGCAATCCGGATTCCTATCTGGGTTGTTGTAAGGGACCAAACCGGATCCAATGTAGAGTAGGAAATTAGAGGATAAGATAGTGGGTTTTCAGCCACTATAATTCACGGAGGGAGTGGTGAGCCTACCACTCTCAAAGTAAAATGGCGATCCCTCTGATGGTGAAACAGAGGTAAAATTAAACCGGATTGGTTCAGAGTGATGCCCAGGATCGAAAGTAGTAGGATCTTGGGTTGAGGTTATTTTATGAATTAGAAAATTTGTAGGATCAGAAAGGAATAGTAATCCGGTCTAGGATTTTCTGTGTGTGTTTTGGTGTTTTGAGTTTCTGGTCAAAAACTAGAAGGTAAGATTTGTGCTTAAATGTGTAAAAGAGCTAACTACTTTAGAGGATCTCTTGGGTTCAATCTTTAGAGTCACCTAGTTATACTCTAAGGTGGTTTTTGTGAGTATAACAGGGAATTTACTCGCCTTGTGCTGCAACAAGCACGGCACTATTGGAAGATTGGAGAAGGTAACATCATATGAGAAGATTGTAGCTTGTGTTACCTTGTCTCATGAACAATCAAATCTTTGTTCTATAAATACAAATGTATGCAAATGTGGATGCACGTAGTAATGTCATTGCATTTATTACTAGAAGTAGTGATGTCATTGCATTTTTTGACTACAAGCAGTGATATCATTGCATTTATGATTGGAAGTGATAATGTCATTGTACTTATGACTAAACCTTGTAATATAAGAGCACTTGAAAATGAAATGACATTGAATTGTTGTATGAACTAGGAAATACGAGGACGACATGTCTCACATACAATATCGGGAATAATATAAGCGCAAAAAAGAAAGAGTCAAATAGTGTATCCAACAAAAATGTGCAATAAGGAGTTTCACATTTGGTTTCCAAAAGCAGTGGTGCGTGCCATGGAAGTTGGGACTAAATAGGTACAAAACAATGTCAAAGCTCTGATATTACCTCCATCTGATTGAGCCAAGTCATATCGTTCCATATATGCATTTAGAAACCACATTTGTGTCCACAACTCCGAGAAGCAATTTACAACAATGGACTCGGGAGTAGTTGCAACTTTTCGACAACTCTGTTGAGTGGGAGTGAAAGATAGAAACATAAAGACATCAAAGTTGGAATACGTGGGGTGGGTGGAAGAAATCATATCCATAGACTATGGGCAGTATGAGGTCGTGGTCCTCTATTGCAACTGGGTGGTAGCAAACATGAAGGGGGATAGGGCCACCATGAAGCATGATGAGTATGGATTCACTAGTGTGAGCTCTGATAGATTGATTCCATACTTTGTACAGTCATTTGCCTTTCTTCTTCACATTGAGCAAGTTTTTTTTGCCCATGATAAGGATAAGCATGGATGGAAAGTTGTACTTCATAAAGAACCGAGAGGTGTTTGATCATTCTCCAAACATCAAGTAATGCCTGAAGTGAAGTGCATACCCTTGGGAAAGACAACAAATTTTCGAGGATTGGAAGCCACAGACTTATACAAAGACTTCGTACCAACAACACCCATCTTATGTGATGCAATAGAAGTAGAAGCCGATGTGGTTGCAACTGCATTGCAACATCTTTATTAGACAAAACAACATAGAGGTAGAGGACTTGCAATATTCCACTATAGATGATGAGTGAGTCTTCACTTGTGTTGAAGAGTAGTATATAACTATATATAAAATTTTCTTTCAGATTGAAAAATGGATATGTTAACTATACAACATTGTTATTGGCATAACACAAACGAACATAGCATGTAACTGTGCTTCATTTATGTGAAAGATGTCACAAAAATGGGTAGTGCTTGTTGAACGACACATTGGGCACTCAATTTGCCCATGAATAAGTGGGACATGTGATTATGTCCTCCCAACGTCATATGTTCTTTGAACAAGAACACCTCTATGTGGTTAAAGAACTCATTAATTTCTATGTTTAACCACTAATTTTTAGGGTTGTTTGTAGTACCAAATGTATATGTTGTCGGAGTCCGTATTCGGCGAACGCAATTAGTAAGGGTAGATTAGTGTTGTCATAGGCTAGATTTTTCAAATTTTTAAAGTATAAATCCGGAAGTGGAAGCGGAAGCGGAAACGTTTACAGTAGCAGTTAAACCACTTTCCGGAAATAGGTTAGAAAATTACGGAACTTCTGTAATTACATATCCAGTCCAGATCCGGAAATCCGGAAAAAGATGGATTTTCCAGACCTACGAGTAATAGGTCCGACCTACGGAACTAGGTCACCGTTACAGAATTAATTGCCAGTTTTTGAGACCGTTGCCGGAGCGACGGGTATTTAGCTGACCCCTCGTTTCTGTCATTTCTCTTTTTCTCCGCGGAGTTTACTCCTGCGCTCATGTTATTGAGAGTAAAAGCGGTGAGATAGAGATCGCAACGGTGGGGTTGGTGAATCTGCATGGATCCGGCCCACACTGTTAGGATTTAGTATGGCGGAAAGTAGCCAACGGAGGAATCCAGCCACGGCCCATATGGTGTTGCCGACCTATCCAGAGGACAACAGCGAGCGGCAGATGTTGGACGAGGACCTAGCAAGGATGGGTTGCGCCGGATTGATCCGCCGTCCGTGGAGTCTAAAGAACAAAGAGATGATTCAGGAGTTAGTATCCGGAGCTCCTAATCAGTATGAGCGGTTCGTCAGGGACAAGAGGGAGACCTGGACGGAAGAAGCATGGGCGGATGTTTACGGCTTTCCGAAGCAAGGTGTCGGATAGGCCCAAATGGATAAGTACTCTGCCGAAAAGTTTTCCCATCTGGCCAACTCCAAGGAAGGATTTGCTATTGCGGATTGTGCCACCGTGAGACATAGACGGGTCCTGGAATTTTTAATTCCTATCCTATATCCGGATAAGCCGACCCGGATTACGGTTACGGTAGCCTATACCATCTTCGGGGCCTTGGAGTGGAGAGCAGTTCACTTGGGGAGAGTGATCTTTGGGGTAGTAAGCAAATTGGCGGATCATGTGGGTAAAGCTAAGCAAAGTCCAATCAGTGCTTACCTCTTCCACATGTACCACCAGCACAAAGTACTAAAACCAGATGAAATAGTGGAGTATGAAACCGGATGCACCATCCTCAAATACGGACTACAGTCGTAACACGAGAAGGAGCAACGCAGATCAGATGAGGAGGAGATCGAACGTGTTGAGCCGCTGAAGGACAAGCGGAAACAGAAGAAACAGAAATCCATTGATCCGGGTTCACGGAAAGTTCTAACGGAAAGCAGTCTAGATGACGTTTTGGAAAGACTCACAGCATCAACCCGGTTAGATGAGTTCTGTGAATCTGAAACTCAATGGGTGGAAAAGGCGAATAACTTCATTAAGGCGTATGTGGGTATACTCAACGAGGCAACGATTGAGATGGACTGCAACCCCAGCAAGTTGATGCAAGCCATCCGGAAGCGGCCATCTCCGAACTGTTACAAGCACGGGACCAAGAGATTGAGCGGATCCAGAAGGAGACGAAAGAGATCTAGAACCAGGTCTATTAGCTGGAAGGGGAACTGTGAGCGTCCAGGAAGAGAGAGAAGGAGGCTCTGCACTTGGTGAAAGGGTTGAACCGGCTAGTGGCGGAACCAGCAAAGACCATCAACCGGGCCACGTTGTTCAGTTCTAAACTCTCTAAGGAAGCCCTAGTAACCGATCCAAGGTCATCACCATCCTGGTTGATTTCTCTTCTCGGATGGAGCTGGTCTTGACTAAAATGCGCCAACTGTTGGACCGGTTGCACCCCAACAGACCGATGGACTTTTCTGAGTTCCCAGAAGTTCCGGAAGTCCATACCACCACCCGAACGGTAGCTGTGGAGAAGCAGACTCCACAGACAAAGTTACAAGGCATGGAGGCACAAGGTTTTGTAGATCTCTTGTCCAATGTGGTGGATGACAGGGAGCCTACACCTGGCCGAGCGAGTTCAAGAGCAAGTGCTGAGTCGGGACGGAAATGGAAGAGGAAGTCCATGGAGACTCTATTCGGAAGTACCCTTCCGGCCCGACCCGCAGGAGGTAGTCCGACCGTAAGTAGTAAATTCAAGCAACCGGCGGATCCAGTCAAGACGGATCTCCTGGATCGAATGGGAAAGTTGAATCCGGCTCGGAGCAATCTGGAAGATTTCGAGTTGGGAAAGTCATTGGATCAGGAGAGAACAAAATTGACGATCCAGACAGAGATTTCTTCTAATGACGAGGAAGAAGATGATGACCTCAAGCTCCTCAGCAAATCAGAGGAAGAAGATTTCGAGAGTGGCGACAACACTGAAGATGAAGAGTCACTGCCACCTCCGAACCGGAAGATTCAAACCCGGACAGCAACAAAGACAACTCCAGTCTCAACATTGGAAAAGACTCATGTGAAGAGTCTAGCTAGGATGCCTTTCAAATTACTCGGGAGTGCGTCAAAGAAGCCAAAGAAGATTAGTCAGTAGTTAGTTTTAGAATTCAATTAGTTCCGGATTGGGTTGTAGAACTTGAACGGATTTTCGAGCTTGGGCCCGGATCCGGGTTTTTATTTTTAGGCTAGGACTCTGATTCTCTGGGGATCTCGGTGGGTCATTTCATTGGCTGCCTAGGTTTCTGGGTGGCTGGTCTTTCATTTTGGTTTTTAAGGGCGGGCACCTTGTGAGAGTGTTTGGCTTATATGATTCGCTTGAGTATGGACGGATGAGATGGAAGTCAGAAGAGGGGGAATCCGGAATTAAGAGACTTGGGTCTGTGTGTGTAAGAACGCTTGTACCGAGGTTTAGTATCGTGAGGGCGGTCTTAAGCGTGGTGCCTTCAAACTACCGGAACGGTAATCCGGTGAATTGGTGGTGAGAGTGCAATTCCGAAACCCAGACGGTTCCGTGCGGATATCAGTGAGTGCCAGCGGAAACTCCCCCACATCGGAAGGTTTGCTATTCCCCGGAACGGACTAGACTTCTAGAGAGCAATCTCGAGGCAGATTCTGAGTGCTCTCTGTTCTGTTGCTGTAGTAAGGGAAGCTGGAAAAGGCTTAGAGTGACCTATTGTCCGAATAGGCCATCCTGATGGCTGTGAGAATAGTTCCGGATCAATTTATTGCTGCATAGTTTTCGGTGGATGTTAGTGTATTTAAGAAGGAAATAGAGTGAGAAGGTAAAGAGGTTAGTCCCTACCCCTTTTAAAACAATCAAAGGCAACCCTCTAAGGGTAAAACAAAGGTAACACAAACCGAAGTGTAAGGAAAGACATAACCGGAAACCAGAAAGGTAACAATCCGGAATCCAATCCGGATTATTACAAAATCAACATCTTTGAACTGAAGTGAAAAATAGTGGAAAGAGTGAGAGAATAGATCAACATCTTTGAACCGGGTAAATGGAACTTACAATGACATACTAGAGTCTCCTGGGACGATATTCCGTGTCAATTTACAACATTCAGTGTAGTAAAGGTACTTATAACTAGATTACACCTAGGACATATGTCCAACTTGAAATAAAACCATCAAAAAGAACCAAAACATGTTTAATAGGTATTTTGAGATCCTTCCTTTGTCCCATTGAATGGGACACAATAAGAAGGAACCTATGTTTGGTCTTTTGCTATTAACATATTTTTATCCATTTCCGTTACAACAACATAGAAGACATTTTAATTAATTAACTAACTAATAATATAGGTATGTGCCACCACAAATTGTTGGATGCCAATTTTGTAATATGTACGCRTAGCATAAAACAAAAAAAAAACTTTGTAAAAGGTATGAAACAATGTCACACTTATAGATTGTAGAGTGATCCCTATGGCCAAAATACAATTGGGAAATCTGAAATGGTCGAACTTCTATTTGAGCAACCTTAAAAACAAAAAAAAAATACAAAACAAATGTAATTGCAAAATATGACTAAAAAAAATTATGACCACAAAATATGAATGATGTAAAAATATGACCAAACACGTTCCAAACATGTTTCTTGCCTAAATTTACCTTGGAATGCCCAAAAGAGAAAAATAAATTACTACCAAAAAAGTGTAATTGCAAAATGTGACTCACAGAAAGAATATGACTAGAAATTCTGACTGTGGTAAAAATATGACTGCTCTCTATTCAAATATGTTCTCCGCCCAAATCTTCTTTGGGTTGCCCCAAAAGAAGATAAAATGTCAATACTGTGGAGATACAATTGCAAAATATTATTGACAAAAAAACATGACTACCTTATATGACTAGGTGTTCTCCAAACATGTTCTCCATCGTTCTCTATGAAGTATTTTGGTGTTCTCAATGGCCATATATCATATGCTCTTGAAGTACAAGGCCAAAATATGACTGACAGTCATATTTTCATTCATTTTTTTTTCCAAAAATTTGGCCTCCAAGAATACRAYTGCGAGCAGTCACCAGTCATCTTCAGTCATATTTTCACAGTCATAAACTATCCACTTTGTTGTAGTGATAAACRCAAACAAAGCAAACGGGGAWGTTYWYAAGCATTATAAAGTGCATTGTACGTTTACGGTCACTATTTTTGAACGGCGTCTTGCAGCATATTATATATGACAAACGACTTCAACACAAACTATCCCTACAATGATGTAAAAATAAATGGACATGAATGTCTTACAAATGAGTGACTTACTAAATAATTTGCGCTGGTGATGAAGGACGAGGGAATGCAAGAGACTTGGGCGCATTTTTCTTCTCACGTGCCGGTTGAAAGTTGTCGGGTACTGTGGGTTTTGTTGCTGCCCATCTATAAAGTCCTGCAATCTGTTCCATGGAATAGTGGCAATCTCGGAATGATGTACAGAACCCTTGCCATTTGTCATATGGGGGACCCAAATTAGATTAGCATACCTAATCAGTCTAGATTCTGGCTTCTACACGGTGTCCAGCAGGGCTCCAATGAGTTCAATCTTCCGCTCTGCATTGTACGGCCCGTCTGCATGCGGCTTTTCATATTTAGAATTCGAAGAAGGAAGTGCCTCAACAATGTCCATGTCCTAATTTCTGCAGAAGGTGGTGCACGTGTTAGGGGACAGTCTTTAGCGGACGCTCTATTTTGTGTCGTGGTTGTCCTTAAGATTGCCTACAGAATGTACACTTCAAGCTGCTGTACAGACAACAAGATTCAGAATACTACCCGCAGAGGCACGACAGCGAAAGATGCACGACATGTGGAAGAATGTGTATTTTGGAAAAGAAGTCTTAATACTGAGGGTGGTTTATGGCCTTAATGCTAAAGATGGTTCATATGTAGTCTACGGCAACTCTATTGTGAACAATGTCTCAGTACGAAGACAAACTCGTAATACCGCGAACTCTAGAAATTACGTCCTGAGTGTCGCAGCAGTGCCTACAAGTTTGAGGTGGAGAAGTTTTGCAATGCTTGGAGAGCGCATGAAGCCTCTGGAGACGAATGTGTAAGCCCTAATCTGCCGCCGCTGATTCTAATGCTCTTAATGGTCCTAAACAGCTCTTCACACGGAAACTGAGGCTACATAGAACCGCGCAGGACGCTCTCGCCGCATTGGGACCCTCACTATATAGCGCAATGTTGCAGGACATAGAGTTGCATAACGTTGGCACAATGCAAAGGTGGAAAAAAATTATGAGTTTGTTTGCATCTAGTAGGACAAGTTTACTGTCTTGGAGGCAGAACACTAAACCCTGCCCATGAACTGGGCCCCTTAGGATAATGTTTGAGGGTAAAAGTAAATAAAACCCCCTATATTTAGCCGTAACTAGGATAATTTCTTTAACTCACCTAGCTAATTTGGGATCTTTGATTGCAAATCTAAATTCAAAATTTTCAAAAAAAAAATTTCAAAAAGTAAAACATTCCAACGCTTTTCCTTGCAATAAATGTAGCTTGCATGGCCTAGTTTGTGGGCATATTTTATTGTTTTGCGACTTGGAGGTTTCCGTCTTTTTCAAGAAACTTGATAAAACTGTATTTGAAGTCGGCTTCCTAAACTGTAGACGTCCACGCACCAATGGTCTTGTGGCCCTCGACATGGAGAGCATTCATTGGCCATTTGGGGAAGACAATCCAAAGGAATGCATTTTCTATGCATTCGGAGTGGGTTGTCACAGAATTTCCAAGATTAGGAACAATTTCATTAAAAAAAAATGGAGGGGGAGGCATTACAACTCCCTATTTTTTTTCATTTGTAGGAGGCTGTTTCGTGAATCTCAAGATTAGGAACAGTTTTTTTACAGAAAATAGGGGGGAGGGAGTCATTACAACTCCACATTTGTTTCCATTYGCAATAGGCTGTCATTGAAATCGCAAGATTAGGAACAATTTGATAACAAAAAATACGGGGAAGGGCGTCATTTAACCTAAACAATGGCTAATACAAGGTAATCAAAAAATGACAACCATTGTTTTTATTTGTTTTTAAAAGTATGAAATACATACGTTCACAATGGTTTTCACAGTTTTTGGTAGTGTACAAATCAAAAGAAGTACTTGAAATATGTCTTAAACTAGAACTCCCAAGAACTTCATGAAGAATGATTGAAAAAAGATGATTCAAAGCTTTCTTACTTACATACGAATGTGCACAAGTAGTTCAAACTTCTTACAAATTCTTATAACACAATGGATATGTTCTTCTTCATTTTGCTAACTTGAATGCCGCTAAGTAATGAGAAATACATATCGTACCCTTATTATATTGTTATTTGTCAGGAGGACGACAGATTAATAATCCCCTTAGGTAAAATGTTGGAACTAAGCTCAAACAAATGAAGCAAAAATGTGGAGAGCACAAAATCCCAATGTRACCGCCTTATTCAAGATTTAGGGTTTAGGGTTAAAGCTTCAAWWTTTAGGATTTGGAGTATTYAGAASCCCGGTTTAGGGTTAYAGATTTAGRGACAATCTTCACCCAAAAAAAGAAAGTGGCTGCAAGTCCCGATGTCTCATAACCCTTTTACCTTGGGGGGTCATGAGGACAAATATGAAGCAAGTGCACATTACATGTGTTCACGTAATGTASAGGAYGACATGTATGAAAAGTAAGAACTGAATTGAAAAAGTAGGGACTCTCCAACTAAACTAAAATCTCTGATGAGTTGTTTACCATTTGCAATTTCAAAGGTATTGTGCTCACTGAAGTCAGAACCACCATGGATTTCCGTGAAGACTTGTATAAAAGAGTCAGGATGTTTTGGGTAGTGTTCCCCTATCCAGAACTAGACTACAGTAACTGCCGTATAGGGTTCAGGGTGAACTAGAAGACAAAATAACATAGMTGTAAYAAGAAACCGCAGAGTACTGGTRYTCATTTTGGAATAAAACATGTTTATACATGTACARGTCYGAGTAGGGGAAGACGGGGTCCCTACAGGACAATGAAGCACACATTTGCTAGAACCTAGGTAGGCATATACTGTACTGATGTCCCGGCATGGTCATGCTTGCCATTGAAAACCGCTACCACAACATAGACTGATTCATTGTCCTCATGTATGCAAATTTGTCTCTTATTCAATACGGGACTAACTTCCAYAACCCACACGGACTGCGCGCTACTCTTTCCTTGAATGACATYGCAAAGACATGTCTTGAMAAAGTCCCTCATYAGGACTGCRTCCTCTCTGCAAATGCCYTGGGCTACCTGAAAATGAAAGAGGACCTGCTAGTCAGGTAAAATAGAGTACTTCCAAGAAAAATACCACGTTTGCTCGTATTGGACTGACCTCCTTTCCTTCGAGTTTATCCTTGCACACTTTCTCAATGACTATAAGGGCGTACTTCATGGTGAAATACGCGCACTCCGAGTTCTCGTCTTGCTGCGGAACCACCAGAAATTTCCATGAATGTTTGTTGATTGCGTCCTTCCATTTCTCGGGGGGTGTATTATATAAGAGGTTTGTTAGTACCGTGCGTTCAAGCCTCCATTCCAAGGGGGCTATGTAGGTAATTTTTTTGAATATCTATAGGGCTATATTTACCTAAATTTCTAAATTCCATTAATTTTTTGGACCCTATATTTCATTTAAAAATTTTGAGGGCACTATTTTATAATACCCTCTGTTCATTATAATTACACCATTTTCTCAAAAATCTCCAAAGCATTTGATTTTCCCTATATTGAAATCCACTACTTAGAACTGTACATATTAAAAATCATGTATGAAAGAAGTGAATTGTATAAATTACATGCAAACTTATATTCACAACTTCATATACACAAAAAAAATTCTTAAAAAGGTACAAGACATTAACTACTTTGAAATCTCAAATATTACAAAATCTGAAGTACTTTCACGTATATGGTATTGTCAAAGGAAGCATATTGTATAAAAGAAACTAAATCCATTTTCATTCAATGAGAACAGAAAACTATTTTCTAGTGAAGTTCACAGTATTCTCGGACTACACTTACTTCAATCAACGAGGATTACTTTCCACTGTGAAACACAGGCTGAAGATGGCAACACAAAACCGATACATTTAGACATCAAATTCTTGAGTACATGAATTGAGAGTACTTGGAAATCAATACCACAAACAATAATAGATTCTTTGCAAAGCAAAAGAGTTTCAAGGACTAACTAAAGAAAGCTGATTGACAAAGCATACCGTTGTGGGGAGCGAATCTGAAAGTGCTTTAGGCAAGCATTGTTTATACAACATTCACAAATAGGCAGACAATGTCATGTTGAAGACAAATGATGTTAGAATCAAGCTGCAACCTGCATTCACTATTAAATCGCAATATTTATAAAATAGTCTTTGTGTTATCAAACACAACACAAAATGGTCACATTGTTTATAAAAGTGAGGGCTGCAACACGATAAACTCTACGKGAGCAGAGTTTCAGAACAACCTAAACCTTGTTTGAGCAAAACTAGATCTTTTTACCAAAAAAACATCAAAAAACCTAGCAGTCCACTACAAACGGCTTGGTGCTTCTGCGGAGCACTTGCAAAATCAAAATCAAAATTCATATGACTAAACAAAAAGAAAAGTAGTCAACAAGGCAATCCAATACTACTAATTGACTGTTAAAGCCTTCATGGGTTCGGAAATTACATGAGAAGCTATTGTGTCATGTACGATATATTGCTCACAAAAATTTGGGGCTCATGCGCATTCCAAAACGCATGGTTGGTCAATGAATTTTCAAACAGAAACATTGGCATTGTGACAATGATGAAAAGGCAATTTCAAGCTTGGGGTTCAAAGCTCACCTCATCAAAGACCAGGGGTCATCTAGATGTACTCGTTGTCAACTTGTTTATCTCCCTGTAAGACTTTCACTTTGTCTTGCCACCCAATAGACATTAGTGCACGCACTTGGTGGAGTTCTAGAACTCCTAGCTCCGCCAATGGCCATGTTTAAAGATTGCTACTTTGCTAGGGATGGGTGCTTGAAACTTCCATGATTTGTTGAAGAAGAAGAGGTGGGAGTCAAACGCTGCTAATACTATTTTTAACGTTGAGGCAGAAAAGATGTTAAATGCCGCGCCCGTCACAACAACCTCCAAATGAAAGTACGCGAGTTGCAGCGCTGCCAAGTGCACTCCAACGTCTAGGCTTGATTGGGTGCCCTACTAAACCCTAAACCGGCCGCGTTGCCTTCAACTACAGAAGACTATGCTCAATAAGCTTATACCCAAAATTTCTAAGAACACCGTATTTCAAAAACCTTAATCCTGAGCTTCTTCATTGACGACATACAGAAGAAGTCGCAAGCACATACAATATCTTATAACTACTCCAGCCCTAAACATTCACCCTGAACGCAAAACCATACAATTCAAAAGTTTTGCAATGATAGTGCCATCCTAAATCCTAATCCAAGGTACACCGAGAGACGTTAGAGACTCCGTCTTGGCCCACAAAGATGACAATGGAAGCTAGTTCCTTTCCATCTATTAGTTCCTCATCCGGAATGGAAGCCTTTACAACCAACTTAATGTCTTGTATACAGACTATAATTGCTATACTCGATGTACTCTACTGCTGAACATTGGATCCATTTCTTTGGATACTCTAAGAAAGTTACGCTCTACAATATTAGTACAAAGCTTGGCATTAAAGTTTTGAAAAATTGGATWTTTTTCTTTTCTTTTTGGTAATCCTATTGTAGATCTAAAAATAATCTAAAAATCATTATTTTCTATTACCCTTCTTTATTTATAATGATCTTTTATCCATAATAATGATGCTATTTTTTTTCAAAGCCGTGTCAAAAATTTACCTCCACCTTAATTAAAACCACCCTTCATTTGATCGCACATCTCTAGCTAAATAAATGGGAGTGCACCCCCCGAGTTCCATTTGTTGTCTGTCAAAGCTACTCCAAGCCTGACTGCCCATATCTTTGCTAGCACACGATAAAACAAAGGCTGATTGTGGCATTCCTTGCAATGAAAAGAATCAAAATGATATAGTTGCTTGTCGTTGGTCATGACTGCAAGACTCCAATGCCCTTCATCCACGACGGGTACAATGARTACCTTAACAACTGAATCTATCTTGAACTTCTTCTTTAATGCACGCTCCAGCTTGTTCCGTGAGTCCTTCCTATTGTGGACATATTTCTTTACCTAGGTAAAAAGAAACGGACTGCAGAAATTATATTTAGTTGAGGGAAATTGAAGGATGCACCATTGTTGGAACTAGTTAAACAAGGCACTACTAACCCAACCATCAGGACTCAAGAGTGAATTCAGGAGTGTCTCTCACGTGGAGTCAGGAGTGTCTCTCACGTGATCTGAACGGTTCTTTTTTTTCTCTTCCTGGATTTGTTGGTACTCCTTAGCAACTTCAACATCCACCTCTGCATCGTATGGTGTCCTGTTTTGCAATATGGTCTGTCGTACGCGTAATCTAGACATAAGTACCTTTGCAACATTGAATGTTGTAAATTGACACGGAATATCGTTCCATGAGACTCTAGTATGCCAATGTAAGTTTGGTTTATCCAGTTCAAAGATGTTGATCAATTCTTCACTCTTTTTACTATTCTTCACTCTGGTTCAAAGATGTTGGTCTTGTGATCATCCGGATTGGATTCCGGATTGATATCCTTCCGGTTTCTGGTCACAATTTTTTCTTATACTTTGGTTTGTATTACCTCTGTTTTGCCATCAGAGGGTCACCTTTGATTGTTTTTAAAAGGGGTAGGTATCAACCACTTGACTATCTCACACTCTCTCCTTCCTTGAATACACTAAAAACCACCAAATATTATGTAGCAGTAAATCGATCTAGAACTACTCTCACGACTATTTGGATGGCCTATCTGGGTAGCAGGTCACTCAGAGCCGTTTCCAGCTTTTTTTACTACAACGACAGAACTAAAAATACTTAGAACCTACGGCAGGATTGCTCTCTAGAAGTTTAATACTTTCCGGGGACTGACAAAGCTTCCGGTTGTGGGGGAATTTCCGCTGGCGGTCGCTGATCTATGCACGAAACCGTTCGGATTCTGGAATTGCACTCTCACCACCGATTCACCGGATTACCGTTCCAGTAGTTTGAAGGCACTACGCTCGAGATCTCCCTCACAACAATGAACCTCAGTACAAACGCTCTCAYGTWYGYAGACCCAAGTTTCCTAATTCCGGATTCCCCCTCTTCTCACTTCCGTCTCATCCGTCCATACTCAAGTGGATCATACAAGTCAAAGTCACTCACAGTTGAAAGTAATAACCAGTACTTACACTGATGGTTTTTAATTAACATCGAGGGAAGTACAAATAGATAATCAAAATGCAAGGATGGAATGGCAGGGCAACAAGCTGCCCGCCCATTAAAACCTAAAAACCAAAATAGAAAACCAGCCACCTGGAAAACCAGGGGGCCAATGAAATGACTCGTTGAGATCCCCAGTAGATCCAACTAACAGCCTAAAAATGAAAACCCGGATCCAAATCCAAGCTCGGAAACCCGTTCCGGTTCCATCACACAATCTGGAACTAACCAGATACTAAAACTAACCACTAACTAAACGTTCTTTGTTTTCTTCGACGCGCTCCCGATGTGAATAGGTGGAGCCCTAACTGAACTCTTAATCGGAGTCATTTCCGTTGTCGACTCGGGGGTTGTCCTTGTAGTTTCCCGGGTTTGAATCTTCCGGTCCGGCGGCCGCGGGATGTCCTCCACATTTGTATCTTCGCCACTCTCAAACTCCTCCTCCTCCTATGAATCATTGAGGATCTTGGTGTCATCTTCCTCTTCCTTGTCATCAGAAGAAAGCTCAATCCGGACCGTCAGTTTCGGCCTCTCTAAATCCGGTGACTCCTCCATGTCGAAATCTTCCAGATTACTCCATGCCGGATTCAGCTTTCCTATTTGCTTTCCTAGTCGCTCTAGGGGATCCGTCTTGGTAAGCTCGGCCAATTCCTTAAACTGGCTGCTTTGGCCCGGACTTGCCACCTACAGGTCGGATCGGAAGGGTGCTTCCGGATAACGCCTGCATCGACTTCTCCATTGGTTTCCGGCCCTGTTCGACACTTGCTCTTGAGCTTGCCCGACCAGGTGTGGTCTCCCTTTCTTCTATCGCATGGAACAAAAGGTCTATAAACCCTTGTGTCTCCATGCCTTGTGCCTTCTGTTGTGGTGTCTGCTGCTAGACAACTGTCGTTCTGGCTATGGTATGGACTTCTGAAACGTTCGGAAACTCGGAAAAGTTCATTGGTCTGTTGGGGTCCATCCGGTCCAACAGCTGGCGCATTTCCGTCAAGGTCAGCTCCATTGTCGCAGCACAGGGCAAGAAAATTCCCTGTTATGCTCACAAAAACCACCCTAGAGCATAACAAAGTGACTCTAAAGATCAAAACCAAGAGATCCTGTGAAGTAGTTAGATGATTTATACACTTAAGCATACTTCTCACTTTTTCGGTCCTCAATCGGAAACTCAAAACACCAAAACACACAGAAAACCCTGGACCGAATTCTATCATTTCCCGATCCCAACAGTTTTCTACATCACAAAAAAACCACAATTCAAGACCCTACTACTTCTGGTCCTAGGTACAACCTTGAACCAATTTGGTTTGAATTTACCTTCGTTTAACCATCAGAGGGATCACCATTTAACTTTGAGAGTGGTAGGCTCGCCACTCTTTCTGTGAATTATAGTGGCTGAAGACCCACTGTCTAATCCTCTAACTTCCTATTCTAAACCGGATCCGGTTTGGTCCCTCACAACACTCCAGACGCTAATCCGGACTGCAAGTCACTCACAGATCCCCCCGTACGATTCACTCATATTACAACGACCTTGGTTTTCTCTCCAATCTGAACGAAGTTCATGTGGCCACAAGTGAACCTATCCGTTCCAACACTCATATATTGCCTTCTCCCGTTTACCAATTTGAACAATGAGACCCCTCAGGAGATTGGACACTTGATTAGATTTCCTACCCAGGAGTTCTAGCACGACTAAGGCATCCCTCCCTATCCGCCTAGCCTAATCAACGGTTTTCCCACCCGGAATTGAAGACTGTGGAGCGCTGAGGAATCAAGAATCCACTCCCAACTCTTATTATCCACTCACATGCACATAGAACTGAAAATACAACACCAAGGGGAGAAATCTTCTACAAATTGGATTGCGCCCTCCTAACTCCTCCATGTACGATCTTGCCAAGCTTGGGAAGACATACAAAAGAGAGAGTAAAAAGACAACACAAACAAATTTACAACAAAAAGACTCCTAGCCCACCTTGCGGGGCTGATTAAAATATCACACACAAAAACAAAAATAGGACAATAAGGCCCAAAAAAACCGCCTAACTATTAGACTGGGTTCCTAGCTACCCGGACGGATCCGGTTCCATTCCTAGCTACCTATTGTAACATAAAAATCAATTTGAAACTTCCCTAACTATAGAGCCAATAGTGGACTCCTCCAATTCTCGCGCCATGACCACAAAAGCATCGTTCAAATTCCGGACACATCCCTCTTCAGCGTCAGGATCCGGTCCACGCGGATTTGGAGGTGAATCCAAGTCAATGTGTTCCGCCCCAACAGTTGTAGTTGACTCTTTGTTCTACTTCTTGGACTCCGGTGTTGAAAACTCCATGGAAATTGGCACATTCGGAAACTCTTCCGGAATCGTGAGATCCAAGAGGTGGATTTCGATCGGACATGCCACTCTTACCAATTTGTTACTGCAGTCCTCAATCTGTTTGACCAGCACCCTTGAATCTTGCATGGTCTCTTCAAGTTGTTCCGCATAGTCAGTGAGGATTCTGACAATACGGGAACCGAA
Source organism: Pleurozium schreberi (assembly GCA_006891605.1). Lineage (NCBI taxonomy): Eukaryota > Viridiplantae > Streptophyta > Bryopsida > Hypnales > Hylocomiaceae > Pleurozium > Pleurozium schreberi. Next base: position 472,158 of record VACF01001958.1, read on the forward strand.
TGGTTTCCGCTCCTCCTACTTGTCATATAATTTTGCTATGGCAATGGTTTCTCCGGTCATATCCACGGTTGTTGTAATCTGCTTGGCCACCTTCCGTATCCCTTCAAATGCCTTCCGGCTAGCAGCTGTATCCTCTTTCATCACGAGGAGTTCCGCCTTTTAGTAGTCGACCTCCTCCATCAGTCGACGGATCTCCGCCAATTGTTGCTCCTGCTTGACCGGATCCAATATACACTTCACCACCTTGCTTGGTAGCCGACTATCCGGTTCTGCACCCACCAAAGTCCCGATCCTGATGAGGATTCTTTGCTTCTACTTCCAATCCCTTTGGACTCCACTTAAGATTTCGAAAATATTCTTGAACGGGCCATCGGCATCAAAGTTGTCTGGTCTAGTCGGACGTTGTTCCGGTCCAGTCGGGTGCTGTTCTAGTTCATCTTGTGGATACTCCTCTTCTACGGGTTAGTTCCGTCTTGGAGGCGCTCTTTTCTTAGTTGGTGACGTGGACTTCTGCAGTTTGTTCTTCCGTGCAACTTCCTCCTCCTCATCTTCTTTGTCTTCCCGATCGGAACCGGATTTGGAATGCTTATCGTCATCCGATTCCAATTTGTTGTATTTCAGGAGCATCTCCTGAGTCTTGAAGGTCTTCTCTTTCGAACTTGTCAGAAGTTCCTTTTCCTTGTAGAGATGGTAGATGTAGGGACTCACAGATGTGGCCCTACTCTTCCCAACCCTACACACGAGCTGGGCAACCAGATCAGAAATGATCCGGCCCCAATCCACCTTCCGGATTCCGCTCAGGGATCCAAAAATCAAGTTGCCAAGGGTTATAGTAACCTGAGTTGGCTTTTCTGAATGCAGGATCGGAATCAGGAACCCCAGCAATCAGCGGTTCCGATCCTCGAGACAATCATCCACCGTGTACCCGTCCTTCGGATTGACTACTCCTCTGAACTTCCTTTTGATGTACTTGTCGTTTTGGCTGGCCATCTCGAGTCTGCCAGCTTTGAAGTTGTAAACATCCCGCCACATCTCTTCCGTCCTTTGGTCGAATGCTCCTCGGATGGTGTTGTCGTAGAGATTTGACAAATTAAGTATGAGCTCCCTCACCATCCGCTCATTTTTAAAATCCTAGGGTTTGTTGATTAGCCCAACGCAATCCATAGCCTTGATGTCCTTTAGGACTTCCAACTTTTCCGATTCCGCCATGGAAATGACCGAAACGACCTTCCAAAGCTTCACCTCGGGATCGRTCGGAGTGGAACTACCTGGTCTATGCCGGCATAGCTGAGGCATGGACACTATCCTCACAAGAATCCGCTCCTAACCTAGCCGCACGTCCCGTTCCTCACAATCACTCTCTGATCTCAATAGGACACCTGCAAAACAACCTTACACTCTCGCACTCCTCTGCTCATGCTACCCAACACGCAAAAGCACTTGCTATCGGACAGCGGAGCACTTCGCGGGCATTCCAAACAGGAAGGGAAAAGGAGGGAAGACTGGTAGTTTCAAGCCTAATATAGCCTTCAGACCCAATCTGGTCCGGTCCTTCCTATCTGGTCCAACCGTAATCCGAATTGACACTAGTCTCCGGTCCAGGTAGTTCCCAAACGGATTTCTGCCAAATGTTCCGCTACTCCAATGTTATAACTAAATTCCATTTTGCTTTTGTTTCTTAACTGAATCTGGATTCCGACTGCTTGGTTTTTGTCCCAAATTTTAGGTTAACTTAGAAAAATATAAATTTTATGTTGCGACATCCATCCGAGAAGAAAAATCAACTAGGATGGTGAAAACCTTGGATCCGGTCACTGGGGATTCCTTGGTGAGCTGGGAGTTGAATAGGATGGCTCGGTTGATGGTTTCTACTGGTTCCGCTACCAATTGGTTCAGCCCTTTTACCAGGTATATAGCCTCCTTCTCCCTCTTCTTGAATGTTGAAAACTCCCCTTCTAGCTAGTTGACCCGATTCTGCACTTCTTTCGCCTCCTTCCGGATCTGCTCAATCTCTTGGTCCCTTGCTTGTAACAGTTTCGGAGATGGTCTGTTCCGGATGGCCTGCATCAACTCGCTCGGATTGTAGCCCAGCTTAGTTGTTGCCTCATTGACTATTTTTGCGTATGCGTTGATGTAATTGTTGGCCTTCTCTACCTACTGATTTCCAGTTTCACAGAACTTATCTAACCGGATTGGAGCCGTGCTTCTTTCCGGAATCTCTTCCAGACTGCTTTTCGTCAGAGTCTTCCGAGATGCCGGATCGGTGGATTTCCGCTCCTTCTACTTCCGCTTGTCTTTCAGCGATTCAACTCGTTTGATCTCTTCTTTGTCCGATTCGGGTTGCTTCATTTCAAGTTCCATCTCAAGCCCATACTTATAAATCTCACATCCAGTGTCTTACTCCACCACCCCTTCTGGCTTGAGCACCTCGTGCTGGTGGTACATGTGAAATAGGTAGGTGTTGATGGTACTTTGTTTCGCCTTCCTTGCATGATCCGCCAACTTACTCACAACCCCGAAGATGACTCTCCCCCAATGAACTACTCTTCCCTCCATAGCCCCAAAGATGGTATTTGCCATCGTAACCTTAACCCGGATCGGTTTATCCGGATACCAGATTGGGCTTAGGAACTCCAGGACTCGTCTGTGCCTTACGGTCGCACAATCCGCAATGGCAAAGCCTTCCTTTGAGTTGGCCGGGTTGGAAAAATTTCCGACAAAATACTTATCCGTTCGAGAGGCCAATCCGGCGCCTTGCTTTGGAAATCCGTAAACACCGCCCACGCCTCTTCCAACCAGGGCTCTCTTCGAGCCCTAACGGTCCGCTCATACTGATTCGGAGCTCCGAATAACAGTTCTTGAATCATCTCTTCGTTCTTCAAACTCCATGGTCAACGGATCAATCCAGCGCAGCCCATCTTTGCTAGGTCCTCCTCTAGCAATTTCCGCTTGCCGTCGTCCTGTGGATAAGTGGGCAAGACCATACGGAGTACAACCGGATTTTGTCTTTGTCTACTTTCCGCCATGGAATTCCCTAACAATGTGAGCCGGATCCATGCGGATTCACCAACCCCACCATTGCAATCACTATCGCACCACTCTTTCTCTCAACTATCACGCGCGCAGGAAAAAACTGCGAAGAAAAAGGAAAATGACAAAAATAGAAAACCGCTTAAGTACCAGTCACTATGGCAACGGTCTTGAAACTAGCCATTAATCCGTAACGGTGGCCTGGATTTGTAGGGCGGACCTACAAGTTGTAGGTCTGGGAAATCCGTCTTTCTCCGGATTTCTGGATCTGGATTAGATCCGTGATTACGGAAGTTCCGTAATTTGCTAACCTATTTCCGGAAAGTCGTTTAACTGCTTCCGAAAACGATTCTGTTTCTACTTCCGGATTAAAACCTAAAAATTTTAAAAAAATCTAGCTTATGTCAACACTAATCTACCCTAACTAATTGCGTTCATTGAATCCGGACTCCGACATAGCCAATAGTAGAAAAAAGGCTACAAATGATTGTCCTAATTGACTGAAAATTGTCCACAATGACTACAAATGAGTCATTGTGGACACTTTTTAGTCATTGAGGATAGTCATTTAGGATATGTTTTTCTACTAGTGAGCTTGCAATCTGCAAGAAGAATTTGTTGAYGTTACTTTTGCAAGACCACTAACCCTGCGATTTCATTTCACAGAACATTATGTTCCTATTGTTGTATTACTTTGAAATAAAATAAATGCATTTGAACGGATAACAAAATGATCAATCCTTTCTCACCGACTGAGAGCCAAAGGTGTTCTGTGATGGCATACCACGGCAGGACAAGAAAAAATAGACGCAGAACCAGGATATGCTAGTACAATATCACAATATTGTCTCATCTATCAGGACTAATGTAAGTTGCTTCGATGTCAGTTGGTCCATGATGGGCATGTTTTTGCATTGTTTTTGGTGACTGTGGATCATTACTGTGTTGACTGTTGTAGTTACTCCTAGGTCCTCCGCAGTTTGTGATTCCAGTAGTTTCCCCGCTAAGTAATATCGTAGGTGACGAGACTTGCCTCTCGGATTGTAAGAAATCTGCAGTCTTAGGCACTATTTTGTGCGTAACAATACTACGTGTAAAAAATTCTGATTTGCACCTCAAAAGTCATCAGGCGCATCATGGATGTGACGCCTACACAATTCGGACTCCCTTTCCCGCTCCAGGATTTCAGCTTCGGAGGGATCGTGTGCCAAGTTCATAATTTCATCCACACCGTATGACTCAATGCCTTTCAGGAAGTCTGACGGTCGTGCCGCTTGTCCTGCATCGTGGCCTTRCATGTTGGTCTTCAAACATTCGACTCGTGTTGTGTGCAATTCAATGGCGCAGTAGTAAAACAAGCACTGCATTGGTTCTTGCAGACCCGGATGTCAGTGCCAATGCTTCTCTGGGGAAGTGTCTCTCCTATAAAAGCCCACCCTACGTTGATGTCCTCTTGCACTGTCGTACGTATAATCTAGTTATAAGTACCTTTAGTGCACTGAATGCTGTAAATCGACACGGAATATCATTCCAGGAGAATCGAGTATGTCATTGTAAGTTCCGTTTATCCGGTTGAAAGATGTTGATCCACTTTCTCACTCTTTCCATAATTTTCACTCTCGTCTAAAGTAGTTGATCCCGTAATGATCCGGGTTGGATTCCGGATTGTTACCTTTCCGGTTTCCGGTTACGTCTTTCCTTACACTTTGGTTTGTGTTACCTTTGTTTTACACTCAGAGCGTTGCTTTTGATTGTTTTAAAAGCAGTAGGGACATACCAGTTGACCTCCTCACATTCTCTTCTTCCTAGAACACTAACCTCCACCAAATATTATGCCGTAGCAAATCGATCCGAAACTAATCTCACAGCTATCCAGATGGCCTATCCGGGTAGTAGGTCACTCAAAGCCGTTTCCAACCTTCCTCACTACAACGACGGAACCAAAAATACTCAAGACATGCCTCAAGATTGCTCTCTCGAAATGCTAAACCGTTCCGGTGATTGGCAGACGTTCCGGTGTGGGGAATTTCCTCTGGCAGTTCCAGAATTGCACTCACCACCTACCCACCAGATTACCGTTCCAGTATTTCAAAGGCACCACGCTTAAGACTTCCGTCACGATTCCTACACCTTAGTACGAACGTTCACACATCAACAGTCTCGAATTCCCTAGTTCCGGATTCCCCCTCTTCTCACTTCTGTCTCATCCGTCCATACTCTAGGGAATCATACAAGTTGACACACTTCCACTCTTGGAGGTACAAACTAGTACTTACACTAATGGTTTCAGATTAACATCGAGGGAAGTACAAATAGATGATAAAAATGCAAGGATGGAATGGCTGGGCAACAAGCTGCCCGCCTTTAAAAACCAAAAGCCAAAATAGAAAACTAGACACCCGGAAAGCCAGGTGGCCAATGAAACGATCCACCGAGATCGTCGGAGGATCAAGCTAAAAGCCTAAAAATGAAAATCCAGATCCGAGCCCAAGCTCGGAAACCCAATCCGATTCCGAAACATAGTCCGGAACTACCAGACACTAAAACTAACTACTAACTAACCCTTCTTCAATTTCTTCGATGCGCTCCCGAGCAACCTGAAAGGCACCCTGACCGGACCCTTCACAGGAGTTTTCTCCGGTGTTGAAACTAGAGTCGCCTTTGTTGTTGCTAGGGTCTGGATTTTCCGGTTTGGAGGTGGCGGTGACTCCTCATCTTCCGTGTTGTCGCCACTTTCAAATTCGTCCTTCTCTGATTTGTTGAGGAGCTTGGTATCATCTTCCTCTTCCTTGTCATTGGACAAAATCTCTATCTGGACCGGTAACCTTGAGTCCATTCTTTTCGGCGGGTCGTCCTCCATCTTGAAATCTTACGGATTGGTCCGAGCCGGATTCAACTATTCCAATCAATCCGGTAGGTTGGTCTTGACTGGATCCGCCGGTTGCTTGAATTTACTACTCTGGGTCGGACTACCTCTTGTGGGTTGGACCGGAAAGGTACTTCCGGATAGAGTCTCCATGGAGATCCCCTTCCCTTTCCGTCCCCACTCAACACTTGCTCTTGAACTTGCCCGGCCGGGTGTGATTCCTTGTCGTGCACCGCCTGGGATAAGAGGTCTACGAACCCTTGTGCTTGCGCGCCTTGTGACTTTGTCTGTGGAGTCTGCTTCTCCACTGTTGTCGTGGATGTAATCTAGCAATAAGTACTTTTACTGCACTAAATGCTGTAAATCAACACGAAACATCGTCCCAGAAGACTCTAGTTGTGCTATTGTAAGTTTTGTTTATCCGGTTTAAAGATATTGATCTCTTTTCGTCACTTTTTATCTTAGTCGTTCAAAAGATGTTGATCAGGTATTGATCTAGGTTGGATCCCGGATTGTTACCCTTCGGGTTTTCGATTGATTCTCTCTTAACAATTTGGTTTATTTTAGCTTTGTTTTACCCTCAGAGGGTTGCCTTTGGTTGTTTTAAAAGGAGTTGGGACGAACCACTTTGATTTCACACTGTTTCCTTCTAAAGTTCACTAACATCCGACATGAAATATGCAGCAGTAAACCGTTCCGGAACTATTGTCACAGCCGTCCGGATGGCCTATCCAGACAGTAGGTCACTTAGAGCCGTTTCCAGCACTCCTTACTACAGCGACAGAATAAGAAGACTATGGATTTGTCTGGAGATTGTTCTCTAGAGGAATAAACCATGCCGGAGACTGGCAGACCTTCCGGTGTGGAGGAACTTCCTAGGGCGGTCGCTGATCTCCGCACGGAACTTTAGAGAGTTTCGGAATTGCTTCTCTCCTCCAACCACCCGGATTACCGTTCCGGTAGTTTAAAGGTACCATGTTCAAGACCTCTGTCACGACTCCCTTCCCTCAATACGAACGTTCACACAAAGGACAGACCCAAATACTCTCAATTCCGGATTCCCCCACTTCTCACTCCCAACTCATCCGTCCATACTCAAGCGATTTGTACAAAGTGACACAGTCCACAGATGAAGGTAACCCAACACTTACATTGATGGTGTAGATTAGCATTGATGGAAGTACAAAATAGATAGAATAAAATGCAAGGATGGAATGGCAAGGCAACAGGCTACACCCTCTCAAAATCCAAATCCAAAACAGAAAACAAGCCACCCAAAAATCCAAGTGGCCAATGAAAAGACCCGTCGAGATCCCCGGAGGATCAATCTAACTGCCTAAAAATATAACCCGGATCTGGGCCCAAGCTAAGAAACCCGATCTGGTTCCGAAAGTCTTCCGGAACTAACGGGACCTAAACTACAGCTAAGTATCCCTTCTTCGTCTTCTTTGACAAGCTCGCAATTAAACTCGGTGGAATCCTGACTGAAGTCTTAACCGGAGTTGTTTCCAGTGTCGATACGGGAGTTATCCTTGTTGTGGCCCGGGTCTAAATCTTCCGATTCACGGGTGGCGGTGAGTCATCCTCATCCGTTTCGTTGTCGCTCTCAAACTCACCTCCCTTCGACTCATTGAGGATCTTGGTGTCATCTTCCTCTTCATCTTCCTCGTCATCAGACAAAACCTCGGTCCAGATTGGCAACCTTGAGTCTGGTCGTTCCGGAATGTCTTTACCTAGATCAAAGTCATCCGGGTTGGTTCAATCCGGATTCAACTTCGCCGTCCGCTCCATGAAATCCGTCTTTAACTGATCTGCCGGTGGTTTGAACTTGCTGCTCTAGGCCGGGCTACCTCTAGTGGGTCAGATAGGACGGGCACTTCTGGAAAGTGTCTCCATGGAATTTCCTTTCTCCTTCTATCCAGACTCCGTACTAGCTCTTGAGCTCGTTTGACCCACTCCAAGTTCTCGGATTTGTACCGCCTGGGACAAAAGCTGTGTGAACTTTTGTGCCTTTGTTTGCTAGGTCTGCTTTCCCGTTGAGGTCGTTTTGGTGGCTACATGGACTTCCGGAAGTTCCGGAAACTCGGAGGAGTCCATCGGCTTGTCCGGATTCCTCCGGTCCAACAGCTGCCGCATCTTCGTTAGTGTCACATCCATCCGGGCAGAAAAGTCCACGAGTATCGTGATACCATTCAACCCGGTTACAACATCCTTTGTGATCCGGTTACTAAATAGGGCGGCTTCGTTGATGGTATCTGCCGGCTCCGCTATCAATCACCCCAACCCTTTTACCAGATGTAATGCGTCCTTCTTCCTTTTCCTGGATGCTGCAAGTTCTCCCTCCAACCAGTTGATATTATTCCGCATCTCTTCCGCCTCCTTCCGGTTCTTCCCAATCTCTAGATCTTGTTCTTCTAGAAGTTTCGGAGATGGCCTCTTCCGGATGGCTTGCACCAACCTGTGGGGATCGCACTTCAACTCGTTCGTTGCCTCAATGAGAATATTTGCATATGCCCGGATATAGCCATTTGCCTCCTCCACCCACTTAGTTCATTCATCATAAAACTCGTCTAATCCGGTCCTGGCCATGGTTCTTTCGGGAGGATCATCCGGACTACTTTCCGTCAGGGCCTTTTGGGATCCCAGATCGGTCGACTTGCACTTCTTACGCTTCCGCTTGTCCTTCAGTAGCTCAACACGTTTGATTTCTTCCTCTTCCGACTTGTGTTGCTCCTTCTCATGTTCCAAGTGGAACCCGTATTTGAAAAGGGCGCATCCGGTTTCATACTCCACCATCTCATCCAGACTGAGCACCTCGTGTTGGTGGTACATGTGGAACAAGTAGGTGCTGATGGGGCTCTGTTTTGCCTTTCCAACATTATTCGCCAGCTTGTTCACAACCCCTGGGATTACTCGTCCTAAGTGAAAGGCTCTCTCCTCCAAAGTCCCCAAAAGATGGTGTTCGCCACCGTAACTGTCACTTGGGTTAGCTTCTCCGGATAGAGGATCGGAATTAAAAATTCCAGGATCCGTCTGTGCCTCACAGTAGTACAGTCTACGATAGCAAACCCCTACTTCGCATTGGCCGGATTGGAAAACTTTCCGGCCGTGAATTTGTCCGTCCAAGAGGCCCATCCGGCGCCCTATTTTGGGAATCCGTATACCTCCGCCCAAGCCTCTTCTAACCAGGTCTCTCTCTTGGCTCTGACGGTCCGCTCATATTGATTAGCAGCTCCGAAAACGAGCTCCTAAATCATTTCTTCATTTTTCAAACTCCAAGGTCGACGGATCAGCTCGACACATTCCATCCGCGCCAGGTCTTCGTCTTATATCTGCCGCTCGCCTTCGTCTTCCGGATATGTTGGCGACACCATACGGGCTGTGGCCAGATGCCTTCGCTGGCTGCTCTCCGCCATACTAAAAATCCTAATAGTGTGGGCCGGATCCGTGCAGATTCACAACCCCATCGTTGCGATCTCTATCTCACCACCCTTTTTCTCAACTATCACGTGCGCAGGAGTAAACTCCGCGGAGAAAAAGAGAAATGACGGAAACGAGGGTCGATTAAGTACCCTGTCGCTCCGGCAACGGCCTCAAGGCTGGGAATAAATTCCGTGACGGTGACCTAGTTTCGTAGGTCAGACCTATAATTCATAGGTCTAGGGAATCCAGTTGTCTCTGGATTTCCGGATCCGGACTAGATCTGTAATTACGGAAGTTCCGTAATTTCCTAGTCTATTTCTGAGAAGTGGTCTAACTGCTACCCGTAAACATTTCCGTTTCCACTTCCGCATTTCTATTCTAAAAAATTGAAAAATCTAGCCTATGTCAACATTAATATATCCTAACTAATTGCGTTCGCCGAATACGGACTCCAACAATTGTTGTTGTTCCGGTGGCAGTGTGGACTTCTAGAACTTCCAAAAACTCGGAAAAGTCCATTGGCCCCTCAGGATACATCCAGTCCAACAACTGGCGCATCTCCATCATTGTTACCTCCATCCGGGCAGAAAAGTCTATCAGGATGGTGATAACCTTCGATCCGGTTACAAGAGCTTCCTTGGCAAGCCTGGAGTTGAATAGAGTGGCCCGGTTGATAGTGTCTGTCAATTCTATTATCAGCTGGCCCAACCCCTTTACTAGCTGCAATGCCTCCTTCTCCCTTTACTTGGATGCTGACAGCTCCCCTTCTATCCAGTTGACACAATTCTGCACCTCTTCTGCCTCCTTCCAGATCTTCTCAATTTCCTGATCTCATTTTTGTAAAAGTTCCGGGGACAATCTTTTCCGGATAGCCTGCACCAACTCGCTGGGGTTTCAGCTCAACTTGGTTGTTGCCTCATTGAGTATATCCTCATACGCCTTGAAGTAGCTATTTGCCTTTTCCACCCACTGAAGTCCGGACTCATAGAACTTTTCTAACCCGGTACGAGCCGTGGGTCTTTCCAGAACGTCATCCGGACTGCTTTCCGTCAGAACTTTCCAAGAACCCGGATTTGTGGATTTCCGCTTTTTCTGTCTCCGCTTGTCCTTCAGCGTCTTAGTGTACGTTCAATCTCCTCCTCGTTTGATCCGTGTTGCTCGTTCTCGTGTTCCGGCTGCAGCTCGTACTTGAGGATGGTGCATCCGGTTTCATATTCCACCATTTCATGCGCGCTTAGAACTTCGTGCTGGAGGTACATGTGGGCAAGGTAAGCACTGATTGGGCTTTGCTTAGCCTTGCCAACATGATCTGCCAGCTCAGGGTTGCTAGCGTGCGAGCTTGTGAGCCCGTGAGCCTGTGAGCGGAAAATATTTTTTTGCAAACAAACGTATGAAGGACCTATGACCGTGGATGTAAGAAAGTAAAAGGGTCATTCCATACACTGTTTGTTTTTTATAAAATGAAGCTCTCCTACCTTTTTTGGTTCCTATGATTTAGCCATGATGAAATGTAGTCAAAATATATGGAAGCTATAGGGTGAAAAATGAAAATCGGAATAATACATGTTTGAGATGTAGCCATAAAATAAATGAATTCAATCAAAAAAGAACCGAATACACAATAGTTTGAGTCAAGAAATATGTCAAGATCATGACTCTAAGTTGCTGGAGACTTGGTCGCAGAATTGAAAGTCGTGGATGATTCTGAAGACTCCCTACCCTTGGATGCAGACCCATCTATAAATTGTAAGACATTTAGAGCATAATTGCCTTTACGGCGTTTTGTTTTGGAGCAACCAAAATCCGCAAAGGCTGTTGCCATTTGCTCTGCATAAACTGGCAGCTCGTAAGTCTTCTCTGGACTGGAAGAAACACTTTCTCTCTTCTTGATAGATTCTATTGACGTCAATCCTCGATGACTACAAACAAAATGGCCTCATGTAAGAGTGTTGAACACAGAAGGGACCACTGAAAGACAAAAGTTCAAAAGTGCCAACTTACTTATTAAATTTTCCCTTCCGTACAAATTTTTGAGGCACCACGGGCATGTCATCCGGATCTTGTGAAACCGCAACTACTGTTGGAGGTGCTGTGGCCACCACGTTCGAGGAAGACTTCCTCATCGGCTTCAAGATGGCATAAAAAATGTCCTTGTTCTCTTCCAATGCCAGGACATGACGGCTAGTGCCACGACAAGCGGTAATGGATGCACCTAGGAGGAGAAAATTAAAACGTTTCAGTGGAATGACTGAGGTCGCCAACTATAATAAAAATGTAGAACTATAAAGTTGAATATTAACCTGTGGATGCGGTGCAGTCCATAACTAGATCTCCTTCAACGCTTGTATCTTCAAGGAGGATCTGAAAGAATCGAGGATCCTTTTTGCAAACCCCCCGCCAAGGCTTTCCAACATTCATTGCCATGTCATCTGGATGGGTGTAATTCATCAACATGTCGTCCCATGCAATGTTGACACCGGCCTTGACCATTGTGGTAGTGCATTTGAAAGAAAATTGGAGTTCCCTTTAGCGCCTAAGTCCTTTACCATGAGAGTGATCCCGAACTTCTGCGTCTGCAAGCATCCAAGACATTTGTACATCAGAAATTCATATTCTGATGCAGTACATGATGTGGTGATTGTGGAAGGTAGACAGGTAGAATGGATCTYACTGTCTTCATTTTGTCTATAGCCGAGGTCAAGTGCATGCAATTCATCCCCATCCACTCCTTCTTCACCATGTCGTACGTCTTGCACAATCCAGCAATATCGGACTTTGCTTTGGTGCTCCATGAATGAAACACAATGATGCAGCCGTGGTCTTGCAGATGACTGGAAGCAAAATTGAAAGCCGCTTGCAGGGCTTCATCTCCAACGTCTTTGTTCTAGTCTGGCACTTCATGTGGCGGAGAAGACAGTCCAGGCATGGGCAAAATGTCAGGGCAGTCAATAAACATGACGTCCACCCCCGGCATAGCTTTTGTCATACCCTGAAGCATGCGAGTCTTCCTTGCCGACACCAACCAAAGAATTATACATCCAAAAATGAGTTCCAAATCCAGACTGCAATTTGGGAATGGACCCATAGAACCACAGTTTCAACTAGACAACGCCAGTGCATACCATACTCAAGAAGTCTAACACTTCTTTGTACCAAGTCTTCTCCTTCGACTCCATATTGTCGATGAGGTCATCAATGGAGATGTTGAGGATAAGATTGTTTGACTTTGCCAAATCGTCATCGGTGAGGACAATCGCTTGCGTCACATGAGTGATGACCTCTTCGGTGAGTTGCGACAGAGTGTCCTTTTTCTTCACTACGCTCTCAGATCCGCCTTGCATCTTAGAGCCTTGATCCACCGTCAATGATGATGGAATTTGTCCGCCATCCTCGACCTTCTTCTTTCCTTTGGCTTTGGCCTTTTCTTCCTTCTCCTTCTCTTTCTCCTTCTCCTTCTCCGCCAACTTTGCTAGCCAGTTTGCCTCCTTGGTTTCCTTGGCGGTAAGAAGGACTTGGAATCGAGCCGCTTTCTTTCGATCGTTGGTTTCCCTTCTTGCAATGGCCTTCCTCCTCTGCCTGTCCGTCATGCCGGCAAACTCATCCACTTCCAAATCAATGGCACCTATGCCATCCAAAGATGCACGTAATTCCACCTCTGATGGATGAGTGAATGCCAATGCGCAGTCCAAATACCATGCCCCTCCACTGAGATGAGCCGTGGTGAATGTACGCAGCTGGTTTGGCAAGAACATGCAGTCTCCGGAGCTGCAGTTTATCCATGCTGCCAAGAAAGGTGGGAGGTCCTTCCGATCTATTGCATCTTTTGCTTCAAGCTCATACTTGAAGTACTTGCAGGAAATATGAAACAAGCATTATGGGGACTTCTTTGTAATTGTAGTCATCCACCCACTTCGCATTCAAAGTAAAATAAATTATGAGCACTCTAGAGAATTTGACATCTACTCATTCAGTAATGCGTAGATAGAAATACAACGGTCTAGGAACATACCGGTACAGCACCCTCCGAACCACCAAGTTGGACCCCTCATAGGTCGAGAAGGAGTCCCCCTTTCTAAAGTAATTTGTTCCTTTCAGGTAAGGATGGAACCCATGGTCCCAAACCTTCCTCCTCCATCCCTCTACGTATTCCTGTAAGGTCTCTGGCTGCAGCGGTGCATTCATATTGATTTTTATGTTGTCTTGTCTGACAACCTCTTCAAAGTATTCCACCGCTACATCTTCAATCTAAACCAAAGGGTGAGTGACAGTATTAGGTTTGAGCAAATAATTTATAGATACTGAAGGTACATTACCAATTGGAAAGTGCGATTTAGGGTAGCATGAGGGAAACACTGCAGTGCAACAAAATTAATTGGAATAGGCACACACACCGGCAAACCAGACACACTTGTTTAAGAAAGGTCCCAAGTGTGTTTCGGAGACGGGCTTGCTTGGAAACTTCCTGGCATCACGAGATGGAACAGATGAGTTCCAGCATTGCAAGAGCTTGACTTTGTGTTCAGGCATGGTGTTGCAAGTGGCAACCATTTGCAATTTTTCCAACGTCATCTTCGGCACCTCGTTTGAGCTCCAATGCCGCTCCACCTACACCACCAACAATAAATTGAATTAGCTATGCAAATGAAAATATGGTCCATGGAGAATGACTTCCTGCTCTTATAAACATCTGAATTTACCTCTTCAAGGAATGCAGTGCCGTGGGCGGGATTAGCCACCGTAAGTAATTTGATCATCTTCACGTACAGTTTCATGTTTTTTTCCTTTGCCCCTACCCTCATGGCATGAGCGGCCATTTCATCAGTCTTCTCATCCACCGGTGTGGTCTCATGGTATTTTTGAACCGCCGCATCCGCCGCCAGTGCAATCTTTTGCTGCATTATTCTAGTGTCAGGTAACACAAAGATGTAGAGGAGAAGCTTTCATTGAACACAGAGAATCATAATGAACACAACAAATGAACACAGTCTGAAACTCACCCTGAAGACAAATGAAGTGAAGACCTGAGTAGGCATGAAATACCAAGTTTTCCTCAATGGCAACGATATACTTCTCTTCTGCTCAAAGGGCCTTAGCATGTCATTGAATCTTTCCATGGGTAGTAAGCCATACTTCTGAACATGGTACAAGGTATGTACTAGGTTCGTCTTCACATGTGAGTCTTCTATGAATCTGCAAATTGTGATATTACCAATGCATTAAGTACCTAGTTATCAAACTAAATCAAAATATAAAACTCGGCATCAAATATCTATATCAACGGACAATGTGATTTTTAAACTCACTTGTTGATGTCATGCATGACCTGCATGACGAGCTCAATCTTTCCTTTGGTGTCCAAAACTATACAGTCCACCGCATAGTGCCAATCTAATTTTGTGGAGTACATCCTCGAGATCACATTCATCCATGCAAGACGTCGATGATTTCCATCGCTTACAAAGAGCTTCAATTTCTTCATGAATTTCAGATCATCCTGGGAATCCACATATTCCTCAAAGGTAGTGTTTTTTTGCTTCCACAGAGGGTCCCACTTGTCCATCTCTTCCTCTGTAAACTCAGAAGTCTCCCCTGCCTCATTCGTGGCGGAGACATAGAAAACAGCCGCGCCATCACGATATCTGCATGCAAATTCTCTCTCCAACAATTGGATGTCGCATGATAGAGTCGGTTGCACCATTAGCATGGCCACCAAACTGCACAGTGGAATTGGAAGTCGGAATAGGTTCTCCGGCTTCATCCTCAACTCATTGATGGTGGATACGGAGTCCACCTTCTGTAGCCTACGCAAGTCATCTTCCAACAGGTCTTTTTCCTTGTCATCAACCACATCCTCGTCCATTGCCTGTCCTTCTTCTTCTTCTCCAAATTTTGGTTGAGTTGTTTCATTAGTCCCCGGAGTTTTAAGAATTCTCTCTTCTTGAGTTTCTTTGACTGGCGACACATCCATTTGTCAAATCAACCAAAAAACATGATGAATGAACTGGCAAAAAACTCTACAGATGATGCGAAGTATAGGTACTTCATATTCATGTTCAGCCACTGAATTTAACACTTTACTTCAAGGCATATGTCCAAGGTACCTTGTACATAATTAGTCCGAATGTGTCCAAAAAATGTCTATTGAGTGGCAACACCAAATGTTTGTGGTATCTAGAAGTATAGATGACGACAAAATCCATTCAACCCTCAAGGATCTCAACATCATCCTCTGAATCAGAGCTTAGTAGAATGATGAGGTCTCCAAAATATCCCATGCTATCACTACCATCAAACCCAGATAACTCCTTGAACTCGGGACTAGCAATAGACACGGAAGTCTGTGGCTCGGAACTGTACTCGGTCTCGGAGCTCTCAGATGAAAACTGAGGTCGTGTGCGCTTGTGAGTAAATCCTGCAATGAGGTGACCAGGCTAGTTGGTATTCCGACTGAGGTCGGATTCCTTTAAGGCATCTGCAGCACGACTAGCGGCACTCATTATGTCTATAAATCTTACCAGGTTCTCCTCCTCCTTGTCCTCAGAGTCACTTGACACATTCAAATCAGCATCCGTCGGTGTCTTTGGCTCAACTTGCTGTGGAACATCTAGTAGGCGGGGGGGGGACTCATTGCAGCACCAGGGGTTGACGGAATGTCGCAAGATTCATGAGAAGTCTGCAACCAGTAGCACAATATTAAAACTCTCTGCTAGTAGCACCAAACTTTGGATGTAAAATCACAAGCAGAGCCCACCCATGCACCCGAGTTTGCATTCCCGATTTTAGAGCACCCTCGATCATTTCACTTAGGCAAACACCACGCTGGTGCGGCCAAAACGAGCTCACCCCGAGACCTCGTTGGGCTCCGTGAGAGGGCAGCACTGAGTGCTCGCGCTGCTATCGCGGCCTGGCCTGAAACGTGAAGCCTTCCAACGTGCGCTTGCAGCGTGTCCGACCCCGTGACGCCATGCGCGTCCTTCTTGCGGCAACTGTGAGCCTACGGGGGACCCAATTTAAGGGGGTCGAGCCGACCCCCGTCGGATGCTAGTCGGATCCAACTGATCACTGGGTGGCTCCAGCTCGACCCCCTCAAATAGGGTCCCCCAAGAAATCATATCCAAGGATTTGAAAAAAAATCTGGCCAGGGACTGGCGCCCATCACCTCGCCTCGAGGAGAACACTACGTTGCTGCGGCCTAAACGAGCTCACCCCCAAGACCTCGTTGGGCTCCATGAGAGGGCAGCACTGAGTGCTCGGGCTGCTGTCGTGGCCTGGCCCGAAACGTGAAGCCTTCAACCGTGCGCAGGTAGCCTGTTCGACTACCTCAAGCTCAGATCCAGAATCTACAAGTGAATGCAAAAATGCGTTATCGATTTTGTACCTTGCGTTGGCTAGAAATCTTGCGCGGTCGGGGTGTTGGACTGTCCTTGCCTTCCTTGTCTCCATCTCTGGCGCGGCTATGAGTTGTTCGCATTTCCACCGCCCTCTCGTCCCTCTGTGTGTTCATGACGTCCAGATTTCAGGGTGATCGCTCAAGGAAATCATACGTCTCTCACCTTGAAGATGGATTGAAAATACTAGGCATCGTAACCTTTAGCTCATGGTTGATAACAATGTGGTGGATAAGCCATACATTTGTCATTTCTTGGTTCGCTTTAGAAGATTCTATCTTCAAACGGTAGTTGCAGAATTTCCCAAAATAGTAGATCCTACAAAAATGGCGGCTTGCCATGCCACAGAGGAAGCTCCCCATGCAAGTATCGCAACTCCACATGGGCATGCCACACGGGCGACAATACGCTGCAGGGCCTTAACCGTGCCACGCGGAGACCCCAATCCATGCGGATTTGCCAAGTGGCGGACTCCAAATCAGGGTCCCCGCATGGATCCGCGCCAAGCCCTGCCGAGGTTTCGGGCTCGAGCTGCGTGATTGGGTTGCGGGCTCCGCCCGCAGGCTCATGCACGGCCCTCAGCTTTATCTGCTGCGTCGTGGCCTGCGTGGACAATTGCCCTTGGCCGCTGCTGCTATGCACTTGGTGGCGCTTGCAGGAGCTTGCCGTTTCCAGTCTACATTTTACAAATGTCCTTGTACTGAAAAAAAATTAGAGGTAGAAATACTCACTGGGGCAACATTGTCCTCGTCCTCTTAATTTTGGATTTTGCTTGACTCCTTTCCCATGTCATGACTTGCATTTACAGTTTTCACAGCATCTCCATCGTCTCCTCCGCTACTCCCTCCACCAAAGCGCAAGGACTTCCTCAGCTCTCCAGGGGTGGACTGCGACATCTTCGAAACCACCTTCTTCTTATTCATCCTAGATTTCTTCAAGGCCTTTGATGAAGAAAAATAAATTGAAGATCGCCTTCTCTTCCTCACTGGAATATGCACATGGTCAGCTCTAGGTGTTCCTACATGCATGAGACATAATCTACCTACATTAGATCCCTATCTCCTTTCCTCCGCCAAACTCTCAAATGAGAAATTGAAAAGGCCTTCCTGAGAATGACTGTCTCCATTTTATAGGATGGCTCTAGCAGTTTAAAATCTTTAGTTGCATCTTGGGCAAAAAAAATTCGATCCATCCAACGACTGTCAAATTAATTTACTCGTGCGGATGGCGGACCTATGAATATGCTCACACGGGACACTTTATCATTTTGCCAATTTCGAGAAACTCCACCGCTTTTTGCTTTTAAGACTAACGGGCCGTAAGTAAGAAATCTAAACTATGACTGCGAAGGACAGAAGTCACTAAATGATGAGGCTATTATTTAAAACTACTTTTATACCGCAATCCCATTTTGAATAATTAGGTAGAAGCCGGCGCACGACATTAACTTCCCTACGACAGTAGGATCCACCCTTTATTTTGATAGTATAGTGAAATAACTACCATAAGTACCTTCTTCCTCACTCGAATATTAATTCCCAAATGGAAAGGTAGTACACGAGGACATACAAAAGGGGCTCATCCTTGAGTGTCTAGTTCCATGTTATCTCTAAAATTCATATATCTGTTCCCTTGTTTTGAGAGGATGGCTTGTATTTGAGTGCATGGTCAGGATGTCCCCCTTGTGTTTCCCATAGACAACAAAGAGTGTGCTAAGGTCATGAGTCACCTCCTTCACGTTTGCTTCAAATTTGTGGAGTCCTCCATCTACATTGAAAAGGAGAAGGTGTTTGAGTCCGGTGAATTAGAGTAGTCCATTGTTTTTGTCAAATGTCAGGAAGGAGAAGGCCATCGTTGGTATCTAGGCCCTAATAACTTTTGGGCTTATGGGCTTCCACTTTCAATGCTAGGACTGTCAACAAAAATTCTAAGTCGCCATTCGGATAATTCAACAATGGACATGCCTTACGTTACCAAGACAGTTTCACCAAGTGCAACTCCTGAAGGCAGCCTCGTGTTTCCTCAGAGCACAGTTCTCCCAAAGGTGAAGCAAGAAGAATTAAAGACTATTGTAGAATTGTCTAGCGAGTCAAACGGTGAGTCACTTGATTTGGCACTTGGAATATAGAAGCGTACAATTCCTTTGGAGTGCAACCAAAATGGATTTGGCCACTCGAAGCCAAACACCTCATGTAGTAGTCCTACTAAGTCTCTTAGATCTTGTCCACCTCTGCATCCTTCTCCATATTCTCCTATTCACTCAATCAACATAATGGAGTGCTTGAAGAGATTGGCAACAATGAGACGCTCTCGAAATGAACTATCCACAATGGATCTCAATGCTATGAAGCACCACCGCGTGCAGTACCTGCCGAAGCAATTTAATCGGTGACGTCATCTTCGAACTGCCGCCATGTCGCTCCTCCTCCTCTTCCTCAACGGCCAAGAACTTGGACGGGATGGACAAAAGATACGACGGACATCCATGTTGCAAGCTTATCACCACGAACATCCACAACCCCAACAACCTGAAATTTCGTAAGTCATACTGCGCCGGCCACCTTGCTTGTCAAAATGTAGAGTGTGACTATCTTAAGAGGGCTTCCAAAAAAAATGAGACAGAATGGAGCGGATACACAGTCTTCCCTTTTGTTGTAGGAGGTAGTCCGCCCAAGGATTGTACTCTTATATGCAAGGTTTGCAAGAGCACTCCAACGTGCCTCAATGTTTGTGACGCTAGGATATACTATGCCTACAGCAATAGTGAGAAAATAACTAGGGCTGCAATTCACTTTGGGGATCGTACCCACCCTGTAGCTATGGGCATGTATAGAGACTCGGCAGAAAAAATATTGGGACTCATTGCAGAGCAGGTGGCCAAAACGCCGACGGCCACCAATTCTGCAATTGCACTTTCCGCAAGCAAGGAGCTCCTCACGAACTACCTATTTCACAATGGAGAGGGAGAAAAAGAGATGTTAAAGGGACAGAAACTAGAAGAAGTCATGGACACATTCCAATACCTTAGCAGTCCTAACATTAGGAACGTGATATCCTCATTCCGTTTGAACAACAAGGGAGGGGTCATCGACAACATAGTGACAATGAAGAAGGAGTCCAAGTTTGAGTTTATCCATGACAGCGTCTTTCCAGAACATGGAAAGGAAAAGGTCTACCTTTTCAAGATGCTCTCTGAGGGGCCAGGAAGTGGAGTGGACCTAGTCCGCCGCATACAATTAGGAGGCAACCTACAAAACGCGTGGATCATGTTCGATCACGTCATGCGTGTTCACGAATGGAGCACCTTGGCTTGCCACGTGTACGATGCCCAGTACAAAAAAGTCATGACCATTGCCACCTGTGATATGCAATCGGAAGACACGGAGATCCAAGTTCAATTCTGGAGATCTTTGAATGCAGTCATGGCTCAACACGGAGTGGAACAAGTGAACTTCAAGGGGTTCATGGCAGATAGTGCCATGGCGAATTGGAATGCTGTTCGGATCGTGTACGGAAGTGGGTCCCCCAATGAGGTAATGGACAATCGTGAAAGTACTTGCTTGCTTCACTGAAGTAATTCTCTCTACAAATACACGCAGAAACATATCAAGGAGGCATTCCACCAACAACACATCACTCTCTGCAAGCAATACAAAGAATCCAAGACGGTCGATGAAGCTGAGACACGGTACCTAGCCATTCGATCGTGGTGGTTGTCCTTCGGTGCTGCATGCGAAGAAGGTCTTCATCACTTGGACCACTGGCTGGTGTTCTGGCATTTTCGATACTTGCAGTGGGGAGGATTCATGACTATGGTAAGTGAATTTGTCGTGTGAATTTGTATATAAAGTTTCCATTTTGTAGAGCCTAGTTTGTATATATATTATATGTGCTGCTAATTGGAGGCATATTTGTGTCCGGTCAAAAAAAAAATGTAGCTATAAGAGGGTCCCCAATATTTCAATTTTTTCCTTTCATATTTGTGTCCAGTCAAAAAAAAATTGTAGCCATAGGAGGGTCCGTAGTATTTCAATTTTCTCCTTTCATTTTTGTGTCCGGCCAAAAAAAAATTGTAGCTATAGGAAGGTCCCCAGTATTTAATTTTTTTCCTTTCATGTTTGTGTCCAGTCAAAAAAAATATGTAGCTATAGGAGGGTCCCCAGTATTTCAATTTTTTCCTTTCATGTTTGAGCGTTGCAAACAAAGGACCACAAAGAAGCATGCCTAAACCTTCAGTCAGATCCGACTGAAGGTTTTGGGGTGCCAATTTGTAGTCTCCCTAGTGCATAGTTTGTTCAAAACAAATTTCATTTCAGTAATTTCCGATATGTTTGAATCGTATTCAAGCCATCATGCTTTAGTGTAAAGTACAAGGAACTGAAATTGTTCCCTATTTGTACCATTTGGTTCTGACCGTACTAAGTAGAGTTGTGGAAAGACAGGATTGCCAACCATCAGTCGGATCCGAGTGAGGGTTTTGAAGTGCCAATTTCATGGTCTCTAGTGAACACATTTCAAAAATGGAATGTGTTATCCTAATGCATTTCCTGTTTTGGATGCATTCTTAGAAACTGAGTTTAGAAGAAATGACGGACTTGTCCTTCTGCAATTTGTCGGAGACCGTTCATAATAAGTGGCTGGAAATGTCGGGAAAGAGAGGAAAGAACTTGTTTGATGCAACTTGCGATGATAGTATTCGGGCATGGATGCAGATGACGAACTACCATGCATATCTCAGAGGCCATGCATCCGGATCGAGTCCATCCAAGGCGGAGCTGAAGTTGAGAGCTGCGAGGCAAAGCGGAGATCCCAAGAAAATTGCAGAGGCATTGAACACGCTGCCCAGGGCTAAGGATGTGGGAACTAGGGTACCACATCTTGAAGGAGAAGAAATTTTTGGGAGCACCAAGAGGAAACTGGACGTACCAATTGGTGATGATGGAGACTCACACAGACCGGACAAAATCAACTTTTCTCAACCGCGTGTGCAAACAAGGTCAACTACCTCTTCCTTACTAACTTCAGAGGAACTAGGTAAATAGCCCGACCCTATTCCTATCCGACATGTGACCATTGCTTTTGAAAGTGACTGCAACACATCCAAGTGGCACATTGCAAGGATTAGCCACAAGTCAAATGCAAGATGTCAAGCTCAACAGAGGACCTCTAACATCAAATGCAYTGCCAAAATTTCAAAGGGRAARAAGGGCACARCRGCTCCCACCTATCGAGGGARAAAAGAAGACTATGGAAGTAAGAGAGAAGTTCTAGCTGATTTTTGGTTCTGCYGCRACGACATTGAAAGATGTGTCAAAGGTTCAAAGTGGAAGTGGGTCATTGACTAGCCAGAGGTGTCGGAGATTTGGCCCGTCTTGAGTGGGACAAACCTGAGTCAAGAAGAGACGTTGTTGCAGCATGCAGGTTTCAGACTCCAAGAACACCCTACACTGTCACCACGTAGAATCTTCACCATGTCCAACATTTTCAAGACCATCTTGTTTGATGAACCACCACCCAAGAACCCGGATGCATATCCAACGATTAGGAACAATAGGCGAATACGAAGGATTGCAAATGCACCAACTATAGAGCAACGCAATAAGTGGGAGAGTGCCCGCAATGTTTTGGGGCAAATTGTACGAGTGACCGTGATCCCGTTTCCAGGCCTTGGTGCAATTGTGGAGCTAGAGACAGGGGCTGACCCAAACAAGAATGTCTATCGAGTTACAGTGGATTTGTTCCCCACATGCACATGCCCAAATTTTGTCAATATGGTTGTATCAGCTATAGGAGGTCAGCAGCAATACTTGAATTGCAAGCACTTGTACTATTTGTACAGGTACTTTTGCAAGATGGATGTCGTGAATGACAAATTCATTCATGCACCAAGTTATAGCTTCAATGAATTGAAGGTACTACTAGTTCGAGCCAGAATCATCATAGTTCCACAATAGGCATTGCCCTATTTTCAAATGTACTTTCCCTATAATGTATTCATTTTTATATGTTACAATTGAAATAATTTGTTGCATGTTGTTTTCATGTGATTTTCATTTTTATTTCCATTCTATTTTTTATTTCCTCCCATTTCTCTTCAATGCTCCCCATTTTTTTTGGCACCCTTCTTCTTGATTCGAGTCATCCCTGATTTTACATTTACTTCATTTCCTTGTAGAACCCAAGCGGGCATTTATAATTTGTTTTCTTACAATTACTTCAATGTTTTTCAATATATCAACATTTGCCAAACCCTAAACCGTACACCCACTCCTCAGTCGCCCTATCCTTGAAGCCTTCTCCTCACTCTACGCATGCCCTCTTATAGTACCACATGTTGGACATTCCAAACGTTGCGGTTCATTCCCTAACTAGGTTTCTCCATATTTGATGTAGAGAAACAAAAATGAGAATATTGTTAAGCAAAAATGACATGAGTTCAATATAGTTGAAGCATTTGACTTGCCTTTTATCGTAGGAGATACCCTAAACCCTAAACCGTGGCACACACATGTAGAAACCATAATGCATAGTGAGGATATAAATTCATAATAACAAAGTATCAAATTTTTGGTCATCCACGGTTATAAGAGACACGGTCATGGGTCTCTGAACGTAGTATGAATAGTACATTTTTGTCTTTTTTTTTAAAAAAATTTGGAAAACCAGTTTTGAAGCAAAAAAACAGAATTTTTTTGTTTTGGAGGCTCACAGCTCACAGGCTCTACGCTTGCAACTCACAAGCTTGCCGCTCCAAGCTCATACGCTAGCGTCGTTGTCTGCCAGCTTATTAACAACCCCATAGATCACCCTTCTCTAGTAAACTGCTCTCCCTTCCATAGCCCCGAAGATTGTATTGGCCACCGTAACCGTAACCCGGGTCGGCTTATTCGGATAAAGGATCGGAATTAAAAATTCCAAGACCCGTCTGTGTCTCACAGTGGCACAGTCCACGATGGCAAACCCTTCCTTCAAGTTGGCCAGATTGGAAAACTTTCTAGCCGAATACTTATCCGTCTTGGAGGCCCATCCAACACCTTGCTTCGGAAAGCCGTAAACATCCACCCATGCCTCTTTCGTCCAGGTCTCCCTCCTAGCCCTGACGGTCCACTAATACTGATTAGGAGCTCCGGAAATTAGCTCATGAATCAATTCTTTGTTCTTCAAACCCCACGGTCAGCGGATCAGTCCGGCACACCCCATCCGCGCCTGGTCCTCGTCCAGTAATTTCCGCTTGTTGTCGTCTTCCGGATACGTCGGCGACACCATATGGGCAATGACCGGATTCCTCCGTTGGCTACTTTCCGCCATACTAAACTCTAACAGTGTGGGCCGGATCCGTGCGGATTCACCAACCCCACCATTGCGATGTCTATCTCACCACTTTTTCTCTCAACTAACACAAGTGCAGGAGTAAACTCTGTGGAGAAAAAGAGAAATGACGAGGGGTCAGTGAAATACCCATCGCTCCGGCAACGGTCCCAAAAACTGGCAATTATTTCCGTAATGGTGACCTAGTTTTGTAGGTCGGACCTATAATGCGTAGGGCTAGGAAATCCGTCTTTTTCCGGATTTCCGGATCCGGACAGGATCCGTAATTACGGAAGTTCCGTAATTTGCTAACCTATTTCCGAAATGTGGTTTAACTGCTACCGTAAACGATTCCGTTTCCACTTCCGGATTCATACTCTAAAATTTTGAAAATTCTAGCCTATGAAACCACTAATCTACCCTAACTAATTGCGTTCGCCAAATACGGACTCCGACACGTACTGCGAGAATGGTCTTGAAAACCTATAGAATGTTATTTCACAAAGCATATCGGTTCAGTGGCATAACAAGATGGTAAGGGACTTTAGACTTTAAAAGAAAGACTTGCCAAACGCGCTGGCATGACAAGCGCCCTCTTGAAATATGTGGTTGCAAAATTGAGGTTCAGAAATCAAGTAGTGTACTTGTTTACTCTCCGCGTATTTTGTCTGTACTAGCCGACACAAAATTCCACATGTTTGATAGATGCCGTCGGTGCCCCAAGCGATTCATATCAACTAACGCTGCTCGCACGATTCAATTAAAGAAGGCCTTATTCGTTAAATTGAGACAAATGGGTCATTTTGAGACTTTAGAAAAACAAGTGCAAGGCATCTTGCGGTGCAAAGTTGTTGAATTCTAAGATAAGTTGTTGAACCTCAATTCACATTGAAGATAGAAAGGTTTTAGGGAGATAGTGTTGTCCTCGGTGACTTCAAACAAGCATGTGAATAGGAAGACAGCGTGGCACGTAAATAATGAGTATGTAGAGAAACAATTGATTTCTTCATTCCATTCGCCTTGTGTACTCATGACTTTGAATACAAAAAAAACGTGTGCTCAAACTTTACTTCAAGTATTTTGCTTTTTAAAAATAGAATTCTTTGTTACAGATAGTGCGGGAGGCTTTGGTGCTTAGCCATCTGCATCGGTTTTAGGGTTGTTCTTAGCTAACTTCAGTGCCTTCAACTTTGCCAGCCCTCTGAAGATATCCTCGCACCGAGAAGGACGGAACCGTCCACTCTCAGAGTCTGCAATGTTGCACAAGCTGTGACTCAGAGATTTCCGATCCTTTCGTTTAGTCTTTTGCGTGTTTGTAGGGACGTAAGCATTCGAAAGCGACTTGCATCTTCGAGGAGCATGTGCGGGCAGCGACGAACTTGTAGACTATCTATACGGAATTCCAAATCCAATAGATTTAGATCCTGAGGCGCGTTGCTGCTCCCTAAGAATTATTTGTCGGAAGAGACTGTACGCGGAGGGCGACCTTCTCGCCTTCGCCGACTGCGACGGCCGAGGTCGCTTATCCTTGAGCCAAGGCGATTGCCTTTCAGTGGGCGACTCACATTGGGCCCTCTTCCCTTCATGCCTATGTGTTGGGGGAATTGATTTGACCACAGCTCGCGAGGCCAACTCAAGAGCTCCCTCTTCGCCTCCAGGTTTCTCTGTTTCTCTTACGACGGGAAGGTCCAGTCTGCGGTTTGTCGGCCCCTCCGTCTGCGAAGTTGAAGAGAGGGATCGCCCTCGACTTGAGGATGGCCGCTTCAAGAGCAACGAAGAGCAAACGGGTGTCCTAGGCGGTCCTTGACTCGGGGGACTGTCGACGACCCTATCTTCCACATCCCCCTTGGAAAAATCGATGGCCGCTGACACGGCGTCCGCTGCGGACCGCATCATGTACAGCTTAGATTTTGGGGCCGTCCCGCAACTCCCTCCCCTGGAGTCGGAGGTGGCGGAGAGCGATTTCTTGGATCCGGAGAGCAAGCTCCTAATCATGCCTCTCCTCGCAAGGGGGGCCTCCACCTGCAGTAAGTAGGAAATCTAGCAGCTCAATAGACATTATGTTTGGATTCGATGATGATTTGAAACATCCATCTATGCAGAAGATAAGAGGCAGTCAATAGTACGAAGAGGGCATTCACTAGTAAACGCAGACGGAGATAGATACTTATTTCAAAAGTCATCCATTTATTTCCTCGAAAGTCATCGTTCTATTTACAAATGAATGTAGCACAGATATTTATATAAATATACACATGGCAAGTCAATTCCCAACGTTGCCCGCATGAAAAAAATCTACTTCCTACGACAACCGGGTTCTATGACTAAATCTAATCTCGGTAGCTCAAACCGGGTCATGAGGTTTTTCGTTGACTCTTGCATCCCCACCACCATAGATTAGAGGAGGTCATCAGATGCTTCGAGCGGTCTTTTGCCAATGCGATTGGCCCCTACATATTCCCTCATATGCCCCCGTGGACAATCTGCATGAAGACGCCTAAGCCACGATAGGAGGTTCCCCAAGAGGAAGTTGTCCCTACGTTGCGAGTGGAGCCAAGAGTCTAGGAATATGGCGTTTCCCCTCCCATTGCAAACACTCTTCTTGGGAGAGTTGTCAATGAAGAGCGTGTTATCGGGAGAGAAGGATGTCCCCCCGCTAGGATTGCAGAACAGCTGCTCCGATAGAACCTTAAGGAGGGTATACTTTTTCCCTTGCACATGAAAGACGCCCTTCAACCTCTCTATCTTTTTGCACTGCTCTTGGGCAAGTATATCGAAGGGCGCCTTGGACTTGCTGAAAATATGTTCGGCGATGGGTTCTGCATTGTACTTGAACATGGATGTCCAAACTACAATCCTGTCTGCGAACTCGGAGACCTCTTGTAGGAACTCCGCTACATTCTGTCAAGCGAAGACGGCCTTCGGTCCAATGATCGTCGGAACCCTATGGCAGAGAACATTGACTTCAAGCTTGTAGGGCTTCATTTTTGCAGCATACATTTTCAGCGCGCATTGACACAAGATGCCGTTAAAGTCAAAGACAATGTTCAGCCACTTCCTCCTTGTTTGGGGTCCTACATGCAAAATATCCCTCGCCACGATCTCTCTGCGTCCCTCCGACTCTACCTGATCATGTCAATACAACATAGAAATAGGGTTATCTCATTGAACGCAGAAGTGGGTGAGCCAGAAAGTAGAAGAAAGCCTTGCATTCCTCTAATGGACTGCGGGCTTCTTTTAAAGAGTGCTTTCACTGGAATTGGGTAGCACATGTTTTTATGTTTATTGAGCTGAGCACAAAAGACATCGGCAATATGAATACAATTAGACGAGGAATCCACCCATATATCAAAAGGCGAGTATATATTATTTACATGGTTTGAACGATGATACATTTGGAAAAAATTCATTTTCAACTGAAGTCAAAAACAGTCCGCAATAATTTCTATGGTACACTAAACTACAGACATTGCAGGCATCGACGGGTTCACCGTCAGCAATGACCATTCTAAGCATTGGTCACGCCATCTTGTCAAGACAAATGAATTCAAATGAGAGTCCACACCTATAACGCGATGGAAGTCTTTCAGACAACTACACAGGCATCCATGACCCAAGTTTCACGACGTTTGTCAAAATTATACGGATCAGGCTTATTTACCTGTGATGAACCGGCCACCGGCTTTGGAATCCCCTCCTGCACTGGTGTTGCTGCGGGTTGGTCTTCCACCTCCATCTCCGCAACATTCTCTTCCTGACCGTCTCCGTAGTCCACCATCTCCTCATCGAGACGTTCTTCCACTTGTTTAGAGGTCCAACAGACCTCTTCGGAACCACTAGCGCCGCTGATTCCAGCTCGCTCCACAGATGCCACCACCTGACGCACTGCCTTTGCCTCCCTGGCCTGGGTATCTTCGACTCAAAGACAGCTGCCTACATGCTGAGGTGGCTCTGAGGTCACTGCCTCCCTCGACGGCTGAGGCACAACTACTTCAAATCTGGACTGATCAGGAGACCGCACCGAAGATAATTGCGACGCGGGTGTGGATGGAACCTGGTCTACTTGCGCCACAGACACCAGTTCCGGTGGATCCTTGACTCGAGGATGCGTATTGGTTGGTTGGGGAAGCAATTCTTGCAGGTGAGCTTGCTGTAGTAAGGGCATAGGACTGGCCTGCGATTGGTTTGACTTGATGGCGTTCACAATCGCCATGAGCTTGGCAACTTGACTTTTGAGCAAAGAAGTCTTTTTCTTGGACTCCTCCTCCATCTGCATCAGCCTAGTCTGGGCAGCCTTAGTGCTCTCCACCGCCTCCGCGAGGGCCTTGTCCTTCGCTTCCTTCTCTTTCTACCTTGCAATCCGCTTGTCCCGCATTTCCTTGTCAATTGCCCACCAATCCTTTTCCACCTTCACAATGGTCTCGTCTCGTGCACGTACCGGCTTCATCTCTACGGGCCTCGGGGCCCTGTCCGCATCCTCATCATTGTCGGACTCGTGCGGATGGTCGATCTCCTTGTTGTCGTTGACGATGATGATCACTCCTTGGTCTGGCCCGGATGGTTTCGGCTGCAATTCCTAGACAACCAAGACATTTACATCTGCATCATCTTGAGCAGATCGACCCTGCGACTTGTGCGCAGATGGTTGTTCCGCTCGTCATAAGGACTCACGCTGGAGTTGCTCCCACTCCTCATCCGTTTCAATGTCCTCATCCAGACCTTGGGTCGGCTGGACATTCTGGGATTCATCCACGGCAATGTCTTGTGGTTGATCAGGGGACTGTGGGATTGTGGGTTCACCACCAATCCCACCCTCCTTTGCTCCCTCCACGCCTTCGGGATTAGTCTTGACCGGTGGGGCCACCATCCACCCATGAATTTGGAATGTGTTGGTTCCAAACTCATCAATCCCGTCGACACCAGGGTCACCGCTCGTTTGCGGACCTAAAGACTCCCTCTGTTGAACAGCAAGCTCGGCCACCGGCGGAGAATCCAGCTTCATGGGTGGTGAAGGAGGCGAATTCGAATGGATCAGCACGGGACCTCGGCTTGCCGAAAGCTCGTATTCAATTGCATACGGAGAATTGGAAAACATGAAGTCGTTTTTGTCCATCTTGTCCACAAGGAGAGCTACCTGGCGATAGATCTTGTCCTGATCCCTCTCCACAAACCCGTAGAAAAATGCTCCAAACATCTGATATATCAAAGGAAACTCATTTTAGAATTACGAAGAAATGATTCATCAAATCGAACTTGCTCTGCTAGGGCTATCTTCAAGTCGAGGATAGCCAGTATATGGCTTGTGCAATTGAAGAACCCAAGTAATTAGACTTAGAATAAAATTCAATTGCAAATGAAATTAACTATCTTCAGGTCAAAGGTAATGAATATGATAGGAAAACATACCTTGGATGCAAGGAGAAACTTGGACCCGCAAAAAATCCCAAGCACGTTCTCATCGGGGGTCGCAAAATCACGGAGTACCTTCAAGTAGAACTCCATTCGGAGTTCAGTGGCTTTGGTACGCCACTTCGCTTCCGTGTTCCATTTGTAATCCAAGTAGTATTGGTTGGTCACGGGAACAATATAATGCGTCTTCACACAGTCGCAAACGGAGGCAACGAAGAAATTTTCCTTCTTGAAAAGGAACAACAATGGCACGTTTGCGGCAGTGGCTGCAAATGGGTTTGACACGTTGTTTAACCTCTCGGACTTGGAAGGGATGTACCTCGACTGCACGTAGTCGTAATCCTTCATTTTCAAAGCTGCAAACTTCTTGGCAGCTCTCAAGTCCTGAGTAGACCCCAAAATGATGAGCCACACGTTCGGCTCGTCCATTTTTGGTTCCATTTTCTCAAGGAGAACATTGAAGAAGGGGTCCAACGCCGTGCTTGTATTGGTGGGCTTCGATCTGGGAACCTCCCGTGCGTCCAGGAGGGCAAGGTTGACCTCACGGCTCTGGTATTTTTAGCTCGTGCTTGTCACCAGGACCCCAGCAACAATGTCAATTCCCCTAACCTGAACGCCTCCTGAAGGTTCCTTCAGCTAGTATTTCATCTTCATGAACCTTGTGAACATATGCAACACTTCGGGATATTTATCCGCCACATCTTTTGCGCGCTTTGACCACAGGTCATTCTGAAGTCAATGGTTGTAGTACAATGCTTTGGGGTAGGATAGCAAGAAATCCCACGTACTGGAGGTGAACCGGTGCCAAACTTTCCAGGCCCTCCATGTGTCTCCTATGACGTCCCCGCCTTTATCAAAAAAAGACAACGCCGGCTTAATATCCATCAACTCCTGCAGGATGATCTTCTTGCATTTATGCCTGTCCACCCAATCAACGCCAGTCATGTTGTCCACTATTAGCTGTTTGGGTCTCAACACGCTGAGTTTAGGATACACCACCTTCCTATTCAGCGTCTTGCCCAGCAAATGAATCACAAACACCTTGAAGTCATTGTTTGTGAAATGACCAAAGTGTCTGAAAAACTCTTTCTTCAAAGGCGCCTTCGACCGGTTATATAACTTTGCCTTTCGATATTCTTTGAGAGTTTACGGGTCAATGAGTTGTCCCTTGGCGTGTCGCGTCAAGAATCTCCTCCAGTGAGAGAAGATGTTGTTGGCAAGGGTAATGATTTGTAGCTCATTCTTGATGTCTGCAGGACCGTGGACTTTGACACCATCGGTTTTGGGATTGATATTTTAAAAGCGCTTCACAATCAACCGGGTGAATTTCTACACATCCAGCGGTTGGGGACAGAGGTCAGCAAATAGTTAAAATCCTAGAAGATTATGATCGTAGTACTCGGAGTCCGCTTCACTGTCTTGCAATTCAGCCTTCGTTGTCTGGTATCCTCGACTTGAAGGTAAGGTCAAGACTAAACTCTGCTAAGTACATTCAATTTCCTACTATCTCTTTCAATATGCACTTTCAATGTGGAATGTCGAGTTCACTTAGTACTAGTTTGGGAGAACAGTATCTTACTGCGTAATTGTTGAGACTGAAGATTGCCTTATTCTTCCTCGTCACAGCTTCGCCCTCAAGGGTGGTCGGACGCCTGCAGGAATTCCAGATGTTCCGGCAACTGATTATTTGGTTCTCCCATGTGGGCTAGGCGTGATCTAGGTGATTCGTGCAGTTGTAGAACTTTGAGATGTTAGTCAACTTCGTCGCATCCAATGTCCAGACAATGAGTGCATCCCATATTTGAAGTTTTGCTTTCCTGTCTTTTTCGCATCCTTCCTCCTGCAGTTCCTTGGCCGCCGTTATACTATGCTGGCCATTGATGATCATAAAATTACCATTCTTCACTTGTTTCCATTTTGTGGGCTTCTCTTTCAACAGACAAAAGGACTTGTCAACAAGTGTGAGACAAACTGTTTGCCTCTGCTTCACGTCAATCATCTGCACGAGTTCTTTTTTCACAGTATCTACAATATCTTGCTGTAGAGTCCGAATTATGTATTCATCACGTGCTTGGAAGCACTGATTGATGTTCACTTGCACAACTTCACTGTCAAACGCAAAGCATTCCTCGTGTTCGGCCCAAACGTTTCTCTGTATTAGAGCAAACTTCTCGTACTCCTCCATCGGAGTGTCCAACTCCAATTGACTGGCCTCCACGGTGGTCAATCCGGATTTAGAGCTTCCATCTCCAGCAGGGTTCTTTTGAAGATTGGACTTCACTATAAGAAACCGGCGTTTTTTACTACGTTTTTGCAAAAACATGTGACGTTCAAAAAAACGTGTGCCTGTTTTAAATGACATCCCGAGTTTTTTGAAAAACGCGTGCTGGATTCTGCAATCTCGGATGATGTCCAAGATAACAAGGACAAAAAAGCGTGCAAACGTGTCGTCGTCACTAGAAACGTCACGTGTCACCCTTGACGTCATACATAACATCGATTGAAATTTTCGGTGACGTCAAAAAAAACGCGGGATCTCCACGTCAGCGGTTTCCCTCCCAGCGACTGTGGGCAGCAGGTTGGGAACCAGGGAGGACGTTGCCCGGCAGTAAATTACTGCAAAATAGGGCAGCTGCTCCCTCAAGCATTATAAACTTCCTTTGAAGGGATGTGGAATGGGAGTTGGTGCGCACAAATTTCGCATGTGGTTCGTGTGCTTCTTACCAAATTGTACTGAAAGACAGATATTGCAATAAAACATTGTGCAACAATTAATGAATTTTGACTTCAACTGAACTTGGACACTTCAAATGGAAAGTACTTGAACATGGAATGGGTTCACGCATGCGAAAAAAAGATGGGGTGTAAGGAAAGAAAAAGGGGTGTAAGGGAAAATCTTCAAATTAAAAAGAAATTGTAGTTGATGTAACAATTTAAAGTGATGGTATGCCGTGCTAGAACAATCAGACATTGTTTATGAATTTTAGCATTGTTTCGTAGATGTTAATAAAGACATCAAACRAGACATGAATTGAAATGTCAACTCAAACATGCACATGTTTTTTGCAACGTCTTCGAAGACATCCAGATAAACAAGATCTAAATCCTAATGCATCAAGTATATCCCATATGGTTTGTCTTTCCTCCTACCATTCTACTTGTATAAATATCAGATGGTTTCTCATATAAATACACTTACAATTAAATGAGCTTATATGTCAATTATCATATATAATGTATTTTATACTATGTATTTTATACAATGTATTGTATATAATGTATGGTGTACAATGTATGATGTATTTTGAATGGTGTATTGTATATAATGTATGGTGTACAGTGTATGATGTATTTTGAATGGTGTATTGTATATAATGTATGGTATATAATGTATGTTGTACAATGTATGATGTATTTTGAATGGTGTACTGTATATAATGTATGGTGTACAATGTATGATGTATTTTGCAAATGAACCACCACATCTTGCATGACAAGATGACGTTTGTATTGATGTCCCAAGTAACA
This sequence comes from Pleurozium schreberi, assembly GCA_006891605.1. NCBI lineage: Eukaryota > Viridiplantae > Streptophyta > Bryopsida > Hypnales > Hylocomiaceae > Pleurozium > Pleurozium schreberi. The sequence goes on from VACF01001958.1 coordinate 505,110, forward strand.
CTGTGACGTTGTATACAACGTCATAAAAAACAAGCTGTGACGTTGTGTACGACGTCACAAAAAACAAGCCAGCGGACCCAAAACCCTCTTCGAACTGTCCACATGGCATCTGACGTGGAAGAGCCATGTCAGATTTTTCGAGGTCCACATCAGCATTTTTCATGGGTCCACGTCAGTGCCCCGGGCAGCCCGATTTTTTGGAAGAAAAAGTCCGTGTGGCAAGAGCTGCCCAAAAAAAAGTTGATGTGGCACTATGGACCCCTCCACGTGCCACACTTACAGCAGTTTGGAGTTGGCCGATTTTTAGTGACATCACCAGAAATCTTCATGTTTTACGTGACGTTTGAGGAAATTTCGGCATGTTTTTCCATGTTAAAAAAAAATTGTATTTTGGACAACATCAACGATGACAGGCAACGCGTAGAAATCAACGCTGTCCATGTTTTTTTCAACAGTCACTAAAAACGCAGTTTTCTTATAGTGCTTCCTTTGTTTTTGACTTGATTCTCTTGCTTCAGAGGTCGGCTGCACTTGCTTCCGGGAATCAGACCTTGCTTGCGCTAGTATTGGCCTCCGACTACCTGTGGCACCGCCCTCTGACTGCGAAAGAGCACTTCCATCTTCCGGTCTCTGGGTTTGCGTCACAACACCTCCAACATTGGGTCGCCTTTCAGCATTCTTGATGGCGTAATGGCCCAACGCTTGCCAAATGAGACGCAGATGGTTTGCAATGGACTTGGCGCTGCCGTGCTTCCAGGGGACCTAGCCGGCGTTCACAAATTCCTCGTTGAGAGATTCAACTTGCGATCCCTCTAGGAAGCTCCTGAGATTCTCGAGGTTGAATCTCCCATGGTTTGTGTCGACATCAAGAACGATGGAGTGGCTGTGCCTGCCTGGCTTTCCGTTGTCATCCACCTCCCGCAGGACTATCACAACATAGTCATTGCGGTGATCTTCAATCACCGTAACCTTCTCGTTCATGTTCCACGGAGGTACACATCCTTTCTTTCGACTCGATATCTAAGGTGAACGAAGTCCTTCCATCGGTTTACACCGAAACTCCAGGATGCGATGTGCCCCTTGAACTCCCACAACATCCCATAGGTTTCCTCCATCTCCTCAAAGAACGGCTTGTGGAGCACCGGATTTATGAACAACTCCAAGTGGTTCATTGTTGTCGTGTAGTCGTATTCTTTGTCTTGGGCCATCTTTGATGTTTCCTAGGGACAGCAACGGCAGGCGTCAGAAGCCTATCTTCGACTCGAGGATAAACTACTTCTGTAGTAATCTCGACTTAGGTACTCTTTGAATTCATTCTTGCTACCTCTACAGTTAGATGGGGTTCTTTTTGTCTATAGTTTATGATGATTTTCGATATTTGTTAGTGGGTATTTCAAATTAATTTACCCTTGTATCTTCGAGTCGAAGATACCTATATATTATAGTGTCTATTTGGAAAGACGTTGTTTGTTGGTATTAATATCTTTTAGGCTTTTGGTGTTAGGATTATATGTGTTTTTGATCTTAATTTGTTTATAGTTTATCTTCGAGTCGAAGATAACTATTTATTATTTTTTTTTCTTCCGGACATTTTTTAATTCCTTGCTTGTTGGTATTTAGAGGGCTGAGGCTTCTCAGCTTCTGGTGTCTGTGTTTTCGGAATTATCTTTGAGTCGAGGATGCCTAGTTATTTTATTTTTATTTGGAAATCTTAATATTTCTCTCGTGTTTATGGGCCTTCAGATGTTTTGCTACTAAAATGATATACTAAATGGGAACGAAGTCCTTATCTTTGAGTCGAAGATAAGGATTTGACAGTATAGGAGATATCCTCGAGTCGAGGATATGCTGAGCATTGTCTTAAACCCTAATATTCAGCTGAAAACCCTAATTCCACTATTGTAAGGCAATGTTTTCGAATCCCATTTCCATGGTGCAAAACAGAAACTAATAACACAATGAGGGATTTCAAATTCCAAACTTGTCACAACAGCGTTTTGCTGGTTTGTTGAAAACCATAATTTGCAATGTCCGTATTCAAACTGCACAATTCAAAACAAGGAACAATTGCAGTTTGAGATCTGAATGCAATGTAAAGAAATGTAACAGAATTCAATAACAATTGAAACTTCTGAATTGAACTAATGATATCCAATGAGGTAAATTTCAACACGGACAGATATACAAACGCACCGCAAACAAACTAAAAATCGGATGCAGTGAACAACCGACTCAAAACTGGTACAAACAAGGGGAATCCGACCGTTTAATTAAAACAAAGCATTGCGATGGTCCCTGCGGATGTTGACGCAATGTGATTTCTGCCTAGTGCTCCGAATGTCAAAGTGAAGAAATTCAACCAAGTGCGGCTAAACGGCGGGAGTAACTATGTCTCTCTTAAGGTAGCTAAATGCCTTGCCATCTAATTAGTGACGCGCATGAATGGATTAACGAGATTCCCTCTGTTCTTATCTACTATTTAGCGAAACTACAGCCAAAGAAACGCGCTTGGAAAAATCAGCGGGGAAAAAAGACATTGTCGAGCTTGACTCTAGTCCAATTTTGTGAAATGACTGAAGAGGTGTAGCCACAAATTTACCATAAAGAAACCGAAATTCGATCATCGCGCGCTCTCATCCAGTCATGCAAGCGCGGCGGCCTTCACGCTGCACAGGAAACGCAAGAACAAACAAGGAGCAGCAGGAAACAAACAAACTCGCGCGCTACGAACTCCAGGAAACGGAAAAGTAACGTAACAAACCCTCGCCGCCGCCAAATGCGGAAGACGACGACCCTCCGACGCTCTCACCAAGCCTACAGCCGAACCTACCCGAAATTATAACCGAACCTATAACCCGAACCTACAACCAAATATACCTATACCAAACCTGCTTCGAACCAGCCGTCTCCGAGCCTCAACTGACCCCGAACCAAACCGAGGCAATCCCGAGCCAGCAGTGAGCCTGCACTGAGCCTCCACCGAACGTACCCTGACCCTGTTCCAACCTTGCTCCGAAGACTTTGTGACCCCGAAGACTTTGTGACTTCACTTAGTGACCCTAAATCCTGAAAACGAACACCGAGCGTACACTAACGTTGAAGCGAAAATGTGATCGTAAATGTCCAAGATATCCAAATGTGGTGCCAACAAAATTCATTCCCTAACTAGTTTTCTAATGTGAATATTTTGCATTTTCTAATGTGAATATTTTGCATTTTTCGATAAATGCCTTCTAAAGTCTACATTCATTATCTATAATTCAATCTGCAAAATATATGGCTAAAAATTTCCTACTGAAGGTTTTGTGCAAAGGTACCAATCATATGTAATCTTCACTTTTCCTAGTGTTGAGGAATTTTAGAAATGAGCCTTGAATACACTAAATCGGGTAGACCAAAATTCCATAAAAAATTCATTCAAAGAAAAGTAGAGTGAGAAGACATTTCGAAAAAGCTTTAAATTGTAAAAACCGAGTTATACATGGATTGCCCTATAACCTCATATATTTTGACTGATGAACTTTTTAGAGTCTCCATTGTAGATAGTCAAGTTGATTGGAATATTTTAGTTCCCACATCTTCTTGGCATTGACATTATAATATTTGAACTAACAAGTGAATATTTTTTTTTTTTTTTCCAATGTAATCTCTACCATGCCCATTTCAAAGATATACGGTGACAATTGATTTCAAAAAAATTGATATGATTGATCAAAATGTTGTTCTTTCATTCAAGTCGGAATAAATTTGAAGTTGAAAACAGGTTAATATGAGCGTTAAAGGTTTTAACACATTTCACAATTCAGTTCGTCTTTAACTTTTGCAAATATTTTGGTGCCAAGAATACTTGACTTGTATTCAGTTGTGCTACTTTCTAAGTATTTTGGTGCCAATAATAGTTAAAAAGTACCATCAACTAACCCTAAACTTTTATTATACTTTTTCTATTAAGGAATTTACAGAAATCAAGGTTCTGGTTACAATACAATATAGTAGGACTTCTTGTAATACACTATATGACTGTCAAATACAATATCCTTTGCCAAAAAAAGATTAGTATTTACGAATTCCTTGTTACAAATGGTACAGGATATTTTGAGAAACTAAAAATGATGGGTTTATTTTTAATAAATGCCCTTGAATTGCATATTTTTGTAGTGACAAATTTCTTAGAATGAAGTGAAGTTCTATGGACTGAAGGACTTTTAAGCACTATGGCAGGTTCCACATATTCATGAATCATTTAAATGTTACAGTGTAAGTTGCAAAGCACAAGTCATAGTGTTTCGTTTTTGTTTCCTATGTGACCTACATTAGAATTAAAATTGCCGTGTTAGTATTTTAAAAAATTGAGAAAAGTTATTACAACAGAAGCTTCACATTTTGATCAACTTCAGAATAATTTTTAGAAGATATTAAAAATACTTTGGCATGTCYGAGTTGAACTATTACAATTAAACTAATGACACCATTCTTTCCAATGTTTTTGAAATATTAATAGTCTTCTAAGCATTTTGTAATTACTAAGTATGACTTTAATACTGAAATTCCTTGAAAAATTCATATGGATTACTTCATGTTTTGAATTACAGAAAACAAAATTTTGTTTTAAACAAATATTACCACACGTGGAAAATACCAAAATTCTTGAAATGTATATTCTAAAGTAAAAATATAATGAAATTTTATCAAGGATGGAAACCATATACATTTAACTCCTAAAAGTCAAAGGGGTTTGTACAAATTAAAAATGTATTATTAAATATACCTTCTATAACTTCTATTGAAGTTTCCGTTAAAGAAGTTTATGTCAAGCACAAGAAGTACATGAAATCCATATAGACAAAATTATAAAAATATTTTCAAATTCTATTCAAGAGAGTTCTCTAAGATCTAACCACCCATAACCGATCACTTAAGTAATTTTAGACATGATTTATTGTAGTGCAACACTAAACAATATATTTAGAGGTGCAATGATAGAAATGCTAGAGAATGCAAAAATTGTGGTGGTTTTATCGCTTGCATTGAAATCATTATGAATTCTGGAAGGCAAAAAGTGTATGGGACCCATTGCCAATCTTAGGACTCTTCCAAGTTCAGGGTTGCTATTCTGTGAGCCTGTGAGCGTGAACTTGTGAGCTTGTGAGCCTGTGAGCGTACAATTTATAAGAGATTTAATTTAAAAAATTTAGTGAAAAATTATAATTTTTAGTAAATTTTAACGAGCTATAATTATGGACCTATTACCGTGGACCTATCACCGTGGTCCCTTGAACAACCTTGATGAGAAATTTATTGGACTTTGCTAGATTTTTAAAAGAAAAAAAATTGATAGAAACTTAGGATTTGTTTAAAATTAAATGAGGTCATTTCAATGGGAATATGGGATTTAGAATTTTTTGATCAATTATCTCTTGTTGCTTTTCTCCCCTCGACGCCGCGGGGAGCCCCAGGCCGCGACCAAAAAAAAAAAAAAAAAAAAAAAATTATTTTTTATTTTTATTATTTTTGGTCGCGGCCTGGGGCTCCCGTCGGCGCCGACGGGAGAAAAGCAACAAGAAGGTCATGATTAAATGTTTTTAAATCTCAATGAAGCAATCTCATTTGATTTCAAACAAATCTTAAGTAATTATCAATTTTTTTTTCTTAAAATATGATAAGGAGCACATCAAAATAGTAAGTGCTTGATCTTCCTCTCGGCGCCAAGAGGTCCCAAGCAACAAGGGAGTRATCAACCAAACGACCATCAAATCAAGATAAAAGAATTGAATTCCTTGGGGGAACCTACAAGAGGATCTACATTGCTATAGGACAATGATCAACCAAAATTCTATGTAAACTTATTTCCGTCTGCATTCATCTTTCACATCAATTAAGTTCTTCATCTTTGTAATGTATAATTCTAATATTCTGTAAGGACATTACTAAAAATAAGAATTTTAACAAGGATTATACTTAACCACGGTAATAGATCCACGGTAATAGGTCCATAGTAATAGGTACTAAAGTTACTAAATATAATAAATTTTGTTCAAAATTTATAGGCAAAATCTGTTTTTAGAAATATTTTTAAGTTTTTTGATGCCACTTCAAATTTCTAGGCTCTACACTCACAAAATCCCTGCTCTACGCTCACAGGCTCACAGAATAGCACCGCTGCTTCCAAGTTTACTAATTGCTTTTTGCTTTCTTGCGGACTAAGTAGGGACATGTGTCATGAATTTTTAATCCCAACCTTAAAAAGATGAAAAAAAAACATTCTAGCCTTGGTTGGAAATTAGTGAATATGCAGTTGGCTAAGGGGCACTAGTTGATAATGGGTGGTTTTACCTTAGTATTAACTTCAAGAATTCACCAAAAATACAAATTCTATCCGTAACACTTGGATTTTTTTTAATAGTCAAATTTGTGGTTTCTATTGAATTTTAATAAAAAATGCATAAAATGTGGTCAAACCGAATACTAAAACATTCTAAACAGTTTGCTATTTCTCCTATGATTTCCTTTAAACGTCTTTATCTTAGTTTGGAGTATAAATATTGGAAAAGAACCCAATGTTTTCAAGGAGATCCAAATAAAAAATGGGAAAAGAATCCCCCCCACAAAATGTGTAGAGAGCCGGTTTAAACCCTAAACCCTAAACCCTAAACCCTGACACCCTGAAACCCTGAAACCCTGAAACCCTGAAGCCTAGAGCCTAGAGCCTCGCACTCGGAACATGATAAACGAAACCCCGGAAGCCGGAAAGCAGTACAATGGATCATCCGAGAAGCACCTTGCAAGTTCTCGGATAGCCAAAATAGGAATTGTCGGTTGGCGAAAAAGTCAAAAAATGCAGCAATAGCATACAGGTGTCAGTGGGCAGAATTTTTTGGCCCAAGAATTAAGGAAGCCAAGAAATTGTGGGAGAGAACTCTGAAAAAGCGACGGAATCGTGGGAACAGCTCACCAAAGGCGATTTTGGAATCTGTCAGAATTTGAGCGTGGAAGGGTACGTGCATAAACTGACAGAAATTTGAAAATTGAATCCCCACGCAATTGATTTCCTGCCCGAACGTTCGTGCCAAGTCCGCCATTGGTTCCCACGAGCTTTGGGGACGAGGTTTTCCATTTCCAAGGCAGCCACGCTGGATCATTTTTGAGTCCGCGGGTTTGTTTTCTCATGAGCTCGCACTCAGAGCTCTGCCACTCTCTCCTCCGCCGTGGTTTATTGCCTTGTCTGCGTGTTCTTGCGGAAAGAAGACACTCATACATTCGCGGGAGTGCACTCTGCGCCATCTTCTTCGTAAGTACCGCTTATTTTTTCCAATATTATGGCGTTTGCAGTAGCTATTGAATGTCTTAGTCGGGAATTACGGGATCTTACCAATCACTCTGATCATCCCTGTGCTCTTCCTATCCGTTTCAGGAGGTATCTTCGACTCGAAGATGATAACCTAGTCTCGACTCAAAGATGTTGACCTATCCTCGACTTGAAGATGCCGACCTTAAATCGAATATAATATCGACATGTTTATGTAATGTCGACACCCGTAGTTCATGAATTATCTTTGACTCGAAGATAGCCTGGTCTAACATCCAATACTGGAAATACAATATGACCAATGTGTCTTCTTATGAAAGACTCAATTCGTGCTATTTTATCCCGTGCACTGGAACCCGATCATTATCTTTGAGTCGAGGATAATGTAGTTTGTTAGTAATAGCATTCCCTGCATTTTTATGACTATCTTTTAGCTGAGAACAACTTTTAGATGTAATCGTGTAGATGTAGTAAACATCTCGGTAGATCTCTTATACTATCTTTGACTCGAAGACAGTTGTTGGTGTTCATCCATAGTGTTCAGAGTAGTGATGGCATTCTCCCTCTGTCAATGGTATGATTCGTTCTACCCCGGCAAGTCTGATGTAGTTGAGTTCAGAGAAATGGAGTATCCTCGAGTCAAAGATAAGATTCAGGAGATATCTTCGAATCGATGATATTTTGAAGAGTATTTTGCTGATCTGGTAGAGGTTGTGATGTCTTAGAGTATCTTCGAGTCAAAGATATTGAGAATTGGAACCTTTAGTCTTCAGTGCATTTTTATTTGATTATTTGGCACATAATGGGAATTGATGCTCCATGTGTACATGGATGCATCATGTATTCACTGACAGAGTACTGACTGTGAACTACTTTAACTGGATGTTCTGACTTGATCAATTCACTGAAAAAAATGTACAGTCATTTTGTTTTCTTTCAGGTTATCTTCGACTCGAGGATATTGATTTCTCGATAATATTATACTCCTTCGAAATGGATCTTCATGGTCCTGAAGAGTTTGCAAATCCAATGCCTACATTACCCCCTGGTGTTGCTGTATGTGATGGAATTCCACGCGAGAAGTGGGTCAAAAAAGACGTCACTGTCACTGATGAAGCAAGGAATGATTTTGATTTTTCAAAGTCTCAATTTATTAGAGAGTCTCATTTTAATGAAAGCTTTTTTTATTCTAAATATAGAACGTCATTAAAATGAGACTGCAACTTGTCTCATTTTAACAAATAAGGCCTTAAAGAACCCTAGTATCTTGTAGAGTACTTTAAGTTGTCAATATTTCCCGTATCCAAGAAGGTCCAAGAGATCCATCCTGCACTGTGACAAGAGCTCACGAGTATTGTAAATCAAAGGGAAGTAAACCCAGTTGTGCGTGAACAGGTCTTGCACAATCATGGTTAAGTGCACAAACATCTATTTTACTTTACCAATCTTCAGAGACCCATGAGCATCTAGCCCGTCCAAAGGATGCGCGAATGCATTTCCCGGACCACTCTGGTTTTGCCCTCACCATGTGGAGGCAATGCTTCTCGAGCAAAACGTTGTCTTCCAATTTGTCAGCTTTGCATAGAAAGAGAAGGCTATCCAACTCTTCTTTAGTGTGTGCCCACGGTGGACATGGACAATTCTCCACCCTGTTGTCCTGCAATAGTGCATAGAGAGGAGACCAACCCCATGTTTTCTGCTCGTCCTGCAACTTTGCATCTTTGTTGTGCTTAGCCATTTTGTGGCGGATATATGTGTCCCTCATGTCCTAAACTCTCTTTTTAGCTAGGCCTTTCTCCATCTAGTATTTGTCATAATCAAAGCGGTAGACAAGGTAGCTGTAAATGTTGTCGATCTCTACAAGCGCAGATGTCTGGCCGTCCTGGCTTGGGGAGCTTGTTGGGTCAAAGGTGCGGATAGACCTCCCTACTTCTTCTATAACTGTTGGCATCCTAACCACTCTTTGGATGTCAATATGCAGGTCATTGACGTTAGTGAATACCCAAGTTTGGAATTTAAAGAAACGACCCTTCATCCACATAGTCGGTATTATATTGACAGAGTTCCTATAATACTAGCCTAAAGCATGCATCCTTTTCTTACTACTTAGTTAAAAGGTAATCGAAAACACCTATCTCCGATACCTTCTTGCTCATCTAGACACCGGATGTTAGGTAGATTTTTTGGAATAGGATGTTTTGCTGGTGCATATCCAACAATACAGCCTTTGCTGCCTCTAGGGATATAAGAACTTCTCATGACAGGACATCCTTGCTTTCGTAAATGAGCAGGCCAGCTCCAGTCCATTTTACCTCCTCCGGTACGGGACGAAGGCCATCTTTGACCTCGATTTTGAACAATGCAGCTTCTGCAATGGCTACATTGAGAACATGTTGCCGGATGTCGATAGCGTCATCTATGCTTTCAATGACCGATAATGCGTTGACCCGTGCTGGTCTTGGCAGGACATTGTCCCCCATTCAACGTCTTGTTCGACAGCGTCTGGGGTTTTGCACGGAGTTTCTTCTCTTGGTCTACCGTAGTCCATAATGATGGCTACCCTGTTGTGTCCTTTACCAAATCCTTTGTTACACGCATGACGGTCGAGGATCTTGTGCGTAGATTGCATTGCACAGAACGTGTTGGCAACTTCAACCTCTCACTGAGGTCAGCAGAACAGTTCTTCTGAACATGTGGAGTGGGCGCTTCTTTAGAGGTCAGTACACCTTCTTTTTGTTATTAGGCGTACTTTTCACAACGTTCTGTAGGGTCAAGGGACACAATGGCGTACCTAACCTTCTTATTTTTAAGACTATCCTAGTCCTTACCACATCTTTTGGAAGAAGGGTGTGCCACATATTCATTGTATCCATGCATGACGAGGATGCGGTCAAGCTCCAATGTGCTGCCCTTGTCCCACGTCGGATATATCTTCAAAAATTTACCGGCTGGCTCACTCTCACACTCACTAGTCATCTTGTGTCGGATAGCTTATTCTTGTCTTTTTGCACCATCTGGCAGTGCATGCAAAGGTACTATTTGCGTCTTGTCGATCCCCTTGGAAGATTTTTGGGCTTTGCTTTGACGTGTGCCTCCACTTTAAGTTTCTCGTATTCCGGCTATTTATAAAGATAGACACACTTTTTCCTTGAATGCATCATGCTGCACTTGTAGAGCCTTAAATTCTTCTTGTCTCCACCTTTGTGCTATATAGAGGCACGTGTAAGACATACAACAAAGAATTGTTAGTGACGAGGTATCCACTCTTGACTCCCTAAACAATGTAACCGCAAATTGCAAAGGCCAATAACCCCTTCAATCTGTAAGCCAAAATGTCTAAACTACACGCAAGACGCAATGTGTACAGCATATATCCTAAACCACGTACAATAGGTATACCTTAAAATTGAGAGCGTGAATAGAAACCTAGATTACAACAGCGGAGTTTCTTTGTGGGGGTGGGAGGTGATGGTCAGAACGTGCGAAGTTATCTCTTTTATGAGTCTTGTGGCGGAGAAGCGTAGGATGTCTATGAACGTCTTCTAACCTAGCCACCAAATCATGTTGGGGTCGGAGTATGCGTGAAATATCTTGCCGGAACCGTCCTATAGTTCCAATACGTTCGGGTAGACGGTATTCCCATGGGCGTCCTTCGTAGGCGCACTATTCTTCACCTGCCTCTTGTCCTGCTTTGTGGTCAGCTTCTTGCCCTGCGTCTTGTCTTTCTTCTTCTGTTCTATGCAAACAGGCTTTCCTTTTTTTTCCTTTGGCTGAGGTATCTCGATGACATCGTTGCTTTCACTGCCATTGCTTTCACTATGGTGCCCCTCTTCCTTATTCGTCGCCCCATGTGCCAAGTCATCATCATAGGTGGACCTGGAGGAACTCGATCGCGCCATATAAACCCTGAAGCTTGAATTGTAGCCTCTCGAACTACCTCAACCCTGCAAAAGAAGAAAATTAGAAACTCTAATTCCTCGCAAGCACAAGAAGATGTGGCATGGCGCTTACATGCTAAACTAGAAAGAAAATAGAAGGCAATAAAAAAATGTACCTAATGCCAAATTTGAGCAAAAAGTTGGCCAAGAGCGTTGAGGAATGTCACCCTGGTATGTACCATGAACCCACCTGAAAGCGAGCTCAAGCATTCAATACACAAAGAGAATTGCAAGTTCTACGCACTCTAAATCCTAACAATTGCCAAAAGGACAGCACATAAAAAAAAGACCTAAAATCCCCTCAAGGAAAGCCGCGGCAAAAAGCCTACCGCCTGTAAGCAATGTTGCGCATGGAAAGACAGCAAGAGTGCAGTGTTGCAGCGTAAGAAGGTACACCATGGAGCGTGACAAAAAGAAGGAGCACCTTCAAGCAACAGGACCAGTATTAAGGTGCGGGACCAATATTAAGGTGCAGGATCGGCTGCCATCATTGTCCTGCTAGTGGACTTAAGTGGATGGTTTTTACTCGTTCCATTGTGGACTTCAGTTTGATCGTCTTTTCACGTTGCGTCGCTCCACACGTAGGACGTCTTGTCCATTTCCTTGTCGCCCTTCGTCTCTGTCGAACGTCCGCTTTATCGACCTGTTGCAACGTCGATTCCATCGGGTTGCTCCGTCCGGATCTCGAGGGCGGCTTTCTCGTCGCGGCACCTTCCAGAGTGGGCCGGCCAAGCCTCGGCTGGGGGCCCRGGCCCCGCGGGGACCCTGCGTGCCACATAGGCCGGGCCTACTTTGGTAGGCACAATTTAATGTTCTGCTTYGGAATTTAGAAGGAATTTTGGACTACGTCTTGGAAGAAGGCATTGGAAGATCTCCCGTTTTTAAGGTTTAGTAGAACATATCGCCTATGAAAGTAGGAAGAATGAAGTAGACCATGTTCATATACAAAAAGAGGATAAGAAACATAATAACTAAGACAATTCAACCATACAACATTTTACTGTACATAGTAATTGAGATGAATCATTGGGAGTCCTATTGATGTAGTATAGATCCAAGAAACTGGGATTCTAAATGTGGTATGAAACCAATGAAAACGGTTAGCATTCAAACAAAACTTTTACAAGGACTAAGTTAATAGCGGCTTGTCACTACCTCCACACATAAGTACGATCCGGTAATCTTCCGATATAATCCTCGCATACAACCAGTTTAAGAGAACATACAAAATGACAAGGCAAATGCAAATACAAACTTTTGGTACGATAGAATGAAACTTGAAAGTAACTCAAAGGTTAGTTGGGTTCACCAAAATTTATTCATATTGATATAGAAAATAATGAAAAATTATCCTTAAGAAGATATGAAGGCATGATTGACCTAGAATATCCAAACTAGTCCATAATATTATATYTTAGGATTTACAAGGAGCATGAGGCAACTCAAGTAGAATTATAGTTTGGTTCCAAAGAATGTTGCGCTATTTAGAGCTACCTAAGATACGCTTCAGTAATTCACCATGGTTGGTTAGAGATCATTCTTGTTAGGGTTGTTCACACCGGCAATATAAACATCATATCCATTAATTTGGATATTCTTGAACCTCTCAAAATAATACTAACCATTTGTAGGCTCAAAAAAAAATTATAGTTTTATTAAATTTAAATTTAAAGGATCTCATTTTTTTAAGTGGAAATTGGAATTTTAGTTAGAATGACAATTTCAAGCAAATAAAAAAATAACCCCTTTCATATTTGACCAAAGTGAATGAAGAGTTTGTTAGAGATAGTTCTACTATCAATGGTTTAGGGTATATAATATGAATTTTTAATCAGTATTTAAATAGTGGTCCATACTTATTAGTATATATATTTCTTGAATCGTTGATCACCCTATTGGATTAGGGTATATTGTAAGAGGTGTGCACATGCGAGACTAATAGTTGACTATGTGATTGGAGGTCCAAGTTTGATTCTTATTGACTTCCATTTTATTAAGACGTAGGCGCTATCCAGATATTTAGCTCAAGTTGGTATTTCAGATTTCACACACACAAGTTTTAATAATTATTTGTATCTCAAGTGAACATGTCCTTGAATGTATAGTGAGAGTGTCCTACAAATGATAGAYGATGATGATGATAATGATAATATTTCATATAAGTACCGATTGATTCATATATTGTATCTCTTGTTGATTACCAAGTCATGAACTGAAGAGTTAGTTGCATAAGGTTAGTTTTCTCACTTAAGTGGTCCGAGTTTGATTCCCACTGAATTTGTTTGAGCATCTAAGAAAAACACATGACTTGATGCTGCTAAGTGAGCTTTGTAGCTAGGAAAKTTGTAACAATCAACTCGGCCCCTATCCAAAAATGTAACAAGTGCTAAACAAATTAACAAAGTAAAAAAGTAGTATCACCCACCACCCTTTTTTTCAATCCCACTATGCTTTCTAAACGAAATTACAAAGTGAAAATGAAGGACAAAATTGTCTATGTACAGACCAAAAATGTTTGATACAATAGTAAATACATTAAAAACAAAGTGATCTTACTCATTAACATATTTTTTGTCATAATTTGGTTAAATAATCATATATTCAAATATAAAATCAATAAACAAGTCCAAACATGTCAACACAAATATTGCATAAAATGTATAATGCAAAACAATATATATTGAAAATAAATAACAACACCTCTTGCTGCGCAAGATTTTAAAAAATTACCATATAGGAAACTAGTCTCAAATCAATAAAATCAAATCTTACCACTCCAATCAATACCACATACTGTAGATTTTGTGATATAACATTGCATTAATCCTCCGCATTTATTTGAAAGCTAAAACACAAAATAAAACATCAAGACCAAATAAAAAAATCAAACATTATATTTGATAAAGAATAGCTATATTTCCTTGTACATGCTCACTTAGAATTAAAGGATGACAAGCTCCTCTAGATGACATCAACTTGAGTAGCTGGAATTTTAAAAACACACTCCACTATATCTTTTTTCACCCTTGACTTCCATGCGGTCACCAATGAGTTGGTTTTTTTTCAAATTGGAATTTAAAACTCATCCACTTTCCAACGCAATTCTTTAATGGAGTCCCAATCCACATAGATTTTCCGAACATTTTGCTCTCGTAACATAGGACGAAAGTACTGAATCAACACATAATTTGGATGATCCGAGTTAGTGAAAGGATAGGACAATGCCCTTGCGATTCATATCGGCTTAGGATCACCATTGGAAGGTCAAATGGCCACAAAGTTCTTTTTGTAAAGATTATGCACCACACAAAAAGACGGCAACGGTCGATTACGAGAACTCTCCACAAACGTTTCATCCGCACCAAATTCCTCACAAACCTCACCATCATCGTCAAGTTATTCCACCTCTACCAATTTGACTCAAGAAAAAAGCCAACAGCTGTCTTTCAACGATGGAGATAGTTCAATTGGCTCCTTCAATGCTGCATTTACGGCCTGCCAATACAATACCAAATGCTCAAAGCGCCTCCTATTTTGTCCACTTCCGTCTTCATTGAATAAGCTCTCCCAATACTTGATGAACCTAGAGAGCCCTTTATAAATGTTGTGCATACTCTTCATTGGAAGAGGAACCATGGATTTGGGCTCTCCATGAGGCCATAGACTTCATCCCCCTAAATCCTCTTGCCACAATTTGATATCTTCTTCAGGGAGCCATTCATTGGCTGTACAATAGGACTTGTATTTCATGATTGGGAATGCCTATTACGCTCAAATAGAACTTGAATTGTTGTGCCTTTGTATGCCCAACAAGTGCATCCTCCCCTTTACATATGGAGTCTTCAATAAAAGGCACCTTTTCTACAACATGAGGGATTGTAAACACGGAATCAACATTCATGAACGATTTCATGAGGGATGGAAGCGTGGAAAAGTTCTCATTTGTCAATTGTATACTCCATCGCCCAAACAAAGCATGAATGTTCACATGAGTGTGGCCGATCAACATGAAACTCACATAGACCTTGCAAAAAATTCTTTTCGCAATAAAAAGCGATCAAAACGCAAAAACAAATCTATTCTTGTTGTCTCCCGTGGCATTGTCCATCTGAATATAAAGAACGGAGGGAAGTTGAATGGCTTCAACTAGAACTTTGAGAGCAGGACAAAATGATGATTTGTACATTTTAGCCTCTTCAAGTATAGCATTGAATAAAGGAGTAGAGCCAGATCCAACAAATAATTCGCAAGAAAAATACTTTTGAGGGAGTTACAGGTCTCTAAGAAGCATGGCAAAAGACTCGACAGTATAATTTGAATCGTGCAAAATATGTCTAACCCATAGTGCGCGTAACGCACATCACCATGCCCATGAGCAATCATACCCGTCACTAACATTGGAAGTTTCATGAGGCCATCAAACTGCTTGCTCTTGTGAGAAAACACAGGAAAAGTTGTTTTAGGATGATCCATTTTGTCATGCACTATTGTCAAGCATTCGTGAGGGTAGGCACTCGATATGTATTGATTGGCATAATATTGGTCCCAATGTGCACGGGCTAGAGCTAAATGCTTATCTTGTTGGTGGTTCCACTTGCGTTGCAAACCCACACACAAAGCTTTATTTAAAGCATTCAGCCTATCACTTTTAGCACAACAAGAAAAAATATCTTCTAGCTTCTTTGCACTATATTGAAGGAAGTTCATCTTCCGCATCTTGTTGATATTAGAAGCCGAAACCTCTTTCAACCCAAAAATAGCATTTGCCTCGTTTACATGAGGAATGGTCTCTTGCCAAGTAAAGTTGGTTGGCAAAACCATGGACACAACTTTCTCCCCAGACGGAAGAGTGTATGTACGATGAGGCATATGGTCCGCAGACTTCTCAAGTATTGACCTCAAAGTTGTTGCTTGCAGCGTGTGATTGAGAGTGTACCCCCGTACCTAAATTATCTTGTTGTGYTTGTTCTTTTTTTGCAATATATTGTTGAAAACGGTGAAATGTGGTCTCTAACGCACCCAAAATATGCCTCCAGGCCAACATCCATATATCAATACCTTCAACAGTGACGACTCTCTCCGCTTCAACGTTTCGATGTACTTGGCAATGCATATATCTAACTTCATGCGGTATCAAAATTCGAACGTTGTCTGGAGGTACATCCGCTCTCGGAAAGCACAAATTTTAGTCCTCAAAAAAGGTTGGACACAATTGCTAAAGCAACAATTTTTTCTTAAAACAGAATTGACTAATTTGTCCATAAACAAGCTTACGGAGTTTGCATAAGTTTGTTGTGAGGGGTTTCTTATGGTGCTTGTATACAACTATTTTTCCAAAGATGATAGCCATGCGAGATTCGAGTGTTTGACTTTGTACTTGAAACAAACTTTGCAATCATGGAGACTTGCTCCTTTTGGGGGATGCTATTTTGTGAGCCTGGGAGCGTGAGCCCGTGAGCCTGGGAGCCTCCTTTTTTTTTTTGGTAATTTTCAAAGTTAGGACCTATGACTGTGGATTAAAGAAAAAACGAATTTTGTTTTAAGAGCATAAAATGTTTTGTAATTTAAAGCTTATTGATTTTAACAAAAGCTAACAAACATTAACAATAAAAAAAGACTCAATATATCGTGCCCTCAAAAGACACCACATCCATGTAAGAATATGGAAGGCAAGGGTCATAAAATAGATCTATGAAAGATAGTACTAGAAGATCTAGATGTAGAGCTTGCATCACTATGTGATGACTCATCATTTGACTCTTTAGTAGAGTCATCTATAAACGTGGATCCACGTTTATAGATGACTCTACTAAGGTAGATCCACGTGAAAAGATTTGGGGGGGCTACGGAAGAACGAAGGGTCTTTAAAAAATGGTTGATGTGTCACCATCTTCATTTCTTCACCCTGTCTACAAAACAAAAAAGAGCAATTATGAGAACAAAGAAAAAAATGTAACCAAAGAGTGAAAATGAATACGATTAAGGGTAAACTTACTTACTAAATTGAGATTTCTTCGGAATACAACGGATAGGCACCTCCTCGTCGTCAAGGTCAATCGTAGAAGCTAATGAGATCTCTGGCTGTGCAGCTTGTGCTGTAGAATTGACAATTGGGCGGATGAGCGGTTTTGAGGAGGGCCTCAAAAATGGACGTATCCTCCTCCAAAGCCACAATATGGCGTCTAGTAGCCCGGCAAGCATGGATGGTCGAACCTGCAAACATTGAGAGAACACAAAATAGTAATAGTCAATACATGATGAAACTAATACAATGTAGTGAAGTCAACATTCAGAAAACAGAAAAAAAGGGTTACTTGTAGACGCGGTGCAATCCATGACAACGTTACCAAGTGAGGTAGTCGCCTCCACTAGCATTTGCATAAAGGGGGCGACTTTCTCTCGAGGACCCCGCCAAGGTAAGTCACCATTCATTGTCACATCCTCCTTATTGCAGAAGTTTTGAAGTATGTCGTCTCGAGCGACATTCACGCTTACAACATCATGAGCAGGTACCTTTTGGAAGGAGAACTTGGAGCGGCCTCGACCTGTTGCAACTTTAACATAAAGCGAAATAGCAAAACGCATAGTCTGCATAATATTTGAAGTTATTACGTAATGTTGCGTAAACGGAATGCTCTGTTTGAACACATTATGACAAAAGAAACCGAGGAATTTATCGTGGCAATTGGATCCGAAGGCGATGCCAAGTGAAGTCGATTCATACCCCACCAGTCCTTGTAAGATTTGACCCCAAAATCTTCACAGAATCCTAGGAGGTAAGATTTGATGTCACGACTGAAAGGATACATCACAAGAATAGCACCGCCATCGTGGAGATAATTCTCTGCAAAATCAAATACCGCTTGCAGTCTTTCTTCTGAAAACTCGTTCCAGGGTGGAATGAATGTTGGTGGAGAAGAAACAATAGGAACTGGTAAGCCTTCTGGAACATCCAAAATCATTAGGTCTACCATGGCTTTCTTTGCCTTCTTGCCATCAAAAAACCGGTCCTTGTCCTCGGCATGCTACATACAATCAATCATATTATAGGAAATCAGTACAGAGATCAAACAAATAACTTGGAGCTTGCCGTTGAGTTTTCCTAACAAATAGAGTGAAAGTAGACAACAATACATGCAAAAAAACAAAAAAGATTATGAAGGCTAAATAAACACCTTCTCTAAAAAGGCGATGACGATAGTAAGTGCGTTAGGAGTTCGACCCTCATTGGAATCAAGTAAGTCATCCACTGAGACGTTCAATATACACTCATCAATAGAAGGCACTCCTTGCAAAGTCTGAGAGTGAGGTGGAGGGCTATGAAAAAGGCGCTCTTGTGTAAGAGAGAAGCTGGAAGAGGTGTCCTTCATGGCACCATCACTGACTGCTGCGTCCGGCCTTGCTTTCTCAACCTTTCTTTTTTTGCCCTTCTGCTTGTCTTTCGCATTGCTTTGAGCTTTCTCTGCCTGTCGTTCCTTCTTCTTGGCTTCATTGTCTTCCGTTTTCTTCCTCGCTTCCTCCCATTTTTCTTCCTTCCTTTTGTCAGAAAGCTCTCGCCTCTTCAACGCCTTCGCCCGTGCCTTAGGATCTAGACCTGAAAATTCGTCAACAACCTGCTCTACTGTAGCGCTCTCTTTGACAGATTGGAATAAAGGCAATTCCTGGGTTGGAATGAATCCCTGGCTGCACTCTAGATACCAAGCTCTAGCTTGGAGATGTGCACTGGCCCAATTCTTCTTTTGAGTTGGAGTGAACATGTAGTTGGGTGATGAATGATCAAGCCAGGAAACCAAGAAAAGTGGTAAATCATCCTTGGAGATGGCCTTCTTCCCAAACAGCTCGAATTTGAAATATCTGGAAAAAAAAAGTCAGTCTCAAAAACTACGGATACCAATTACTCTTATAATCAACAACGCCTAAATCAAAATTCAAAACGTCCATATGGATTATACTTGTATAGAATCCTTTTCACCACAAGCATGGAGCCTTTGAAGTCTTGAAATGTATCCGACTTTTTAAACGCATCTGTGCCTTTAAAAACACCCATGAATGCGTGGTCCTACAACTTCATTCGCCACCCTTCAATGTAGTTAGGAAGTGTTTGGCGTTGTTGGGCCACCTCCATATTCACAGGAATGTTGTCGGCCCAAATTATACCGTCATACATTCCAACTACACAGTCTTCAATCTGTCATCGACACGAAACACCAAACGACTAAGAATAGGTGGAAAAGCTCTATGTTCAATTTGAAAAACCAAAGGAAGTGAAGGCAATGACTTATCCCAGCAAACCAACAGGCCCTACAAAGGAAAACATTCATTTTGTCGCTGTTGGCTGGTCTAGGTGGAAGACGGCGAGCCTCTTGTGTGGGATTGGAAGCATTAAGCCATCTCAACCACTTCACCTTATGGCTAGGACTGGCGTTTGTGGTGGCAATAAGTTGTAGCTTATCTAGGCTCAACTTGGGTTCCAAGTACAGACTCCAATGACGTTCAATCTGAAAACCACCATTATCACTTCATTATCTTCAAGAACAACATGGCCTAAAGACAACTTTGCATTCAAACAAACTATACGAGTACCTCATGAAGCCAGTCATCTCCCAAGTCTGGATGAGCCACAGAGACAATCTTGGACAACTTTTTGTAAAGCCTGTCTGTTGACTCCTTGGTAGCAACGAGCATAGCTGTTGCTATCCCTTTTGCTGTAACTTCTTCCGCAGGGCTCTCCTCGTGGTACTTGCGGACCCCTAGGTCTGCTGCAACCGCTATCTCTTGCTACAGATAGATATTCAAGTCAAAAATATACATTAATAAAGTATAACGGTATTTAGAGAACTTACCAACTGAAATGAAAGACAACACTTCGATAAAAGAAGAGTGTAAACTAAAAATCATCTTACCTGGAAAATGAAAGATGTAAACACATCAAGTGGCATAGAGTACCATGTCTTGCGAGTGTGTTGACATGCTTTAATATCCTCAGCACTCAGAAGTTCGTTGAACTTCTCAATAGACATGGTTCCATATTTTCTAACACGATAGAGAGTATGGACTAGGTTGGTCTTTACGTGTGAATGTTTGGTCTGCCTAATCAAAATAACAAATTTGAGGGTCAGTAGGTTATGGACATAAACGATGTGCTTTTAGAATTGCAAGAAAACAAAGAAATTGACTTACTTGTTAATGTCGTGCATAACTTGCATCGCTGCACCCACTTGACCTTTTGTGTCTAAGACTATAGAATCCACGTAGATGTGCCTATCCTTCTCCTTCGAGTAGAGCCGCTTGATATGTCGCATCCATGCTATACACCGGTGATTTCCATCGCAAACATAAAATTTAGCGTCCACCAGGTTGGCAAGCTCAGGGATGTTGCTCAAATAAACGTTGAAATCATCGTTTGCGGAGTTCCAAAGGGGCCCCAAACTCTCCTTCTTGGCCTCAGAAAACACTCCAGACTTCCCTTCCTCATCTGAAATGGAGACATAGAATACTCTAACTCCTTCCTCGTATCCCTGAGCAAAGTCTTGTTCAAATTTGATCACATCACAATCTAGTGCAGGCCTCTCCATAGGCATGGAAACAAGACAGCACAGTGGGATTTTCATTCAAGATAGATCTACAGGATGAAGTCGCAAACTAGAAATTGTTGACACAAAGTCTAGTTTTTGCATCTTTCGAATGTCATCTTCTCCTTTGTACTTGTCACCCCCCGAAGGTCCGTTGCCTTCACCAATGCCTTCAACGACCTCAGATACCCCAGACAATGGAGGTTGCTCATTGCTCTCATTCTCATTGACCGTCACCATTGATGCAAGGGGACTGACCAACGGTGTATCAGTTTGTACTACACCATCATCCATCGGCACTGGAACCTGCCAATCAATCCCCAAGAACATTTTAAAGCAAGGAAAAAATTTGGAAGTACACAAAGTTCTAGCATAATTAGAACTTATAAAAACAAAACCTAAATAAGTCCAGAAGGTGGAGATGAGAAGGGACTAGCATCCCGCCCACAAGGTTGAGATTAGGTGGCACCTAGCGTGGCCAGCCCAGTCAGTTTGTATCCAAGCTCTTGTCCCCGCACATCTAGTCTCGTCAACAATATCCTCCCGGAGCAATGTAGCAGTGTGAAAAAAGAACCTAATTTCAAAAGCACAGATACATCCCCAAAGTTGGGTGTCCGAGCTAAGGGTTTACCCTGTCCGTTTGTTTCCGACCTCTCGTCCCCGCAGCAGTCGTCTCGTCAACGAGAGGCTCCCGGAGTAGCCCAGTAGTCGAAAAAAAAACGAAATTAATAAACAAGAACCAAGTGAAGGAGCGGCCGGCCTGGCTAGGTTTACCATTGTTTCTGGCCTGTCGTCCCCGCAGCAGTCGTCTCGTCAACGAGAGGCTCCCGGAGCAACCCAACAGTCGGAAAAAAAAATGAAACATCAAAAGAAAAAACCGAGTGAAAGAGCGATCGGCCGGGTCAGGATTTACCTTTGTTTCCGAACTGTCGTCCCCGCAGCAGTCGTCTCRTCAACGAGAGGCTCCCGAAGCAACCCAGTAGTCGAAAAAAAAAACGAAACATCAAAAGAAAAAACCGGGTGAAAGAGCGATTGGCCGGGTAAGGATTTACACTAGTAGAAAATTCAATTTTTCTGTTGATTTGGTCGCGTTGATTCGGTCACATTTTGACAGAAATGTGTCCCCGTAGATTTGGTCTCGTCAACGAGACGCTCCCAGAGAAGCCAAACAGTCGGAAGAAAAAACGGAATCTAAAAAACAAAAATGGAAGCTCGAGGTCGGGTGGTCGAGTCTAGGGTTTATCCTATTTGCATGATTTCAGGCTCACGTCCCCGCTGATGTTCTCTTGTCAACGAGACGCTCTTCCAACAGCCAACCGGTCGGAAGAATAAACAAATGAAGATGCAACCCTGACGTTCGAGGAGTGTTCAAAGATACGCAGATCACCGAAGTGGACCTTTGACGCACAAGTGTGAACAACAACCACCAAAGCGGGAATTGTAATACCTCTGACAAAATGGCCCTCAGGTGTTACACCTTTGCTAGTGCCTAGTTCTCCATCAGTATTGTTTGCTCTCCGTGCGTGGATGCCTCTTTTTCCCACGTTGTTATCTGCTCCCCTCCTCACAGGAATCCTTTATCTGCTTCTGCCTACTCCGTGCAAGCAAGTTCCCGACCCTTTCTCATTTCCATAGCTGTGGAATCAACAACCTCAGCTTATAACTCAAACAATAATCAATGAGTGAGTATATGGGCGTTGAAGAGGGGCTGGAAAATGATGTCTCTTCCTGCAATTGTTTAATATCTGATTAGGGTTTGCGGTAATTTGCGGTAATTTGAAATCGTCCGGATACGAGGTCCTAGCCAAATTATAAGGAGAAACAACATAGTGCCATAGCGGATCTCATTCAATGGAAACAAAAGCCTGGAAGCAGATTGGATAACTCACCACATGAGTGACTCACCAAGATACCAATTTCACTCAGTGATACAATGTCCTGCAAGTTCTGAGGATGACAATGACTGCCTTTGAACTGCATGTTGACCCTCGAAATGCCTGGTGTGGAACTGTCCTTACAATCATCTGGGTCATCCATTCCGGTAATAGAAATTGATGAAACCCTTTCTAAGAGTCTCTTTTGATTCATCCTTGACTGCTTCAACTGTCTGGATGAACTAAATATCAGAGCACTCTTTCTCCTCTTTTTGGTCTTAGTACTACTTAAGTGAGATCTTGAAGCTAGTGATCTATATGGCATCTATGTCTCCTTCTAGAGTAATTGTAGCCAAGTAGCCCAAGTATCCTAGTGGAATAGAAAAATAAGTTGTAGGAAGGGCATATATCAAAAGACAATGTGAAGACCACTTTAATCAGCTTTATACTTTGATCTCCGATGCCCCGCAAACGATCTGTATTTATTACTTTAATATGAATATTATTTTATTAAACGTGTTTTTTTTTTTCTAAGTCACTCATGTGATGTAGTCATAATTGTCATAATTATTTGATCACTACTGTTGATCCTAGAGGCTTTTTTATGTGAATCCGATTTTCTATTCGTTTGAGGTACAGATATGAGTCTTTCTTGGGTGCCCCTACTAGACCTTATAGATTGTCAAAGGATTAAGCTTCAAAAAGTTGTGGGGAGGCCATGTAAGATTTATCCATCTACAATGATTGGAAATTGATGGTATAATCAATTAAATGAAAAATCCTTTAACGTAAAGCTATTGTGATTTTTAGCCCCTGTTCAAATTTGAATTCAAGCGTGAATAAATGCATTTATGTGCTACTGACCTGGGTGACGTGGCATCCACCATATTTTAAATGTCCTCAATACCCTTTATAGGCTGAGCACAACCAATCTAGAATTAATGTATATTTGTTATGTATTTAGAAATGTCTTTGATTGACGGCCGGTATTGTTTTGTCCTTTATTAAAATTTGGAACTGTCATTACATTAGGTGTCATATTAAATCTCTACAATGGTTCCTTATTTGTTTACTATTACATTAGAATATCCACGCCTCAAATATCAGATTTGTAGATCATGATATTGTTGATGACACATGTAACCTTAACAGTTGTAGGTGAGCTACTATGAAGTCCCTTTTCATTTGTTGGATGTGGTGTACAATTGAAGTAGGAACTACATAACTTTTGTATAGGAAATGTAGTTTCTTCAGAGTCCACCATTGCAATTGAGTTGTTTGCTTTCTATATGTCTTATGCCTTAATCTCCTATTACCGAAATGGCTTCAATTAGAGCTGATGGCCACGAGGTGCCTTTGCTCCTCCATCTTAGCGATCTTGGTATAGCTGAAGTTCGAAGTCACATGCTTCACGTGCGTTATGGTTTCATTGAGTCTTCAATCTACATTGAAGAGGAGATGCACAATGAGTCAGGAGGTCTCTTTCATTCTGTTCTTATGTCTAGGAATAGTAATGAGTACGGGAGTTTCTAGAATTTACTCGGAGGTTGTTATAGAGCATTTGGGTTGCCTTCTCCTCTATTCCCTACTTCCATAGAGAACTTGCCCCTCCAATTCGATGCATCCATGGCACAAGTGCTAGTATTTAGGGATGTAATAGTGGAATCAGAAAGTCCCTCTCAATCCATAGATTGTCATGGTGTTTTCGGTGTCCAATCCAGTAAACAAGAATTGAATAGCCAGATAGTGGAGTTTTCAAGTGATTCAGAGGGCGAGACAATGGCTACTAGTCGTCGTTCCTTACAATCATGCACTGGAAATGCTTCTGTGAGAACTGTCACAACGCAATCTGCTAGTGTTCAAGATAGTAGTACTAGTAGTTCAATTCTATCATGCCCTCCTCTCTATCCTCTTGCTCGTGAATTCTTGAGTGTGATGCAAGGCCTTCAAAAGTTAGCGACTATTCATGGTTCGAGGAACAAGCTTGCAAATCTTGATTTTGATTCAATGAAATGCGAGAAGGTCTAGTTTCTTCCTACTAGTTTTGATGGTGACATTGTTTTTGAGCTACCACCATGCCGATCATCAGCGTCTATTAGTTCTTCTAGAAACATGAGTGGCATGGATAAACGCTATGACGATCATGCATGGTATTGAACCATGACTTCCAACATTCATAATGTTTTTGGATTGTAGTTTAAGAAGTCATCATGTGCTAGTCACTTGGCATGCACAAACGATGCATGTGATTACTTGAAGCAGTGCTCCAAGAGAAACGAAACAGAGTGGTTGGGTAATACTAGCACTCCATTTTCTATAGGCACAATTCCTTCGAAGGACTCAACGCTAGCTTGCAAGATCTGTACAAAGCCCCCTACTTGCATCAATTTCTGTGATGGCAGAATTTACTATGTTATAGGGTCAACTACCATGACTGGAGCTTGCATTCATCTAGGTAGTCACTGTCGCCCAGTTGCAGATGGTTTGTGTAGGGAATCTGTCGTTACATTATTCTGGAATTATTGTGCAGGAAGTGACAAAGACCCCTATAGCAAAGCTTCCGCCATTGCTCTAGCTGCTAGCAAGGAGTTCTTGGACACATTTCTAGTTCATGAAGGTGAGGGGCCAAAATAAATGCTACGAGGGAAGGCCCTTGATGCAGTCATGGACAAGTTCCAAGTTCTTAGTTCTCCAAATGTTAGAAACATCATTGCCTCTTTCTGTAGCACTAGCGTAGGAGTTGGAGAGATCAACTGCATTCTTACTATGAAGAAGCAAGCCAAGATGGAGTACATTCACGACAGCGTGTTTCCAGGCGAAGGCCAAGAGAAAGTGTATTTGTTCAAGATGCTTGTTGATGGCCCTAGAAGCGGAGTCGATTTTGTGAGGCTGATGCAACCGGGAGGGGTCTTGAAAATTGTTGGATTATGTTTGACTATGTGAAGCGAGTGAAGGGTTGGACCACTATTGCCTGCCATGTTTACGACTCCAGTTCCTGTAAAGTAATGACTATTGCAGTTTGCGATATGCAATGCGAAGATACTGAAGGGCAAGTCATTATGTGGAGATGTCTCAAAATAGTAATGGAGATGAACAGCTTCCCGAATCCAAACTTCAAAGGCTTCATGGTGGATAGTGCTCAAGCCAACTGGAATGTTGTTTGAATTGTTTACGGCTCGGGCGATCCTTCCTCAAAGATGATTGACTGAGAGTGCACATGTCTATTTCATTGGGCAACTTCAATGGAGCAACACACGGAGAGACTTATTAAACAAGAGATGGAAAAGCAACATGTTAGGCTTTGTAGAGACTATAAAGCTGCAAAGAACTTGGACGAGGCAGAGAGCAGGTACTTACAAATCAAGGCATGGTAGTACTCTTCCGGGGCTGCAATAGAGGAAGCTTTAAGGGAGCTTGAGCTGTGGTTAGCATTTTGGCACTTCAGATACTGGCAATGGGGTGGCTTCATGGAGACTATAAGTTCAGAATTCCTATCCTTTGTAGTTTTTATTTATGTGCACTGTGACTTTAAGTGTTTTGTATAAGGCTTGTTTCTGAAAAGACGTCTTTCATCTATGCAAAGCCTATCAGAAGAGGAGTTGGATGATATTCCAACTTGCAACCTATCTGAAACCATTCACAACAAGTGGCTTCAAGCATCCGGAAAACGTGAGGCGGACTTATACGTCACAACATGTGACGATTGGATTCGCGCCTTCATGCAAATGACAAACTACCGTGTGTATCTCAAAGGTGGTCCATCTGGATTTGGTCCATCACGACAAGACTTGAAGCTCAAGAGAGCATTGGCATCAATGGATGGCAAAAAAATTATTGCTCCCATGTGCAGTATGCCCGGTGCTGAGGATCTTTGTATGCGTATCCCCCATTTAGAAGGGGAGGAAGTCTTTGGGTCCACAAAGCGAAAGTTGGACGTACCTATTGGATGTGAAGGTGATTCTCATCGCCCTGACAAGGTGAACTTCTCCCACTGTAAGAAAACCTTGTTTTAGGTGACGAATTGACATCAAAAGGAACGGATTTTAGGTGACATCCAAGTTGATATCAAAAAAGCAAACCCATGTTTTTATGTCAACAATGATGTCCATTGATGTTATATTGGACATCATTGTTGACATGAAAACATAGTTTGTTTTTTCCAATGTCACCTAAAATCTGTTCCTTTTGACATCAATAAATTTTGGTTTCTTATAGTGTCCCATCCTCGAGCGCAAATGAGATCTACTCAAGGTCCTCATGCAAATTCTGTAGATGTCACTGCACCAGGACTTCATGTGAAGTATATTTTGGAGACAGATTGTAACCCCTCAGAGTGGCATATAGCTCGCATTTCTGTGAAGTCTAAAAGAAAGTGACATGCCATTCAATCACAATCGGAGGTGAAGTGCAAGATGAACATAGTTAGAAGCTCCAAAGCCACTCCTGCTCCAATGTATAAGGGACAGAAGCAAGAATTCAAAGGGACAGGAGTGGAAACAGATGAATTCTGGTTTTGTTCGAATGATATCAAGCGTTGCTTGATGGGTCTAAGGAGGTCTCACGTTCTTAGTCGACTGGAAGTTTCTGAAATTTGGCCAGTCATAATCGGTACAACCCTCATGATTGACGAAATAATATTCTTTGAAGAGGCAAGGTTCTACCTTCAAGAGCAACCTTCCTTGTCTCCTCGACGCCTATTTACATCCTCAAAACTATTTGAGGTTGTAGAATGGACTTATGCAAGACCACCTCATGCTGACAAGCCTCCATGCATTTGCAATGGAAAAAGCATTAGTAGGAATGAGAAGGCACCTACTGACAATCACAGGAACCAATGGGAGAGCGCCCGGAAAGTGACAGGGACTATTCTCGGAGTGAACATTCTTCCCTATCCAGGCCTTGGATCTGTCATTACATTGCAATCTGGCATAGAACCTCACCACATGATCTATTGGGTGACCCTCTCAAATTTTCCAGCTTGCACTTGCTTGTATTTTACAGGTATGATCTCTGCATCCATTGGAAAGCGAGGAAAATATGTCAACTGCAAACACCTTTACTACATTTTCCATTATTTGTGCACAATGGATCCCAATAAGGACAAGTTCATTCGTGCCCCTAGTCTTAGCATGGATGAGGTCATGAACCTTCTTGAGAAGGCAGGAATGATAAGAATTCATGTCTAGTATTGTTTTAGAGGTATCAAATAGAGCATGGACTACCGTACGTCATCCTCTTATGTATTGATTTGGAAACTAATTCATTATATGGATTGGTTTGACCCTACATTTTATATTTCCTTTGAGTCCTCCATGTGTAACCATGTTTCAAGATAATTTTTCTTATTTCCAACAACGTCAATCTAGAGTTTGATAAATGCTTTTGTTGCACAAATGAATGTACTATAAACCCTAACATTTGGATGATATGCAAAGGGATTTCTATAGAAAACATGGCAAGTAACCCAAGGACTGCTTAAATTTATAGTGATGAAAGAAGTACTAACCTCAATTCATTTGTATTGTGAGCTATTTCATAACTTTTATAGACATATTTTGTGGTTTGCAATATAGTTTCACCCTCTCATATGGATTTTTAGTAGCGAGATAGTATTTGAGGCTACTCATTTTCTGTAACCAAAATGAAAAATTACCCCCTTCAAAGAGATTGGGAAATACGAGCCTATTATTTTCCTAGCTATAAACAACTAGTAGATAGGGGGCTTTTAAACTATTGTACACTCAAAGATAAATGCTTCCATCTCCAAAATGGAATTCCCGTGACACTTGTGAAGGCGTGCCATGAATGGTACACCATGATCAATATTACCAACGCATTTGAATCTTATTAATTCAGCTTCATCAATGCAAAAATAAGTTGTCTAAAATGTTTTATGTTGTCGCCAATTTTAATATTGGGAATTCWAATTTCTTTGAAATACTAAACATAATGATTATTTTCTTCAAAAATTTAAAAAGTCTCAAAAAAAATATAGCCAATCATACCCTGAACCCATTCATTAATCCACTATGATAGGACCACATCAAGATTTGCACGGGAATAGGCCCATGGTAACAGGCCCACGGTATTAGGTCCATCTTCCCAATATGATGAAAAATGTATAAATATGTCCGGGTTTTTTACCCATATCTTAGTTCACTTGCAACATTTCCACACTAAATTTCTGGGCTCACAAAAACTGCTCACAACTCGGGAGCTCACGCTTTTAGGCTCACAAACTAGCATTGTTGCCTATGATTAGAGACTAGTGGAAGCAGAACATGTTTGTGCATTGTTCCTCAATTATTTATACGGAACCGCTTTGAGTCATTGCTACAATGTCTTCATCCGGTTAACAATGAGACAATCGTGAATGACCRCAAATCTCTTTAGTATGACAAATTGGCTATGGTCAAGTGGATTGTCACGGACTTCATCACAAAAAGTCGAACATTGTACAACCCTGACAAGTTCATTAATTGTGATGAGATCAAAGTGGCGTACAGAGGCCACTATTTAACATTCCAGTAGTACATGCTTGCAAAACCAACAAAATATGGTTTCAAGTATTTTGCAATTGTTTGCAGTACTTCACGATTCATCTACAACCTCATACCTTATGTAGGTCCATTAAAACATGCAGAAGTTAGCCAGGGCAAACCTTGTGCGTGAGCTTACAATGGACTTGGATGATTTTGGGCACACCGTTGTGTGCGATAATTTTTTCACATTGCCAGTGCTATTTTGAGGACTTGTGGCAGCAAGGAATATGGGCAATTGGCATGTTCAATGAGAACCGAATCGGATTTTTGACTTCTCTTCTAAGTCACAAGAAGGGTGACCATCTCCAAGGCACATTGATGTGAAGTATGCATGCCTAACAACAGATGGCTGCTACTTGTTGGTATGATTCATAGCCTGTATAAATTCTTTAGACATTCGTAGATCAAGTGGGCAAGGGCGCACTATCCATGCAATGGGTGAATGGAACTCGCGAGCCCATTCCGTCTACCACTTAGCAAGTGGGGTACCAATCCCACATGCGAGGCAGCAACGTTGTCAACCAAATGCGCACAGATTATAGTGTGCAATTTCATTTGCACAAGTGGTGGCATAAGCAAATTTTCTCCATAGTTAACAGTTGGCTAAACAATTCATGGGTGTTGCTAAAGCATGACCGGTTCACACCTAGAGAGAAGGTTTACCACAAGCGACTATAGTATCACATGAAGATGGCCAAGAGCTTGATAGCGCCTTGACTAGACAAGCCCTTTGTTTGCAAGGTTGAATGTCTTTGTCACGTGGGGGCAATCCACTATAGCACTCTGAGATCCCACCTATGGCGAGTTTGTATTGTTTGCAAACGGAAGACACAATTCCAATGCACCTCTTGTGCAGGTGCTCATATATATTTGGACAGGTGTAAAAGTCCATATACAACCAAAATTGGCGTTACGGGTAACTCGTCTTGCACAAGGTTGTTCTGTTGAACGCGTTTTCGGGTTTCGGTGTCGAGTTGTTTGTCTGACGTCGCATGTCAAGTATGTCGAGTGTTGGACATGCTCGACAAATTCAAAGGCGCCCACACCCGTGGTCGCCCAAATTTTGAAAATTTTCTGCCCAACGGATAGATATTTTCATCCGACATGGAAAGCCCAAAAATGGCGACTGCGGGTAGGGCGACCGCGGGTCCAAAAAAGGCGACTACGGGTAGGGGCGACTTTGGATGGCGAAAGGGCGAGTGCGGGTGGTGAAGGGGCAACTGCGCATGGCCAAAAGGCGAGTGCGGGTGGTGAAGGGGCGACTGCGGATGGCCAAAGGGCGAGTGCGGGTGGTGAAGGGGCAACTGCGCATGGCCAAAAGGCGAGTGCGGGTGGTGAAGGGGCGACTGCGCATGGCCAAAGGGCGAGTGCGGGTGGTGAAGGGGCAACTACAGGTAGGGGTGACCTCGGGTAGGGGCGAGTGCGGGTGGTGAAGGGTCGCCTCTATTGCACCCGCCCCTACCCGAGGTCGCCCCTACCCGCAGTCGCCATGTACTTGAGGTCGCCCACATCTGAATGCGCCCTGGTTTTTGCCATGTAGTTGCCAACTGGCAGACATGTGGCAAACGGGCAGGGTCAAAATTTTTACGGGGCAATCAACTCGACATTGACTCTATTAGACGGACAAAGAGGTCTATTTGCCGTCGAACGTGTCGTGTTCGTCAAGTTGTCGAGTTGTCCGGGCGAACAACCATGGTCTTGCACATCGTTGAGAATTTGGTGATGCTACATTTGCAAGCTCAAAGTGTAGGTCAAGTGTGCGTGTCATTTTCAACAGTGGAGTGAAGGTTGTAGTCCAACTATTTGGTGTGACCATGAATTTTGGCAGCAGGCATTGATTCAAGGCAAGCTTGAGTGTTGATATGTGTTTTTGATGTGAAGGGATTAGTTCAAGTCTAGAGGCGGTTGACTTTAACAATTTRGACTCTGCTCACTGGTTGGATTTCTGTGGCCTAGAATTATTTAGATTGAACTTTGACAATTTAGTTATTTTTGCCATGGATACTTCATAATGTTTTTACTTTGAACATTCATATATTCTATGCCTTGCGTGTTTGTTTTCTTGCCCCCTTCCCTGTCCATTTGCAGAGTAATTACTTATCCAATTCTTTTATTGTTCATTTCATCTGTCATCATCTCCCCCCAATTACGGATTTTTTTTATTCTACGTCAACAATGATTGTTTATTTCTTTGCAACAACGTWTTGTCTCATGCAA
The DNA here is from genome assembly GCA_006891605.1 of Pleurozium schreberi. Taxonomy (NCBI): domain Eukaryota; kingdom Viridiplantae; phylum Streptophyta; class Bryopsida; order Hypnales; family Hylocomiaceae; genus Pleurozium; species Pleurozium schreberi. The sequence goes on from VACF01001958.1 coordinate 536,559, forward strand.
TAAATCTCCAACAACCGCGCAAAAAACACGGAGCAGACTCTTGGAGACTATTTATCTGACAACCCAAAGGAGCTTGTTGGTTACATGCTTCTTAGCAGTTTTTGCTCATCATCGCAGTATCACATATCTCATTAGAAGCACACTATAATCAAGACAAAGGGAGTTATATCTACCTAGTCACACTTCAACTCACTTTGTACTTTTTTTATTTTGATTCAAACTCAATAGAAAAAAGTAAAATTGGGTTGAGGTGTTCTTAAGCTCTACCTCAGGTTCACCTCAACTCACTTTGTACTTTTTTATTTCGATTCAAACTCAATAGAAAAAAGGTCACCCAACCAAAGCCGTCAAACACCCATGAGATTAGTAATTTAAAGGTCGTCTAGGATCTTAGGACCTTGTACTTTGGTCGCRGAAGTTGGCAACTTGGCRTAGGTAAGCACTGACCCCAGTATGTTTAGCTGAACACAGCAGTTGCTTTCTTGTGGCAGGAGCACTGCCACCGTGGTTGGCAGGCTCAAGTGTACCTTTAGGAGCTTGGATAGCGTATAAGTCAGAACTGTACCTGCTCTCAGTCAGTCTTTTCTGATGCGGTGCTAGAGTTGCAACTTCCAAAGTTTGCCAAAGTGGTATGCTAATGTCTGAACTTTATGAAAATCCGTAGGAAGCAACATACTTGCCTCCCTGAACCCAAGCCAAAATTTCAACGTTGGGGACCACACTGTGATTATCTATTAACCCTCCCAAAGTCCATGACCCCCCTAAATTTTGTTCGGCTACTCCATGTCAACTCCACTTTGATTGTTACAATGTTAAGATCCATATGGTCAAACTCTCTATAAATTTTGCAAAGGCTGCAACAATAATTCTTTTATCAATTTCAACAATTAGCTTTTCAAGAGTCCAGTTCTTTGGATGTGGCTAAGGTTTWTTTGGAYGCTGGTCACTYGAAGCTTCATTTGGGATGAAAATTGGGGGCGATCAATGGTTAAGGCCTTGAAGCATAATTTCAGCCCATTTTTCACTTTGAGGTAGGTCCTTTACAATGCCATATTTGTTGAGTATGATTCTTTTGAAATTTTTATTAACAATAAATTTTACTATTGGCTCAATGCCTAGAATATTTCAGACCAATCCAAGTTGCAATTAAAAATTATGTCTCAAAAGATAATTTTTTTTATTGGGGGTTTGGGACAACCATAACAAATAGATGTAATCAGGCTTGAAAATCTTTTTACATTCTTTCAACAAGATTGTTAATAAAATCTCCAAAGTTAAAAGGCATACAAACACACAATTTTACTCGAAGCTTCAATGTAATTATTTGACACTCATTTTCAAGAGTGTTCAACATAAAAAAATGAAGATTACCAATGGACCCTCTTGTACATTATCTTAATTAGAAAACCATAACCATTTATTTTCAAAATGGGTTTTTGATGCTAAAATTAGATTTCAAAAGAAAAAAAAATCCCATATACARACTATCAAAAATAGTAGCTTGATAACTTTTAATTAAACTTCAAAATATTGTTTACACAAAAATTTGGTGCCTTAAGCATTTAGAAGTTAAAGCACCACAATTGAAATTTTAAGTATAATGAGTATTTTTTTTCTTTACTTGATCATTCAAAATTTAGTATTTTTCAATTCAACAAACTTTGGACACCATTTTGGCATAGTAAATGAATTTTTTCCAAAAAACTTTTGAACTAAGAAAAGTTCTCAAATCAAGCTAAATTTCACCTCCAAAAAACTGTGTGTGATTTTGAGACGCCAATCAAAAGTTATGGGGTGAAAGCACACAATGGTTGTACAGTATTGTGTCATGGCAGAACTTTTGCGCAGAATGAAAGTTTGGAGTCAATTTTTTATAGTATTTTTTGCTTTTTTCCAAGAAAACAGTGAAGCATAGTCTTACATCTTGTGTATATTGGAAATTACATGACAAAAAGTGACTTTCTCCTCATACATCTTGAGTACATTTTGTATTGGTTTGTATCTTTGGCAAAGGGGCAACTGAAGTGTGCTTTCTATCTATGGACAAAAACTCGAGGATGGTAGAAAGGAACATGTTTTTTGACATCTTCGAACATCTTCTCTGATTTTGGTCCATAAATTTTGATTGGACGCTTAAAATCACAAACGGATTTTGTGAAGTGAAATTTAGCTTGATTTGACAACTTTTTTGGGTTCAAATTTTTTTGAAAAAAGTTAGTTCATTGTGCCAAAAAGTCYGCCAAAGTCCGCTGAACTTAAAAATACCAAAGTGTAAATGGATAAGTAAGAAAAAAATACCATCATTTAACAAGATATTTAAATGTTGGTGTATTGGTCGAGTCTTAGGTTGTTAGGGGAAAGGTCATGGGTTCATACCTAATTGGTGACCAAGAATAGGCCATGGAGCTATCTAATGTCTATAGGGAGCAAAATAAAAAAAATTTGCTACTTGTAAATTTTGGGCAGCAGAATTTTATTCTATATTTCTATATTTATTTTTGATTTGACCAAAACAACAAATTTTTGTTGACCAAAACATTAGATTTTAGTTGAGTTGTGTCCAAAACAATGCTTCTGAAACATCTGACGTGTTTTGGTCATTGAATTATTGTAGTGCATGAAAAACTACCCATATTGAGGTTTATTTGTTGGTTGATTATGTGTGCAGATGGTTGCTCGTGAACCAAATCCCATGTATTGCAGACTATGGAGCAATCTAACGTTCATGGAGATGAAGATGCTAGGAGGAGCAAGATTGATGATGAAATAGAGGCACCAGATGAATAAATAATCAGTGAAGATGCTCTAAGGAGAGAACAGAGAGTAAACTCTATTGAATCCATTTCTGAGTTGTGGAAGAAACATCTTAAGTCATTGCAAGAAACATCAGCCCTTTTCTCTGTCACAATGAGAGTGGCCCTCTTGCTCTCTGCTATAACTTTTGAATAATGAATCCAATGCAAAAATAAAAATTGCTTCTAGATGTTGTGATTGTTATTGTATCCCTTATTTTTCAAAATTTTAAAAAATTCATTTTATATTTRAAAGTCAATTTTGTTAATTTGTCACATTTTGGAATTTAGGGTTCTGAATACACAAAAATTGGTTTCAACTGATGATTTTGGGCTGAAATTTTTGTGGTATATTTCTATAGTAGGCGTACATGCCCTACTAAAGGGCATCTAAAAATACACTATTCTATATCCTCCACGTTTGTGCAAATAGGCCTTCCTTACACATGCACTTGTAAACAGTAAAAATGGTTATGACTTTGTTTTTTTGGTCAAATCTCACCACCATCTAGTCCTCACAAATGACCAATTTTTATTTTCATTGAAATTTTATTTTTTATTTTTTACAAATTGAAATGTCAAAGTATGCATATTTTGTGACATATTCTTAGATATAGAATTTTGGATAGAAAAGGGGTAGGTTGGGGTTTTAATTATAATAAATCAAAAGTAGTGAAACTAAAAAAACTAAAAATTATTCATTTGTAAGGACTTGATGGTGATGAGATTTGGCCAAAAGAAACCCAGTCATAACCATTTTTATTGTTTACAAGTGCATGTAACATCATATTCATTAATTTGGAAGTATTCTAGTAAAATGGGAGTTCCTACTGACACAAAGAACTATAATTACAACAAAATCCATCACAAAAAAAAAAAAAATTTGCAATGTTCAAAGAATTATACATGGACAAGTGAAGAACTCCAAACTTTTACGCAAGGATTTCAAAGAATTTGAACACTTTATAAAAAATAATTATCAAGTATATATGCATTGTATATTTGTATATGTATGCTATGCACTTTTGGTAATAGAGACATTCAATTTCATCATCAAAATGTCACACATTGGCCCCATCCAATGCCAAATGCCAATTTGTAGAAGCCATAGGATCCCTATTAAATTGATTCAATCTTGAAGGCGAAAAACATGAYGTTTAAAGACTGCAATGAAAGCATCACCACCATTGCAAGTGGATTGCATCGAGGGATGCGGCTAGAGTGTGCAAAGACTATAGCTAATAGCAAGGTCTTGAGAAATTAGCTAAAAAACAACATAGACAAATTTAAGGCAAGGGAAGCACAAAAGTATTTGTGTTCCCTACCTCCCTTAAACTTGCAATCTTTGTTGCTTCAGCTAATAGTAGCTAGAATTGACCATCACGAAGGAAAAAGAAAAGTTTTCAAAGCAACTAATTTCACAGTGGAGGCAAATCAAATGAAGCAGAAACATGAGACTCCATAGAAACAACTGCCTAACATTGCAATGGAGATTGATTCTCACACACCGTGCTGTGTGAGGCATAGCCTATGAGGATCACTCTCCACAATAATGTCGGGAATTGTTTAGATGGTTTCTCATGTTTTTGCTTCATTTGGTTTGCCTCCACTGTGGAATTACTTGATTTGAAGACCTCTCCATCTCCTTCACTCTTTGAAAACCATAGGCACTTCTTCTCAAGATCCTACAAACAATGGTGCAGACGCTTCTACTACATTCTCCGAACATCATGTTTTTTGCCAAAATAATTACAACAATTTGGCGGGACTTCTTCAATTACACAGTAATCACTAAGGAGTACCGCCTACGTAGTTTCATATTGTCTTAAACCCAAAGTCGTAGAAACACCTAAACCAAATTCTTATTTCTACTCTTCTAGCGAGGACAATTGCAATGAATGGAACTACTACGAATGGGACCTACTCTTTAAGGTCACCATTGTTTTTAGTAACATGATGAACTCCAAACCGCTTTGCAAGATGGCAAACTGCCCATATTCAGAGAACAAATCAGCAAAGGCARTGCACTCGTTTCCACACCCATTTCCAAGGACATATCCAGATCGCTCAACTTGGTGACAAATATAYAATTCTTGTTAAAACAAAGCCTTAGCAAATTCCAAGACTTATGAGGAGAATACAATTGACATAWYACAYGGTGACGTAAGAACACAGGATTATAATCCTGTGTTCTTACGTCACCATGTGTTATGTCAATGACAGATGAGGAGCCACCCTTGGATACTTTCCTTGGGTGAACACTCTTGTCCACAAAATAACTCGAATTGAGGAAGTCATCCATGTCCATATTTTTGAACGCCTCCATCAGATCCAGAAATTGACCACCATACTCCGAGTTCCCGATGACATAGTAAGCCGCAGAGTGCATCTGTAAGGAAAAGAATGACGTCAGAAGCTATCGAAACAAGAGGGATTCAACTCATACCAAGTTAAAGTAACAATTGCAAGTCTCTCACAAGATATTTCAAACTGCTCCAATTCATAACAATCAACTCGATACAAATTAAACCAACAGATTGAAGCTTATCCATGCGGCACAAATCATCTTTCGTCCAGCAAAGATGGAAACAACTGGCCTCGTCAGAGCGACAAAAAGGTCCAACACCAAAAGTTAAAACTCCATCCTCAATTCGGTGTTGTAGATTTGATAGTCGATGTCGTTACTAGATCTGTATTTTGAATACCTTCCATCGACAATGACCTTGAATTTCTTTGGGATCTTCTTCATTTTGATCTTCATCATCTTTTTCAACAAGAAGATGAGCTCCACAGATTCTTGAGCCTTGGACGCTCGTTTGGGAAGGTCCCCCAACCTCTCAAACACTGATGGAACGTACTCAACGTAGTGAACTGCATATTTCTCACCATACGCCGAGGTTCGATTGTGCTACCGATGATCAACCTCCACGTCCTTCTTTCCACAGATCCAAAGMCAAACTGTTGGATCTATTGCTTTGGGGGCCTTCATGTCCTTCAATTGCTCCATGAAGTTTTGAAAGTACGGAATTCTGTCCTTTGTTGAGCCCTTGTTTATGGCCTTAAGAATGTTGCGGAAATTCATTATYGCAAGTTTAATCTCAGAGTTGGTTGTCTTGCCCCACACGTCCTTCTCCCAGTTGTTTAGCTCCCCATCTTCAAAATTGTAGGGCCAATAAAACGCCTTGGACAAGGGCTTCGAGAACTTCCCCTTGCTTTCCATGAAAACAATAAAAACTCTGCAACAAAAAGGGAGAGGTCGCTCACAAACTTGTTCTAATTTGATGGCATTTTTGCCAAGGAAAAGAAATTCTCCCTTTGGGCCGTAAAGAGTATTCTTTGTAGCCTTCATAATGATGTACGATACCTTGAAGGCCTTCCACTCGTTCCTCCAAAAATTACCCTCGGTAGTGTAGAACCCCAGACTGCTCTTCATGAAGTGGATCTGCTTCCTAATAATATGTTTACGCTTGCATCTCTTGAGCCACTCCTTGGCACWGTAGATGTCAAGGAGGACAGTATTGACCTTATTCATAGTCACTTTGAGATGAGCATGATCCCTATCGATTGTCCTACCAAGAAGATGCATGGCCGGATTCTTCAGATCCCTCTAGAGTGGTTTCCTAGATACTTGAAAAACTCCTTGGAAATGACGCCGTCCTTTTCCTAATCCTAATTTTTTAGCTGGTTGAGCTTGAAAAGGGATTCAGGGACAGTGAGCTCCCCCTGAGATTGCAATGATATGAACTCAGACCAAATTTTGTAAACATCCTTTGAAGCAGTAATAATCTTCAATTCATTGTAAATGTCTACGTTCTTGTCTTTCTTTTTGTTTAATGCCCCTTGGTGCTTCCGCACATCAATCATTGCAAATTGGAGCTTTGTGGCATCGACATACTCCTGCAGACAGAAAGGAGCGTCAGTAGGTCAATCAGTTCAACTTGGATCGAGTTCAATAGGCAAGATGGACAAGTAAGTATTAGCTCAATAAACAATTAATTGACGGAAAATATACTTCTGTTTACCTTGAATTTCTTTTGGTTTTTTGCCTCCTTCACAATCCTACTGGATGCTGCAATGACCTTGACCAGCTCAGTGGGCTCTTTTGGAGATGTAAGGCAACCCATTTTCTCCCACACAAATCTGGCGCCAAATGTGTTTGTAGCCTAGATTGGCATGAAATTTTGAAAATGATGCACCCGGTTGTAGTAGGCCGAGATCTTTTGGATGATGTCGTCGTCATTATTCTAGACAATGAAGCACTTCCAATATGTAAACTTCTCAACCTTGGACTTTAACATGGGCACCTTCTGCATTCCCTTTGATGCCTCAATTGTGTGCTGCCCGTTAACCATATAAAACTACCCACTTTTCACTTCATCAAAATTTCTCGATTTCTTGATGAGGTCTTTGGGCATGGCACACAAGGTCATTTTCTTGTCAAGGTCAGGCATGTTCAACAAGAAGTTGAGGCATTTCATGACTCCTCGCTCTTCCAGACTGCAAATGTTGAGGTTTTCAGGCGGAGTCTCCAGCTGTGTAAGAGGGATGATATATTTCTTCCCGATCTTTGGAATGTAAGAGTCCGTGCACTCCACCCAAAATTCTTCGTATGTCCAGTTAGACTCATCGTAATCTATGTCTTTGACATCCCCTCCGTGGTCTTTTGGGATGTCAATCACCTCTGAGACTATACTTTCATTTCCAAGCGGTGATTTCTCGGCTACATCCTTGGCCTTCTTCCCTTTTGTTTTCATAGCCGGGGGTGGTGTCTACGATGGATCCCCCCATGCAAACTTTTCCGTATGCTTCATTCGGGTGTGGCTGCGACTTGTCTCAGGAGTACCTTGAGGAATCGACACTTGATTCACCCCCTGACTGTTTTGCTCTCCGTGCATGGACAAGGGCCTCATGTTCTTGGCCTTGTTGAGGAGGGTATTGTGCTTCCGCTCAAAGTCCATCTTCAACTGGTTGTATTTTGACACTAGTACCGTTGGAGATAGAGGCCCTCCATCCTTTGACAGCCAACGTGTCTCGTCAATGTGTTTTTCAATGTGAGACACGAGCAGACTGTAGTTTGTTGGAAGCAGACTTAGGCGGTACTTTGCAATACTGAAGATGGTTTTGTGCGCATCCATGACGTATAAGAACAAATATGGCTCCGTTTGGTCAGGATCAGTGGTCTCGCAAGAGATGTAGATGAAATCGTTTGGGCCAAGATTGATCTCTTGCGGAGTCATGGAGTGAGACCAGAAGGTTGGCTTCCAAATTCTTGAATTTTGTCTGGAATGCGAATTGGTGCGTCATTGCCACAAGATTGATGGTTCTAAACTCCAACTTGTGTGGCTTGAGCCATTCCTAGCATTTACCAACAGTCCATGCGTCCATTGGCTTGTCACAATTGTCCATTGAGTTTGGATACCTCTGATACAGAGCGCTTAACCTTATTTGTTGTTCCTCCACTTGTGTGTCATTGAATAACTGTTAGATTGCTTACATAGAAGGGTATTTGAGGAAGTCCTCAGGTAGGTTCAAATTGGACCGAATTGAATCGCATGATGGTGAACGTTGTTGTATTAGTAGGATAGAGATTTATGACTTTTGCATTTGAAATTAACATGTTCACTCATTGTCCGATGCTTACGTGATCCCAATGCACTTTTTTTACAAGACTTTTGTTTTCGCCTATCTTCTACGGATACTACCATATTGATTTATCTTGATTTGAGTTAAATATTCATTGCCGCGTTGATCTCGTTTGATGTATAGGCTCTCTTTTCTATTTATTTATTGTTTGGATCTTATTGCTTCTTTGAGGTCATTATTTGGTATTTGTGTTAGTTTTATCTGTTAATTTTTAGGATTTTGTTGTTAATAGCCGTCGTACCTCTTGGCTCTGAATTTCGTATGGTGACGGCTATAGGCATAATATGTTATGCCATTCAACTCGATTCGAGTTAAATGGCCACCAATATTTGAAAAGCATGCTCTTTGATTGCAAAGCCTTGGAAGTTGGAATACAAGAAATGCAAGCTAACTCGAATCAAATTGAAATTTTTTTGCAATTAAGCTCAAATTGAGTTAACTTGCACAAACGATTTCTTTTATTTCAGTCTTCTTGTTCCCTAGGTTTATTGTTTTCACTGGTATTTTGTGTAAGGTAGTAGACCAAGCACTTTATCTTGATTTGAATTAAATCGCGTATAAGACTTTGTTTTATGTTGTTTACAGATTGTTTTTTTATCAATCCTTTAAAGTAATGTTATCCCAATTGTGACAAAAGATAGCAATTCTATTCGAAAGAAGTTGATTTACATGTTTGTTCAGGTCGTATAATTAATGGCGTTTGGATGTGTAGAACTTATAGCAAGCACACCAGGGACACACTTCAAGTTGAATTGACATYGACTTAAATAGACTTCAACTTTAATGACCAATTGTGAGCTTCCATTTCATCACTTGGGACTCACTGTTCTTTTTTTCGATTTTTTGCAAAATTAATTGTGAAAAATAATACAAAGAACCCCCAAAAGAATATAAAGCCAAAATAGGTGTGTTACATGCCAATATAGTATTTGCTCATATTTTGAGTGTTTTTATCTAAACATATTCAAATTCTGCCTGTAAATAGGTTAGAATTTACAAAATCACGATATTCACCAACTTCTAGTAGAATTGCCTAAAATGGCCTAACTTACAATGCATGTGACAAAAAATGGCTAAAATTGGTCTGAGAAATGGTGAAAACCCTAGAGCTCAGTTCCATAGATAGGTTTCAAGTTCCCACTCAATTCCTATTTTTTGTAGAAACCCCAATTGTTAATTTGCTAAGTGATAAAATGCACAGCAGGCTAGTGGAAAGAATCTACAACCGGAGGATGAAATTCAAGGTTGAAATCACACTTGGAACTCAACGGCGAAGTTGCTTTGCCAAGATTCTTCTTCGTGTGAAAGATTCTTTGAAATCCAATAATAACAAGATGGCGTGGGATTTTATTCGCCTTGGACAATTGTGAAGAGTTTTGAGATGGGCTAACACAACCTTTTGGGGATTCCATGTGAGGTTCCACAAAAAGTTTCAGAATTTTCTGATACACAGAAGATGTCTTTTGGGGCGGTTAACTTCCTTAACTTCCAACGGGAATTTCCTAGAAATTCTCCAGGTTGCGGTAAAATCTCACTAAAAATCAAAATCGTTTGTTTTATGTTAATRAAAAGCTTCAACAAATTTCAAGACATTCTRATAGCAAGAAGTGCCYRAATTGGCAACATCCTCCAAAATTYGGYAGTTTTCAAGTTTACAATGGGAATTGACCAGAGATTTGGGAGCATACGGAATCAGAATGAGGTCGAAGTTGGGTCTTTTCTACTCCCTCATACCTACTACAAAGCCTAGGCTACTTACATTTCATAGAAAAGTCAAACACCAAAGTTGGATTTTTAACCTTTTTTGGCATTAAGTTGGGTCTAGGTTTCGATGATTTTTTAGCATAAAATAAAGGGGTGGAGGATTTTTGTGAGATTAAAAATGGACTTCTGAAGCCAATGGCGCAATACGTTTGTGATTTGAAATTGATCTCCAAAAGTTAGAATTTTGGTTTGACGTAGAAAGTCAAAATAATAATTTACGATWAACATCCTAAATGATAAGATTTACGCTTAAAGATGAGAGGAGGTGGGTGCCCTTGGAAATGTATATAAGGATGCTTGCTTCTCTCTCAATTCACCCCTTGTAGCCATATTTTAGCTCATTTTACGCATTTGAGTCCATTTAGTTGGATTTGGCCATTTAGGCCATGTTGCCAAATTTTTTTGTTTTTGGAGCATTTCAAGTTCTTTTGTTGTTATTTTTGGAGCTCTCTTGAAGGACTAAGGGTCCCTTTGAGCTTAGCTATCTTTTTTCTTGTGTTCTTGTTGAATTTTTGGAGCCTTGGCRAACGTTTGTCGAAGTTTGATACTTTGTTGAAGTTTTGCGGTGTTTATGACTAATATTTGTGCTAATCCTAAAGCGATTTATCCCCTTATGACTGGCAATGCTGCTTAGGAGAGACCTCTAGTGCTTATTTTGAGTGATTTTTAGTATAAGTATACTAATTTGTAGTTTTATTCCGAGTTGTGCTAACCTTGTACTAACACATGTTGTAGCTCAGTTTGTACTAACAACATTTTGTTGCCCATATTTTCCTTGTTCCATTGGGAACGACAAAACTTTAATTTGGAGAATTTGGAAAATTGCGTAGAATTGTTGATTGGTCAAAATTATGGCGAAGCTTTGATTTTTTTTGTTTTGAAAAGTTTATAGAATTAGTTGTTCAAAACAGCAGCGAAGCTTTGACTTTGGTCACTTCAAGTATATAGAAACTGTTTGGATCTTTTAAAGCTTTGATTTAAAGTCTTAGAAAAAGCCTTCAAAGTTTGAGTATCAAAACCTTTGCTAATTCCTAAAATTAKTATTAATTGAGACATCCTCCTTAAAATGACTCTAAGTATTCTAGGAGTCTAGAAAAATAGGAGGTAGTGTTGAGAAATACTTCCACCAYTTGGGTAAGGAAAATGAATCAATTTGCATCCTTTAGCTCTGAGGTCGGCCAAATCCTCTAGAAGCAGTTCCGGGCCAGCAATCAGGGACAGAAAGTCGTGTTCCGCCCAGCCAACAGCAAGGACCGGGTGATCAGCCCGGGTCCAATAGCTAGGGACCGAGAGCTCCGGCCTAGTAGCCAGGGAGCAAGCAGCTAGGCTGCAACAGTTAGGATTCAGAAGAAATGATCACCCCTTCTCCTAGAAAAAAAAATTGATTTTGTTTTTGTCTTAATGCATTTTAGTTTTTGATTGTGATTTTGAAGAGAGAGGGAGGGAATTGAAAAAAAAAAAAAAAAAGAGAGAAAAAAAAAATATAGAATTTAGAACTTGAAAATAGGAGGAATTAGAAGATCAAATTAGAGGAAGAATTGGGAGAAGGGAGAGCAATTAGCACCAAGTAGTGGAGATTAGCAAGTGGAAAAGCAAAATAGTGTCCTAAAACTCACCACTCTTTCTCTCAACTATCCACTACAACTATCATAGGAAGAATAGGGCTCAAAAACTCAAGAATGAGAGTATAAAATGAAGTAGACAATCAACTTTAGATGTAGTATACCAAATTGTGAGAGAGAATTATGAAAGAAAAGGATTAGAAGAAAATCTTAGAGAACCACTTAGAACCATCAAATTTTAGATAGGATAATAATTGATTAAGAAGATAGTAGAAGTCAATAATTGTTGGAGAAATCAATCATTTATTGTATCCAAGGGTCAAACTTTGAATACAAGTTAAATAGTGTAGAAGAGAAAAAAATGAAATAGAAAAAAATAAGTTAGAAATTGGCATATTTGTATTATTGTACATTCTTTAAGCTGTGAGCAAAACTACTCAACAACCTTGGAACATGGCGAATGAAAGAGGATTGGACGGAGTGGTGAACCTATTCTACAATGAGCCCCAAATCGAGGTAAGATTCTAATCCCACCTATTTTGTTTCCACCCTTAAAAGTCCAAATTTATACCAACTAATCAAACTAGAAGTCCAATTTTAGAGAATCTAAACTCATCTTTGTGCAAGTTTAGAATTACAATCTTGTAGATTAGGCATAGGGCTTTTCAAAAACATATGACATTTAAGAAATAGAGTTATAATGAGCAAGATATGAAAGGATGAAGTTTAGCACCTAAATGGATCAGAAATGGGGAAAGCTGTGAAAAGGGGATGAAATTACAAACCTAACATAAGGCAAAAATCTAGAGTCCAGAGGTGTTTTTGGGAGTCAAATTTAAGCTAGGAAATAGAAATAATTGACGGATGAAGTTTTAGAATATTGAATAGCGGTTAAACTTCATACACTTGTAACTTTCACTTCAAATACTCCAATTCTAAGTGCTTTACCATTTAGAATAGGTAATTTTAGGAACTTCAAGAGAAAAATATAAATTTTTTCTAAAAATAGCCAACCAAAAGGAATAGCCCAATCCATTTAGATGAGATTATGTAAGGAATAAGCTTACTTTATCAAAAAAACTAATTAGGATTATAATTTAGAAACCCATAGAGGGAAGTGAAAGGAGTCCAGAACTAGTTTACGAGCTCAAAAAAACTTAAAAACCTAGGAAATATGAATAGATTATGTTAGGAAGATAGTTGGATGAACTTATGCAAAAACCAATCATCCAAAACCAAACTTATACATTAGATCCCCGTACAAATCTTAGGTCATTTTGATTTGAGGAGCTAGTCTAAAACCATGGATGAAGTTTGAGTTGTTGTTTAGGAGTTAAAACTTTGTTTGTCCATATCTTTTGTTAAAATTGTTAGATTTTTATGATCTTTAGGTTTTTTGAAATGGCATGACCTGTTCTATGACTTAGAAATGAAACATCTCACCTATGAGCTCTTAGATTAGGAATCAATGAATACTTGATTAATTATTAATCTGCCCTAATTTAGCTTGCTTTTACAATCACTTAGCATTTTGTGTTGTATTTTGCACTTAGAAAACACTTAGAAAGATCCATTAATTGGAAGGCAAAATGGACCAACATTAGGCACCCACAAGCATTAAAACGCAAACTACAAAGAACTTGCTTGTGTTCGTGAATTTACCAAGGGTGGGTAAATAAATGCTCATACTAATGCTCATTTTTACAATACCTCAAAAGAAGCAATTCCGACTGAATGAAAAATGAAGTTGCCGAGTTCCGAAGCAGATTGGTTGCACCTACCGCCTTGCCAGACCTAACAACACCTGAAAAAAATTCCATTGATAAGCAACAGAGAATGGAGCAATCTTGTTTCGGATCTTCAAAGTACTAGTCGCGCACAAATTGATCCTCGCGCATGCTAGGTGAAATGGCATGACGATAATTCTAATGAGGCAGATTTTGAGACAAAAATACAAGAAAAATTAAAACCAGACATGGTGCTCTTAAGCATAAATAGCTGAAGCGCAAACGTAAAAAACTCCCACTACAGGAATATGCCACTTTGCCAATGTAAACTTCCAGAGTTGGGTGACAAGTATACCAAAGCTTTACACATTTGCAATTGAACATAATCTAGAGGAATGAAAAGCATATTTTACCTATGAGTGCCTAGCAGGAAGCGCGCAGCCAAAAGCAAGAAGCGCGTAGCCAACACCTTCAAGTATTGTTATTTGCGGTGCTCTTCGTGCACAGAAGCGGTGCATACAAGTGACGGAACTCCCGATCCTTGCAGTGCTTTTGCAAGGCTATTCCGCTACTCCTGCAATGCGTCAACTGATTTTCTCACTAGCCGCTTGAGTCAACGTAACAAATTGATGATTCTCGAAAGGACTTCTGCCGATTTCACCACCCCCTAGTAGAAAACTCAGATTTTTTGTTGATTTCTAGTCAGAAAGTGACTAGATCAACGCGATTAAATCATCAAAAAAATTGAATTTTCTACTGGTGAACTGAACCTGCTTCAATCCTACACATCGTCATATTAAAAATGAAAATTTTTCCAAGCGCCCGCCTAAACCTTGGAATTGCGGTTTCTAATTAGATTTCAATTGATTACCTTTGCAACAGCATTATTTTGATCAAAATCCCCTCCCAAACACAAAAATCCAAGTCAGGTCTCCTCACGGAAATACYAACTCCACACAAATAACAAAAGTGGCTAAAAGCAAAAACAAAAGCTCAAAGCCGTCACACAAAACTTAGAAGCCACCATGGATGTACAAAGCCAACAACAAAGCACAGACAACAAGGAAGCGCAAAAAAAGACAAAGCGTAGACAAAAACGAGCCGGTAGAGTGAAATGGTGGCCAGCGTTTCGGAGTGGGAGAGATGACCCTATTACCGGGGGGAGCCTACGACCGCAGGTAGACTGCTCTTACTACGATTTAAAAGTTTTAATTGCATTTCTATAGAAGCTGAAATTTTTCAAGCAATTTTGAGTAAAAATTTTATAGGAAGAAAATAAGTATTGGCATGTAATCCAAGGTGATTCATWCTTGTTGAACCTTCAAGGAATTAGCTATAAATTTTTGAAATTATAATGCAATGGTCACTRAAAGCCACATCCTCTTGGAATGTACAGTGTAGGTACATTGAAGAGAGCAACATTTACCTTTCTATCATTATCACTTTTAGAGCAAAGGCGCTTCAAGAGTGGAGTGGACTCCCTTAACCCCTAAAAGAGCATGGCCTTTTATTTTATAAGAATATTAAAAACTGCTATTTGTATGGCAAAGTTTAAAACAATTTGAAAATTCACTTTTTTGGCACCTTAAACCATTGAACTTTGAACCTCACAACACTAATAACAGTATTTAGTGATCGCAATACTATTTGTCAGCTATTGGATAAAATTATTTTACAAAATTACATTTAGTGTTACATTATTTCATCAAATTGCAATAAAAAGAATATAAGCCTAAATATATGAATTAAGGGGTGGTAAACTTAACATTAAATGCAAACTACTTGAAATTTAGTATGGGTGTGGTAAA
Source organism: Pleurozium schreberi (assembly GCA_006891605.1). Classification (NCBI taxonomy): domain Eukaryota; kingdom Viridiplantae; phylum Streptophyta; class Bryopsida; order Hypnales; family Hylocomiaceae; genus Pleurozium; species Pleurozium schreberi. The sequence goes on from VACF01001958.1 coordinate 551,855, forward strand.
TGTTTCAGTAACACTATTAGTAGTAACCCATATTTAACTAATTATGGACAATTACACCAAATATGGAAAAATTGATAGTGCACAATTGCCTAGAAAAAGTGAAGAAACTGAAAAGAACGATTGAAAAGTGTCGACGGCCCACCAACACAATTAATATCCAGCTCCATTGGTTTCATCAAAATGGATTAATGTTGGACAATTTGATTTTAATAGACTTAGAAGTATTAAAATAAATGAGTTACAAATGCAACCTTGTGATATTAGAAGAGGTACCTATAACCGTGGAACCCCAAGAAAGGCATATCCACAGTACAAATCCTATCATTTCCTATGCAAATCCCAAACACAAGACAACCCCAGCCCCCCTTTACATGTATCAGCTAGCAGCCGATAAGAGGGTCTAGAGTCCCGTGCGTAGTCATATGTAAACAGTAGAAGCCCCATCCTARAGCATAAGAAGTGTTTGGTAGCATAAAGAATAGAGCATCCAGCATGTTTGGTAGTATAAAGAATAGAAACAATTTCAAAATGCCCCACAGCGGAGTTTTATTTAAATTTGAAATTGACATGTACAAATTCTATGCAATTCTAGCAATAGAGCTAGACCGGATATGAGAACGTTGAAATATGTCGAAGCTAATCTAGCATTACTCAGATATGCAATTTGTGTCGGCGGACAACCGATAGTAATGGCAAAAGCAATTGTGTCAAATAAGGAGATTGCAGACATGAGGCTACTCCCCTCCTGACCGAAAATGAAAAGAACAGAATTAGACATCTGAGTAGAGTCCTTGAAAACAAGATCAGTATCCTGGTGATAGAATTGTGCTATGAATACTCAGCAGTGTCACTCCTATCGGCTGGAAAACGCAACCACCTCCCGATTGCTGGTCGTGACCCGAGCATCACTGTGGTAAGCTTTCATCAAACATGTAAGGGATTTATCAGCGGGCAGCCGACAGCACACAGAAGAGTCGTGGCGTTAGTCATCTCCCTCTTCATCAACACCTTTGTCTATAGCTTCCCCGGCAGCCTCTAGATTAGCAATTGCAGCAATGACCGAGGCTTCCGGAATAACATGAGATGTTGGAGGTCCATTCTTCGCATGCGAGGGCATTCGGTGCGAGTACAAGACAATGTTGACATGAACTACTTGCGGCAGACAGAGTTCCTTATGCCATCTACGGGTCCAACACTCCCTTGCCACAACCACTTATCCTTCCTTCTTGGCTTTCATTGGAGTACACCATTCTAGCTTGAAATTTTCATACGATGGCCCAGGAGTCATGTCCACACACTCCAGTACCCATCCCAGCCATACCGGCAGATAATTGTTGTGACATGGTCGGCAGAGAACAAAGTCTCCAAGTAGAACATCCATGAATGGATTAAAGCTCAACCTCGGCCTATCCTTTGCAGGTCCGCAATATGGAAAAGGTTCCATGTCGTCCTCTGGAGTTGTATCAATCGGATTATTAGGATCCGCCCCCTCATCGCGACATGCGGATCCGTGATCTCTTGTCCAGTTAGACATCGGCTAGAATCCTTCTTGCAGCAATGTGGGTGTTGCAGGTAGCGGCAAACTAATTTTCGACATAATTCTTTCCTAGTATGCCACACAACTTGCCATTTCCTCTGCGTATCGCTTGTTTCTGGCCATTCCCGATTTCCAGAATTCGATATACTTAGCTATTCCATTTTTGATGAAGCACTGTTTCTCATTGCATTCGCTTGCCCTGGCCACTTCCTTGTCTACATTTTGTCTCCTGGGATTTATGTCGACGTTCCCCCAGAGTGCCTTGAATGGAACAAGTTGAGGTTCCCCCTATGGAATTGCCGGTCCCCCTGAAGCGTCAGCTGTCCACATTTTCACTGGTGGCCCAAGAGGAAGCCACAAAGAATCTGTTGTCCTTTTTTTGTACCTCATGATCAGCCATCCTCGATCATTTTCCGACTCTTCCACGTAGAATTTGAAGAGATGCTTATCTCCAAGACCCACGATCTTGTTGACCCCATCATGATGGAATCCCTTTAGGTAGGATTTGAAGTTTGCCACCTCTCGAACGAACTCCAGGATGAAGGCTACAATCTTCTGCAAATCCATGAACGCCTTCATGAGATCTGCAAGAACATAAGTGTTCTTCCTCTTGATTAGCTTCGACAGATAATCGAATGCGCGTCAATGTCTTTGTGCGTATGACCAACAATAAGGAAGCCAACAGTTAATTCTTTAAAGATGCGCTTGGCAGTGAGTAATGAGCAGAATGCCATGACGAACCGATTCTTATTGTCCTTAGCGGAATTGTCAAGTTGCAAGAACAACTTCCTTGGCAGTGAAACATGCATTCGTCCTGGTCTTGGAGTGTTTGTGATTTTATTGGAGGCCGGAGGAATGGATGAGTTGCATCTTCATTTTCCGTGAAATAGAGCTTCAAAGAAGGTGTTTTGAGGAGGAGTCGAAAAGAGGATCTTGGATTCCCGAACAGGCGGAAGCTCCAGAGCTCGAAGAACCCTACACAACGACGATACACTATAACAAAACATGTTAAAAAAAGACTGCACTCAAAAACGAGTGAGGGTCTTTTTACCATGTTTTTGTGCGCATATTTTCATCTATGGGTACATGTAGTTTTCAATAAAACGAGCGACTGTTGTTTGTTTTTTTCGCACATGAATTTTTTCGGTCATGATTTGTTAAAATGCAATTAATATGAATATTGCATGCGTACATTTTGCAGAGGGAAGCAATTACTCAATCATCCAATCCAATGCACACATGCAATAGCTATTCAATCATTAACTTACACGTACCTCAAACGCATGTGCGTGTTCGTGCAAGCGTGCATGCAAGTACGTAGTGAACATATAGATAATTGACAATTGCTTCACATGCACATACAAGCAATGGAGCGCATGTGTCCCAATGCAATGTCGCAGAGAACCACTACGCGCATAGTCAACTTTTTATGCAATTTCTGACTACAATTTTTGGAATCTTAGAGTGTGTAATATTCCATAGAAAAGGTATTTTCAAGACCTTTCCAATAGTATATTACAAGCCCCAAAATGTAAAAAATTGAAATAGAAAATTGCAAAAAAGCTAACTGCCCTCTACGCACGCGTGCTTTAAGATAAGAGAATGTTCGCTTGCTTGCACGGACACTTGCAATAAACGAAGCACTTGCGGGCGTGCACCTTCATTAGAATGCGGTAGTTACTCGTGCACACTTGTAAAAAATTGAGGGCTTAAACGCACACACACTTGCAAAAAATGAAATAGTTGYGCATACGCACCAAGATGCTTTTATGGAAACAATTGATTTCAAGTTGTCAAATCATCCAAATACAAGGTCTGGATTTTTTTGTGCATGCCAACTTCAAAAATACTGCTTTTCATTCTATAAGCTAGAGAACGTATGCGCACATGCAATTGCAATGAGCGCAATGCATGTGCACATGCACAAAATTATTGGAACACTTGCGCTCATGTAAACACATGGAATAGAGCGATTGTGTATACGCATGCATACTTGTACCAGAATGGAACGCGCACGCACACATTTGCAGTTGAGCACTTGCACATGCATACTTGCGAAGAACAACACCTACACACACATGCAGTGGGTCAATTTCGTACAAGAATTTGCAATAAACTAAGCGCTTGTAAGCACGCACTTGCAATAAATGGAATGATTGCACGCATGTGCACACAACAAAATTCAAAGATTGTACACACACATGCATGAAAGGGAAGAGGTTTCACTTACATCCACCTATCATACAAGTATGAATTATGAGGGCATCATTTCCATACACTCTTTGAACCGAATTTAAACACTCAGTCCATTATGAAATAACCAAGTTGGTGATTTGCATCAGCTGAATACAAAATAGTGAACTCAAGRAGCTGAGGCTGCCTAAAGACTCAGTAATTTCATCCCAATTACAAAATTGGATTTTATCCATGACTTGAATTCCTTTTAAGTCATGAACCACAGAAAAGATTTTCAAGGGACATGCCACTCAATAAATTGCATAAGAAATCTATGTGCGTGCAAACACTTTTAAATAGTTGAACCCTTCAAATCTAAGTACAATGCAAACCTTTCTTTAAAATGAGGATAGCAACATTTCTGCAAGTTTCTTACATGGGTTGTACAAGAGGGACAAGTGACCCAATGACTCCTATCACAAAAATCTTTTTTGAAAGCTCCTCTCTATCAGTTTCCTTCTGAATTTGCATTATGGAACACATATCTTTCAAGAGCATTCACAAAAATCAAAAAAAAAAAAAAAAATAACAAGAATGCTCCGAAATCAACACTTTTAAGAGTTGGATCAATCAATTTTTTATTGACTTTAGAATCAATGACTACTACATGGCAGTCAACAAGAAATGAAGACTTACCAAGTCTGCATGTGTCAAATTTGGCGCAAATTGAACCTCAAGCAATTCTTCTACAGCAGAATCCATATGTAATAAACTCATCTGCACAAAATCACAAATTCCTTAAATACCTCTAACAAAAGCCTATTTGAAACCTTGGCGTCACTGAAAGGTCCATGGTGATTCAATTATTTAGGCATTGCGAATGGGCATTCAAATAGCATTCAAAGACGTATTCAAACATGCATTCAAACATGTTTGCGCTTGAAGTCCTTTCAACATTCATGGTGTACATGGAAGAATGTACACCAAGAAACCTAATTCTTTGAAACAAGTAGGGGACCTAACAGAGAGGATGTACCCACCATGACTACAACAAATCGATCAATTATAGGCAGTTGTAGGCTCAAGTCCAATGTGCACTCCTAGATTACCAGTTCGTGGGAAATGCTTCATGGAAGTTGTTTTGCTTATTGAGTATTCACCCAGCAACATCACTTGAGCCTTTGACTTGAAGTTACTATCTGTCTGCACAAATGAATAAGCACATCATCAATCGCCTAGTCACATCTGGCAAGGTCCACAAGCACTTGGCAGTATGCAATGAAATAGTACCAAAGTAGGAGAGACAAAGTCGTTCAAGCGATATGCGACTTCCGAGGGCTTCAATTTATGATTATAGAGCTTCTTCATGCCGTCCTCGGTTGATGTAACTACCTCCGCAGGAATTGTCTGCGAACAAGTACTAACGTCAAACAGCTACACATGTACTGAAATGAAAAAACTCCTAATAGAAACCGGTGCCTACAACGACTTAGGCATAGATGAAATAATAAGTTAGCACTGTCACTAAGTCAGTACCATGTGAAACAAAGAGAACAGAAATTGAAGGAGACATGGCTGAACAAACTGCAACAAATCGCATCCTGCTTCTAAAAACAATTATGATTGAAAGACCAAGCTCCTCACCTTTTGAGGAGCCTTGTGACTGAACCATTGTCATGGTTGTGTTAGTTGTCGCTGTGGTAATGACCCTGTGGATGAACTATTCAATGAACTTCTTCAGCAGTTTGGTCATGCCACTCATGCGTACACAAGACAATCAAATTCATTTTGTCCAATTAATAATGTAGTACACAAAAAAATCCTAAGCACTGTATGAACCTTAATAATTGTGAACTACAGAAAAACGGAACATAACATTGCTACGCAGTGAGTCATTTGAGGATGGGGATTTGCATTGAGGTCCCTTCTAGAAAAGGCATTTGAAACTAGAAAAATTAGTCAAATTCCAGTGATCTCTTCTTGTTCACGTATGACCTTCCAAATGGTCATTGAAAGGATTAAATAAACACGATAATAGAGTCAGTCAATTAGGCAAAAGAATACAGAATGAGGCGCACTAACATGAGCTCCTCCAATGCAATCATGGTAGGTGCGACAAAATTATCCAGATCTACAAAGGTTTAGGGTGGCATTTCAACATTGCCTGTTAAACTCCACTCTCTCAAATATGTCAGCTACAACTTGAGAAAGGTGCTCCTTGTACGTCACACCTAGTGATAAATAAAGATAGAATTATAATTCACACATAGTCATAAATAAATAAATCTCAATAGATTTGGATTTTGTAGTGATCTCCCCCAAACCCTGAACCCCATCTACATATGCAGACTGCTTAAAGTGGCGGTAATAGCATCCTCTACTGTGCATGTCCGAATTAATGTTTCAAAATGCGATGTGATATTTGTTGTTCTAGTCAGCAGCTACACTAATTTATCATATTAATGATTGTGAGATTAATTTACCAAAGTCACAATACTGTAAATGAATGCAGGCTAAAATATTGCTTCCATCGTAGTAATCTTTTCTACAAGCTCTTCTCTCTCGATTTCCTTCTGAAACTGTATTATAGGCCACAATTCTTTAGACTCAAGAACATTAAAAACAACTTTAAAAATCTCTAAATAGAATGCTCTGCGATCAGCACTTTTGAGAATTAGTTCAACAAATTAGTTATCAACTTTAAGACCAATGGCCAGTATGTGGCAATCAACGATAAATGAAGACTTACCAAGTCTACATGTGTCGAATCTGGAGCAGAGTAAACCTCAGACACTCCTTCCACATACCCGTTAAACTCCATTCTCTCAAAAAAGAAACCATAGCTGGAAACATGGATTGATACTTTGGTTACGGCGGGAGGTGACAGCAACGAGAGCATAAAACGGCGGTTTGTAATAGGTTTCATACGAGGACACGAGCAAACATATAAGATATTAGATAAAATTGTTGCTACGACCTAGCCAAAACAGTATGCGGTGGACTTCAAGATTTCTACAATGGCTTGCCTACGGGCTTTCCCGCAAGTAGAGGGAAGGGTCCTTTCGAACAGAAGCCAGCATCCAGCATCCATGAGGATTGCAATAATACCTACTGAAATACAGGAGTGACTGGCACTGGGTCGGAGGTTAGTGGCTGAAGATCGTGCTCGCTTCAGTGGAATGCTTCCAGGAACGCTATTGGAGCCCAACTCGCCAAGTAAGGACCGTTTCCCAGTGACAAGAGGGGACTGCAACCCCATGTCAGGAGTCGACATACCTGATGATGGGTATGAAAATCCTGAAAAGCACAGGAAAGGGCTGTTAAGAGATGAACCCGTTCTCAACCGGTGAAAGCAAGACCCCCAGGACTGAGAAGAGAATAAACAGTCAACAATCTGATAAACAAAGCATCACTCGTATCACAATCGCACAACGACAGCAGATACCTTGGAGTCCARTCCCCTCAAGCCTTCTGCCAGAATTGCTGTTTTTCTTAAAAATCTTTTTCCGTTTCTTTTTGGAAATTCATCCGTGACCTCCCTCACCCACAAAGCTGGTCTGGAATTCGTAGTCTCGAGAAACCCCATCCACGARAAAGTCAGAAAAGCCAAAATTGCTTCCCAGAGATGCATCTCCAGATGCTTCAGCAGCTGCCAGGGCCTCGGCCTCCGCAACCGCCGTTGCACGCTTCTCTTCATACTCCTACAAACGTCAGAAAAAGTCAATACGGGATGGCGCATCTCGGTTGTCACGCAMGTGGACAGGATGAGCGGAATACGCAAAACAAGAATCTTGAATGTCAGATCCCGACCTCGAATGCTTTACATAAGAAATGGACAAAACAGACAAGACAGATAAAAACCCCAAATGTACCAATTCAGCTCGCGCCTTCTCCATTTCAACCGAGGCACGATAAACCTCCATGGAACCGGCGGGTAAGGTATAATACAAGAGTTCTTGTTGGAACACAACAAACGTATGCATCAGCACCAATCATAATAGCGAGATCCTGTTTGCTAAGAAAATAAACCCGGCCGGCTAACAAATCGGCAGTCTCACTCGCTGAAAAAAGAGAAAGGAGAGGAAGTAGGCCTTATAAAGCTCGGGGTGCGGGGAAACACCATGTGCCTTGCACRGGGACTTGTCCAAAGTGTACCTTAGAAAAAAGATCCTCATCGAAAAAATAGGGAACGCCATTGCACTCGAAATAGTGGTCGGGAGTGATGGGAGCCACGGCTTGGGCTACCCGTCCGCACCCGAGGACTTTCAAATAGTTTACAACATATCTCTTCACAGAAAAGGAATCCTCCTCCACTTTCGCAGGCTGCGAGGACTTGTTCACAGCCTGCTAAAGGAAAACGACATGCGGCAAGTCAACTCGACTGAGTATCTCCACAAAGAGTCATCAACCTGCGTCGGTAACGCTTTGTAAAATCAGATACACACGAAGATCACGGAAACGGATCAAAGCAGCTGTCAAAAAGTGCACGACTTGCAGAAACTAAAGTTTTCCCCAATACGGGGGAGGAGAAGAAATACCTCRGTGGAAGCAGGGACGTCAACATCCATGGGAACAGCTTCGTTTGGGTCATGTCGAGTTTCTTCAACTCTCCCACTTTTGTCACAAAGGAAACGTCCAGGCTTTTCCTTAGTCAGGGATGCCTCAACCATGCGCCAAAACTTGTTCATGGTATACGCCATAAAACTGGCTCGGTCACGCTGCTCCTTAACCAAATGCGATGCCAGGTAATCATCCTTGTTTTTCTCGTAAGCTACCTTATTGCTGATGCGAGAAGCAGTAGCCAGCTTCCACTTGCGCTCCTGGAGACACCAACAGCAACGAAAACTCTCAGATGCACAAACTCGAATCAGAAATAGATAGTCCATGAGTCATTCAAACATTCCCCAAAACTAGAGGAAGAAACTGCAGCCTCCTGGATATAAAATCTGGCGATCTCAACTGATGGACACACAAGCTCAAACTACATGCTATAGAAGTAGCTCGGACATCACGATGAGTCGAGTCAATGTCAACCAACTCTAGAGCACTCTTCTAAGAGATCCGCATGCACAAACAAGAAAACTGTCAGTGCAAATACCTCGAAAAAGTCCTTGGCCAGCCAGCGCATCTCCTCGAGCACGAAATCCCAATGACATTTACATCTAGAGGGTTCCAAAGACTTCTTCACATGATGCCACTTCTCCATGAAGGTCCTCTTGGCCTGACGAACAAACACAAAATTAGCGCGAGGACCAACCACGACTTCCACAGAGTCACGGAACACATACCGATACACCTCAATAATGGAATGAAAAAAGGGTCAGCAGGATGGGGACGTCCAGGCTACCTCAAGATTCCTAGCCTCCTCTAGAATATAATCATCGTGCGCCTTGTCAACTTGGGTTTGTCGTTCAGCCTTGCATCTCTCACCTTCCGTTTGCACCACGCGATCCTACTCTTGCTCCCAAGGGAGGACGGCACCGCCGAATTTGCAATTGGACAAAGCAGAGACACTAGAGGATCGAGCGATGGCTCTCGGAATCCCAACAACAACAGCGCCTGCTTGGCCTTCTGCTCAAAGATCCTCTTGACAACTCGGAGCACCGCTCGTGGGCTGACCGCCGGGTTCGGCATCTGCAGCAGAATGACGGGCTCGATTCTCAGCAACCCTGTCTTCGCATTTGATCCGAACATGATGGACACCCGCCCTTTTTTACCTCCTGTAAGGAACGATCTCGAGTTGCTAATCGACCGTGGTTTCCTCTTGAGAAAGCAGCCTTCTTAACCGCTACAGAATGGCGATGCAAATGGGGGACACTCAGAATGGCGATGCAAATATTGACGCTCAGCTATAAAAATAAGAGCTTAGGACTGTGAAATCTGACATTAAAAAGTAGACTTGCTTCAAACACACCGCAGCTATATAAAAAGGCTATGTAAAAAATCTCCTCATTGTAAACCAACGTAGACTAGGCTATAGCAATTACTCCAAATGCGTTGTTACATACTTCAAACCCCTTAACCTATCACACACCAAAATCTAGACAAAAAATGACAAAGACATATATTCACCTAGATGCTTAAGTAACGAAAACCCTTGGTCGTCGCTTTAGTGGTGTTGCCAACAGCATCCAGCAAGTCTGAGATCTCCCGAACGCTCTCTAGCTGTAGGCACCACGTTGAAAGAATTCAGCAAAGCCAGGCCCAAAACAAAACAAAAATTTGTCCACTCTATTCGGAATGTAAAACATCGTAACGACTGACCAGCTAAGTTACCAACTAAAGCAGACGCAAGGAAACCCCAACCTGTTGGCTCATTTCAACAATGATTCCAGCGTTGTCTGCAATGGGTCCAAACATGTCCATAGTCAACACATAGCCAGCAGTGCTAAGCATGCCCATAGTTGCTCCAGTTGTTCCAAAGAGACCAACAATTGGTGACCCTAGACTGTCCTGAAGGCCGGAAGTCTTTCCGAACTAGTACGCAATCATGATGGACACATTGATGACAAGAATTGGCAGAGCTGTTGACTCCAGGCCAAGCCCCACACCTGCTCCAAATAACAAACGGCTAGATCAAACATCCTTTCTGCTGGGCTTGCTTTCTTAGAACCGATTACTAATGACGCATAGATTCAGTTGGAAGCCTGATTGAATCCTCAAGAGAAACACGGAGCACAAAATGAACCGAAGTGTACAAGAAGAAAGATAACTTGCAATTATGTTTGTTCCGTGACCCGTCGTACTCGACAGGGCCACCTCAACATCCTTTGAACGATGTGGTTTGAGTCTTTGAAGAGTTCTCCAAGAGTTACATTATAGGGTTACATTGCAGGGTTTAGGGTTTAGGGAATATGCAACAATTAGGTTTAACCAGACATTTTACGGGCTTGCAAGCCAGGTCCAGCACTAGTGGCAACGATTCCTTTTAGCTCCAGACATCCAAATTAAGAGAAATAGCAGCAAGGAACACAATGCAGGTCAAGGTCTTGAGTTAATTAATATCTGCATATGATCCTTGTCTCACCCCGGGTCTGACCTGCAATGGTGAACAACAGTTAGATCTGTTTCACGCACTCTAGATTTAAGAAACTAAATCTAGAGGTACGGTCTTGACTCATTCCAGGAAGTACATGTGGCTCACAAAAGATGTTTAGAAAAAAAAATTAGAAGCGTGCATGTACCTGAAGAGGATTAATTGAACCAACAATAGCTAAGATTTGAAAATGATGGTGGAAGGAAAGAGTCTGTGGGGTGGGGTTATATAACAAAATTGAACCAGCCTCAAGATTGAATAGATCTGATATATTGCCAGAAAAAGCATCTGAACACGTTGCTCAATATTCTTTTAGTTATAATAATGTTCAATGAATTTAAGCCATCCCCACCGACGCTAATCCTTGAGTAACTAAATCTGGTTCATCAGCCAAGCCATCGGAAATGAAGCACTCTACAGTCACTTAGAGTACGGTCGCGTCAATGTTGTGCAGATTGGGGAGGCCCTTCAGGAGCTTCAATCTTATAGAAGCCTCATTCTTCCCTACCTTCCAGTTGAAGTCTCCGCACTTGATATCATATACCACTCGAAAAAATGCAATTTGAGGAAACTAGAATTAGAGAATGCAAGAAATTAAGCAATTTAGTAGGCCAGGAATTAATGTTCATAGTCAGATTGTTTGAAAACTTGGACTAGTCTAACCAAAATAATCCGGAGAGAAGAACAATTCGATGAGCACAATAGGAACATTGTTTGAAACTTAGGATGTCCAAGTTGTCTGTCCATGAGCTAGCTGGTACTTATAATATAAGGTGATAAGGCAATGTGATAAGCGACTAAGCAAGTGGTTTCTTACCGACGTCTTTGATATTCAGTTCTTCCTTGTGGTGAGGCTTGGATACAATGACAGCACTGAAATTGTCTATGATGGCACCAACATCAAAGCGTTCGTGGTTCCTTGTAATCCACATTTTCACATTTCACAAGAGCATAAAAACTCTAGGGAAGACCTCTCCCTCTTCTTCTTTGTAGATGCTCCATTGCGTTCGAAACCAATCCTGAGATGCTCCAAAAGAGACAACATTCCGCATGCCGCTCGTAAAAAAATCTACCCTCTCCTACAACTTAGGGTTTCAAGCAAAACGATACCTTCTAAAAGTTCTCCACGTCGAGCTACATAGTCCCGCTTATTAGCGCTAGAGCTCCAAAAGTCTGAAACCTCCAACAAGGTAAAGCCTTCCAAAAGCATGGTTAAAGAATCAGCAACATTTTCAACACGCACTCGGTTCTCGTATACGAGCACCACACTTGTGCGTCCCATGGTTTTTTGGCTAAAATAGATGGCAGGGCACCAAAAATGCCAAATGGACTCCCGGAGGAGTGTACTTTCTTAAGCATTTACTGCACAAAGCTTGCAATGCTAAATTGTGATCAAATCCCAACTGATGTGGGAGTTTGGATCATGCCTGGCCCCCAAACACAAAAAAAACAAAATGACGGCACACACAGAAAGAGAAGGGGACACAAATCTAGATTTACAGATCTAAATTATAGAGGGTGAAGCTTCAGGATTGGATGCACCAGCTTTCATTGAAAAGTACGGCAGGTAAATGCTTACATGCAAAGTTAAAAAAGGTTGCGGGACTTTAGGGTTGCAGTTTTGACAAAGAATTTGAGTAGATTTCATCGAAAGCTAGATCAACATACTTGCGCCATCAAGGCCAAGCATCAACAGCTTATGGTGATTCTTGGAGCGTTTTAATTGTTCTCACTTTGCTTTGGCAGTAATAGTCCAATGGCGTAACGACGAGGGAGGTTTGGCAACAATGCCACAAGCACCAAGGACAAGGGAGGTCACCCAAAAAAATAGGATCTGTACTTGGTGCGTGTCAGTCAAGGAGGAGAGGAAGCGGCGGCAAATGCAGGGGCTAGGAGGATTTGTCCGAGGCCCTGACCTGGCCACAAATGACTTGTCAGATGTCAGACTACGATAGTCGTGGCCGCCTTTTCATTTTAGGTTTAGGGATACCAGGATTCTATTTTGTGTTCCGTCTAAGGAAAGACTCAATGCGACTCCGCCACAGCCTTGCGTGCACYCTCTCTCCCTTTGCATGTTTAGGATTTAGAATCTCATGCTGCTGAACGAGGGTTAGATCTTGTTTTTCTTGAGGGATGTTGTTATAATATGCCCCTTTTCAGGTGGTGATTTAGCTGAGTCTTTTAAGGTAGCAGTTGAAGGATTCAAAGGTGATGTGTTGAATGGTCTCTTTGGAAGACGAGACTGCATGTTTTGGGATTACCTTTGAAGGTGTCCACAGAGAATTTGGAGGCGGGCTTGATGCATCGGAATTTGGTGCTATTACGTCGCAAAGTAAACATAAGGATCTTGGTGGTTTGGGACTCATAGCAGATCTTAGTGCAACGCTTGATGCGTCTGAAAAACCCAAAGCATTGAGTGCAGTAGATCCGAAGGTCGCCGGTGAGCTATCTGGAGTCGATCCAAATGCAGGTAACAATCCATGCCAAATGCAACGGAATATTGTTGTATTAGACTTTTGGGGGCCGTCTGCATCATTCAATTATCGATTACGTTGATTCTCTAGAATACTTTTTTTATTTTTCTTCTTGTGGGCTGGTAGTTGTGAATGAGGATCATTCACGTCGAAGAGTTCCATGTGCAGGATAACAAGGACTTGTACGCTGAGTAAGACGCTGAGCAGAGAGAGACTTCAGACTCAATTTCTTGTTCAACTTCCCGTTCAAGACAGCGATGCAGCGTGTCCCAGCTTCGACCTTTTTTAGTGTTGGTGTGGACGAACCAGCGGTTTGCAAGCTCGAGGCAATTTCACTTGGCTCTACCTTTCTGGACAGTTTCATGAACAAAAGCATCTTAGCAATGTTGAATTTGGAATCGTTGTCTACTAAGGCAGAAAGATTATCCCTAGTGAGCTTCCCATCCTTGCAACCTCCAATTATCAAAATTGTGGTGAAGTCCCTTGTAAGAAAGCATAATGTGTTTTTCAAGTGTTCATTCCGTTATCTTTTATATCATAGTGTAGAAAGTGAAGCAAATTCTAAGAATAAGAGTAGCATGACTTAAACTAAAATTAAAGAACTAGAGTTCGACCTCTGGAGCATGATGTCTATGGCCATGATATACTCTAGCAGTTGCAGGAAGAACCTAAGAGCTTTGAACCAAGAGATGGTGCATGGCAGATATTGCTTCTTGCTATTGCACGTAAGAATAGTGTTGCTGAGGTTGATTTATATATAGACAGGGATTGCAGCTCATGTATCCTTGAGCCTATTAGTCTGAAATATGCTGCCCTTTTGCAAAAGTACCAATTACCCCAACCGTTGGGCTCTGCCTGCAACAAGCAGCAGTTCCGTTGTAGCAGTTCCGRGTACGTACATGAGAATGGACCATTATTGACCCTCATACCCCTACTTTTGATAACTTCAAATTCATCTTTGTTCATTGCCGTGTCTGCTGCAAGGAGTCTGTAAAATTGCAAGAATGAAGTCAACGTAGTTCAATCAAAATTACTGTCATGAGCTACAAATTTTGCAATTGCGGCTATGTTCAGTGGGATCAAGTGCAATGGTGAGCTACGTGGTCCAATTATAGTATGAGATATGCTTTATTTGATAATTTCAAACGCTACTATGATTATGTGCTGATTTTAATTATGGAGAGCTACTTGCTCAAGCTCCGTTAGTATGCACAAATTTTGTTCTTGATCTTAGAGTATTTTGCGTTTCTTATGTAATGTATTTTTTGGAACATGACCTCCCAAACCACGCCCAGGAGTATTAATATTGGAGTGTGGATTTCATCATCTTGGATCTGCCGAGAGAGTTGGACGTGGTCTTCTTGAAGTGATATGGCTGGTGATTAAACTTTGGTCTCTCCTGGTTTAATGTCTTTCTACTGCAGATTAAATGCTTTCGTACTACATAGCAACCCTGAAACACAATTTTTCACTTCATATAATTTTTATTCCATGCAATAGAATTACATTAATCTAATTTATGTATTTGTAATGCACTAAGAGTCAATGTTGGTATTTAATTTYTTTAAGCCTTTTAAGTCTTTGCTTGACTTGTGATATAAGATGTTTTAGTATTATCTTCAATTCTTTAATTGATCTTGAGTCTTTTATCTCTTTTGGCTTGTTTTCTCTTTAAGCTCTTTGTCTTTGGTCTTCCTTGTCTGTACTGAAGTGGTCTTTTGTAAAATTAATAACTTGTATGTAACAACTTTTTTTTACTTATTTCCTTGATAGTCTTATATTTTGAAATATATTATTCAAGTTTATGCATGATTCAATCCAAAACTATCTATCAAAAGGTGAAATTAATTCTTGAAAGTATTAAAAAAAATACTATGAACCATATTATTTCCCATTTCCAAAAATTACTAATCTTTGTATGATAATATTCTGGCATATACAAGTATTTTTGTTTCCTAAAGAGTACTATATCCTACCTATAAATAGTCTTATATGGTGATTTCTAAAATATTAACAATTCTTTATAGGAGGTTGAAATAGGCTAATTAATAAATTATGTTTTATATATTTTTCCACTTCTAAGGAACAATTTGAGGTTAAAGGCCCCCAAACTCATTCTGGTTGTATCCTCGTGATTCATTTCAAGCACCCAGGAATGGATTTGAGAGCAACCTGTGATCCAAGTCAATCTATTCGATGTCCAGTTGCATTGGTAGTAGTAATCAATTGATGGGATGACCAGCCCGACCACTGTTGAGAATGGTTGCTCCCGTCAGTTACTTGTGAGCTCATAAGTGTTTGAATACTAGTGAGTCTGCAAAGGGCATTCTTAGTATGATAGAATTAAGCCAGTGAGACCGGTATTCTACACTTGACGATTGGAGTTTTGTACAGCACACTCTGAAAACGAAAACTAAATATTTCTCTTTAAGACGCAGTAATTGTGTGTGTACTCGAGGGGACCTCAAGTTTTTTGAAGAAAGACTCCATGTATGAAAGTGGAACCGTCGCATACATCGCTTTATTGAGACTTGACTTCTCTTTACCGCTTAGTTAGTAACTTTCAGGCCAGATCTCTATCTTCTCATGAACCACAAGATCTGAAAGCAAAATGTACCTCTGTATTAGTGGTCACTTTTAGAGCACCCACCTACCATATATTAGTCCTAAGCACCTGATCAATGTATGGATTGTCGGTTGTGTGTACACGYAGAAATATGCAGGGCTTGTGCTTTGCTATGTGGTTAGATCCGGCCAAGGTGCCCGATGTGGCGGAGGATGTGATGTCCGATGCTGGTCATACTTTTCCCCTTCTTCTTGCAAATTGTGTCCGAGCTCAATGTTGTGACCGGATGGGGCGTCGGTTTGACGCYATTATGAAAAGAATGCCACAGGTAATTAATGACCGGGCTTCTCTTTACATTTGTGCAAGTTACAACTGCAATCAGTTTTGAAGTTCCAACCTCTTGAGAGAATTTGATAATCAACAGCAGACCACCAAGTGAGTGTTTCCCATTTACAAGGCTTCTCTGGCACAGTGTTTGACTRTTCTGCATCCAAGTTTATTTAGATCTTTTTCACTAACAAAAGGATACTACGCAGTCAGTGGTGTTTGTGGATGAAAAAAACGCACCCTGCGTCCGTGCCTGATCAACGAAGCAGCAGCCAAATTATTGGGTCTACTGTATGCAGATGAAGTCGATCCAGTGCAAGTAGCAAATGGCATCAGAAAACTGGCTGATCGGAGCAACGATCGGGCCAGCACATACGAGTAATTTTGATGACCGGGCCCTATCATGTTTTAAAAATGTTGAATTCTATTGCGTCATTTTYAGTTTAATGATAACTGTGTTGTATAATTCCCACTATCTGGTTTATGTCACGTAGGTTGGAAACTTACTTACACGATGTAACTAGTACATGTTTCAACTCTTCCAATCTTGATATTACTTAATTACTCTAGTTATGGTCAATAGGTGTTTTAATGATTTGCTAAACCACCCGGATCACTCGCATGATTGGATATGGGAGCTGAAGGATTCCCAAATTGTCTTACAAGTGCGGTCGTACCCGATCACCAACGTGGCAACAATCGGTCGGGTATGGTTGTTTGATGACGTGACCATGGAGAAGGACGCACATGATGCAGTGGAGACAGCAAATGTTGCAAAGTCTCAATTTCTAGCCATGATGAGCCATGAACTTCGGACCCCAATGACAGGTAGTACCTCAATAATGATAACCTTTGTTTTTTGAGTATATCTACTACATTAAGAATGAATAGGAGAATGAGCATCATTCACCAACAAGAATTGAGCTTGTGGTTGAAACTGCTATGTGAGCTAAATATTGTATATTTCTCTATAAAATAATACGTGTGGAGAAGAAGTGACGTGTATACCTACATGGCTGATTTCTGTTTCTAAAACTAAATGCAACTTGTGTCTCGATTCATCCGTCACATTTTAATCTACGATTTTTTTCATTAGTTCATTCTCAGTGTATCCTAATGATACCTAAACGTCTTCTCAATAAAACCTTGCAGCTTGATGATTTCTTTTGGTGCTATTTGCATTGCAACAACCGCTGTTCTCGTCCTAATAATTGACAATTTGCATCCCTCGTTGGCAGGTGTGTTGGGGATGGACATCCCTGACCCTTGAGCAGCATGGCTATGTTAAGGTGATGCAGGTATCTGTGATTTCATCGAAAGCTGTTTTATGTTGATGAGTTTTCGATTCGTGAAGAGCTTGAATACGGAAGCTTCGTTAAGTTTGGGTTGCTTGGAGAGCTGTGATTTTACTCAAAGGTTTTCATTGACTAGAGCTTTGTTCACGTTTGTTGTGTATTGGACGAAGGATCTTATGATCTAGTTGGTACTTGCATGTTACACATGGGGCTACGGCAGCTTGTAAGTTGAACGGCCATCTTGAATTGAACGTAACGCTTTAGTCGATTGAGTTCCTGTGTTGATTGCTTGCTTCCTTTGTCTTGATGAGACTTGGAGTGTGATAACGGGCGTTTAGTTAAGTTTTGATGGCTTGGAGCGCTGTAATTTTTCTCGCAGTGTCTAATTGCAGCTTTTCACACTATTCTTGTTTATTTGACGGAGGATTTTATGATCTAGTAGTTGATTGATGGAACTCTTGCTGTCGTAGTTGTGTATTTTGGAGTGAGCGACTTGATGATTTGTGGTTAATTTGTGCTACGGAGTTAGGGAGAGTGGAAAATAAAGTTTAGTTCACTTTCAGTAGCTTGTAGTGTTGTAGTTTTTCTTTCTTGATTTGAGTACTCTTTTGTGTTTGTCAAAGCCTTTTACGATCTCGTGCTTTGTTGATGGAGCACTTGCTCTCTTTGTTTTTTTATTTCGGAGTGTGTTGGCTTCATAGTCTATGGTTAATTTTTTCTAATGAGGTAGGGAGAGTGGAAACTGGCTCTTCAGTTCAGTTCGGGTTCATTGATGCGGGGTAATTTTTTTACAGTCAGGTTTTGGAGATTGGAGCGGCGTAGTTATAGTTTCTTGTGTGTTTGATGGAGGATTTTATAATCTGGTACTTGGTTGATGCCACCCATGTTGTCGTAGTTTTGTATTTGGAGAGTGTGGTTTGAATACTTTGTTTTTCATTTTAGTGAAATTTTGTTGATGAGATTTTGAGTCTTCCTTATACCTGGGCCCCCCTGGAATGGTACAGAGTATTTTATTTTCAGAGATTTTGGTACCAATTTTGGTACTAATGATGATGATTTGTGCACAGTTAGTATATATGGTTGTAATTGGTGCGGGATATAAACTTGTGTACGTCTTATCTTGTGTTGGAAGGCGATGCAAGGGAATGTGTTTGCTTTGGATACCATAGTAAGTAATACATATGATATCCATTCCATTTTGTCGTTATTGCGCTTAATTTAATGCATATGAACGTGATTATATTGCATTTGAGGATTATTGTGTCCAGAAAAATTCAAGATGACTCCGCGTCAATTCAACATCGATACACTCTCTTGCTGTATCTTTTCATCGCCATTTAATGATTTTGCAATTAGTCTCATGCGTAATTTGTTTTACTGCTATATGATCTGATTTACCTTATTGAATGTATGTGTGACAGGTGCGGTAGGAACATGACTGAGCCAACGTTCGGTGGTCTCCGCAAGTGAGTATTGTATCTGTTATTAAATGTTTCAGATGAAATTACCAAGGCCTTTATACACAATGTTCCATTGTAATTGCACTGCCTAAGTTCGACAAATGGGCTTCTAAGGGCACTCCGTAATCTGTTCACAACTAGACATGTGGAGGTTTCCCAAATTAGATTTGGAAACAATATCAGAGTTCGTAATTGGAGAAGTTTGAATGTTTTAAGTGGATGCTGGAATTGTTTAGACCTTTGAAACTTTTAGTGTTCTAGCTTGAACAATGCTGGGCATCATGGTTTAACTGCAAGCCATGGTGGTTTCTAATCCTCACTTCTCTCTTGTGATTGATAGCTACAACATGGAGAACGACTGCAAGTGCGAACCAAACTGCAACGTAAGCTTTGAATCAACTATGTTCAGCATAGTGATGGAGCACACTTTTAGCCTCGAGATTGCAGGCTTGAGGCAATTTCACTTGGCTCTAATGTTACAGACAACGCTTTGATGAAAAAAACATCTCAAGAATGTTGACTTCAGGTTCGTTTTTTTCTAAAATAGAAAGATTATTCCTAATGAGCTTTTTATCCTTGTAACCTCCCGTTGTCAAAATTGTGGTGAAGCTCCTTATACTTAAGCAAGATGTGTTTTTCAAGTGTTAGTATTGTTTTTTTTTATATCATCGTTTAGAATGTGAAGCAAATTCTTAGATGTTGGAAATTTACATGCCATGTGTGTGTTGATGTTGAAAAGTTGAATGGTTTTAGAGTTTATGGGTCTACTAATAGGTTTCTTCTTGATGCTTAACAAAAAGATTGATCCATTCTCAATTTGCTAATTGCTATTGATCATGAATGCAGGGGTCATATGCTTGTTTACACACGATCTTCCAAATTATCTTCATGGTTCCTCTTATGATGCAATGTAGCAAGAATATGTAGACATCATTTTTGACTCCTTTATTCCATCATGGTTACTAGGTATTGTAAACCTAAACCACTCCAAGCTCAAAATCTTGAATTCATTACTTCTAGATATTTTCTTCTGACGTTGTCATTGCGTAGTACAAATCTTAATGATCATCAAGTTGAATTTGGTCTTTAGTGTACACTCAATTCATAGCCAACTAGCCACTGCTTTTCATATTGCAAAAGAAGTTGGCAAGGCTTTTGTGTTGCATACACAGATTCTTACTAGGCATGCTTATTTTCAGTGGAAGTAGTAAATAATGTGTGCAAAGTAATGCAACGACGTGTTTCACAACATTTGATAGATGGATGCAAGTAAAACCTCTTTCCTATTGTGCATGTGTGTACGGTCTTTGAATTTTGTTGTGTACACATGTGTGCAATCATTCCATTTATTGCAAGTGCGCGCCTAGTTAATTGCAACTTCTTATACAAAAGTGACCCATTGCATGTGTGTGTAGGTGCTCTGCTTCGCAAGTGTCCACACGCAAGTGCTTTATTGCAAATGTGTGCGCAAGAGTTCTATTCTGGTGCGTTTGTGCATGCGCGTACACAAGCGTTCTATTCCGTGTGTATGTAAGTACGTGTGCGCAAGCGTTCCATTAATTTTGTGCATGAGCACATGCGTTGCGCTCATTGCAAGTGCATGTGCGCATACATTCTCTAGCTTATAGATTTAGAAGCTGTATTTTGGAAGTTGGCATGCGCTACATAACCCTAGACCTTGTATTTGGATGATTTGACAATGAAAAATCAATTGTTTGTACAAAAGCATCTTGGTGCATGTGTGCAAGTGTTTCATGTTTTTGCAAGTGCGTGTGTTGAAGTCCTCCATTTCTGCAATTGCACGCATGCAAATGCTTTGTTTATTGCAAGTGTAAGCGCGCAAGTCCTCCATTTTTGCAATTGCGCGCGCACAAGTGCTTTGTTTATTGCACGTGCAAGTGCGCAAGTCCTCCATTTTTGCAATTGCGCGCGNGCGCAAGTCCTCCATTTTTGCAATTGCGCGCGCACAAGTGCTTTGTTTATTGCACGTGCAAGTGCGCAAGTCCTCCATTTTTGCAATTGCGCGCGCATAAGTGCTTCGTTTATTGCACATGCACGCGTGCGTAAGTCCTCCATTTTTGCAATTGCGCGCGCGTAAGTCCTCCATTTTGCAATTGCGTGCGTGCAAGTCCTCCTTTTTGCAATTGCGTGCACGCAAGTGCTTTGTTTATTGCATGTGTGCGCGCGCAAGTGCTTCGCTTATTGCAAGTGCGCGCGTGCAAGTACTTCATTTATTATAAGTGATTACAAATGAAAAATTAGTGCGCGTGTTGCCAAATTTATGTACTAGAACGTTGCACACATATACATATGTATACAATGCCCAAAAGAAATCCATTGCAAAAAAAACTTGATAGCCGCCAAAAATTTTTGAAAATAGTTGCGCATCGTAGTGGAATCCACTATTTCAAAACCATGGCAAAGAAAACCGTAGTGAGAAATCGACTACATTTTTTTTTTTTAACATGTTTCGTTATAGTGGCATCATGCAAGCTCAGTCTGTTATATGAAGGTACAGTAATTCAGAAATCAACAACTCTGTAACTAAAAGAATAAAAGCTTTAGTCATTGAATTTTTTTTTTTAAATTTCGATCATTTGACAATGAAAAAATTGATTATCTACAGAAGAAATCCACTCCAAAAGACAGCGGATTCCATTGTCACAGAAACGCGGTAAAAAGACCCTCACTCGTTTTTGAGTGCGGTCTTATTTGACCATGTTTTGTTATAGTGATATAGTGAAATTGGAATCCCCAGGCCACAATGATGTGGAGTAATGAGCATACGTGCCATCGCCATGCCATGCGTAAGCATGCCAGTACACGATATTGATATCTGCCCTAGCCCGGCGGTGGCCTTGGTAATGCGCTGCATCCTTGGAATCGCGGTCTTTGTGGTGTCCATCTTGTCGTGAATAATTCAGAGGAACTCTGATGGATTCTGAATAGATTGTGATCTCCATCCACCATATACATTTCTGCAAGCGCGCTAGTAATTGAGATGTCGTTCTCTGTCATCCACTAGGGCCTGCCACTCATCACAACATCTAGAATACTTTGCAATGAACTCGACCAGAAAGTCACATTCTAAGCATTTGGAGAAATTGCTTTCTACCGCCTTAACCTCAACGTTCTTGAAATGAGCCTTTCGGAGGCGGCTGATGGTAGACTGTGAGACCGGCTTCATATTGCAGACTCCATTGACCTACTAGACAAATCCAATTGCAAGGGATTCCATGATGAAAGAGTAATTTGTATCGGCTGGCAGCCGACAGATCTGGAATGCCCGGAAATGAAAGAGGGAATTGAACAATCACTGAACCGCAAGGTGGAGAGATTCTGGAGGACGCCAATTCAAAACTCATAGTATTATATCGGCTGGTAGCCGACACAAGCTACAACAAAATGCAGAGTGGAAGATAATAGATACTTACATAATTAACCTACTCGTGCATGTGATTCCAATTCATTGCAGAGGGGACGACCTTGAGATTGTCCATGCAATTATTTCCCATCAGTTTGAAGTCATTTGGCATTTAGTCAGCTTTCTCGTTGATTATCGTTGTGAGAGTTGCTTGAGCTTGAATAGTCTACGGACGTGGTCGCCGTGTCCCCGCGTTTCCATGAGACCCGCTGATGGATCCTCAAACGGCTGCGGCCTTGTAGACATGGTATGCCGACCTAGAGACCCCGTGTATAATATACCATGCGTTTTCGCAGACGTCTACATTTGCGAGAGTAACAAACTTCTTCCCTGGAATAACACCTGCATGAAGTTGACTCTGAACTGCATATGTCATCTCCCTTCTTGCCTCGAATGTGCAAGCATAGAACTTTCGACATAGTGTTCTTATATCCCCTCAGGGAAACGTCTAGCAGCATTTGTGCTTGCACCAGTTTTGTGAGCTGACCTTTCGTATGTCAAGGTCTGACGATTTTATTTGCAGTTTGGA
The DNA here is from genome assembly GCA_006891605.1 of Pleurozium schreberi. Taxonomy (NCBI): domain Eukaryota; kingdom Viridiplantae; phylum Streptophyta; class Bryopsida; order Hypnales; family Hylocomiaceae; genus Pleurozium; species Pleurozium schreberi. Next base: position 574,678 of record VACF01001958.1, read on the forward strand.
TTAGCCCTCGCGATCCTTGAGTAGCACTCTTCAACGCACAGACCGGTATGGATTCTTGGGCACTCCCTGCATTCTGTCGTCGTCAAACTCGTTCAGCTTAGCAGCCTTGGAGCACAAGGTGACAATTTCTGAGAATAGCCTGCCCCCTTCTAATCTTGTGTGGAACAGCCTCCAATGCATAGTAGTCATTTGTAGTGCCTCATGGTCAAATACAAACATGACACCCACGTCTGAATCTCCGAGGACGCGGTCGTTGCATGCCTTGTTAGGAAGGCAGACCTGGATCATTGCTCTACCGAAGAATGAGAAGTCGTCATTCAGAAGCTCACAATATTGATTTCTCCAAAGTGGTCTATCAGGGAATGGAAGACCCAAGTGACTAGATGGAGAATCAGAGCTATAGTTAAAGTCTCCACTTCCACTAGTCCCAATAAACACGTCCGCATCAACAATGCTGTCACCAGTACTAGGGTCAGATCCGCCATCGCCAGAGGTACTGAAACCATGAACATTGGGGAGATCGTCAGCAAACCCGCGGCTGTCATCATCGGATGAGTACCACCTATCATCCCGTTCATCTTTGTCTGATGCATTGGCAGGAATCCGTTGTTGTGCCACTTCTCAAAATTCGGCCCGGACATCATAAGAGCTCCCCCCACTTTCACAGTTACCATCTAGAGAAGGTTGCGTCAGATGAGTTACTCCCGGTCCTGTCAGTTGGCCACCGACAGGAGTGGAAGACACATTGGATGGATTGATAGGCTTGACCTTGTAACCAAACCAAAGTATTCTGTATCCAACACAGTCCTTGAGTAAGGCCTTATTTGTTAAAATGAGACAAGTTGCAGTCTCATTTTAATGACGTTCTATATTTAGAATAAAAAAAGCTTTCATTAAAATGAGACTCTCCAATAAATTGAGACTTTGGAAAATCAAAATACATATTCAATAATATTTCTACAACTTTAAAAGGTAGCAGAAATCCGCAATGAAGATTTGGACTTCATAATATATTTTTCGGATATCTCCCGATTTCCGTAGTAGAGTTCACTGTGTGCCCTTTGTCCTACAATGTGGGTATTTAGAAGATTGCCCCACTTATCTTGCGACTCCGAAAGTGGAGTGCATGCACTCCTCAATTGCTTATACGTATCGCATTGTCCACACCTTGCAAATGTGTCCCCACGAGCCTTTGGTGCAAATTCAGGAAAAGAAGCACGGCAAATGTTACTCAAGCCGCTAGATGAAATGGGTTGTAAATTGAAACTTGCATTGGACTCGTTGATTTTTCCTAATTGGTCACTCCTACGAAAAGCGGAAGGCAAAACCATTGCAGGTGTTTTCTCTCCAGATTCCAATGTCCTTGTTTTGTGTGGCATCTTGTCAGCATCACCCACAATGAGTGTCCTAAGCGTCGCACTTGCTTGCACAGTATGCGTGCGAGGTTTTTTGGATCCCAAATTTTCATGTGCCTCAGCTTGTCTCCCTGCAATGGCCTCTCCCTTGTACCTGTAGAAGGTAGCTTTGGCAATTCCATAAATGATCCACCAGGCTTGCGGACACACTTCCCTTCCTTTCAAGGTTATCCACTCCTTGCACTAGAAGAAAACCGCGTTGGATTGCCGAAAATCTGCCTTGGATTCCCCAAAACTACGTTAGATTAAACAAAAAACATCAAATGGTTTATGTTGAAAACCATGTTGAAAATACAGTGAAAACCAAGAAAAACATAGACATCGTAGAATCCAACATAGAGGTTGCATTTCCCTACGTTGTAACACAATTCACAGTGTTTTCAACGTGGTTTTCAACATAAACCATATGATGTTTTTTGTTTAATCTAATGCAGTTTTGGAAGAATCCAACGCAGATTTTGGGCAATCCGACACGGTTTTCTTCTAGTGTTGCCATGATTGTCCTTGTAGATTTGCCTATGCACCTCCAGGAGTGTCTTCTTGCCTTCATAAATTCCATCACGTACATGAAGTTGAGTCCGTATAGCATGGATTTGACCACGTGGGAAAGGCTGGCAGCAATTATGCTCACAGCATGATTTCGTTGAGACTTCCACGATTGACTGTGTAGTCAGAAGGGCATCTCTCTTTGGAGGTTCCAYAGGTTCTACCCTTTCATGAGTGCTTTCGTACGAGCGAATCCATTTACAAACTCTTCGACTCAAGGCCCTGATGVCCGTGTTGTAAATATGGGTTTGGTCATTATCATACAAGCTAACACCGTTTAGAAACACTCGCTTGATGTCCCACGAGTGCATAGACCACATCCAAGAGGAAGGGACKACATCCTCACACAGAGACTCCGCAATTTGAATGGCGACTCTATCGTCACCCAAAGGCTTCCCGTCCATGTCGATGATGAGCTCCGGATTGACATTTTGACAGACTCCATTTGCGACGTCATTCCCTGCTTCATAAGTGACAGTGACAGCTTTTCTGACCCACTTCTCGCACGGAATTCCATCACATATAGCAACACCTGGGGGTAATGTAGGCACTGGATTTTCAAACTCTTCAGGACCATGAAAATCCCTTTCCAAGGAGTATAATATTACAAAAAAATCAATATCCTCGAGTCGAAGATAACTTGAAAGAAAACAAAATGACCGTACATTTCTTTCAATGAATTGATCAAGGTAGAACATCCAGTTAAAGTGGTTCACAGTCAATACTCTGTCATTGAGTACATGATGCATCCATGTACACAAGGAGCATCGATTCCGATTATGTGCCAAATAATCGAATGGAAACGCACTGAAGACTAAAGGTTTCAATTCTCAATATCTTTGACTCGAAGATAATCTAAGACATTACAATCTCTACCAGATTAGCAAAATACTCTTGAGAATATCTTTGACTCAAAGATATCTCATGAACCTTATCTTCGACTCGAGGATACTCCATTTCTCTAAAACCAACTACATCAGGTTTGCAGGGGTAGAACGAATCATATCATCGACAGAGGGGAAATGCCATCACTACGACGAACACTATGGATGAACACCAATAGCTATCTTTGAGTTGAAGATAGAATAGGAGATCTACAGAGATGTCTACTACATCTACACGATTACATCTAAAAGTTGTTCTCAGCTAAAAGATAGTCATAAAAATGCAGGGAATGCTATTACTAACAAACTACATTATCCTCGACTCAAAGATAATGATCGGGTTCCAGTGCACGGGATAAAATAGCACGAATTGAGTCTTTCATAAGAAGACACATTGGTGATATTGTATTTCCAGTATTGGATGTTAGACCAGGCTATCTTCGAGTCGAAGATAATTCATGAACTACGGGTGTTGACATTACATAAACATGTCGATATTATATTTGATTTAAGGTTGGCATCTTCAAGTCGAGGATAGGTCAACATCTTCGAGTCGAGACTAGGTTATCATCTTCGAGTCGAAAATACCTCCTGAAACGGATAGGAAGAGCACAGGGATGATCAGAGTGATTGGTAAGATCCCGTAATTCCCGGCGCCATTATAGGAGTCGAGAAAACTGCATTGTCGACCTCTACTGACGATGAGTCTCCCATTTCAAAACACAGGTCAAACACAGAAATCGTTGCAAGGGCGTCCATGTATCCAGAGTGACAGCACAATGATCGACTAAGACATTCAATAGCTACTGCAAACGCCATAACACTGGAAAAAATAAGCGGTACTTACCAAGAAGATGACGCAAAGTGCACTCCCGCGCATGTATGAGTGTCTTCTTTCCGCAAGAACACGCAGAGAAGGCAATAAACCACGGCGGGGAAGAGAGTGGCGGAGCTCTGAGTGCGAGCTCATGAGAAAACAAACCCGCGGACTCAAAAATGATCCAGCGTGGCTGCCTTGGAAATGGAAAACCTTGGCCCCGAAGCTCGTGGGAACCAAAGGCGGACTTGACCCGGACGTTCAGGCGGGAATTCAATCGCGCGGGGATTCAATTTTCAAATTTCTGTCAGTTCCTACACGTACCTTTCCACGCACAAATTCTGACAGATTCCAAAATCGCCTTTGGTGAGCTATCTCCACGATTCCGTGGCTTTTTCAAAGTTCTCGCCCACAATTTCTTGGCTTCCTTAATTCTTGGGCCGAAAAATTCTGCCTACTGACACTTGTATGCTATTGCTGCATTTTTGGACTTCTTTGCCAACCGACAATTCCTATTTTGGCTATCCGAGAACTTGCAAGGTGCTTCTCGGATGATCCATTGTACTGCTTTCCGGCTTCCGGGGTTTCATTTATCATGTTCCGGGTGCAAGTCTCTAGGCTCTAGGCTTCACGGTCTCAGGGATTTTCGGCTTCCGGGGTTTTGTTTATCATGTTCCGGGTGCGAGTCTCTAGGCTCTAGGCTTCACGATCTCAGGGATTCAGGGTGTCAGGGTGTCAGGGTGTAGGTAACCCGGGTGGGTGGGAGGGACATCCCTATACAGGGCCCTTCATATCTTTTTTAAGACAATCATAAACTTAACGAGACTTATAATTCCCAAAATCTACTTGACAAGATAGAACCTGCTTTGGTCAAGCCATCAAATAACAGATCCTATCAAGTCATCTTCAACACTTTTTTGTAAACTTTGGCAAAGAAGTATTTTGCAATAAACCAAATCTAATTGACAAGATAGAAACCTCTCAGGTTACGCCATCAAATCAATAAAGTCCTCACGACCTCTTTCACACTTCTTAGTAAACTACTAAAAAGAAGTGTTTACAGCAAATTTATATCCAAATTTTTGTAGTAAAATGCCTCTACTATTCTACAAAGAAATTAAAAGAACTAGAAGGGCGGGTGGGAGGGACACCCAAGCCAAAATGGTAAGTTTTAGCACATTACCACCTAGTCTTTGGAAAAATTAATTTAAATAGCTTATAATTCAAGGCATGCTATTTAAAAAGAACAAGAGTCAAGAGTACATGCCCCTCATAACAACTCTTCTCTTTTTCTTTTCAATATTAAAAAGAACCACTCAAATTACAACCTTTTAACTAAACCAAAATGAAAACTAGACTTAGGGTTTAGGGTTTAGGGTTTAGGGTTTAGGGTTTAGGGTTTAGGGTTTACACATTTTGGGGGGGATTCTTTTCCCATTTTTTTTTTTGGATCCCCTTGAAAACATTGGGTTCTCTTCCAATATTTATACTCAATACTAAGATAAAGACGTTTAAAAGAAACCATAGGAGAAATAGCAAATTGTTTAGAATGTTCTAGTGTTAGGTTTGACCACATTTTATGCATTTTTTTATTAAAATTCAATAGGATCAACAAATTTGACCATTAAAAAAAATCCAAATATTACGGATAGAAAGTGTTGGGATTAAAAGTTCATGACATATGTCCCAACTTAGTCCGCAAATAAGCAGAAAGCAATTAGTAGAATTGGAAGAGTCCTAAGATTGGCAATGGGTCCAATGCACTTTTTGCCTTCCAGAATTCATAATAATTTCAATGCAAGCGATAAAACCACCACAATTTTTGCATTCTCTAGCATTTCTATCATTGCACCTCTAAATATATTGTTTTGTGTTGCACTACAATAAATCATGTCTAAAATTACTTAAGTGCTCGGTTATGGGTGGTTAGATCTTAGAGAACTCTTTTGAAGAGAATTTGAAAATATTTTTATAATTTTGTTTATATGGATTATATGTACTTCTTGTGCTTGACATAAACTTTTTTAACCGAAACTTCAATAGAAGTTATAGAAGGTATATTTAATAATACATTATTAATTTGTACAAACCCCTTTGACTTGTAGAAGTTAAGTATATATGATGTCCATCCTTTGTAAAATTTCATTATATTTTTACTTTAGAATATACATGTCAAGAATTTTGGTATTTTCCACGTGTGAAAAACAAAATGGATTGAGAAGTACATGACTAGAGCTGCATTTTCTTAGTTAAACTTCAGATCAACTAATATAAAAAAAGATATGAAAATAGAAGTTGGACTTTCAAAAAGTCCCTCGAGCATGCAAAGTCGTTGAAACTAAGGTTAATACTTAAAGAAAGTGTAGTACGTATTCCTTCAACAATAAATTGTTTTTACACTCATTACAATTGACAACCCCTCAATTTGGGTGAAAAAAAAATGGAAATTTTATTCTGTGTTTAAAACACAAAATATAGAACAAGCTAACAAAGGCACTTCTTTTATTTCTTAAAAGTTCAATATCAATGACTGTATTTAACCATGTCCATTGTATTCTATTTCAATCAAATTGTCATATTTTATAGCAATGGGGGCACCTACAAGTTCCACTCAGAATATGGCACGTAAACATATTTTTCAAAACATGAGTTAAACGTACTTAGGCTAGGTTAAACTTCATGAAAGGGAGTAAAATACGATCACTGTATTTAATAAAAGCCATACCATCCAAAACCCAACCTTAGCCTCTTTTTTAAATACAAAATTTGTACATACAATTGGGTAAAAAAAATTAGAATGTCAAACCCAATTTTCTATGAAAGCAAACATGTTGCCAAGCAACGAAATTTATGATTTAAAAAATACTTTTGATAGCAGAAGATTGCGTTCGACAATAATTCCTTTTTACGCTCACTACAATTGACAATTTACCCCTGAATTGGAGTGAAAAAAAAATGAAATTAAAGGGTAAACTATATTTACAACTTAAAATCAAGAACGATTTAATGAAGTCATTGCTTTCATTTCTAAAATAATCGAATACATTGGTTGGAATTAACCAAGTCCCTGCTCTTCTATTTCAATCAAATTTTCATATTTTATAGCAAAGAGGGCACCTACAAGTTCCACAAAAAATATGGCACGTAGACATATTTTTTAAAACATGAGTTACATGTACTTAGGCTCGGCCAAACTTCATGAAAGTAAACAGAATACAGTGACTGTATTTAACAAGAACCATACCACCCAAAATCCAACATAAAACTTGCTTATGAATACGAATATCGTACGTATTAGTTGGAAAAAAAAATTGAACGTGAAACTCAATTTTTTTGATTGCAAACACGTTGTTAGGCAACAATTGTTTTTTTTTAAATATATGTTTAATGGCAAAAGATGGCCTTTGACATGGACTTTGTTTTTTCATACATTACAATGTACAACCTCTCATTTGGCGAGAAAAAATAAAATGGGCATTTTAAACTATTCTTAAAATCCAAATAGAACAAGTTAGTATAGGGACTTGTTTTATTCCTAAAATAATGAAATACAATGAAAATATTTAACAAAGTCCATGCTATCCTATTTCAATCATATTCTCTCATTTTATAGCAAAGTGGGAACCTATAAGTCCAACGGGAAATATGGCACTTACACAAATTTTTCAAAACATTACATATACGTACTTCAGGTAGGCAAAACTTCACGATAGTGAACAAAATACAGTACTTAACTGTATTTAACAAAAACCATACCACCCAAAAACCAACCTAACCCTCGCTTACAAATACAAAAGTTTTACGTACAAGTTGGAAATAACAATAGAACCGAGACCCCCAATTTTTATAAATGCATTCAAGTTGTTGAGCCCTTAAATTTTGAGGTTGATTCAAACCGCAAATGTCAAAAGATAACTTTCCATCTCTTTAAATTTCAATCGCTTAAACCCTACATTCATCCAAAATGTCATCCCTAAGTTGGCGTGAAAAAAAATAGGTTGAGAAGATTAAACTATACTTTAAATTCAATTACCAAGAAAAGAAAATGTATGAACCCCTTTCATTTCTAAAATAATCAAATACAATGATTGTATTTAACCAAAGTTAATGCATCAATGTTATCCTATCTCAATCGTATTGTCACATTTCATTACAAAGAAGAAACCTACAAGTCCCGCAAAAAATATGGCACGTACACATATTTTTCAAACATGACCTACACGTACTTGGGCAAGGTTAATCTTCATGAGAGTGAATAAAATACAGTCACTGTATTTAACAAGAACCATATCATCTAAAAACCAACCTAAACTACTTTTTCAAATACAAAACATATACATACAAGTTGGAAAAGAAATTAGATTGTGAAAATCAATTTTCTATGAATGAAAACACTTTAGTAGGCAATGAAATTTTTAGTTCAAAAAATATGTATAATGGTAGAAGATGGCCTTCGACAAAGACTTTGATTAATTGTTAATTACAATTGTCACTCCTTAAATTGATGTGGAAAAAAAAATGAGAAAGTTAATCTATTTTCACAACCTTAATAATAGAAGAATTTATGAACACACCCATTTTATTTCTAAAATAGTCTATTACAATGACTGTATTTAACCATGTCCATCGTATTCTATTTCAATCAAATTGTCATATTCTATAGCAAAGAGGGCACCTAGTACAAGTTCCGCAAAAAATATGGCTTGTTGACATATTTTTTAAAACATGAGTTACACGTACGTAGGCTAGGTTAAAGTTCATGAAAATGAATAAAGTATAGTCACTGTATTTAACAAGAACCATACCAAGGCATCTTAAAACCAACCTAAACCTCTATTACTAGTATAAAAATTATATGTACAAGTTGGAAAAAAAAATTTGAATGTGAAACCCAATTTTCTATGAATGCAATACATTGCAAGGCAATGAAATGTAAAAAAAATAAATAATTAAATGGCAGATAATGGGCCTTCAACAAAAATTTGTTTTTCCACTCATTACAATTGACAACCCCTCAATTGGGATGAAAAAAAAATAGAAATTTTATTCTGTGTTTAGAACCCAAAATATTGAACAAGCTAACAAAGGCACTCCTTTTATTTATAAAACAATCAATTACAATGATTGTATTTAATCATGATTGTCCATCGTATTCTATTAAATCAAATTGTCATATTTTATAGCAAAGAGGGCACCTACAAGTTCTGCAGAAAATATGGCACGTAGACATATTTTTCAAAACATGAGTTACACGTACCTACGCTAGGTTAAACTTCATGAAAATGAATAAAATACAGTCACTGTATTTAACAGGAACCATACCATCTAAAAGCCAACCTAAACTTCTTGTACAAATACAAAAACTGTATGTACAGGTTGGAAAAAAAATTAGAATGTGAAACCCAATTTTCTATGAAGGCAAACACGTTGCGAGGCAATACAATTTATGATTTAAAAAATACTCTTAATAGCAGAAGATTACGTTCGACAATAATTCCTTTTTACGCTCACTACAATTGACAAACCCTAAATTGGGGTGAAAAAAGAAATTAAAAGGTTAAACTATGTTCACAATTTAAAATCATTCAAGAACAATTTAATAAAGGCATTGCCTTCATTTCTAAAATAATCGAATACATTGGCTAAAATTAACCAAGTCCATTGTATTCTATTTCAATCAAATTGTCATATTTTATAGCAAAGAGGGCACCTACAAGTTCCGCAAAAAATATGGCACGTAGACATATTTTTTAAAACATGAATTACACGTACTTAGGCTAGGCTAAACTTCATGAAAGTGAATTATAAAATACAGCCACTGTATTTAAGAAGAACCATGCCATTTAAAAACCAAACTTAACCTCTCTTTGAAACACAAAACATATACATACAAGTTGGAAAAAAAAATGAGATTGTGAAATCCAATTTTCTATGAATGAAAACACTTTACGAGGCAATGAAATTTTTAGTTTGAAAAATACGTCTAATGGTAGAAGATGGCCTTTGACAAAGACTTTGATTAATTATTAATTACAATTGCCACTCCTTAAATTGACGTGAAAAAAAAATGAGAAAGTTAATCTATTTTCACAACCTCAATTTGAATTATCTTCCATTGTGAGAAAGCCTTAGTTTAATTGTAATAGTTCAACTCGAACATGCCAAAGTATTTTTAATATCTTCTAAAAATTATTCTGAAGTTGATCAAAATGTGAAAATTGTGTTGTAATAACTTTTCTCAATTTTAAAAAATACCAACACGGTAATTTTAATTCTAATGTAGGTCACATAGGAAACAAAAACGAAACACTATGTCTTGTGCTTTGCAACTTACATTGTAATATTTAAATGATTCATGAATTTGCGGAACCTGCCACAGTGCTTAAAAGTCCTTCAGTCCATAGAACTTCACTTCATTCTAAGAAATTTGTCACTACAAAAATATGCAATTCAAGGGCATTTATTAAAAATAAACCCATCATTTTTAGTTTCTCAAAATATCCTGAAACATTTGTAATAGAGAATTCGTAAATATTAATTTTTTTTTGGCAAAGGGCTATTGTATTTGAAAGTCATATAGTGTATTACAAAAAGTCCTACTATACTGCATTGTGACCATAACCTTGATTTTTGTAAATTCCTTAATAGAAAAAGTATAATAAAAGTTTAGGGTTAGTTGATGGTACTTTTTAACTATTAGAACACAAAAATACTTAGAAAGTAGCACAACTGAATACGAGTCAAGTATTCTTGGCACCAAAACATTTGCAAAAGTTAAATACGAACTGAATTGTGAAATGTGAATTGTGAAATGTGTTAAAACCTTTAACGCTCATATTAACCTGTTTTCAACTTCTACAAATTTATTCTAACTTGAACCAAAGAACAACATTTTGATCAATCATATCAATTTTTTTGGAATCAATTGTCACCGTATATCTTTGAAATGGACATTTCAGAGATTACATTGGAAAAGAACAACACAACAATTTCACTTGTTAGTTCATATATAATAATGTCAATGCCAAAAAGATGTTGGAACTAAAATATTCCAATCAACTTTACTATCTACAATGGAGACTCTAAAAAGTTCATGAGTCAAAATATATGAGGTTATAGGGCAATCCATTTATAACTCGGTTTTTACAATTCAAAGCCTTTTTAGAAATGTCCTCTACTTTTCATTTGAATGAATYTTTTATGGAATTTTGGTCTACCCGATTTAGTGTATTCAAGGCTCATTTCTAAAATTCCTCAACACTAGGAAAAGTGAAGATTACATATGATTGGTACCCTTGCACAAAACCTTCAGTAGAAAATTTTTAGCCATATATTTTGTAGATTGAATTATAGATAATGAATGTAGACTTTAGAAGGCATTTTATCAAAAAATGCAAAATACTAAAATTAGAAAACTAGTTAGGGAATGAATTTTGTTAGCACCCCATTTGGTTATCTTGGACATTCACGGGTTCAATTAAATTGGCACCACATTTTTGCTTGAACGTTAGTGTAGGCTTGGTGTTCATTTTTAGGATTTAGGGTCACTTCGGGGTAATGTCGGAGTAGGTTTAATGCAGACTCGGTGCAGGCTCGCAGTTGGCTCGGTGCAAGCTCGGGACGAGCCCTTTTTTTATGGGCAAAATGGAGCCATAAAGCACCATTTCATAGTGAAAATCTTTTTTTCGCCAGAAAAAATTAATCTTTTTTCGCCAAAAAAGTTTCAATCCAATTTAAAATATGGATGAAATTGTCAATTTTGGATGAAAAAGTGTATGAATTTGATTGAAAAGTGTTTTATGGTACAAAAGATGGATGTACGAAGAAATAAAATGCTTCACCAAATTTTAAGTGATCGCCATCCTGGCACTTTTTCAAAAACCATAAAAAAAAGGCTGTTCGGGCTTGCCTCGGTTTGTAGTACGGGGTCACTTTAGGCTCGGCGACAGCCGGTTTGGTGCAGGTTTGGTTCGGGTAGGTTGGGTTGTAGGCTTGGTGTGAGGTTCGAATTGGGTCCAGCGTTGGAGGTGTGAGGTTCGGGTCGGGTCAAGCGTCAGGTTGGAGTGAGGTTCGGTTCGGGTCGGTCCAGCGTCGGAAGGTCGTCGTCCTCCTTGTTTGGCGGCGGCAAGGGTTTCTGCACTGTTTCTTGTTTGCTAGGTTCCTGCGTGCGCGAGTTTGTTTGAGTTTTAGAGTTTGTTCTTCCGTTTCTTGGCGCGTGCAAGCTCGTTGCTCAGCAGCGATTTTGATTCTGTGAGTGGATGGCCGTGGAGTCGTAGATCAAATTTCCAGTTTTTCCATTAAGTTTGCAGCGCCAGGGCTTCATCAGGTTTTCTGGAAGTTTGCGGTGCGAAGGTCAGGTCGGCCGCTTTGGTGCAGTGTGGGGGGGTTCATCTTCCTCGCTTGTGTAAGAAAGGTACAAATTTCTTGCTCGTTATTCCGTTTCCTGCCAATTTCGTTATTTCCGTTTTGCTTCTCGTTATTCCGTTTCCTGCAGGCATCCGTTATTTTGTTATTCCGTTTTCTTGCTCGTTATTCCGTTTCGTTGGTCCAATGGCTGGAGGCTTTTGTAAAAATTTGTGCTCTGAGTTCTTGCGTTTTTCCAACGTTGCAATTTAGGATGCTCAGACATTTCTTCGATAGTTGCTGAGTTGCTTCGACTAGATTGCTGAGTTGCTTAGATTTAGGATGCTCATACGTTGCTTCGTTGGTTGATGAATTCTGTTTCAGTTTTTTACATTGCATTCAGAACTCACAATGTGCATTTGTTCCTTGTTTTGAATTGTGCAGTTTAAATACATACATTGCAGATTACGGTTTTCAACAACTCAGCAAAACGATGTTGTGACTAGAGGTTTGGAATTTGAAACCCCTCATTGTGTTATTAGTTTTTGCTTTGCACCCTGGAAATGGGATTCGAGAACACTGCCTTGCAGTAGTCGAATTAGGGTTTCCAGCTGAATATTAGGATTTAAAACAACACTCAGCATATCCTCGACACGAAGATACCTTGTATTCTGTCAAATCATTATCTTTGACTCGAGGATACATGCTTCTGTTTCCATTTAGTACACCATTTCAATAAAAAAACATCTGAAAGCCTAGAAACCTGAAACAAATATCATAATAACAAAATAAAATATAATAACAAGGCATCTTCGAATCGAGGATAATTTCGAAAACAAAGAGATCACGAAACAAATGGTATACAGACACCAAAGCAGAGAACACTCAAACCTATAAATACAAACAAGCAAGGAATAAAAAAATGTCCAGATACAAAGAAATAATACATAGTTATCTTTGACTCGAAGATAATTTATAAAAAAAGAAATAGAAAACGTATATGATACTAACACAAGAAGCCTTAAAGACATTAATATCAACAAAGGAGAATACTAATATTTCAAAATAGACAATATAATGAATAGGTATCTTCGACTCGAAGATACATGACTAAGACAATTTGAAAGACCCTCTAACAAATATCAGAATTGTTCACAAACTGTAGAAAAATCAGCGCCATCTAACCATAGAATAAGCAAAACTAAATTTCTCAAGTATCTCAGACCCTCGAACTCCAGAAATTGTTTATCTTCGACTCGAAGATAGGCCTCTGTCATCTGCACTTGCTGTCCCCAGGAAACTTCCAAGATGGCCCAAGACGAAGAATATGACTACACGACAACGATGAACCACTTGGAGCTGTTTATAAATCCGTTGCTCCACAAGCCGTTCTTCAAAGAGATGGAGGAAACCTACGGGACGTTGTGGGAGTTCAAGGGGCACATCGCATCCTGGAGTTTTGGCGTAAACCGATGGAAGGACTTCGTTCACCTTAGATATTGAGTCGAAGGAAAGGATGCGTACCTCCTGTGGAACATGAACGAGAAGGTTACGGTGATTGAAGATCACCACAATGACTACGTTGTGATAGTCCTGCGGGAGGTGGATGACAACGGAAAGCCAAGCAGGCACAGCCACTCCATCGTTCTTGACGTCAACTCGAACCATGGAAAGTTCAACCTCGAGAATCTCAGGGGCTTCCTGGAGGGATTGCAAGTAGAATCCCTCAACGAGGAATTTGTGAACGCCGGCTAAGTCCCTTGGAAGCACGGCAGCGCCAAGTCCATCGCAAACCGTCTGCGTCTCATTTGGCAAGCGTTGGACCATTACGCCATCAAGAATGCTGAAAGGCAACCCAATGTTGGAGGTGTTGTGACGCGAACCCAGAGACCGGAAGGTGGAAGCGCTCGTTCGCAGTTAGGAGGCGGTGCCACAGGTAGTCAGGGGTCACTTCCAGTGCAAGCAAGGTCTGATTCCCGGAAGCAGGTGCAGACAACCCCTAAAGCAGGAGAATCCAATAGAAAACGAAGGAAGTCCAATCTTCAAGAGAACCCTGGTGGAGCTGGAAGCTCTGGATCCGGATTGACCATCATGGAGGCCGATCAATTGGAGTTAGACACTCTGATGGAGGAGTACAAGAAGTTTTTTCTAACACAGAGAAACTACTGGGCCGAACACGAGGAATACTTTGCGTTTGACAGTGAAGTTGCGCAAGTGAACATCAATCAGTGCTTCCAAGCACGTGATGAGTACATAATTCGGACTCTACAGCGAGATATTGTAGATACTGTGAAAAAAGAACTCGTGCAGATGATTGACGAGAAGCAAAGGCAAACAGTTTGTCTCACACCTGTTGACAAGTCCTTTCGTTTGTTGAAAGAGAAGCCCACAAAATGGAAACAAGTGAAGAATGGTAATTTTATGATCATCAATGGCCAGCATAGTATAATGGCGGCCAAGGAACTGCAGGAAGAAGGATGCGGAGAAGACAGGAAAGTCAAACTTCAAATATGGGATGCGCTCATTGTCTGGACTTTGGATGCGACGAAGTTGACGAACATCTTGAAATTCTACAACTGCACAAATCACCTGGATGATGCCCAACCTACATGGGGAAACCAGATAATCAGTCGCCGGAACATCTGGAATTCCTGCAGGCGTTTGATCGCCCTTGAGGGCAAAGCTGTGACGAGGAAGAATAAGGCGATCTTCAGTCTCAACAATTACGCGGTAAGATACTGTTCTCCCAAACTAGTTCTAAGTGAACTCGACATTCCACATTGAAAGTGCATATTGAGAGAGATAGTGAGAAATTGAATGTACTTAGCAGAGTTTAGTCTTGACCTTATCTTCAAGTCGAGGATACCAGACAACAAAGGCTGAATTGCAAGACAGTGAAGCGGACTCTGAGTACTACGATCATAATCTTCTAGGATTTTAACTATTTGTTGACCACTGTCCCCAACCGCTGGATGTGCAGAAATTCACCGGGTTGATTGTGAAGCGCTTTCAAAATATCAACCCCAAAACCGATGGTGTCAAAGCCCACGGTCCTGCAGACATCAAGAATGAGCTGCAAATCATTATCCTCCCCGACGACATCTTCTCTCACTGGAGGAGATTCTTGACGCGACACGCCGAGGGACAACTCATTGACCCGTACACTCTCAAAGAATATCGAGAGGCAAAGTTATATAACCGGTCGAAGGCGCCTTTGAAGAAAGAGTTTTTCAGACACTTTGGTCATTTCACAAACAATGACTTCAAGGTGTTTGTGATTCATTTGCTGGGCAAGACACCAAATAGGAAGGTGGTGTATCCTAAACTCAGCATGTTGAGACCCAAACAGCTAATAGTGGACAACATGACTGGCGCAGATTGGGTGGACCGGCACAAATGCAAGAAGATCATCCTGCAGGAATTGATGGATATTAAGCTGGCGTTGTCTTTTTTTGATAAAGGCGGGGACGTCATAGGAGACACATGGAGGGCCTAGAAACTTTGGCACCGGTTCACCTCCAGTACGTGGGATTTCTTGCTGTCCTACCCAAAACCATCGTACTACAGCCGGAGACTTCAGAATGATCTCTGGTCGAAGCGCGCAAAAGATGTGACCAATAAATATCCTGAAGTGCTGCATATGTTCACAAGGTTCATGAACATGAAGTACCAATTGCAGGAACCTTCAGGAGGCGTTCAGGTTAGGGGGATTGACATTGTTGCCGGGATCCTGGTGACAAGCACGAGCTACAAGTACCAGAGCCGTGAGGTCAACCTTGCCCTGCTGGACGCACGGGAGGTTCCTAGATCCAAGCCCACCGATACAAGCACGGCGTTGGACCCCTTCCTCAACGTTCTCCTTGAGAAAATGGAACCGAAAATGGATGAGCCGAACGTGTGGCTCATCATTTTGGGGTCTGGTCAGGACATGAAAGTTGCCAAGAAGTTTGCAGCTTTGAAAATGAAGGAGTACAACTACGTGCAGTCAAGGTACATCCCTTCCAAGGCTGACAGGTTAAACAACGTGTCAAACTGATTTGCAGCCACTGCCACAGACGTGCCATTGTTGTTCCTTTTCAAGAAGGAAAATCCATTCGCTGCCTCCGTTTGCGACTGTGTGAAGACGCATTATATTGTTCCCGTGACCAACCAATACTACTTGGATTACAAATGGAACACGGAAGCAAAGTGGCATACGAAAGCGACTGAACTCCGAATGGAGTTCTACTTGAAGATACTCCACGATTTCGCAACACCCGTGGAGAACGTGCTCGGGATTTTTTGCAGGTCCAAGTTTCTCCTTGCATCCAAGGTAAGTCTTCCTATCATATTCAATACCTTTGACTCGAAGAATATTCATTGATTTTGCATTTCAAGTTCATTCTGTGTTTAATCACTTAAGTTCTTGAATTGCACAATTTAAAGACTGGCTATCCTTGACTCGAAGATAGCCCTAGCAGAGCAAGTTCGATTTGATGAATCATTTCTTTGTAATTCTAAACTGACTTTCCTTCAATATATTAGATGTTTGGAGCATTTTTCTACGAGTTTGTGGAGAGGGATCAGGATAAGATCTATCGCAAGGTGGCTCTCCTTGCAGACAAGATGGACATAAACGACTTCATGTTTTCCAATTCTCCGTATTCAATTGAATACGAGCGTCCGGCGAGCCGAGGTCCCGTGCTGGTCCATTCGAATTCGCCTCCTTCACCACCCATGAAGCTGGATTCTCTGCCAGTGGCTGAGGTCGCTGTGCGACAGAGGGAGTCTTTAGGTCCACAATCGAGCGGTGACCCTGGTGTTGACGAGATTGACGAGTTTGAAACCAACACATTCCAAATTCACGTCTGGATGGTGGCCCCAGCGGTTGGGACTAATCCCGAAGGCGTGGAGGGAGCAGAGGAGGGAGGGATTAGTGGTGAACCCACAGTCCCACAATCTCTTGATCAACCACAAGACTTTGCCGTGGATGAATCCCAAACTGTCCGGCCGACTTAAGGGCTTGATGAGGACATCGAAACGGATGAGGTGTGGGAGCAACTCCAGCGTGAGTCCTTACGACGTGCAAAACAACCATCTGCGCACGAGTCGCAGGGTCGATCTACGCAGGATGATGCGGATGCAGATGTCCTAGTTGTCTAAGAATCACAGCCTAAACCATCCGGGCCAGACCAAGGAGTGATCATCATCGTCAGCGACGACGAGGAGATCGACCATCCGCACGAGTCCGAAAATGATGAGGATGCGGACAAGGCCCCGAGGCTCATAGAGATGAAGCCGGTACGCGCACGGCATGGGACCATCGTGAAGGTGGAGAAGAATTGGTGGGCAATCGACAAGGAGACGCGGGACAAGCAAATTGCAGGGCAGAAGGAGAAGGAAGCAAAGGATAAGGCCCTCGCGGAGGCGGTGGAGAGCACTAAGGTTGCTCAGACTAGACTGATGCAAATGGAGGAGGAGTCCAAGAAAAAGACTTCTTTGCTCGAAAGTCAAGTTGCCGAGCTTATGGCGATTGTGAACGCCATCAAGTTGAACCAGTCGCAGGCAAGTGCTATGCCCTTACCACACCAAGGTCATCCGCAAGAATCTCATCCGCAAGAATCTCGTCCCCAACCAACCAATACAAATGCTCGAGTTGAAGATCAAGCGGAACTGGTATTTGCGGCTCAAGTAGACCAGGTTCCATCCACGCCCGCGTCGCAATTACCTTCAATGCCGTCTCCTGATCAGTCCAGATTTGAGGTAGTTGTGCCGCAGCCTTAAGGGGAGGCAGTGACCTCTGAGCCGCCTCAACATGCAGAGAGCCATCTTTGAGTCGAAGATACCCAGGCCAAGGAGGCAAAGGCAGTGCGTCACGTGGTGGCATCTGTGGAGCGAGCTGGAATCAGCGGCGCTGGTGGTTCCGAGGAGGTCTGTCGGACCTCTGAACAAGCGGAAGAATGTCCCGATGAAGAGATGTTGGACTACCGAGACGGTCAAAAAGAGAATGTTGCAGAGATGGAGGTGGATGACCAACCCGCCGCGACACCAGTGCAAGAGGGGATTACGAAGCCGGTGGCCGGTTTGTCACAGGTAAATAAGTCTGATCCGTATAATTTTGACTGTTGCCGTAAAACTTGGGTCATGGATGCCTGTGTAGTTGTCTGAAAGACTTCCATCGCGTTATAGGTATGGACACTCATTTGAATTCATTCGTCTTGACAAGATGGCGTGACCAATGCTTAGAATGGTCGTTGCTGACGGCGAACTTGTCGATGCCTGCGATGTCTGTGGTCTAGTGTACCATAGAAATTATTGCGGACTGTTTGCGACTTCAGTTGAAAATGAATTTTTCCAAAATGTATCATAGTTAAATCCATGTAAATAAAAATACGCGCGTTTTGACATATGACTAGATTCCTCGTCTAATTGTATTCATATTGCCAGTGTCTTCTGTGCTCAGCTGAAAGAACATAAAAATATGTGCCGCCCAATTCCAGTGAAAGCACTCTCTAACAGGAGCCCACAGTCCATTAGAGGAATGCAAGGCTTTCCTCCACTCTCTGGCTCACCCACTTCTGCGTTCAAATAGGTAATCCTATTTCTATATTGTGTTCATATGATCAGGTAAAGTCGGAGGGACGCAGAGAGATCGTGGCGAGGAATAATTTGCATGTAGGAATCCAACCGAGGAGGAAGTGGCTGAACATTGTCTTCGACCTTAACGGCATCTTGTGTCAATGCGCGCTGAAAACGTATGCCGCAAAAATGAAGCCCTACAAGCTTGAAGACAATGTTCTCTGCCATAGGGTTCCGACGATCATCGGACCAAAGGCCGTCTTTGCTCGGCAGAATGTAGCGGAGTTCTTGCGAGAGGTCTCTGAGTTCGCGATCAGGATTGTAGTTTGGATGTCCATATTCGTGTACAATGCAGAACCCATCGCCGGACATATTTTCAGCAAGTCCAAGGTGCCCTTTGATATACTCGCCCAAGAGCAGTGGTAAAAAATAGAGAGGTCAAAGGGCGACTTTCATGTGCGGGGGGAAAAGTATACCCTCCTTAAGGTTCTGTCGGAGCAGTTGTTCTGCAATCCTAGCGGGGGGACGTCCCTCTCCTCCGATAACACGCTCCTCATTGTCGACTCTCCCGAGAAGAGTGTCTGCAATGAGAGGGATAACGCCATATTCCTAGACTCTTGGAACCACATCCAACGGAGGGACAATTTTCTCTTGGGGAACCTCTTGCCGTGGCTTAGGCGTCTTCACGCGTATTTTCCGTGGGGGCATATGAGGGAATACGTAGAGGCCAATCACATTGGCAAAAGACCACTCGAAGCATCTAATGACCTCCTCCAGTCTATGGTGGTGGGGATGCAGGAGTCGGCGAAAAACCTCATGACCCGGTTTGAGTTGCCGGGGCTAGGTTTAGTCATAGAACCCAATCATCGTAGGAAGTAGATATTCCGTGCGAGCAACGTTGGGAACTGACTTGCCTTCTGTAAATTTATGTAAATGTCTATGCTGTATTCATTTGTAAATAGAGCGATGACTTTCGAGGAAATAAATGGATGACTTTTGAAATAAGTGTCCATCTCCGTTTGCGTTTACTAGTGAATGCCCTCTTCGTACTATTGATTGCCTCTTATCTTCTGCATGGATGGATGTGTCACATCATCTTCGGATCCAAACATAATGTCTATTGAATTGCTGGATTTCCAACTTACTGCAGGTGGAGGCCCCCCTTCCGAGGCGAGGCATGACTAGGAGCTTGCTCTCCCGATCCGAGAAGTCGCTCTCCGCCACCTTCAACTCTAAGGGAGGGAGTTGCGGGACGGCCCCGAAATCAAAGCCGTATATGATGCGGTCCGAGGCGGATGCCGTGTTAGCGGCCGTTGACTTTTCCAAGAGGGATGTGGAAGATAGGGTCGTCGACAGTCCCCCGAGTCGGGGACCGCCCAGGACGCCCATTTGCTCTCCGTCGCCCTTGAAACGGCCATCCTCAAGTTGAGGGCAATCCTTCTCTTCGACTCTGCGGACGGAGGGGCCAACAAACCGCAGGCTCAATCTTCCCGTCGTAAGATAAACGGAGCATCTTGGAGGCGAAGATGGAGCTCCTGAGTCGGCCCCGCGAGCTGTGGTCAAATCGAATCCCCCCACACACAAGCATGAAGGGAAGAGGGCCCAATGTGACTCGCCCACTGAAAGGCAGTTGCCTTGGCTCGAGGATAAGCGACCTCGGCCATCGCAGTTGGCGAGGGTGAGAAGGCCGCCCTCCGCGGATAGTCTCTTCCGACAAAGAATTCTCAGGGAGCAGCGACATGCCTCAGGATCTAAATCGACAGGACTAGGAATTCTGTATACACAGTCTACGAGTTCGTCGCTGCCCGCGCAGGCTCCTCAAGGATGCAAGTCGCTTTCAAACGCAGACGTCGCTGCAAACACGTAGAAGACTAAACGAAAGGATCGGAAATCTTTGAGTCAGAGCTTGTGCAATACAGCAGACTCTGACATTGGTCGGTTCCGTCCTTCTCGGCGGGAGGATATCTTCAGAGGGCTGGCGAAGCTGAAGGCATTGGAGTTAGCTAAGAACAACCCTAAAATCGATGCAGATGGCTAAACACCGAAGCCTCCCTTACTACCCATAACAAAGAATTATATTTTTAGAAAACAAAATACTTGAAGTAAAGTTCGAGCACACGTTTTTCTTGTATTCAAAGTCATGAGTACACAAGGCGGATGGAATGAAGAAATCAATTGTTTCTCTACATACTCATTGTTTACGTACCACGATGTCTTCCTATTCACATGCTTGTTTGAAGTCACCAAGGACAACGCTATCTCCCTAAAACCTTTCTATCTTCGATGTGAATTGAGGTTCAACAACTTATCTTAGAATTCAACAACTTTGCACAGCAAGATGCCTTGCACTTGTTTTTCTAAAGTCTCAAAATGACCCATTTGTCTCAATTTAACAAATAAGGCCTTGAGTATCATAAAATGTGGAATCTTGCAGTAGGCATTGTGACCCTCGTAATCATTGACAACATGTAGAAGTCTAACAACTAGAAAGAAACAGTGCTTGGAAGCCTTCCCAGAACCCCTTCGGAGAGCATTCAAAAATTATGCCAACACCTGCATACTGTAGGTCGGTGCCCACAGTCAGCAGAAGAGCCACCTCCATATTGATAGTGAGTGACAGGAATTGTTGTATGGGTTTTTCATCCATGTTCGGTTGTATCGGCTACCGGCCGACACCACCGCAACTAGATCCTTCTGCCTTTGCGTAGGAATAAACATTATTAGCCTCCCACACGATTGACTTTCCCGCGCAGTATCGGAGGCAGACCAAGTCCCCCTCAGGAAACGAAATATTCATGTCGAGGTTCTCTAGAACATCAAGTACATGAACATGCACAAGGTAGGGTTCGCGGTTCACTACCCTCTCTACAACGGCCCGCCTTGCGTAATAGAGTCCTTCAAGGATAAGAGCAACAACTACTCCCTTCCGCAGCGTCAGTCTCTCAGAGCTGCCATTCTGTGTGAACGCTTCGATTGGATTTGCATCCAAATCAATGCCAACAGATCCACTCATGATACAAACTTGGCACGGATCTCATACAATGTTGAATATGCACTAGCTCAAAGTCCTCAGAAGTCTTTATTGGCTGGCAGTCGATACGTCAGAGAATAAAAGACACCCTATCAAACAAACAATGACTTCTAGTTCCCTCTTTCTTCCCACTAATGAAGTTCGTATCGGCTGGCAGCCGACATCAACCTAGCTTATGGGCGGACAACTAACAAGACGGATTGTACGGACAAGTTTATTACCCTCGTTCACATCACAAAGCTGTAAATCAATCAGGGAGATAGATTTCAAATACAATGAAGCGATCAAGGAAGTTTGCACTGATTATCAAAACAGACCCAATCCATGTGAATATGAGACATGTAACTGAATTGGATGTGCAAAGTGAGGAGCTCCAAGACATCACAGACTGGATCCTCATCTACTGCATTGAATGTGAGTGTGTCCTAAACTACAGATGCGCAATCCAATGCATTCTTCTGCAAGTGGGTGCAAGGATCTATTCAGTATAGAACAGTTCACCTACGACTCATGCTCAGATCCTGATCCTCATCCCTCATGCTCCCTGGACGGTGTGACTTGTAACTCTATGTCTGCAAGGAGGAAATGAAACCAAAAGAGGGTTATCCTCTAGGAATTGGACCTTAGTGAGGAGGTGAGAGACGCAATTTGGCGCTCAAAATTTGAATGCAGAGGAGGTTAGAGTTTTTGTGATTACAAATGAGACAAGTATGTACGCTTGAGGATTGACAATGGGAACATTCGCATCTCCGAGCAATGAATGATCGTCACTCTGATGTCCTTGGGAAGATGTGGTGTACGCTTGAGGATCGACAATGGAAACGTACGCATCTCCGAGCAATGAGTGATCGTCACTCTGATGTCCTTGGGAGGAAGTGGTGTATTGGATTTTAAATGGAATGCGAGGAATGGATGAAATCCGAGGATGAATGGAAAAAGACTCATAATTGCGCCGACGTTGGCAGTCGACACTTGAGTGGGGGAGGGGGGGGTATATCCCCGTGTCCACTCTCATTTCACCTCATTTTTTCTCCGCCTCCTTTTCTCTTGCTCTCGTTCTCTCATCGGCGGGTTGCTGACATGCAATCGAGGGATTGAGGAGGAGCGGCCCCGCCTGAGGATTTTAGTGCGTAGCCGATACCTCAGTGTGGGCAATCGATACTTCGTTTTGGCATCTCAAGAGAAGGAGATTCATCTGCAGCCAACAAGTGTTGAAGGCCCGCCAATAAGCGACAGCAGCCAACGGCGATGGCGTCCTTCGCCACTGAGAGTGACAGGTATGGGTCCGTACATTGTATCGACTAGCCGTCGATACAATTGTTTTTGTTTTGATGATATGTCGGTTTGAATGTATATTATGTTTTTTGGATGGAAGAAACACATTGCTCTGGTTATCGGTTGGCAGTCGGCAGTAATGGCAGCTCTAGTTTGGAGCCTGTCCCCCATGTACGTCGGTTGGCAAAAATTGTAGTTATGGAACATGAATTAGGAACTTCAAGGTTGTATCGGCTGGAAGCCGACACATTTGTTTTGCTGTGTAATGCATTCATGTTGAATCTGTCGGCTAGCAGCCGATACCTATGTACGTGTTGTGCTGAATGTATTGGACACTTGTGCGCAGGAAACCAACCCTGATGGCCAGATTTCTAGGCGAGCGAATCCCGAACTCAAGTATAATGGTCGACAGTTTTCCCCCACGCGCGACTTGAATAGAAAATCCAGCCATCCAAGAGTGGGGCTTGTGTTGGAGGAAGTTCCCAGACCAGCTAGTGGAGATTGCGTGCTCCTTCAAACTCAAGAGGAACATGATGCTTGGCCATGGCAACGTGATGGAGGTTATGGCAGTTGGTGGAGATGTTCATGTGATGATATGTCTTCTCCCAATCAAAAATCCGGACGGGGTCGCGAACTATTTTGCGGTGCAATTGCCTGTCAACAAGTGCACGGAGGAAGCATGTGGAGACAAATCCATGGCTAGGGGAATGACATTTGAGCGGAGCAGCCCTTCCGATAGTGAAGACCTTGTTATGGGATGGAAATGTATGAAGGCAAAGAGGGATCACCAGAATTCCCTAATTCCTGAAGACAAGGCAAAGGGGAAGAAGAAGGTACCAGCGTCAAGGAAGCAAGTTACAAAGACACAGGTTCAGGAGAATGAATCTACTGAAGAGGAGGCCGGGTTGCCTAGAAAACCAAGGAGGAAGGCAAAGGGAAAGGACAATCCAAATCGGGTGATTATCTCACACTGGACAAAGCACTGGTTTGCGGGAATCACCTAACAACAAAGACAAAGGATAACGAGGTGAACGCCATCTACCAAGCGTTGGAGACGGGACTCCTTCACGCTTTTCCATACCAAAAGCGGTGACTATCTGGAGTCATTCCATCCGACAAACTGCACATTGCACCAAACGAGCTGAAGTATGTGAAGATTGCGAAGGATCGCCTTGATAAGGAGTTCCATGTGTTTCTCTGCCACTACCCCATATTCCATTTAATGTCCTACCAATAGTGTTGGGTGCTAGCCGAGACCTGAAAGTTGTGATTTTCACTACCTGGAATTCTGTCATTTCAGGTTAAAACCATGTACAAAGGCTATGGGTCTATCAGGATGAAGCCCGAAATACATGGCATTCCTTTGAAGCGAGCTCCATTACCCACAGACAAATGATTGGACGTGGTGATGGACCAATGCCCGGCTGAGGGGTCAATTGTTGTCATCGGTGGTATATCGATGCCGTGGTGGCAGGCACCAAATGTCAACTGGTATATCATTGGGGGCCAACATATCGTCACCGCCTGCGGAGAACTAGCCGAACAGTTCCCGGATGGCTTGCCAGCAAAATCTAATCTTTTGGAGTTTGAGGTCATTCCGATATTTAGTAGAGACCCAAACACGCTTGTTTGGGTATCCAATGCTCTTAATCTAAACATTGCAGAGAAGGTGGCAAAGGAGACCTTCCAATCCTGCCGAAGATGGGGAGGGCGGCATGGGTGAAGGCGGGCTGCCCAGAGCCACATCGAGGAGGAAGCAAGCCGACGGACGCATTTGAGGTATTCATCATAAACTCTGTTTCATCAATAGGAATTTAACTTAATTATGTAGTTGTCCTTCACTTGCAAGTGTGTCGGCTGCTAGCCAATACAGGATGACATTGATAATGTTCATATGGCAGTATCCTTTCTATTGGCTGCCGGCCGATACAATTTTGTCATGTTTTCAGACCTTGAAAATTGAATTGTGCAGGCAGCAAAGTTGAATGTCATGGCGCACTTCGCCGACGAGAAGGTCTCTTCAAAGCTACCACTCATCTTTGTTAAGGAGAGGACATGGGAATTGTGGACTGAGGTGTTTGACGCTTGGAAGAACGGTGAGTTTGTGGGCGACGACGGGACGATTCCAAATTCCATCGTCAATCGAAAACCATTGACTCATATCACCAAGACGGATCTCACGCCTACACTCGGCCTCCATGATGCCAACCTGTGTGAACTTGTGGGGGACATCCTCAACCTCCGCATCAGCATCAAGAACAGTGCAAAGGCCCAATCATCAAGAAAAGTGACACTCTTCGATTGGTGCAGGGATAAGAAGCTTGACAAGGTCGTCATGAACGAGATCATGTTGCTTAAGGAGCAGTACCCGCTGCCTTGTAAGGATGCTGTTTGGGTCCCGTACGTTGACGAGGCATGGCAAGAACTTGCAAAGGCGGAAGGGTATTTTGCCGCTGTCGTTCGGAATGTGTGGAAGGACTTCAAGAAATTCACAGACGGTAGCAACTGGTTGAACGGGCGAATCAACCCCATGCATCCCACGATGGATAAGTCTACAAATGGCAAGGCGCCAGGGGTATTCTACATGACTTTGAAGAGCTATGCCACTGTTGCTATGGATCTGATCGAGGATAGTGGGACCGACCTCAAACACAAGTGTTGCCTTGGAGAGACTATTTCCAACATCATGGAATCAGTGCGGGGCGGCTCCAAGTCATTGGGTCTCCAACCTGGTGACCAAAGGTTCTTCGTACTATTTGGGTACAACAAGAGTGGGAAACCTTTGCATGTGAATAAAGACAATTTCATGGAATTATCAATTGAGATAGAGGCTCCCTGAAAACTGGACGATGATGCCGACTCGTACATTCCGCTGCCAATGCTCTTTATAGGCAACTCTCGATTCAGAGATTCTATGGCAGCCGCCTCCTATTCATTTGTGTCTTTCTAGTATTTCCAGACGGTGTACTACCAACCATCTCCTTGCGGGGGCTTTCTCAAGGCCGAGCTGGAGGCGAAGCCAATGGTCACACTATCTCTGACCTACCCCAAGCAGGAGGACAGAGGCAGTATGCAAGGGGTATTCAAAACGTTCACAGGAATCCAGAAGCCCCTTAAATGGTACAACCAAGATGTCGATGGCGAGGTCGACTGGAACGGAGGATTGTGCGGCGTTGGCCATGGGCTCATGGAACTATTCATGAAACCGACTCTCAAATCCAGAGACACCACCGTCATCAATATTTGGAGAGGTGGAAACGTTACCGAGATCGCTCTGGTAAGTCATGCACTGTACTGCACTACGAATACAGTGTTTTGTTCATATTCATCCATTTGTGTCGGTTGGCAGCCGATACAAAACCTACCTGATTGTAGTGCTCTATGTTTTCAGAGGAATGGTTGCCCCGTTCTAGAGTTTGTTCTTGAAGAGGATGGCGTAGCGAAAGGTCATGACCGCGTCAAGGGAATGAACTTTGTTTCCGCTGCTCATGTCTTCGCTCCTCCACGGGTCCCTGCATTATTGGAGTTTGGCACTGCTAGAGGATCAGGGTTGGGGGCTCAATCGCCTCCCTCCTTACCTCCGCTGCCCCCCTCTGAATCAAAATCTGTGCGTCCACCACAAATTATTGTCGGCTCTGATGATCCCCATCATCTTCCCTACAGGGTCAGCCAAGGCCTTGATCAGCCAATCACATCACGACCGATTGTCCTGCGCGACTCGTCCAGTGAAGACTCCATCGTGCAAGGGCTGCTTCGTAAGCCGCGAGGTAACCGAAGTCGTCCACCTACAGCAATTGAACTTTCTTCGTCCACTAGTACAGCTCAACGGGAGTCGACACCAACCAACAGCAATATTGTGTCTCCCATTGATCACGCTCACAGTTGCCATGTAGTTCGTGACTCTGTATCATTTGATGTTGGAAAAACTGGAGAAGGTGGAGTTGGCGATGATGGCACTCCAAACGCCATGGTCGTTGATTTACATAATGCCCCGCCATCTGAGGAGATCCTAAGAGCTCAATCAGGACGCATTGATCTCGTCTCAACTGGACAGGATGCTGAGGGGTTGAAACCAACGGGAGCCATTGGAAACCCGACGGAGTCTACCGTTGATGTCGACGGGCAGCTAGCACATACGGATGCCTTTGTTGGCGGGCCGCGACAGGTTAGGAGCAATGGAAACAGACCGGACGAAATATTTGAGGAGTAACTAGAGTAGGTCATTTAACTTAGTGCTACCTGGCTCCGACTTGTTCTTTGGGACTTGTCACTATGTGCCTTTAGCTATGCAAAATAGACTATTTATGTAGTGTGTCGGCTGTCAGCCGATACATTAGAATATTGTTGTTCGAATCAACTCATTGTATTGCATCTAAGGCATTATATATGTCATCTCTCATTGCAGATTCTCATGCTTGACCATCTGAGTCTTCAGAGAAGATCGTGTCTTAGGGAGGAGACGAGTGTGACATACCGACTACTGATTGTAGAGCACACGATTCAATTCCTGATGCTCCACAGGTAGCGTCTTCGAAATTGTTTCTTTTCATTGAGGTCCAGGGAACCCTAATGTTCTACGAGCCGCTCATTTGAAGGGAAAGGGTTTTCATCAAAGGTCTCAGGTCAGAGATCGTCCGGGACTTCAACAATTTCTGAGATTTTGTATGAGTCAGGACATCACGATTGTCTATTGGTCGGATTTACTGTTGGACACTCTCAGGCATCGTCTAGGCAATATTAAATGGAAGGTGCCAGAGATTGGAGATAGCTTTCTTACCTTCGGGCAAGAGTCCTGTGACCTTAGCGCCTATCAGAATCCGACGAATCCCGGTAGACCAATTTTCTTGAAGCGTCTTGCACGTCTCCTGGCCTCCCAGACACTGTTCAACAGTGGTACCTCCATTCGGAATTCATTAATCATCGATCATGTTCCTTATAGGAACGTTTTGAATTTTCCATATAGTGCGGTTCATCCACCTCCTTGTACAATGTACTCGGAGGCGAAATTGAAGGCTCCCAAACTCCCCTACCTCCAGCAAACGATGATCCCGTTCTTAGAGGGGTTGCTGTCTTTTGGGCTCTCAGTTCCCAAGTACTGTGAGCGGAATTCGGACGTTGGTCTTCCCCGATGCATGCCGGGTCAACTCAATATAATTTGTGCATTGAAGTCACGCCAAAGTGTAAGAAGGGATTTGAGGTGCCCTATTAAGAGGAAGAGCTATTGGCCATGGAAGCGAACTAATGCGGATGCTAATCAACCTGTTGGTGGAGGGCACTTACTGTATCGGCTAGCAACCGACACATTAATTAGAAATTGTATAAATGTCCTGTACATATAGCGTAGGACTTGTACATTTGAAAAATCTTATTTATAGATTATTTTGCTAAACAATTACCTGTGATAAAGGCATTTACCGACGCTTGTCCAGCTATATAAGACGGAGAATAGTTTCGCTCTCAAAGCATTCACATGTTTTCTTCGAGAGTTAGAATGTTCTAGCACGATCATTGTAATTAACAGTTATGGAATTCTTGGATGTAGTCGCTGAATCTCCACTAAACAGACTGGGCTGCATGGAATGACTCAGTCTCCCAGACGGTCCGCCAATACTTCTAGCTTGGGACTTTGATAGGATTGTGGCATTAACTGTAGCAAGGCTTGTTTAGTGGAGACTCATCGGTTGCTTCTGATCTTCTACACCACTTGATTACAGTTCTCCGCTTTACCCTTTCACTCTTTAAGGAAGCGTTTGATTGCTTCCTGAGCAAAAGCGCGCTCTGCCATATATGGCTGGGCATGGCCATCTTTTCTTTTACAATCTCGCACATTCATACTCACTTCTTGTGCCTGGATTTTGGGGTGAATCATTGCTTACTACTTTATCATTTATCAACAACCCTGCGTATTGGCTGCCAACCGATACCTTGCATGCCGGTTCTCAGCTCCCTTGTAATTATCACATAATCATGAGTCATCACATTTCTATTCTATTTAGGAGTCCACGAATGGGGAGCCCCATACATTCAAAAAGTGTGTGGTGCTCTGCGTCACAGGATTGCTTTGCTTTGTTGACCCGAATATTGAGGTGGATAAGTGGGACCCTCACTGAAACATTGTTAGACGTCCAGGGCTCGTCGGAATGTTTTCTACGTTGTTTGAAAAGTTCCATGTCGGGATTTGGTCGAAAATGCCAATCCATGAACTGCGGCCGTTGCTTGCGCACTTGCTTCCGAAAGATGTCATTCAAAAGCTATCATTTGTATATGGGAGAGAATACGGTGTAGATAGGCAAAATTTTCCTTAGTACTACAAAATGCCATCAACACTATTTGCAAAGGGACCGTCCAAGGAAATCTGTTCATCTGACCAAGTGCTCATGGTTGACATCTGCCCGATTTCACTACGGAGAACACCGGATACCGCATGCTATATTCCATTGCCATTTTAGGGGCATCTCAACTTCCCAAATGCTAGTAGAGTTATTCAAAATATTTCAACGGACAACATTCCATTCATATATCCCATGTACGAGCATGATTCAGTTTCGGATTATGTCAAAGTCACCAAAAGACCGAGACAATTACACTATGAAGTGGCACAGGCCATTAAGTACGGGCTTCCGAATTGGGAGGGGATATTCTAGTAGATACTTCTTTAGGGTATATGGGCTGCCAGCCGATACACTGCTATCGTCCCTTGAGGTACATAGTCTATACCGTAATCGCCGTCATCAACTTTATTTCCTTCATCAGCTATACCTCCAAAATCAAATGGATTGACATCAACGCCTTCCTTACTTTCACATCCTACTTTCGGGGTTGACATCACGTTCTTTGAGATATCGGCTGCTAGCTGATACTCCTGGTAGATTCCTCTGTAGCTGCTTTAGTTAGTCTGAGGCAAATGTAATGTGGCTTGCGCTTTCAGCAGCATAGAGGTTGTCTACCGTGCTTTGATAGTCAAATCATGCATCTTAGCTAGTTCATGTGGACTGTCGGCTGGCATCCGACACTGTGCCACACCCTCTGGTCATTAGCTATGTAATCTGTCATTCTCAATATATTATGGTATTTTACGTTTCGTATACACTGCGGGGTGTTCTGCAAAATGATTGTTGCACAGAAATCATTGAATTCTACTTTATCAGCGGGTAGCTGATTGAATTCTGGACTATGGATTTGTCCATAATTAGTTAAATATGGGTTTAGTGTAGTTTGATAATGTATTTTAAAATTTTCAGAAATTTTGACCGCACACATTTTAGTATATCTGCGTTTTAAGTGAAAAACAAGTTTTCCAACACATTGAGGAACTACATTATTTGACTTTGAGCCTTTTTAACTTCAATTTAGTGAACTACCCACTTTTGAGCCTTAAATGCTTATGGTGGAGAATTGAGTTGATAGTCTAGGAAAAAATAATAAATTAATAAAAAAGCATAAATTTTAGTCTTAAAAAAATTGTTTAGTAGAAGAAATGAATCCTACAAATTCTTTTTTCATGAAAACGCTTAGATTGTCCAAAAAACAAGATTGTCCATAACTTTCTCAATACAAATCCAAATGGAATGAATCAAAACTTTCTATGTCCTAAAAAATATAATGTATGAGGAAGAAAAAGGAAAAAAATTTAAATCTACATTTTTAAAATTGTTTAGCACGCCCAATTTCCCCCATTTTGAGCTTATTTGGGCATAACTATTTTTCAAAAGCACCGACTGAAAAAAAAAATTATATACCCAAGAAGCTAATTATTTTTTCTATCTTCTCAAATTTTTTTTAAAATGGAGATGAAAATGGAGACCGTACGTCCTATTTGTCTATTGAACAGCAGTGGTCCTTCAAGGGTTATTGTAGTGATTGAAAAAAGGGTTTTAATCATCTATTCTTTATACACACAATAGTTTTTCTTTTAAAAAAAAGTGTCAWACGCACAATAGTTTCTTTGTCTTCAAAAAGTGAAACATACACAATAATTTTTCATTATTCAGAAAGTGGTGTAGGCACAGTATTTTTTTGTTCTTTAACAAATGACCTGGACATTCCAATTATCTACTCTTCCAAAGGCAACRAACAAACAATACTAATTGATATAGTAATAATCTTCAGATTGAATTGGGCACAATAATTTTCCATTTTTCAAAATGTGACCAACTCAAAGTATCCAATGTTTTTATAATTTTGAAAACATCATCATATTATACTGAAGACCTTCACAATAGCACAAATCCTGCACTCATGATTTTTTTTCTCCACAATAAGCCAAAATAATTTCATTTTGTCTCTTGTAAATCTTGTAGTACATAATTTATGAAATGCATGAAGAGAGCCACCTGGGTTAATGAAGTAATGGAATTTTGGATTGTGAATACAAAAAAATGTTTTATAACATTCACCAAATACTGCTCTTGTGTAAGCATGCTTGACACCTACTAAAACCCTTCACTAATGTCGCAAACAGAAAAGGTGCACTTCAATTGCATCTAAGAGTTTTCAATGGTTCATTTCTTCTCTCTCTTCTTAATGCACTTGCATTAGCTTATTTTTGTTGTTTCATAAGAAAAAGATTTTTCCCTAATAAAATGAAATTTTAATATGTGTACTCGAGCTTGAAATAGATATCCTATGATATATGAGATTCATAATCAAGAGACCAATTACTCATCTATTAAATACCCTAAACTTGCTTCATCCTCAATCCATGAATAATTTAAATTTGTACTTTTTAATGACGCAAAAACCTCAATGTTTAGTGGTCCATTATACATGTGAGAACACAATCCTCTGGTTCACTCCATGGAATTTAGGACTCTATACAAGTCAAATAGTCCTTAACATTTCAATGTTTAGTTTTTGCACTCCTTGAGCAAGTGAAGTTCTTGCTTTCATCGATTTCAAACGTAAACTTCTATGTCTTAGAACTTCAGCACTTTGTATTAATGTTTGAAAATGATAATTTCAACCTCAAATTTTAAACATTATCTGATGATGACTATAGGATTCTATTGCCAAAGTTTCCAACTCAAATAAAATATAAAATGATTTATAAAAGAGGTTTAAAATGAACTAAATGGCATGATTTTCAACTCAAATATTTATTGAGAACACATTTAGATGACCAATGCATCAACATTCATCTCAAAGTGAGCTTTCAAAAAATTTATTTTTAGGAATTTTTTGTTCATTTTTTAAACAATTTTTTAGGATATAATACAGGGGTGTGAAAGTTATTTTTCAACTTTACAATGTATCTAATTACTTCAAAAACTTGTAACTAATTATTATTAACAAAACATAAACTTTCAAAGTAGAAAAATCTATTCTATTTTTTTTGTTTTGCTTTGATTAAGTTTTAGGATATAATATAGGGGGTCCAAAGTTTTGGTCACTCATGGTTTGTAATTGGCAAAAATGAGTGCATCCCCCGAGTTAAGCATGCTAGTTCTTTGAGCTTCATATTTTTTTGTCACCAACTTGTTAGATTTGACTTGTGAAAAGAGAATTGAAAGGGTTAGAATTACTTTTGCAATTTGTATACCTTCAAGTGATATTTGTTGTGTTTTCTTTTCCTATGTCATGTCTAACAACTGTAATTGTCATTTATACAAATACAATTCACAAAACATTGATGAAGCCTATTTGAGAGTGGACTTTTATTCATTTTGGACAAAATTTGTAGGAGCTCAAAAGAAGGCTGAGGTGCATTGACCCCCTTGCTCGGCTACTCCAAGTAATTCCAGGGGTGCAAGTACTAGAGAAAGCCCCCTATTTTGGGCTTGATCAATTGACCTTGTACACTGAATAGGGATATTAAGGGGACCAATACTAATTAATTGACATTTCACACTATATAAATATCTACCTTTGTTGTACATCAACAATGATTGAAGTCTCCGAGGGTTGTATATCATGTTTTGAACATCTACAGTTTCCCTCATTTAGTCCCCTTAATTGTTTGGTCCCCTTAATACCCCTATATAGTATACATCTCTCCCACCTACTCTCGGGCCATTAACTACTAGTATGAAATGAGAATTTGCAAACTTCACTATGCATGGAAAATTAAAAAATTTAGGGTTTCCTCAAGTGGCCGAGCAAGGTGTTGAAGTTCACCCTGGCCAGTCCGCCTCCGCAGAAAAAAGGCCGCAGATATTCAGGGTTTTGATCCACAAATCTGAACCCGAAGTTGCGATAAACGAAAACCTAAACATCTTCACAATAAAAAAAACAATTGGATTTTGCTTTCTCTAATTTTGCGATAAAGGTTGAAAAGGTATCCAATCGTGACTGAGCTTCGTTGCTTCAATATGGAAAGAATCTTGATAGATTAATTAAATGTCGGGTTTTTCGGAACAAATTCCGTCTTCACAGCCGACATTTGCAAGCAAAAGGTGGGGACTGACCATTTCCAGCGCTTTTTAAAATCCAACTTCAAGGATACTATTTTCCAATGTTGTCATCTAATGGAACGTTGTCATTTGAAAATAGAAACTACACAATACGTTGCTTCACTTTATATGCAGGCCTATTGCCTAGGAAACGAATCCAAGATTAATGCCACTTTAAAGATCCAAAAATTTCCTTTTGTAAATAAAAAATGTGCTTGATATTAATAAAAAAGTTATTCCGCCACGTAAGTTCCCTTTGAAATTCCTCCAGTTGTTCCCACTGAGGTTTTCTAGCCTAAGTGCGATATTATTTTCCTCTCTCCAGCAAAAGATAGTCTTGCTCATTTTCTCCATGCTCACTTAGTATTCTCTTGTTGTCGCCTTCTTCTAAGTTCCCGTGCGCATTGCGGCATCTGTTTCACTTTGGAGCCTTGTCGTTGTTTTGCGATCCTTGCTATGTCACTGATAGAAGGTGCATTTACTTTAATTGCATTTCACCTCACTCACGGCGTGCATTACTGTACTGTGGTCTTATGGAGTTTCGATTTAGTTTTGAAGGATGATATTTGATCCAAATGATTGGTCATTCATACATATGGACTACAATTTCAATTACTGCAGTGTGTTTGTGTAGCATTTTCTCGTCCTCTTCTCTTTGTGTATTTATCATTGCAATCGAGGTATGCGTAATCCTGTTTATTCTTTTGTTTCATTATGAGATTCGAACTACTAAATGCTCTAATAACAACGCTGGAATTTCCGGAATTTTGATGAATAGTACTGAAAATGATATTTTCTATAAATCAACTCGAAGCAAGATGATTTGAAAGTGCATATGAGGGGAGATTCTTGTAAATCAACTCGGAGCGAGTTGAATTTTCCCTGAGCTTGAGGGAGTTTCCTTTCAATCAACCCAAACAATGTCGACTCCCAATTAATGGCGAGGGATCCTATAAATCAACTTGATGCGAGTTGACTTGTAACAACGATTGGAGGAGGATTCCTGTWAATGAGGTAGAAGAACGATAAATCGCAACTTCACTCAAACAGATCCTGTATATCAACTCAATGCGAGTTGAATTGTAACATTGATTAGGGGTTGATTCCTATAAATGAACTAGAAGAACAATAAATCTTAACTACTCTTGGACGATAATCAGTCTGACATAATCAGTCCGACATCCTGGAATTTGTATTCACATATCCTACACATATGATTGACAATTAACTTGACTTGAGTTATAATGTGGGCATTTATGTGACTGATTTAGGCTGCCGCCCTTTTAGCATGTTGAATGTATTCTAYTATTTGTGCATAACTTCATAGTATATCTTCAAGGATCTATACTTTGCACAATCTTTCAAGGATTTGTATTTTGCAATTTGCAATTTAACTCAATTTGAAACGATATACAGGTAATGCTTAGTTGTCTTGTACGTCTCAATATGATTTTGGGTTGATCGGCATAGTTGAAGAGTAAAGTTCATGGTTTCTGGAAATTTAATTTCTCGTATTTCAGCTTGACCCGAGTTAAGTCTACTAACGAGTATAATATGCATACTTGGTTAATTTTACTTGTAGAGTCYTTTTTTCTTAATAAAAACTATGCATACTTTGTCCAGGGTGCCATGGATCTTCTACCAGATTGACTGGAATTCTATTCTTTTGATGAAGAGGGAGTTTYGAATGCTCCAAGTGAGAATGAAGTCATTCYTGACTGCGAAGGTGTCTTGAGACAACTTTGGATGAAAAACATTGTGACCCTGCACAACGCTACTGGATGCTGGAGGAAATCTGTTACAATGTGAGCTCCAACCTAGTTTTAGGTTGTGGTGGACCACTTGGTTATTCTATTGTGGYAGTCCAAATCTCTAAGTCTCTCCATATTGAAGATGACCTTGATGAGTGGAGATACTCTTTGAGAGCATGGCTAATTCACCAAGTGTACTTAAATGGAGCAAGCCTCCACGAGCACAAGGTTTGTCATGAGTTCAATTCTTGGCGAGGTGATCTAGCGCGGCCACCCTTTGAAGGAAGAAGACCTTGTACAAGCTCAGTTCAAAATCCTCCTCTGCAATCTTAAGTGAAGCAAAAGACCTTTCTACTCAAGAGTCTATAAATTCTGTGTCGAGCAAAGTGTGYTGTTTAAATAATTGTGTTCAGCCGTTTCGAAGAGAGAAGATTTGAGCTTTTCGGGAACGCATATATTACAAAACTATATTTGAGTTTTGGTACCACATGAAGTTGGACGTGCACCGGCACGTCCATCGTAATGTTGAAGGCAAGCGCGTGGTTACTATCAAAGGAGTTGATGTTTGCTTGGCAGCATGGCAGCATATATCAAGCGTGTCCGAGACCACATTTCATTGCTTCCAAGGGTATGCTTCTAAAGGAGAACAAGCTCAGTTGCATGGTAATTTAGGAATGCAAAAGCCTCGGAAGCATACTTTACAAGCAATTGCAATTTTGAAGGTTGTGTTGAAGAAATTCGCAGACCATATGCCACACTGCACGCACACTCTTCCCTCAAGAGAGAAAGTAGTGTCTATGGTTTTACTGGCAAACTTCACATGGAAAAAGACCATTCCTCAAGTTAATATTGCAAACCCTATCTTTGGTTTGAAGGAAGTGTCGACTTCAAATATCAATAACATTAGGAAATTGAACTTTCCACAATATTCAACAAAAAAGCTCGGAGATAACTTTGCTTGATATACTAAGTATGATAGATATCAAGCTCTATAAAGGGAAGCTTGTACTGGCTTAAAACAAAAATGGCAACATCACTTGGATAGGCATTTGGTTAAAGCTCAAGCATATTGAGACCAATATTATGTTAATCGTTACAAGTCAAGCGTTTACCCTCACGAATGCTTGACAATCATGCATGATAAAATGGATCATGCAAAAACGGCTTCCCTTGTCTTCTCGCACAAGAGCAAGCAAATTGATGGGCTCATGAAGCTCCCTCTATCAGTGATAAGTATGATTGCTCACAAGCATGGTGATATGCGTTATGCACATTACGGTCTTAATATCTTCCAGCATGACTCCAACTACACAATGGAATCGTTTGCAAAACTCCTCCGCGACCTTGAACTCTCTCCCWAGTTCTCTTTCAGGGAATTGTTTATTGGATTTGTCTCTGCTCTTCTCTTTTGTGCAGTTCTACAAGGAGCAGATATGTGCAAATCTTTGCTTCGACCTACACCTAAAGTCCCTATTGCAGCGACTCAACTTCCGCTAGTTCTGAATGTTCAAATGGATAACGCCACGGGAGACAACAAGAATAGATTTGTGTTTGCGTTCTGGTCCCTCTTTGTTGCTAAAAAGATCTTTCGTGAAGTTTACGTCAATTTTAAGTTGGTTGGCCACACTCATGACAAAATTGACGCTTTGTTTGGGAGGTGGAGCATGCAACTAAAGAAGGACAACTTTCCCACCATMCCATCCCTGATGAAGTCTTTCATGGACATTGATTTGGTGCCTACAATTCCTCATCTTATTGAGGAGGTGCTAGATTTCAAGACCCTTATAAAAGGCTCACTTTGTGAAGGAAAAGATGCACTTGTTGGCCGTACCAAGGCACAACACTTCAAGTTTTATTTGAATTTGGCGAGTGTTCTAATTATGAAGTACAAGGTTTATTGCACTAATAATGATTGGCTCCTCGAGGAAAGGATCAAATTGGGGAAAGAGGATTTAGGAGGACAAAGTGTCTAGCCTTGTGGAGAGCCGTTGCTTGTTGTGCGCCTTCCCATGAGGATTGTGGATGACATATTCAAGGGTTTGTTCAGATTCATCAAGTATTGGAAGACATTATGTGATGAATACAAGAGACGATTCGAATATTTGATGTTCTATTGGCAAGCGGTGAATGCAACGTTGAAGGAGCCGATTGAATCGTCTGTGGTTTTGAAGGACGGCTTCTGGTCTTCTACTGGCGTCGAAACAACAGAAGAAAATAAACTTGATGACGATGGAGAGGTTTGTGAAGAGTTTGCTGAAGATGATGTCTTTGTGGAAAACCTTCGCAATCGTCCATTGCCCTCTTTTCAGGTGGCGCGTGATATTTATGAAGGATATTTTTTCGCCGTTCGACCGGCCAATGAAGATCCAAAACCCATATGGATTCCAAGAGCTTTGTCTGATCCTTTTTCTAACCCGGATCATCCTAATTGTGTGTAGATTCAATATTTTCGACCCACGTCACAAGAGCAAAACGTCCAAGAGTTCTATCATGGACAGGACTCTACCAAAGGCTTGCATTGGAAGGTGGATGAGTTCCAAATTTCAATTTGGAACAACATAAATTGTCTTGTGACTGCTTGGAAGTCTAGGGTGAAGAAAGACAACATGCAGTGTGTCCTTAAGATCCCATCCACTAAAATTGAAGTCATCAATGGTACCTTGTCTTTGTACAATTTGTACAATTCTAATTGAATATGTATGGGATAGTATATAAACACTTTATGGTATTTGAAAATATGTTTTGTAGTATTATTTCATGTTCTATTCTTTGGTTTTCTTTTTGAATAAGCCCAGAATCTATATACTTTTACGTCGTGTGTCATAGAATAAGTAGTATTGTATATTTGCAGTGTTGAGATTTTGATTTTCTATAATTGTATTGGGACTAGTTTTTTATATTGTATGAAGTGCCTTCCGTGAAGGAAGTGCACTTACACTTTGCTTTTTAATATATTTACTATTGTATTATACATATTTTGGTATGTACGTTGACAACTTTGTCCTTTGTTTTTCACTTAATAATTTTGTTATGAAAACATAGTGGAATTGGAAAAAAAAATAGTGGGTAAGACCACTTTTTTATTTTGTTAAATTATTAAACACTTGTCACAATTTTGGATAGAGGGCGAGTTGGTTGTTACATCTTTCTTGCCTGCAAAGTTCACTTAGCAACACCAAGTCATGTGTTTCTCTTAGTTTGTCAAACGAATTCAATGAGAATCGTACTTGGACCACCTGAATGAGAAATCTAGCTTCATACAACCAACTCTTTAGCTCATGATTTGGTGTCCAAACCAAAATACAATTTGCACTTATATGAAAAATAATCATTATTACCATCATCTATCATTTAAAGGACACATTCACTATACACAGACAGATTCACTTGAGATACAAAGAATTATTAATATTTTTGTATGTGAAATCAAAAGTAAAAAGTGTAGCTCAATATCAGGATAGCGCCCACGGCTTAACAAGATGGAAGTCAACAGGAATCAAACCCGGACCTCCAATTACACAGTCAACTATCAGTCTCGCAAGTGCACACCTCTCGTAGTATACCCTAATTGAATAGAGTGATCAAATATCCAAGAAATATACATATTAATAGGTACGGACCATTATTTAATTATTGGTTACAAATTCAAATAATACACCTTAAAACCTTTGAAAAGAGGCACCAAGGAAAGAACTATCTACCAGGCATGCATGACTTCCACAGTCAAACTATCTTTAACAAATTCTTCATATACATTGATCAATTATGAATGGGGGTACTCTCATTGGATGTTTTTCAGTCTTGCAGGAGATTGTTTCAGGGTTGTTCTCCAAATTTGTTCTCTGTACAGGGAACCAGCAACTGGTGGTCTGAAATTTTGAATTTAAAAAATAAATAAATAAATAAATTTGGAAATCTTAGAAAGTATAAAGAAATTGAAAACTGATTTAAGAAATTAATTTTTTTTTCAAAAAATTAATTTTTTAAATAACTGATAATTATTTAATTAATATTATCTGACATGGCAGTCTCTGTGCTACGTCAGAATGCCTACATGGCAAAGTTCTCAATGTATTTCCACAGCCCGAGAACTTGCAGTCTTCTAAATGGTCCAAAAAACATCTAATGTCTTTTTTTTGGAGCTATCATTTTAATGAAAATTTCAATTTTCACCTAAAAAAATGAGATCCTTTCAACTTAAATTTTAGTGAACTATAATTGATTTTTTGGGCATATAAGTGCGTCCAATTATTTTGGGAGGTTCCACATCTTCCAAATTGATGAATATGATGTTATGTGCAAGGAAGGCCTATTTGCATAAATGTGGAGGACATAGAATAGTGTATTTTTAGATGCCCTTTAGTAGGGACATGTACGCCTACCACAGGAATAAACTAAAAAAATTTATGCCAGAAATCATTAGCTTAAACAACTTTTTTGTATTCAAAATACTAAATTCCTAAATGTAACAAATTAACAAATTTGACTTTTAAATATAAAATGAGAGTTTAAAATTTTGAAAAATAAGGGATAGAATAACAATGACAACATCTAGTAACAAATTTTTTGGTTATTGCACAGGATTCATTATTCAAAAGTTATAGCAAAGAACAAGAGAGTGTGTTCCAAAAGTGCCTTCAAAATTAAGGTTGTTTCTTGCAATGACTTGAAACTGCTCCATTTCTCGACTCATGATTCCTTTGTGTTATATGAGTGTCATGCCTATGGCCAGACCGACATTGCAATGCAATCTCTCCAAATTGGAAAACAAATTTGTGAATGGTAATAGAGATGGCTCTGTTGTATTCTATATGTCAGTTATTAACGAGCAAGGTGAAGAAGAGCAAGTTTTGGATGCAGACAAAGAGTCATGGGATCCACTATCAAGTGAAAAAAATGAYAATTTCAATGCCTATCTGAATGTAACACCCAATTTGGAGCATCTTCAAGGTTCTAAGTTTTTGTGTGCAATGGTAATTGTATGCTTCTTTCTTGGAGATCCTACATTTCCATAAACTACAGCAATAAAWWWWTWTTGRTATATCATTGTGGACTCCATCATCCTCGACACAAAGGGTAAAATTGGTAATGCCATGAATGCCATGAATGCCATGCATTATATTAACAAGTRTGTACATCTTTTATCATGTTTGTTCTGCCTTTGTTTCATCATTTGTGTTTTTCCATGATGGTAGTGTCTAATGTCATTCTTTATTTCTTTTTAGGCAAATAGAGAATTCCTTCATCAAGACTACTTAGTACACACATTATATTGTATGCACAAGTATAATGTTCTATCATTGGGTAATTTTGTTGAACATCTTAGAGCCTCCGAGATGATGCAAAGTAAACATAACTAGAGGAGGAAAGTTGGTACTTGATGTCTATYGAAGTATCTACCTCTTTCATTTTTTGGATACAATCTTATTTCATCCTCTTTCTCTTGTTTTTATATTTTTTTATAATTTAGSAAGATTAATGACTTCATTGCCTTTTTCATATTCCAAATCCTATGCAATGTGAGATTGTTGCGGCATCAGATATTGCTAGACATGTCTACAAGGAGGAAACACCCCTTAATGAGGAGACATTGGAAGACATCATTGATGCAATGATAAACTGCAATAAAGAATAGGCATCAAAGTTGATACAAAAAATGGGGAAGCTTGTGGTTGTTGCTAATCCCATTCTTGGAAATGAATGGCTACAAGAGGTACATTCATTGACATAGTAATGGAGTTTCCATTAAAATTTCAACTCATCTTACTCTCATATTGATTATAGTTCTTCTGATGTAGATTGAATGCCATTGGAGCTCAAATATCTTTCCGGAATCGACGTTGGTGAAGGCGCAGTTAATTATAACTGCTAATGTAAAGCTAGAACAAAAAGTGACCAAATCAACGCAAAAGTGACTAGATCAACGCAACCAAATCAACAGAAAAACCAAATTTTCTACTAGTGGAGGAGCACCAAAAGAAGCACTTGAAATGCTCTATTGAATCTCTTGAATTTGTATTTTCTTTTGACAAGTTTGCTGGTTTAGATGAAGATGCCAAAGCCAAGGCCATAAAGAAGAGGGTAGAATTGGACAAGAAGGTTGCTTTAAGGAATTTCACTTCTAGAGAAACAATGACCAAATTGACAAAAAATTAGMAAAAAACTTCTCTAATTGGTAACTCTTGGTTGTTGATTTGGTCGCGTTGTCTTGGACAGTATGTAACAAGAAATTACTAATATTTTTGTTAATTTGGTCAAACATGAACTGCCTTCCATTAAAAATCAGCCATACACATGCTGACACATGGTGTGTCTTCATCAACAAAAAATGAAGACAAAGTGGCGCTATAAAGACAATCGCCACGTGGCGAGGCCACCTAAAAGGCCTCCCAACGGGTCCGACCAACTGCAATCTACCATGCGGCAAGGCCATCTAGGTGGTCCCCAAGGTGCAAGGGTTTCAACCTTGCACCTTGTACTTGAGATGCAAGGCTCATAACCATTGCACCACCTACCAAATGAATTGACTTCAAAAGGAGTGCTTTTGAAATTYTTTCCTTTTTCTATCTACTAGCTTGTCAAGTTAATAGACTTCAAAGGCCATTTTGGCATAGTTAATTAATTGTTTTGAAAAMGCTTTGGACTAAAAAAACTTGAGTATTCAAACTAAACTTCATCTCCAAAAATTCGTTTGAGATTTAGAATCTCCAATCAAAAGTTATGGGCAAAATTCAGAGACTATGTTTCAAATTTGTCAAAATAAATGTTCATTCGAACCGTTCTCTGAATTTTGTCCATAACTTTTGATTGGAAACTCAAAATCTCAAAAAAAGAATTGGAAATTAAATT
This sequence comes from Pleurozium schreberi, assembly GCA_006891605.1. Classification (NCBI taxonomy): domain Eukaryota; kingdom Viridiplantae; phylum Streptophyta; class Bryopsida; order Hypnales; family Hylocomiaceae; genus Pleurozium; species Pleurozium schreberi. Next base: position 616,535 of record VACF01001958.1, read on the forward strand.
TAGCTTAATTTCTCACCTTTTTTTGGTTTTAAGTTTTCATAAAAAAGTTATTCTACTATTCCAAAAAGGCGTCCAAAGTTTGCTGAATTAAAAAATAACTAATTTTGAATGATTAAGTTGAAAAAAAACATTATAGTACATAGATTTCCAACTATGGTTAATCAAACATTATCCAAATGACAAAAATTAACATAAAACTCTTGTAAATGAAATGAACAGAAAAATGTTGATTTGGACAGTGTACTATCCGAATCAACAAAATAATCATAGTGTTAACTTAGGCCAAATCAACAAAATATTGTTACAATAGTCGATATAGTAACCACTTTAACAAGAAATTGTCATTTTTTTGTGAATTTGGACATCATTTTCTAGTAGTATTTTGAGACAGTAGATAAATCAAAAGAGAGAGACCCCAAAAAGGCCGAGAAAMTTGATGAATCTAAAAAGGTGCTTGAAACTGCAATGTCAAAGGGCAAGAAATCCAAGAAGAAAGTTCCACCACCATCTATTAAAGATGATGGCTCACAACACCAACGGTCTACCTCTCGCGGCACCAAACAAACTTCTAACTATATTTCTTTGTGCAGACCCAAAAGTTTGAAATTGTATTGCTAGTGAAGAACTTCACTCATGATCAACCGTCTAAGTTTGAATTCCAAGAGTGCTAGGAATTGAAGGACTTGAAGGTGGATGTTGTTGTTGATGGCATCCTTCAAAATGATATTAAGAAGGAGACTCTACTCATGGATAGCAACTCAAAGCCTCGGAACGGTGCATAGGAGAAAGATGCGTGTTTTTTGCAAATGCTCATTCAAGCCTCATCTCTTCTAGGCAGCATTGTCAAGGATTGTACTGCTGCATCAGTGTAAATTTTAGAACCTTTTCCAATTAATTTCTATCAAGTTGACTTCAATAGTTTTGGGCATTTGTTCCTTAGTTTTTGAAGTTTTATTTTGTCCTATGTTTATTGTCACTGAACGAAGTTGATGGATGATGGATGAAATGGATGAATGAATATATACTAGACTTTCTTATAATATTGTTGACTCTATTTTAGACAATCCTAAAAATATGACATTGTACTTGTACCTTTGGAATCCTCAAAAAATTGTTCCAAATGATTGTCAATAGTGACTTGTGAATTTTGCTTTCAATTAACCACAGTTTCATTCCCCACTTTCTAAGGACAATGGACAAAATTGTAAATTCTTGAACTTCTTTGCTGATAATTTCTCAGCATATTAAATCTTTAAGGAGGTAGAGGCACCATTCCTAACACTATATTCAAAATCAATCTTTAGGATATGATATTAAAGGAATTTCAAAATGTACAACTTACAAAAATGCAAAAAACAGTTTCGAGGTACACCCCATGTATTTGAATTTTACAAATTTAGAATATATTTAAACATATTCATAATATAATGAGTGTTTTTTTGGAACATTTTTAATTGTTAATTGTGAGTATAATGAAAATAATTTCATTTGTCAATTCCACCTCAAAGTAAGCAAAATTGCTTAACCCTTGAACGACATATTAAAATAGACAATTTCCATGTCAGTCCGTCCTTTAAGCAGAACACTAAATTGTGCCTTTGAAATGGGCCCCATAAGGTAATGTTTGAGGATAAAAGTAAAAAACATCCCCCTATATTGAGCCGTCACTAGGGTATATTCTCAACCTCCCCAAGCTAATTTGGAGTCTCTAATTGCAAATTTAAATTTAGAAATTGCAAAAAAAAAATTTGCACGAAAAATAAAAAATTCCTTTGTTTTCCTCTGCAATAAATCTAGCCTGCGAGGCCCATTTCATGAGCACAATTTATTGTTCTGCGTGTTTTAAAGGTTAAAGTGACCRGAATAGGTGCCTCCACCAACTTTTCAAATAGGTGATCCTATTTTCGATCCTCTAACACAGCCGAGGCTGAATAGGAAGACAAAATGTATCATTCCTGCGTTTTCTGTCTCCAACTCAGAGCATTGCCACCGAGTGCACTCCAAAGGTCCATTGTACTAAGAAGTGGCGAGGGTTTTGGAGTCCTGTGACATGAGTTTGTGCCGTGACCACACAACGATTCCCAGCAACAATCCTCTAAAATTGGATTGAGCATAAGTTTGGAACTGCCACCAAGATGCCAAGTTACAAATAGATGCCACAGAGGGGGGTTGTCATGTGTTTTGAATCAATTTTGGGCCCACATGAACACATAACCAAGGGTTTTATCTTTTATATTATAAACATCTATGACATTTGCATGTATTTTTTGTAAATACATTAAAATTAAAATAAAGAATAGTGGAATGAACTTGAGTTGAAGACAACTTTTAAATTAAGATTGGGCCCACATGACCACATTACTAATAGATTACTAATTAAAAATAAAGGCTTTATCTTTTATGTTATAAACATATGACATATGCATGTCTTTTTCGTAAATACATTAAAAAAAATAAAGAATAGTGGAATGAACTTGAGATGAAGACAACTTTTAAATTAAGATTGGGCCCACCTGACCACATTATTAATGGATTACCAATTAAAAATAAATGCTTTGTCTTTTACATTATAAACACCTATGACATATGCATGTGTTACATTCTCAATATATTTATAGAAAATCTAGTTTTATGTTCATATGAAATCTTATATATAATGTTGTATTCTTATATATAAAGTCTTTCAATTTTTTTCCCATGCCTTAAGAGGATGTGGTGTGTGCATTGTTGAACTCTCGGTTCCAAAGCGTCCCCACATCTTTAAACGGTATACTAAGGGAAGAAGCTATAATTTTGTACTCTTGCACAAATATTCATTCATGATTTTTTGTTTAAAATTTTCATTATATCCTTCAACATCGTGAGTTGTACATTGTGAACAATTGGTTCCAAAGCGTCACCATATAGTTGGAGGATATAGATTGGAAAGTAACAAGAAACCTACTAAAAGAACATGACTACTTTCCCAACCTTAATTTAGTTCATTTCCTTCTTTACAACCTTCCAAATTTTCCACTGTAGCCATGTCAGCATCCATTGAAGCCACAGTCAATGTTGACCAACTTAACGTGAGATATAACACTACCCTCTACAAAAGCCCTCTTTTGCCGTGGAAATGTGAATCTAACGGGACCACCGCTAGATTTTATAACGTGACGGGGTGTTGGTGTGGAGCCGTTTGCTGCTAAAAAAGCACGACAAGACCAAAGTGCCATTGCCAAGACCGTTACACACGACTGGTGGTGATGCTCTCAACTGCCATATTCTCATATAGCTGCAATCGCTTGTAATTCTGATAACTATGTGTGCTTTTTGCAATGAAAAACAATATCACCGCCAACAAAACAAGATTCAAATACCAACAAAATGAAAAATTATGGTATGATTTACATTGCACTGAACAAAGTTGTATGGAAAAATCTGCAAAAAATAGACAATATTATTTAAACCCTCAAGGACCAAGGCCATTTTTTTGCAAAAAAACACTCAAAACTGCCATTTTTATAGGAAAGAGTAAGAAAACTTGAAAATTGTTTTTTTTGCACATCTAACCGTAAGATCTTACATCCAACTAGTATGAGATTATGTGATAAAAATTTCAAAGTTTTTGACCGCACAAATTGCAAGATACCCGCGTTTAAAGTGAAAAGAGTTTAACACAGTTTTTTCATAGGTTTAAAGTGAAAAAAGTTCAACACAAGTTTAACACAAGTTTTTCAACACATTGTGGGACTAGATTATTTGACTTTGAAATTCTTAACTTTAATTTCTTGCACTACAAATTTTTGAGCTTTAAATCTTTAAAGTGGAAAATTGAGTTGAGATTCTAAGCAAAAATTTTAAAAAAAATAGCGTAACTTTTAGTCTTTAAAAAATTATTAAGTAGAAGTAGGTATAAGATAGAAGAAAAATCTAAATTATTAATATCTTCAAGATGGAATTGAAACGCACTAATACCAATGGTGAGATTGTTCTAGCAAGCAAAACAAACCATGTGGAACTTTGTTTTTTTTTAAATTGTAAAAATTGCTTTCAAAAACGAATCCTACAACTTATGTTTTCAAAAAGATGCTTAGATTGCCCGAAAAACAAGATTGTCCGTAACTTTCTCATAAAAAAATCCATATGGAATGAATCAAATCTTATCACGTAGGCAAAACATAATCTATGAGGAAAAATATTTAAAAAATTAAAATTAAAATTAAAATTTTTTTTGGCTTCCTCCTCTTCCTTGTTTTAAGCTTATTTGGGCATAACTTTTGTTCCCGAGCACTGATTGAATAAAACATTATATATTCCCACAAAGCTGATCAATTTTTCTATCTTCAAAAAAAGTTTCAAAAGATCAAGACAAAAATTGAGACCGTAGGTACCTGCCCAAAATCCCATTTGTCCCCCAAAGGGATAATGGTCCTTTAGGGTTTAATTAGGTTTAGGCCGAAAAAGACATCCATTTAATAGGTTTTATGTACTTCAAGTTCCAATGCCATGATTTTTTTATGGAAATCAAATTGCTAATTATTCTTTACTTTCAATGTTTTACTCTTCTTAATGTAAGGTTTGAAAATGCAGATCATGCCAACGGAATGGTACATTGTGGATCTTAGTTTGGTATCTTTCATGCTTGAAAATTTTTAGCAAAATCTCTGCATTGAAGTACTTGTTTGTTTAATTCTAGCTATGAAATTTCTCTTTATTCTTAAATTCTTTACTTTTGGGGTTGGAATGATTTGTTGAATTGTTGGTCTTTGTTTTCACAACCTCTTTTGAATTTGCACATTGAAGTGGTGTGGATTGCCAGAAAATACTGTCATTGCTTCAACCTCAGACTGTGTTACTGTTGTAGGTAAAATCACAACTTCTTGTTATAACAAAAATATAGTCAAAAGTTATGAAAATTGAGAACAAATAATTTGATCCAATATGAAATGCATGATTGTTTATTACAATCATGGTATTGATCTCATTGACTATACTTGTTGTTCCTTGGATTTTTTTCCTTTATTGATATTATTGTCTTTCCTGATTGTTGCATTTTGTTGTCTTTACTTGTTATTGACATGGAATTCTTGTTGATTTGTGTTTTGAAACAATTGAAACGGAATTCCATTTCAAAGGGCCTTGAACCAAGTCAATAGCCACATCTGTCGAAAAACAGACCATACTCAATATCTTCATTAGTTCTAATGTTGATTTTTGGTTGAAACAAATGAAATGGAATTCCACTACAAAAGTCCCTAAACCAAGCTATAGACACATTTGTTGAGAAAAAAAATAGACCACAATTAGTATGTCTATTAAATATTCATCATCCATAGTAAATGCAATTGCACTTTAGACACAAGCTAAAGTTCCTAATTGATCTAAATGGATTTTGTACTTAGTGTTTAGRATTGATCTAATTGCACTTTGCACTTACAATTTCTGATAGGTCTAATTATAAGATTTTGCACTTACTTGTACATCTTCTTAAGTGAGGATGAAGCTCCTACAAAGTTAGGAGTAGGACATGGTTTTGGATGTGTACAACTAAAGATTTCAATTTTCATGTGTCTTTGTTGCAGATTTTACAAGCAGTGGAATGGCGGTGAAGCAACTTTCTCTCTCAAGATTTAAAAAACCCATGAGCGAAGAAGAAAGAAATTCCCAATTTCAAAAGAGTTCTAAAATCATGCAAGTGCAAGACTCTGCTTCAGTTCCCATTGATGCTCCCTCTCTTAACCGTCTCAAWAGACCAATAGGGAGGCCTAAAATAATTCTTCCTCAATTTAGTCTTCTAAACTCTTCAATGCCAATTGGTTCAACATTTGGTCCTCCATTGCCATTACGTTCTTGTGAACAAGTTACGGAAAGGAAGAGGGGATCCTACATGAATTGGTTTGATGAAGAAAAATGGCCTCTAATTGAAGTGGTGGTGAAGAAGCATCGAAACTTATCTGCGGCAATGCACTATTTGAAAGTGGCTCACAGGTACTTCGATTAGCATACTTTTAATACAATTTGTTTGTGAGTGTGTTCATTACTTCTATCATGCAGTTTTCAAAAAAATTCCATGATTGTACGTCGTTCACCCAATTTAATCTTGTGTTTTTTTTTTACATGTTTTTATTGTACAAGAAACCTGGAACTAATTCAAGCCCTTTTGACAAACTTGCTCGTAGCAACTTATATACTTGGTTTACTACTGATGGGAAATTGAAGCCAAAAGATGCTCTGCATGTTCAAAAAAAGAAGCAATTCACTCCATCAACTCCCCATGATGGACCACTTGCATCTAGACCTAATTTGGTAAAAGACTTGTGCAAATTACTTTTGGCTATGAGAGGTGCAGACTAGTCTTTGAATGCTGGGATTTTGCAACCAATCATTTTGGATTTCATCATTGCCCGTGCTCATGAGCTACTAGTACATTTCAAAGTATCATTGCCTTGGACATAACAATTCTTGAAAAAACAATTACACTAGAGTTATCAATGTGCAACTACAACATGTAGAAAACTTCCATCAAATTGGGAGAGTCTTGGAAAATTTATGGCCTACAAAGTTGCGTACTTGTTGAAAGCATATGATATTTTTGCAAATTTGGTTGTTAACACTGATCAAACTAGTAAGATACATTRTCTTTTTTAATTTCCAAGAACATTTGTGTACCTTTTAATTTCCAATCATCATTAGCTTGTTTGAAATAATTTAGCATCTAAATGGATATGATGAATTGAATGTGTATCACATTTTGTGAAGGCATTCACTTTGTACCAATGAGAACAGAACGCACATGGGAAAAAAAAGGCTCCAAAGATATCAGAGTGGTTGGCATGGAAGACAAGCGACAAGTGACGTGTTGCATATTATCCGCATCTGATGGTACATTACTTCCTATTCAAGTTATTTTCATTGGCAAGACAAAGMGTTGCTTGCCTAAGTCTCAAAATGGAAGGGATTGCTTGGATCATGGATTTCATTTCAGCATGACAGAAAACCATTAGTCAAACTTGAAGACATGTCGGGAATTTGTAAAATTCTTTCATCTTCCATATTTAGATGACATTATCGGCAAAAGTCAAAAAATGATCTGGCTAATTGATTGTTGGTCTGTGCACAAATTGGAAGCATTTCTTTCAAGGAYGAAGAAAGACTATCCATGTATTTGTGTCCTTTCTGTACCAGCAAATTGCATGTCAAAATTGCAACTTACAGATGTCGTTTTACAAAGACCTTTAAAGTGTGTCTTTACAAATTGTTTCAAGCAATGGTCAGTCTCATCAATACAGAAACAAATAGAGGATCAAGTTCCTGATATTCAACTTGATTAATTTGTCTGATCATTTAAACAATAATAAATTTTTAATTTTAATAACCTTTAAATAAATAATAATAACTTTGTAATTCAAATAAATCATTAAAAGAATTAAATTAACGTCAAATAGTTGAATGAATATATATTTTTATTTTCTTTAACATTTTGAAAATAAATTAATTGCCTACTTGCTAAAAGTTACTATTAGTACATAGTTCAAAATTCTCTATTTTATTGTTCATTTTTGAAAGGAATCTCCTCTACACCAAAGAACTCGATATTTGGACGACATATTATATTTCTCCGTTCCAAAAGAGTTTAGGCAAAATAAGRTAATCTATTCTTTAAACAACCATTTAAAAGTTTTGCCTTTTCAAGGAAACTTGAAAAGCTTCAAACAATTACCATCAATTTATACCAAGGATTTAAATTGAATTTGGCATTTGATCCAAGTTGTTTCATAATTTTTGGAAAGCAATTTTATAAATTAAAGGCACATCAATTTATTTAGTAGAATGAGCCATCTTTTTTTTAAACATTTGAAAACAAAGTCATTTGAATGCAAAGGTAAAACAACCCATTTTTGACTTTTTACCCATTGTGGATACCTAGGAATGACTACATTATGGTTTTCTTCCAACCCTATTATGGATTTCTTCCAGTAAATTAGATTTGAGCCACAATCAATGTCTTAGCTAATTGAAATTAAGTGATTAGTGACCACAATGGGAACTTTCAGCTTTTTAGTGCTAATTCACTATTGGAAGTGATTTTTTTAGGTCTTCCATATTAGAAAATATTAAGACCGCAATAGGTGAGTGAGGTGAGTGAGATGAGCATTATTGATATAGTTTTGGTTGGTTTTGGGGTAGTCTACAGGCTTTTTTAGGCCATGATGGATTGAATACTTTACAAAAATTCATAACAAATTCACACTCTTGCCATTTCTATCACTAGCCTTTATGTGGAAAAAAAATTAGAAAATTTTAGCAAGACATGAGGGCAAACCCCCCATTTAATCCGGAATGGGTTGTTTTACCTTACAGTTCCTTGCATATGCTTCAATATAGAATTGAAAACAAACTTCAAAGTAATTAATGGTACTAAAGCACTTTGCTTTTGGGTAGTCACTATGTTTCACAAATAGGAGAATAGAAACTGTGTTTCAATGTATATTGACTAAATAAATAACCAAATATAAACAAAAAATCAAATATCAAAAAATATAAAATAAAATATGAAGTCTGGTTTCATTTAAACATGATTTTGAAAAMTWWAATTCAAGAWAAAAACATAAGAAAAAATATGAATAGAAGGAAAAAATTATTGAACAAAAGGAAAAAACATTTTTTTATTTTTCTATTAAAATAAATAGGAATAAAAAATATATTTATTTGTTTCAAATAGAAAAGAAAGGAAGGAAAATGTAAACATATTTGATTTTAAGTTATTTAAATTGAACAATGAAAAAATCCAATAGCACATGAATTGAAAATTGGTCCCTAGAATCCGGCTCAAACGATTTACATCAACCGAGGCCAAATGGAAAAACTAGGGCCACATTGAGGGCCAGATTGAAGGCAAATGTGGCCAACCTTCTACCTGGCTTCATGTCTAATACAAAGCCGACCTTAGTTTCACATTGAAAACAAGAATAAGTTTTGGCAAAGCCAATGGCCCAAGCAAAYTAACCACATTATTGTCCCTTTCTGGATTCATAATTTGCAAGTTTTGTCATGTGGTAAACAAAAAATCCAATATTTTCTCTAGGGGTGAAAAAAGGGGCTATATGGTTTGAAATGACCTTAACCCCTAAAGCATCAAGTGTTTGTTCAACATATGCAAGAAATCTTGGGTAGGTTCCTACAAAGTCATTTTGGGTCAAAAGTTCATGAAATTTAGACACAATGTATAATTGTGTACCTCTTTCTTGAAAAATTGACTTTTTCCTCGATTAGATGCCCGGATCAAGGTTATGCTACCTTAAATTTTGCGAGCAACTTTGACTACTTTGGGCAGCATGTGCAAAACTCTTCAAATGATATTGAAATTTTGCGAGTTTGTAGCTTACATGATACAAGATGTAAATGTAAAAAAAAAAAACTATGTTCAGTGTAAAAGTCTCATTCTAGAAGGAGTTAAAGTTTGTAGGCCCTATCAAGCAAGGTTGAAAAAAAAAATTCACTTTACTTCAAACACTATAATCTTTTAATCCGTGCGGTCAAAGCTTCTAAAACGTTTTCTACGCGTTCCCCGAAAAGTCTAGTACAAATTTGTGTATTTGAATTTTTAAAAATAAACATTTTTTTTCCATTTTTTTCTTGCTGCCCTAAACAGTGGCAATTTTTGACTATTTCTATCTTAAATATGCATCGGTCCTGTAGAGGTCAAACAATCCTAGATGATGGGGCAGGTCGGAACTTCCATTGGATCCATGAAGGCTCTTCATGCTAGTACATGAGGAGGAAGATTATTCCTCACTTGTTTTTAACTAGGATTCTTGAGGTGTGTAAATACTGGGCTATTCCACAAGATTCTTTGGTTGTTGTATTGTATCAATCCAACTATGGCCCTCAAGGGCCGTATGTTTCCAAAAAAGGGGGGGCCATAAAGGAAAAAAGGGAAACTTGGGTCAGTTTGGTTTGGTCCAAAGCCAATATGGTCTCTATTTGGAGGTCTTCATTTGTACTATATTGTCCAAGATGTGTCAAAGGAGTTTCATGAGAATTTGTTGCCATTCGGCAACTAGAGGTAGTGGAAGGACCGGTACCAGTCATCTTGGCTGAAGACGAGACGAAAGTCAAGTCCTGTATTTCTTGGGATGCCCGATCTGATGGATTGGTGGGCTTCTGTGGACAAAAAAAAGAATCATCTGTGCATCTCTACTTTTAGGCCACATGTAGGGAATGGTGAGGGTGGTTATTCATCCATAGTTGATTCTTTCCGGCTGAATGACAAGGGAAGTTTTGCACGGGTGATTATGGTCAATCCTTTGCATGATAAGTTGCCCAGACTTGTCCTTGCTGTGTCTTGCACTTGCAATCGTTTTAATTCCAATTGGGTCCATAATCAGTGGAACACTATTGACACGGTTTGGCAAGACAGTTGTGGCACGGTTGTGGGACCTATTGTAGGGCATTCTTTAGATGGGGACTCCAGGAGAAGGCAGTTGATGGTTGAAGACTACCGGAGCAAGGTGGGATTGAGGTATGAAATTCCATGGGAAGGGTGGTCTTTATCTTGTGAATGGCTTGGGGAAAATAAAATCAAAGGCTTGCATGATCAGGATTTTATCCATAACGGAAAGAAATTGATCAATCCACTTGACAGTGCTGTCAAAAACCTTCAATTAGGGGCTAATGTCTGTTACCTAGATCATCTTGGTCAGGTTTATCAAAAGTTTGGTATTGATCAGCATGGTTTTAGAAAGGAAGATGTGGAGCGGACTGATAGACAGAATTGGGCTAGTGCACAACGCATTTGTGCAAAGAAGGCAAGGACTTGCTTGCACGAACTCAGAATTGGTAGGGATGCACATCAGGAGAGAACTTTGGRGACTGAGTTGTACTTGTCTATATGTGCTGATTATATCGACATCTTCCTTTCCGTGTCTTTGACTTTGAGGGAGAAGGTGGTTTTTGCTAGCAAAGTGTCATTCTTTTTTAGGATATGGAAGTTGTGGTTCCAACATGGTGACCACGGTGTAGAAGGAAATACGAAGAATCTGACGTTGCAGGAATGCCTTGTGAGCAACCAGTGCTACCTTGACGTGCAGCTCTCTTGCCATTTCGTTGTTTTATTCATAAGGTATTTCCGGGATGCATCCTCTCACTTGTCGGTTCCACTGCACCTCACAGGACTTGATTCGTGTGAAATTTTTTTTAGCAAGGTGGGGGGGATGCAAGGTATGGAGAGAGCTTATGATTTTCAGGAGCTTGTTGGTTGTGCTAACACTGTAAACCAACTTGCTGCAATTGAGTACGGGCCCAATGGCTTGCAATTTTCTAGAGCACATAATAAGCAGCGCAACATCTAGGCTGACTTGCATCCTCTAGAACAGGGACAGTCCCCTGCAGATTTGGGAGATTATAGCGCCCTTGCCACAGATGAGGACTTCATATCAGCGTTGAAGGAAGGTCTGAAGGCAGCCCAAGCACAACTGAAGGCGCTGAATATGGCTCCATCCTCTTATGCTAGAAATAAAGTGTGGTTCTTGCAGCCGTGGATAGTCGAGAGGGCGGATCCGAAGCACTGGGCATATGTGGCTGCTGATCTGACTTGACATTCTTGACATTCTATTTCATAACTTAGTATGCACATTTTTTTCATTGATTGTGTTTGTAAACACAATGAGGACATTCTATTTGATAATACTACTGCATACTAACATTTCATATACCATTTCATACTACCATGATTGTTGACAAATATTTCTGACATTGAATTTCATACTATGATAATGGCCATAGTAATATTGACTACACTTTTTTTTTAAGTTCTAGTTGTAAGTTGTCATTACTGGAAGAAAGAAAACCAAGTTTGAACGGAATGGACTATAGGACAGAATAATGATTGCATATGCGATGCCGCCGCTCACTTTCTTTATAAGAAGCTTAAATGTTGCATACCAATATTGTGGAAATGCATTACCTAGGGATGCATGTTGTAATCAGATGCATAGATTTTGAAGCATGTCTCCTACGTGTTTACATTCAATAGTAGCACCCCTTAATTACATTTGAAGGCTTTCCAACTTTCTATGTCGCATTCATGGTGGTACTTAGGGTCAAATTCACTTCAAGATTGTAAGCACTACTRCCATTATTGTTCACGTCACGTTTGTGGCGCCGTCAATAGTAACAAGACACCATTCCTTGGTAGTCATCAGTTAGACCAATTTTTGAAATTTTTTGACACTTGTCAAGTCTTATGGGCTCAACATTCCAAGGTTATATTGAGGTTCTCTACCATGTGCATTTCATCTCCGTCTTCTATTTTTGAAGGTACTATAGTCAATCTTTGTGATAGTTAGAAAGTTCTCTGAGTCACTTGATGTTGGTAGAGGATTGTAGTTTTCTCTTTGGCATTYCAGAGTRTGCTAGGAAAAAGAAGARGTGTTCASTATATTTTTCTTCTTCTAAGGGATTGAAGAGAGCAAGGATGACCTTGGCAAAGAAAATTATTTCAAAGATAAGTCATGGTACTGCGGGAGRAGGTTAGAAGTCTATTTGCTTTGATGGAGTTGCTTGTGCAGAACATGAGGATGAAGGACACAACCTTGTTTGTGCCGCACTAAAGATTCAATTGACTAGCGGCGATGACCAAGTTGGAGGACACGATCTCAGCACAATTGTAAGCTATTGTGATTATGTTTCTATCATTTTGATGGTTTCTATCATCTTTGATGGTTTCTAGCATCATAAATTTACGGACTCCGCTTTTTGTCTATCATTTTATTTTTGAATTGAACCATTTGAAAGTAAAGATGGTCTTTGAGCTTATATTGTCCTAGTCATCACTCTCATTTTTATATTTGGATGAATTGYTCATTAGATTCCTAACACCTTACTTTTGACCTTCCTATCTGAGATTGTAAAAATAAATTGATTAGAATTTAAGTGTATTGGGACTTCCGAGAAAATCTTTTCTGCCTCCCTCACCTATGGAATGCGCAATTTCTATAGGTTTTGGAAATTAACCAAAAAAATAAAAATAAAAGAGTCTATCCGTTTGTTACAGAAACATTTGATTATAAGATAGAAATAATTATAGCATACAAAAATCAATGAGAAGAATCTTTTGCCTTTGAAGCTTGTTTTGTGGTTCAAAGACTTGTTGCATCAGGCAATGAGTAGAAGGGAGAATCTTTACAAGATTTAGATTTTAACCAAGAGAATAAAATTGAAATTGGACCTACATTTTGAAGGACACAGTCCACTAGCTCAGAACTTGAAACACCGATTGAACTAGGAAATTGTCTAGGAGATTCTAACATGTCTAGATTAGAAACCCTTCTTTGGGGCATGCTATCTTGTTGCTGCAAAAATATTGGGATTAGTGGTGAAGGCCTTGCCACCAAAAAATAGCACGCTAAACTCTTGCTAGCCGTCATTCCTGCCAAGCTCCAAGTTTCACRGTTCTCGCCTATTGCCTCTCAAGCGATGGAGCTCCATTGCCACTCCAAGGGGAGCATGCTTATTCTGATTTGTTCAATTTGTTGCACCGTGTTTGAGATATTGCGTTTTGCTGTTCTAAAATTAAGCTAGAGCCATGAGGAACACTTTAAGAAAACTGCATTTTGAGTCATGTTTTCACAAAAATGGCAAATTTCATTAAAATGGCGAAATTCCGTTACTTTGGCACTTTTTGGAGTTCAGACTATACTGTCTGAAATCTAAACTTGTCATAGATTTTTGGAATCTATACCTATCTTAAACTTCAGAAATCTAAATACGTTATAGATTTTTAATATCTAAATAAGTCGTAAATGACTCAAAATCTATACTTTTCCTACATTTCAGTCAAGTAGTTCAAACTATAAGGTTGAAAATGGCACATGGAATACCGCCAATTTAATTAAATTTGCCATAAAAACACGTGACAATGAAAAAAATGTGAGACATTTCCAAAACATCCTGTTTTTTTCAAAAAACGTGTGTATGATTGTGATTTTTCAGATGATGTCGACAAAAACGGATTAGGAAAACTGGGGAAACAAGTACTTGTCATTGGCAATGTCACATATTTTTGGTGACGTCAAAAACAACATTACACGTGTTTTTTGATGATGTTCAAAGGAACGCACTTTTGCCACGTCATCAGACTTAATACAATATTCATCATATTGAGAGAATTCTCTAAATTTGAGAGGTGGAAGAATAGGAAATGAATTGACGATGAAAAAATTGTTGAAAAAACAACAATTTCCATTAAATTGAGAGTGAGAATGTTTTTAAATTTAAGACTATTTAGGTTGAATCGACCTAAATAGTTTGAAAAGACAAGCTGGATTTGTCTAATTAGTTCAAATTGACCTAAATGGTTTGAAAAACAAGCTTGAATTTGACTATTTAGGTCAAATCGACCTACATATTTTGTTTGTCTTTCTGATCTAATTAAACAAGCTTGTCTTTTCAAACTATTTAGGTTGATTCGACCTAAATAGTCAAATCCAACTTGTCTTTTCAAACTATTTAGGTCAATTCGACCTAAATAGTCAAATCCAACTTGTCTTTTCAAACTACATAGGTCAATTTGACCTAAATAGTCTCAATTTTTTCACTCTTATTTTAATGGAAATTGTTGTTTTATCAATGATGGCATCTAAATCAACCTAAATGGACATGGTTAATTTGAGAGGTCTCTAATCTCTCAAAATAATGAATATTGTGTTCTCCTAGCAACCATTGTGCATTCAGAGAGGATGTTGCGTATTAGGAAAAATTGCAAGAAAGGGCAGTTGCTTACATAGGGGTCCAAAAAACCTAGAGTGGATGTGGAATGGGAGTTGAAGGGCATGAATTTTTCATGTCACCAATGTGTCATCTAGAATATTGTAGTGAAAGACCGATATTAATAAAATGAGGTAAATGAAAGAGGTTGAAGAAAGCTTAATACATGATGACTTCCAAAGAAAGATGACCTTTAAAATGGACAATACTAAAACATTGAATGGGTTCAAGCATTCTCAAAACCATAAAAATGGAGAAGGCGAGGGGGAAAACAATTTTTAACGCATAGACATGTTTCTTTTGACATCACCAAAATCATTACTTTCTTATAATGGAACCTCCGGAGTCAAGTGCGTCCGCAAGTAGGGTTTGGAAGTCAAGATCCCAAGGAAGTATCAGTCGTCCCAACTTTTGAGGTAAGGGTTTAAGGTTTTGCTTGCTCAAATGGTGCTCCTCATGCTGAATTGCGTGCTTAATACCTCATTTTCACTACCAAAATCCCTCTACTAGCATCTGAATCACAACAAGTTGACAACGCGTGTGTCAGACCGCACTCACAAGCGGCATCTATCAAGCCGTCAAGTATAAACGTTTGTTTCCTCAAGCCTATTTAAAATCCAATTCAAATGTATATATTTTGACTAGATGTGCTTCAGTTTTTTTTGACCAATTCAGATGTACTTGTTTCGGACAAGCCTACGGAGTACCAAACGCCATCCTTCAAAGTGGTACCCCACGTTACTTGTGCAAAATTCTCAATCTGAAACTTCTTTTTTTGTAGTGCCTGATGTATTTAGCTTACGGTTCCTTACGCTTTGAGTGGCTACAGTTTGGAACTTGTGAGGATGAGCATGAGTGATCTGCACTGTTGAGGGTGAGATTTTAGTTCGCTAGTGTGTATTTTGAATTAGCCGCAAGTAGAACGCTATGGAGCGTTGCATGTAGAGCGCAACGGTGCATGCTGGGAGCAGAATGCAACGTTGCATGCTGCAAATAGAACACAATGATGCGCACTGCGAGTAGAAAACAATAGTGCGTGACGAGCATGCAAGGATGCATGATGCAGTGTATTCTCGAGGGGGTCGCTCTATGTACATTTTGAGTACCACGTGCGGCTTGGGGGTAATTTTGGGGGGGCTATTTAGCTCTGAGGCAAGAATGAAAGGATCCCTATAATTTCTTAATTTGACAAAATGACCTATTTGTTGGAACTCTATCATTATTTATATTTTCCATGTTAATGTAATTTTTTGTAGGCTATACTCTTTATAACCAAAAATTTGGAATTTGCAAAAAAGTTGAAAGCCTAAAAGGAAAATGATTTTATAAAAAAAACTACAATACATGTATGCATGAAGGAACATGACTATTTTGACGGATCATAAGTGAGTTCCACCTCATGCAACAAATACTTGAGCAAACATGAACCAATACAACAAAAAAACTGAATAGAAATTATGAGAACATGAACTATGCTTTATGAGAAACTCTTGAAGAAAGTTTCCTTTTCACGTTAAAAACCACAAGCCAATGCGATTGAAGTCTTCAATGTCTATATATATCACAAATTGAGTGCTACAAATTAACTATTGTCAAAATTTCAATGTATATGACAAATCAAATGCACTTATGAAGTCTAATTTCTAGGCAATAGCACAAGACCTGGAGTTGAAATAGTCATTTGTTCTGTCAAAATTGAGGGTAATACACCTCAAACTAAGTCATATTTTAGTCTACATGACGAGTCCTAGAGCTCGAACAAAATCATATTCTTATTCAAATTTCAAGACCTGAAATTTAGCATTGCTGTATAAAAGGTCGCATAATCTTGCATTTCCAAGAAAAATCCTCACAATCTCAGAGATGGGGTTATCCAAATTGAGCAATTATCAGAGTTTCCACCACCGCGAGGCACACAAAATTCATTAACCCAGCCTACATCACGCATCAAAGGGTGATTGCAAAAAACACTTAAAGCCATTTGTCACACCCTAGTTTTTGATTTTGTTTTTGGCCATAACATTTGTGTTTTAGCTCCAAATGACTCAAAATTTACACAAAATCTACTCATAACCATTTTGTACCTTTCCTCATCTTTGAGGATTTTTCAAAAATAATTTATTATTTTTAAACAGCCTCAAAAATTTCTTACAATGGACAATTTAGGGTTTTTTTGCACCATTTATCCCTCTAAAAAACGAATTTTGAGCTGAGATTTGGAGAAAATGGTCTCTTAGTAGCCTTATAGCTATTGTCCAAAGGAAATTTAGAATTCAAATTTTAATGTGGTGTAGAAGTCCACAAAAAAGCTTCTTTCTGCATTTTTTTCCAAAAGTATGAAACATGATTTTGGTGAGTTTTTTGGTCAAATTCCATCAACAAAAATTCTTTTTGAATGGAAGATTTTTAGTTTTAAAAAAATAAATAAATCCTATTTTATGCAATTTAAAATCTCCAAAGTAGTATTTTCTTCACCGGATTTCTATGTGAATTCTATGTCTAAGACTCCGGTGAAGAAAATACCACTTGGAGATTTTAAATTGCATAAAATAGGATTTATTTATTTTTTTAAAACTAAAAATCTTCCATTCAAAAAGAATTTTTGTTGATGGAATTTGACCAAAAAACTCACCAAAATCATGTTCTATACTTCTGGAAAAAAATGCAGAAAGAAGCTTTTTTGTGGACTTCTACACCACATTAAAAGTTGAATTTCTAAATTTCCTTTGGAAAGTAGCTATAAGGCTTTTGACAGACCATTCTCTCCAAATTTTAGCTCAAAATTTGTTTTTTAGGGGGATAAATGGTGCAAAAAAACCCTAAATTGTCCATTGTGAGAAATTTTGGGGGCTGTTTAAAAATAATAAATTATTTTTGAAAAATTCTCAAAAATGAGGAAAGGTACAAAATGGTTATGAGTAGCTTTTGTGTAAACTTTGAGTCATTTGGAGCTAAGATACAAAAGTTATGGCCAAAACAAAAATAAAAAACTAGGGTGTGACAAAACGCAACAAATAGTACACGTGTTTCTTGCAATCACCCCAAATTTCAATGCTTTGTTTTCAATCCTAAAGCTTAAAATTTCTTCAACCAGCGTGCTAAACCTTACGCAATCAAAAGGATGTGGAAAAAAATTGAATTGGAATAGCACAATGGGAACTTCAAAACCCTAATTGGATGACGCAACTTGCCAAATCACTCATCGAATCATCGCAATGTCGTCTAATTTAACTCATTGCAAATTCATCCATAATTTTCCTAAATAGCCAAATTTATCTTCCATTGCACTTATGACCCAGGTGTGCACCCAACTGTATGCAAGGATTGTAGTTTAAATACTATAGAGGATCCAATGTTTTAGACTCTAAATTATACATATAAAATACTAATGGACCAGATTTTTAGGCAACCTAAATTACTTATAACAAATTTCTGACTTTCAATGCCCCCTAATTTACTTGTAAGTTTTTTATAAATTTTACACAAAATGTTTAAAATGCTATCTATATTCTACCGCACATTGTTTCTAAAATGCGATAAGTGAACCTTCCGAGAGTGTGTTGCAAGGCTTGGTGCCATGCGGCTATGGCTCTTTGTTGGCAGGAAATTCTAGATGGTTGTGAATTTGGAGGTGGCAGCTGGTACCCCCTAGAGGCTAGTCAGATCCGACCACTCAGCAACCAAGGAATACCAAGTGCCACCCTTGAAATTGGTACCCTTCCAAATATTTTTATAAAATTCAAACATATTGATGAAATTTCTTGTACTTGTAGGGGGTGAAGACGTGCCTACTCAAGGTTAAGACAATCAGGTGAATGTTAATCAGGTAAAATCCTAATCAAAATTTGGTAGAATATGGATGGCTTGGGCTGGGCACCATTTTGGCGTACTCGTGGCGTACACCATTGAGACTGTCTTGTTGTGCACTTCAGGGTTTTGAACTTGCTATCATGCTTTTAATTTTAATTTCAGTTACTGAAAGTGTTTTTAACCGCCTTCCTCATTGATTTTATTGCAGGTTGGAGAAGTGGTAGGAGGGAGTTATGGAGACATTAGGCAAAGAAAACATGTGAAATTCTATATTTTGGTTGTTGAATCCCRTAGCTATTTTAAGTCATTAATCCTTTATCTTTTATTTCAATCCTTGGTGAATTACCATTTGTTTATTTAGGATTTCTTGGTGGRTACCTATTTTKGGGGTRTCACCTAGTGCCACTTAGGAGCTAGTTGGATTGGACTAGCCCCCAAGTGGTACTARKAGCCACCTCCAATATAGGTACCCACATGAAATAAATCAAGAAAAATCTCTTYGTCTGTAATTGATATTGTAACAAACAAATGAATCAACATTTCCTATGCAGTCATTCGAAGTTTCTTGTAACGCTTCCATAGACATCCTTTATGCGTGGGAGATTTTTGAATATATGTATATGCTTTGTTTGAATCTTTCTTAATTTAAGAATAAAAAGTATAATGTGATTGGTCTTTGGATTTTGGGTTTTTATTTTCAGAAAGATTTCAAATTTGAGTTTTGGAAGGCACTTTCTTGAAATTTGTTTGGTGGGTACCTGTTTTGGAGGTGGCACCTAGTGCCACTTGGGGGCTAGTTAGATCCGACTAGCCCCCAAGTGGCACTATGTGCCACCTCCAAAACAAATACCTACCAAACAAACCAATTCATTTTCTATACCCCAATTTGTTTTTCCTACCCACAATTTTGTACTTACACCCTCCATTTTCTTGATAGCCCCAATTCTTTTGTTGTATCCCATTTTTTTTGCTTTGTCACAATTTTTCTTTATCCCCAAATGTATTTATGAACTTCATGATTTTCACTTGGCTACTATTTATACTTAACCAGATCCTCTTCATTACCCATAGCCCCAATTCTTTTGTTCTACTTCATTTTTGTCCTCTTAGCCACATTTTTTAATGACACTAAACTTTTGTTCTTGACCCCCAAATGTATTGCTGAATCCCAATTTTTTTCGTAGCCAACATTTTTTACTCAAACCCCACTTTTTTTACCTTATCCTCAAATATTTTCTTCAACCCATTTTCATTTCTTAGCCACAATTTTATACAACCACCTCACTTTCTTTCTGGAGCCCCATTTTCCTTTCTTATATCCCATTAAATTTTGTAGCCACTATTTTGTACTTACACCCTGTTTTTTTTTCCTTTGCCCCAATTCTTTTCTTGTATCCCATTTTTTTCGTTGTCCTCAATTATATTGCAGCACGTCATTGTTTTGATTTATCATATATCGTTTTTTTCCTTGTCCTCAATTCTTTATCCACACCCCATTTTTTCCTTACCCTTCATTCTGTATTGACACCCAATTTCTTTCCTATATCTCCAATTTGTTTTTTATATACCCCCAATTCTTTTTTTGCACTCAATTGTTTACCTTATCTCCAAGAACTTCTTTACACTCCATGTTTTTCCATATCATCCATTCATATTTGTACACCTCCTACTCTTCTTCTCTTAGTTCCAATTTTATGGGTAACATCTTTGTTTTTAATTTCCTACCCATTCTCTCTAGTAATTTCAAAACGATTTTTGTCTAGAAATATTGGAATTTCTTTCTAATCCCTGATTGTATTTCAACAGCCCACTTTTTTCCTCATCCCCTCTTGTTTTCACACAATCCAATTTCTCCCCTTATCCCCAAGTTTTTTGCAAACAATATTTGTATATTTAATTTTTTCCATTACTCCAACATTTATCCCAACTAATTTTATGGCTCTTTTTGCAAGCACCCGCCCGTCCTCTGTGTTTTTAACTTGTGGGTAGTGATATGTTCCAATACACTATTATTTTCAGACAATTCTTCACAATAAAAAAAAATCCATACGGTTGACGTGGCGTCCTTATGTTTTCTKGGACATCAATATAAACATGACTATGTTTTTTTAAACGTGATGCCAAAAATCTACGTTAACTGTGACAATTACCTGTTCTAGAACTTATGCGGCTTTGTTGTTTGTAACGTCAAATGAAAACTGAAATTTTGCACGTGTTTTTAATCAGACATCGGACGTTTTGAAAAACACATCACGTTTGACCAAAACAGCGCCAAAAGCATTGATTTCTTATAGACGAAGATGATGATAGTGACCTGGTAAGATTTCGCCATGTGGTGGATGCAGCTGAATACTTTGTAGACGCAATGGAGCATTTCATTGGCAACGTTATCATGGCCATAGAGCTCCAAATGCAAAAGCGCAAACAATTATTCATGTCACCAAAGAGTTTAGAGACAAAGTATAGCTCCAAGATGGGGCACTCTCTCATGGCTAGTACTGCAGAAGGTGAAGTCAGAGGTTTGTCAATGTAACGCTAGTACTAGTCTAGGCCAGCACAAGGCAGTTCTTCTCAGCTCGGAATTAGAGGGCAGTGTCATAGACATCCTATATTGAATCTTCATATGTACCATTCATGATTGGTGACTCCCATTTTTGTACGAGTCCCGTAATGGCTAATAGAACTCTTTGTGTACTTTACAAATTTTAATTGCACATGGTGTTTTGCTTCTTATGTAAAGTTTTTGGATTTTGATTTGTAAGTTACATTGTTTATTAGTACTCATATTTTTTTATCATGACTATTAAAGTTTGTGTATTTCAAAACTTCAAWTGTAGATGGATACCTTGCCATTAAATCAAACATAAAAGGGCACAATTCTAGAGACTCCCAAAGCCGATGACATGACGGACCCGGAGATTGGTGTGGAAGACTATGAAGAAATCATGGTACAACAACCCGCAAGCAATGAAGAAAAAGAAGTCATGGAAGATGATCTTCGAAGGTTGCAAAAAGCGGATGCGGTRCAAACCAACTCCGCTTTGAGAATGAAGCTTGACGAACTCTTTTGTCTATTCATTCCACTCTGTAGGCATGTCTTGATGCCTATAATAAGGACTACCTTGGCATGTGACGTGAATAAATTGGAAAATGAATTTTGCAAGTGGGTACTGTGATGGGGCTACAATGTTTTATGTCTCAACGACCTATGAGAAGGGGGAAAGCTTTGAGTTCACAAAAGCAGAGAAGAATGCGTGCGGAGAGCTATGGAATGCAAAGAATAATATCTTTATGGAATACCTAAATTCAAAGCCCTAACTCAAGTACCTAAAGAACTTGAAGTTCTTTGTTTGCTATGGCAATCATTGACAGCAGGCGTGGATGAATTTTATTGACAAGGTTTATCCATTGGCTCTAAAATGGCACTACGCAGTTGATTGCATTGTCTTGGACACAAAGGGGAGGAATGAAAAAGTCATGGAAGTCATGCACGACATCAACAAGTGAGTGGTCTCAATTCTTTCACCAAGTTATTTTTGAATCATTTTTCTATTTCCAAAGAGCACTATTCTAATAGGCATTATTGAAGACTTTTGTGCGTTTGCAAAGCTACAACAGATTTGCATGTGAAAACAAACTTGGTGCATAATTTGTGTCAAGTACAAAAGTATGGCATGCTCCCAACTGACATGTTCAAAGAGTTGTTGAGGCCCTCAGAGCAGAAGAAATGTGATGATGGAGGTGTGGGGAAGACATGGTATTCCATCCCCGCCAACATCTTCACATCGTTTTTTTTGAGTAAGATGAATGTCAATTGTGCATGCATCTTAGTTGAATTATGATGTTGTAGGTCTTGTACATTGTCAACTTTCACTCACGAATATTTGGCATCTTTCACGGCAAGAGATTTCCCTGGCCTCGGACAATGCCAAATGGAGGTACCATGAGAATCCACCAGATGGTGGAAAATCTCCTGAAGGCGTTGCCCATGCAATGAAGGTGGCAGCAAAAGACAGGACTGCAAAGTTATACGTGAAGATGCATAAACTGTTGGCAGTGGCCAATCTTGCCAATGAGCGGGCCTTTCTACAAGAAGTGAGTACTACCAATCTCCTAGAAATGTGAATGTTTCTTAAATGCCCAAAATGAACAGAACTTACAAATTGAGTGTTCTCATATTGCATGTGGAGAGGCACWRGAGCGCAAATGAGCATCTTGAAATGACTTTGGAGAAGCTCCAAATGGTGTCCACTTGCAACGTGATGCACGTTCATAAGACMAAGTTTTTGCAGTGGTGGAACTCCTCCGTTCCGTCTTGTGAAGTTTGAAAGTTCCCACCCAAGCCTATTTCAGAGAATCTTTTTGGCCCGTTCCTTAACAAMTGATGTTGGTATGCGGAGGTAAGTGAATGCTAGTCTAATCCATGGATTTGAAATTTCTTCATGCATGCCACTTGGTTTATTATTTATGAGCTAATGATAGACATCCTAAATTCACTGTGTCTGGATTTAAATTGAATGTTTTGTTTTCCAAATTGAAGATGGAGTAGTATCTCTCTTTGAGARGTTGGTGAGGAATGACAAGCTTACCATCAAGTACAATGTAAATGCCCCRACTGAGGCYRAGTACTTGGCGGAWTATATCAAAGGAWTGAGGCGCAAAATTTGGGATCAAGCCTTTGGAACTTATTTCAAGGGGGCTATTTATTTCAAGWAGGRRTACTCATTTGGGAATTTTGAGGGGTCCATGTAAGCTATCYGTAGAGTTCTCTTTTAGTACGTTCACACAAACTACAACTATTGAGTTTGCTATGCCTTGTGGAATATTGGATTGAATTGTTTTCATGGCACCACTTGGGAGTACTCAAGCATTCTTCAATATTTTTTTTCATTTGTAAATTTATTTGAAKTTTAAAAAGGCTTAATCGACCTATTAACCTAGTGTTTCAGATTGTATGGGACCCTTTTTGTTTGTTCCCGTGATCTACACATTGATTGTAATGATTTGTTTTGCTCCAATTACTTCAAGCTAGAGCTAGAATCCTAAGGGGCCATCTCACGATCAGATCTTCCGACAATCCTTATTGCATACCTAGACCGCTCTTTGGACACCTGCATGTACACGGCATCCCAACAACGCACATTCACTATAGCCCATCTCAACGGCGACGGATGGTATTTGGACTTTACCGTCGCATATACTCATTCGTACAAGGTAGATTTGTGGAAATTCTTGGACAAAAAAGGATTTGTGGACTTGAAGGTTGATGAGTTTGCCGGTCTCAGCGTGAAGCAGAGGAAAAAGTCCATTGCAAGGAAGGAGCTAAATGACAAAAAGAAAGCCGTCAAAATCAAGGTTCTTCTTAGCGCCAAGGAGAAGAAGGAAGCCAAGCAAGTGGCCAAGTTGGAAGAGAAGGAACAAGAGAAAGAAAGGGAGAGGGAGAAGAAGGCCAAGGGGAAAGGTAAAAAAAAGGTGGATGACCAAAATCCTGCATCTAATACTATGGATCAGGGTTTAGGGATGCAAGTGGGGTCCCAAGTTGGAGTGAAGTGGAAGGATGCTCTTTTGCAGCTCATAGAGGAGGTTATTATAGCTAAGACACACACAATTGTCCTTGAAGAAGATGATTTGGAGCAACGTTGCTAGTATGCGAGTGGCGAGCAACAAGCGTGCTTACCTCTCCATTCCAGAAATTGCTGACCATGCTCGACTCATGAGGAGGAAACTTAGCAGTCAGATACTTCAGCACAGGTCTGCTCAAGCTAGAATTGTGCAGTTGAAACTTAAACGTCCGAGTTTGAGGGAATTGGCAAGGGACGCTGCTTGTGGTCACAATGTTCTAAAATTCTGTCATAGTATAGTGAACGCTCATAGGTCAGGTGCTTTAGGTGGGAAACCTGCGTTATGGGATTTCCTTCGTGATGTGGCTGAAAACTTGAACCATGATCGCAGAGGACAGCGGTATAGAGACAATTCGAAATGTTTAGGGGAAGTCATGAAGGTTTACGAAGGTCGTAGGATGGTCGACATTTTTGCCTTGAACTTTGCGGGTCCAAGCTACCGTTAGGTCAAACAAGAGGTTCAAAAAGGAGTCCAGTTCTTACCTAGTGAGCACGCCCAAATTTTTGCTGCTGTGGCACAGATTTATAGGGAAGCTAAGCTCGCTCACAATATAGTAGGTCCTGTACCGGTAATTCTTGCAGAGGACGAAACTAAAGTCAAAGGGAGGGTAGCTTGGGAACCGAAGTGGGATACTCTAGTTGGATTCTGTGGTCCTTTTGAGAACCACGTGTGTGTGCCCGGTTTCAGGCCACTTGTTGGGAGTGGTGAGGAGGGATACCGCCAGTTGTTAGAATCGTTTGGGAAGAATAGGAAAGGGACTTTTGCTCGAGTTGTTGTTGTTAATCCTTTACATGAACGACTTTCTCAGCTTGTCTTAGTTGTTTGCTGCAATTGCAATTGCTTCAATTCCGATTGGGTTAGGGGTCAGTGGGATACTATAGATAGGCTTTGGGAAAAAGAATGTCTTGCTGCTATAGGCCCAATAATTGGACACGCTAGTGACGGTGACTCTCGTAGACGACAGCTAATGCTGGCAGACTATCAGAGCAACGAGAAAATTCGTTTGGACGTGGGGTGGGAAGGCTGGGTTTTCAGTGCGTCTTTAAATCCGTCTGGGAATGCAAAGGGGCTGCATGATCAGGACTATATACACAATGGGAAAAAGTTAATAAACCCCTTGCTTTCAGCTGCCCGAACTCTACAATTAGGAGGAGATTTGTGTCTCCATGGTCATATAGAACAAGTTTATGAGCAATTCACGGCTGAAGAGCATGGTCTCATAGCAAAGGACGTTGAGAGAAGGGACCGCCAGAACTGAGCTGCGGCACAGAGGCTCTGCCAGTTCAAAGTGCGGTCATGTTTGGCTCGCATGCGGCAGCTAGGTTACCCTCACCGTGAAAGAACTCTGGGAACCGAGTTTTATTTGGAAATCTGTGCAGCCTGTATTGACATTTTCTGTTCTTCGAGGTTGGACTTACGTTCTAGGGTAGTGTTGTGTGGTAAGGTTTCGTTTTTCTTTCGACTATGGAGGTTGTGGTTGCAGCACGGAGATCATGGTGTCTTGGGGAATTCGCAACCACCTGTGCAGGCTAAGAACTTTGTAAGCCTCCAATGTTTTATTGATATTCAGTTGTCTTGTCATTTTGTTGTTCTTCTCATTTGTCATTTCAGAGACAAGTTCCCCAACTTAGCTGTGTCGTTGCATTTGACTGGGAGTGATTCTTGCGAAATTTTTTTTTCAGGAATTGGTGGTATGAATGGCCTAGAACGTGCCTAGGACTTCCATGAGTTGGTAAACACCGCAAACACTCTCAACCACATCTTAGCTGTTGAATATGGTAACAATGGTTTAGTTTTTCAGAAGCAGCACAACAAAATGGAAAATGTGTGGGAATCTTTGCACAAGCTGACCCTTGGTGAGCAGCGGCCCAATTTGGGTGACTATAGTCTCATTGCAGGAAATGCAGATGTAGTATCAGCTTTGCAAGAGGGCCTGAAGGAAGCCCAGAGCATGCTGAGGTCGCTGAACATGGCCCCGAGTACGCAATGCCAGTCACGCCGGAAAATTTGGTTTGACCGGCCGTGGCTAGCCGAGAGAGAAGATCGGCAGTGCTTTCACTACAAGCCTAGTGCGAGGCCAACGTCTGGTGAAGATGGGGACTCCGAGGTCTTGCGAGATCGACTTGTGAGTGAGCTGTTTGCAGCTGAACGACCAGCACATGCGCCACAAATGCGGGATAATCTGGAGGAGTTCGCAGCGGAGGAAGATGAGTGAGCATTTGAGAATCATTGAAGAAGAAGCCCGAGATGCTGTCACTGATGTCCTGAATAGTGCAGAGGTGCAAGTGCAGCAGCCGCAAGGCAATGAGCGGATTGAAGCGACTGTGGAAGCGGACGGGCATGTCATTTACAAGTTGACACTTGTGTCGCAGCTGAATGGTAGTGTGTTCCTTTCCAAGGATCGATTGGCTAGAATCAAGCACAGTGCTCAATTCAATAACCATGATAATTGTTTGCAGGCCAGCTCATCATCTGGGTCAGGCTTGTTGTCAATTGGATCTGATTGTGTTGTTCATTTTGTGCAACGAAGCACAACTCGATTGTCTTCTACAGTGAGATCAGCTGCGAAGCGGAAACGGGGTCCTCCGTCCAATCCATCTCGGTTAACTCCTACTAATTGTTTGCGGGCTGTGGATGAGGGGGTTTGCTGGTTGGGTAGAGTGCAGACGATGAGGAGGCGCAATGGCAAGCAGTTTGGTGTGCTGCGGCAG
Source organism: Pleurozium schreberi (assembly GCA_006891605.1). Classification (NCBI taxonomy): domain Eukaryota; kingdom Viridiplantae; phylum Streptophyta; class Bryopsida; order Hypnales; family Hylocomiaceae; genus Pleurozium; species Pleurozium schreberi. The sequence continues at coordinate 643,426 of VACF01001958.1, forward strand.
CCTATGGACTTACTGGCGAGGTTGGAGGACAAAGGTCGGCGAACAAATCAGAATCCACACATAGAGGTTATGTTGTAGTATTATTGCAAATACGTTGGACGAGACAAATTCAAGTATGACTATACTAATAGCAAGTGGATTGACATTGACTGCGTTATATTTAAACGTGACCTTGGTGTACAACCCTCAGAATGAGGTGTACAGTCTGGATCGGAATGATGCCGAGCACTTGCGGCAGTTTCTGGCAGACCACAGTGCCCGCTGACTTTCGGTGGATCACCTTCGGCCTCCCATACTTCAGATGAGTCCTAAACCTTCGCAGTGGGGCAGAAAAGTTCATATGGTGGTGATATTGTGGGCTACAATGGGATGTATGGGGGGCAATGCGCTTGTTCACATGTGTGGTAAATGTGGCAGTGTGGATGATGCACAAGTGAAGGAGGAGTTGTGGAGGATCGCATGAATTGCATGGACCGTGAGGATTGGTGGAGTCGCTGAACATGGTTGTGGGCACAAACCAGTTGAAGTGCTTCTTCAAGTGCAACCGGTTGGCCCTAAACCAAATGCTATTCCTTATGCAATTTTTTTGAATGCATGTGCTTACACACTTCGTTATCCAAAGCCAACGTGGAAGACCTTTGCACTCTGAAATGCCAACATTCATCATCTCAAGATCTTTGAATTCATCATCGGAGGAAAAGATCATGTCAACTAGATTCTCTGTCGAACTCATGATACCTGTGAAACAAGCAAAATAAACCATGAGCATCACAAGCACAGGACTTCAGCTCGACTCGAGTTGAATTGTTAGAGGGCCCCTCATATAGACAATTTATCACTCCAAATCATAATCCGAAGTCGGGCATATGCGATAAGATATATTACCTCAAGAGTGTTAATGAGGTCTCTTCCAGCAGTTCAACTCGACTCGAGCTGAACTGCTAGTAGAGGGCTTTGTCCGTACATACCATGTTTACTCACTAGACATTAGATGCGGTAGAATCACATATTGCCTATCCGCGACGCACCCTATAACAGTTCAGTTTGAGTCGAGCTAAATTGTTGGACAAGGATTCTTGAAAGTATTCATTCAAGGACCTGTCGATTTCTTCAGCCTGGATCTAGGATTAATCTCAAACAATCTCAACAGGAATATATATTCAGCGGTCTAAAGCAGTTTAGCTCGAGTCAAGCTGAAGTGCGACGTTTACACTTTAACTGAATGTTCCAAAATTCCTTCTGCAAACGTCCTTGGATGAATCCTTTCTAATGGAAGACGTACGCAGTCTTTGGCTATCCATTCAGCTTGATTTGAGCTAAATAGGCACTACAGATTATAGATAATTTTTGCCGGACACGAGAAATAAGTCATGATTTTGGAATGTCAATTCAGCTCTAGTCGAGCTGAAATGCACTCTTAGAATGAACAACACCATTCCCGCTTTGGCTGTCCATCCAGCTCGATTTGAGCTAAATAGGCACTACAACATATAATCAGTTTCGTCAGACACGAGAAACAAGCCATTCTTTTGGAATGTCAATTCAGCTCCAGTCGAGCTGAAATGTAGTATTAGAATGAAGAACACCATCTTCGCAAATGTCAGAGACTTAGAGTTCAGAACATAGAAACTGAATATGCTATAAATAATAATTCGACATTTGCGGCACCATCATCAGCTCATACTCTCTGGCAGGAAGAATTGCTTCCTTCAGCAATGTATGAAAATGGGCTTGCAATGGATGCAAAAGAGGTGTAATACACAGCATAATCAATTGCATCTGAAGTCAAGGCAATATGCAAAACATCCTTTCCGCAAAGAAGGAATGACAAAAAACTTATAAACCTTACAATGTATGCAATGAACAACGACAAAGTAAGTGCGAAGTGTAAACGGCTAACCGGAGTGATTGTGCGACAGAAAGCCTCCTTGCAAATCATGATGGGAAACAACAAATTGATAACCGAACTACTAGAAGGCTTGACAAAGCGTCACAATACAAATTGAATACACATGAGAGGAGACGAACGCACACCTCCGCAACATCAACACAGGATAGGAGCAAGGTGGAAACGAATGATTGCAATCGGGATCCCGACGTACGCCCGACTCCTTGCGCGGAAAAGAAAGAGCGCCAATGGACTTTCGTCTTGAAAATAAGCATCTCCAAATTTTGAAAGCCGAGAATCACGATAGTCGTCATAGCTGTACAAGAACAAAAAGGCATGGGATGCTCAATTCAGTAAATGGACCTACATGAATTGTGGGGTCCTCTATGTTCACAAGATTCCTTTTTCACCTACTTGTTGACTTTGATCACTGATGTGGCTATCTACCATTCACAATATCACACTTTCTTGGATCTTTCTAAGTTCTATTTTATGCACTTGGGTCAAAACTAGTAGATGCTTCCAAGTAAATAATGAAATGCCTTTTCATGCATTCTATTGCTCATTTATTACAGTTTGCTTTTTTAGCACAAGCGTGCGGAGTAAGTTCATCTTCAAAACAAAGAAGCAATTTCGTCATCCAAGTTTTCCATATTTAGTAGAGAGAAAATTGTTTGTTTTTGTACAAGTAATAGAAATTTAGTATTTCCAAATAGTGGAAAACAATGGATGTGGTCTGTGCTTCTACTTTAGGATTTAGGATTTAGGGTTTAGGGTTTAGGGTTCAAGGTCCACCAAAAAAATAGAACTTGTGTGTGCACTTCTCTAGACCCACAAAACCCTAAACCAAGCATTTATTTAATATTTGGATTGGTTCCATGTATTATTACACGCGGACGCTGCATCCACGAACAATTCATGGATTAATAATATGATCCAAACACTTCTATGGCGCCACCAAAACATCAATCTCGCGTCCAAAAGAAAAATGGAACTTGTGTGCATTTTTTTGGACCAAAAAAATGCACCAAGCATTCATTTAATATAATTTAGATTCATTACATATGGCCGCTGAATCCACAAACAATTCATGGATTAATAAAATGATCCAAACACTTGCATGGCACTAGCAAAACATCAATCTCGCGTCCAAAAAAAAAATGGAACTTGTGTGTGCATTTTTTTGGACCAAAAAATGCACCACGCATTCATTTAATATAATTTAGATTCATTACATGCGGCAGCTATATCCATGAACAATTTATGGATTAATAAAATGATCCAAACACTTGCATGGCACTATCAAAACATCCATCTTGTGTCCAAATAAAAAATAGAACTTTTGTGTGCAATTTTTAGACCATCAAAATGGTGTAAGCGCTAATAATAAAATTTGTTTACTACTTTACCTTTATAATGCTAACTTAATTAATGCATCTTGAATTGTCTTATACTAACTTTTAAAATAGTGTTTCAATTTGTGGTTTCAAGGTAAGTTCTGGGTAAGTGGAGGCGTCCTGGTTTTAGTGAGTAATTTCAATATTTTTAATTGGAAAATTTCATGTACAAGCACTTATTTGGATGTCAATTAAGAGTAATGTTGGAGTACAATTTAATGATGGTGGTAAGCATGATGGTGCCATTATCTCTGAAAGCTATGGCCTCTTGAATAGTGTGTTTTACGATTAATATGAATAATTTCACATGGAAGTCCTCATTATCATCACTGAAAGCTATGACCTTTTAAATAGTGTGTTTCATGATTATGAATTATGTTACATGGGAGTCCTCATTATCATGACTAAAAGCTATGACTTTTTAAATATTGTCTTTCGTGATTATGAATCATGACACATGGGAGTCCACATTAGTAGGTGCAATTACTTTAATGATAACGCTTGAATTACGGCTCATTGAATTTTCTAATATATTGATTGTGTAAAATGTCAATTACAAGCCAAATTTTTTGTTCTAAACAGTAATTTATCATTTATGAAAAGCGTTAGAAAAATATTGAAGCCTAGCCAAGGCTGCAAGTTTGACAGTTTTAGTACTTAATAAATGCCCTGCCCGCCTGACAAAATCAATCATGACAATGATGTGATGTGGTCGAAATGCGGCCGTTGGACCTCCTAACGTCCACCTGGCTGGTTTTCATTCCTTCAAGGCTTGTGGAGGACACAACTTGAGCGGGAAGCTTCGCGGAAAGTTCAACTTGCTGGATGAGCGGAAAGTTGAGGGGGATTTTACGGGAAGATGAGCATTTTTCAGTTGAGAGGTTTCCAGTTGTTGTGCAGTAAGATTTTTGGTTTTCGCATTTGATCCTGTAAGTGGAGGAATGGTTTTAGGGTATCGATCATGAGGCCACAGAGTCATGTACAGAGCGTGATTCTTTATAATGAGATAGATAAAGATGGCGATTTTATCCCTTTGAAAATTGAGTTGAACAGTTGGGTTGCGTTGCATTCTAACGAACCTGGTGGAACTTCAATCAATGGTGCATACAAGGCTCGGGTTTGTGAGTTTGAAGTTAAAGATGGAGTGGTGATTCGAATCAAAGTCCAGCATGCATACATGCGGCGTGAGCTGAGGATGCATCCTGCTCGACGAGTGACGCAGTGCAGCGCATGCAATTGTAAGATTTCTGGAGCCCAACTTTTGCTCAAATTTTAGCTTCAAGTTATTTGAATTGAAACTAGACTTTTAACCCCTCATAGCCGAATACAACGAAAAGTGTCCCCACACAGTCTGCAGTCCACTTTGAAGGGCTCTAACTTTTGCGTTCAATGTTGGAATTCAATAAAACCTGTTGGAAAAGTTGCGCATAGTAGCCTAGTATCTATGGTAAAAGTTTCAGATCAATCCAAGATGTATTGAGTTTCTGAAAGTCATTCGAAGTTCTCAGGTTGAATTTGGGTTCAGCACACTGCATTGTGATGGCTGCAACTTCGGGAGATTGTATCTTTTTCATCAAATGTTTGTTTTCAATAAAAGTTGTTGGGTATTGTTTCCATGTAGATCTAGTTATTGTGGTAAAAGTTTCATGCCAATCCAAGTTGTTTTGAATGTTTGGGAGAAATTCAAAGTTCAAAATCCAGAATTGTTTGCATTTTAGTGAACTTTGGCGGCTCATAACTTCTTCATATATGATCTTTTTTCAATAAATTTTGTTGGAAAAGTTGAGCTTACTAGTCTAGTTTTTGTGGTCAAAATTTTAGATCCATCCAAGACGTTATGAGTGACTGAGAAGTATTTTAGTAGAAARAGGTTAAGCCATAGATGTGAATTTTTGCTCCTTTTTTCACTGTTTTTTGATATTTCAAATCCGTTTTGTAGGCACAATGAGTTAATTTTTTGATATTTTTTTTCACCAAAGTGTATATATTCTGGTTTGGAATCACTTTGTGGTTTAAGTAATGTTTGATTCATAGCATGATTGAAATTTTGCTTATTGCTGTCTTACAGATTTGTACCCATGTCATTTCAAAGACTGGATCAATCCTGATAGTGTCCTCCAAGTGATTTGTGTCATTTACGCTGATATTGGGGAAGCTAGTCAAGGATCTTGGAATCAAAGAGAGTTACTACAAGATTCTATTTTTTTCTACAATGCTGAATATATTCCACATGGTTTAGGCGCCAATGACTATGGCTACACAAATCCAATCCCATTGCCAGATTTCAATGACCCAACATGGCCTTTACCTGATATGGCGACTACAGAAGCATTTCGTGCACAAATGCAAGAAGATTTTTTACGTGCTTGCAAGCCAGGCACTGGTAGCAAAGTAACACGAATTAGTTGGTTCATGCCGATTAATGTTRTGATAGATCTTTTTGCTGTAGCTAACAATATCCATAGAACATCCACATTGTTTGTATTCAAACACATTTCAGAGGATCTCTTTGCTTCGTTAATGGACAAAGGGTGGAATGAGTCAATAGTTTTGATGGAAGATGAAATCAAATGCATTGTTGATCCCCACTTTGTGCTCTTTAAATACCACATAGGGAGGTCAATATTATATGCAAAGTTTCACTTCAATAGATTGAAGCTCAAGGCTAGCGGTGTATGGGAGTAAATAGATCAACAAGAACACGTCCAAATTATCATGGTTGAGTGTGTAATGGGGACTTGGCGACAACAAATTGAAGTAGGTTATAATTGGCCTCTAACATCCCTTAGATCTGAAATTGAGATTGCACTTGGTTCTACTGCACCCGAGGACTTCAAGATGTCCATCGTTCAAGATGGTCATCCAATTGAAAAGGTAAACATTTATAGCCTTCTTTATCAATTTTTAAAAAATTGCAGTACATCATTTTCAACAATGTCTACAGTGTCGATCAACAACGATCAACAGTATCGATCAACAATATCGATCAACAGTATCGATCAGAAGGGGGTCCAACTATTTTGTAATTCTAGTATTACACAGAAAGCACTTACAAGTTGATTTTTGTCTAGTTACTTACCTCATATACAACAATTGTGGAGATTAATCGACGTAATGAAAAAAAGGTCATTGCTGGAGAAGTGCTACCTCCAAAGAAAGTACTTGTCCAACCTATTGTATACTTCAACTTACTCGTCAACAACAGCTTCAAATTCTTATGTCTTGGGCACATACTTGCTCCCAATTCGATTGCATTTCTCTCTGTACAAAGCAGCATGTGCTTTAGCACTAGAGTTAGCTGCAGACTCTCTTCTAATCCAAATTCATGTTTCAATGTCAATTCCAGCTTGAGAATTTTGAAATGTATCTTTATCAAATTGAAGCTTCTCTTGTTTTTCAATCTCCCTAAATCGGTGTTGAATGATTCTATACCAATGTTGGTATGTCTGGACTAGTGGACTTTTCTTGGATCTACCTCCTCCGTGTTGCGTGTGTTTGTTGTATGTTGCTTTTGCAGCGTAGTGGGAGTATTCCATGCCTTGACATGACCATACACTACGGCTTCCATATTTGTTTACGAACCATGATGCATGCTTTACAAAAATGTGCTGCCAAAAAAAAAACAATTACGAAATATTAAAAAGTTAAACAAATTTATGAAAGTCATACAAAATAGCTTGCAATAATCAAAAATGAAAAAAGACAGGATGAACTCAAAAAAGACCTCTTTAAATACGATGAAAATCCTCAAATTAAAGATATGAAATCATGCAGTTGGAAAATCAAGCAACATAGCCTTCAAGATTGCAGTAGTAACATCAAAGGAATCCATGAAGTAATACTTACAATATAGTGCGTGACATGATGTCCACCAAATGCAGCAATGTATGATTGCCCCCATGCTTCAACCTTCGATTGAAAATCTGCGATCTCCTTATTACTCAACGTCAAACTAGTGAAGTAAACTTTTAGTTTTTCCAAACCTTGCCAAACCTCAAGCTTTCAAATTTTCGAAACACCTGAATCAATAAAGTTTCTCTCCGCTGCAACGATGTCAGTATATAGCTTTTCTGATCCTCCTGGTAATGTCGATGCAGTGAAAAGCTTGGCTGCATAAGCTCCATTAAATGAAGGTTTGCATGGCACGTCATTTGATTTACCTGAAGCCTTGCTATCTCTGAAGATAATAACATTACCTCCGTGTGCTCCTGTAGAAGACAAGACCTTTTGCATGTCAAATATTGCTTTTTTTTGGAGCTCCTTGTTACGCAAGGTCCAAATGAATTGGAAGTGCAGGCCCACAATCTTCTCTACAATTCTATTAAAAGCATGTAGTGTACATATGTGGACCCGGTCCATTGGAATTGGTAAAACTGGCTTCCACCTTCCAAATCTTTATGCACCAGTGACGGGTTTTGCTGGAATCTTTAAACAGAATAATCCACCACCCCAACCACTTGCTTTCTTCCCGAAAGCAGCTAGTGCTTGTTGCTCGTTCCCAATTGTTGGCTTTGCACGCGCCTGTAAACATGACACTTTGATTGGTCAACACTAATTTCATTAGGTTGTTCATTTAAATAAAATTTGACTTAAAGTAAATGAATGTTGATGAAATAATTTACCTGTGAACAATATATACAGTTGTATTGTGAGCATGCACCATGACTCAATCCATACATACATTTAATAGTCTTCATGTCAGCAGACAAATGCCACTCCACCTTGAAATCTCCAATACCRGGCACACTCAACAATTGTCCATTATCTTGTGCTGCAATTAAGGCTGGAATCTTGGTTTGACTGAAGACCCATGAAAGTACCTCATGGGATTCTTTTCGCACTTGAAAACAACCAATTGGCCAAATTTCACGTTCACTTTGTACAGCAATGTATTCAGGACTATCTACTTTAATGTCTGGATTTAGAACACGATTCATGATTGTAATGCTGACACGCTCCAACTTTTGACTGTGCACAATCTCAGCCTCATCTAACTTGATGACAAATGTAAGAGGTTTGCCAACTAACTCTGCATTGTACAGAATTGATTAGCAACAAAAATTAATAATGCAAGCTATGTGCTACAATATTGAAAAGGAAATTGAAACAATAATGTTCAATTGAATTTATTAATTTGTGTCAGAAAAGGTAAAAGAAAAAACACTCAAATGGAAGTTGAAACGTACCAGCAAGAGTAAGTTTACACAACTATACCATGGTTCTTTGGACTACTTCCACATCTACAAATAAAGAATTATGCTCGTTCAATTCGATGAGCATGGATTCTTTTTTTTTGGAGCGTGGGGTCAGAGGAATCTCCAAAGTGTTAATTATTGGATAGTATTCTCCCACAAAATCTGCAAGCTTTGCATTCATTTCTTTCCGCAGTAAAGAGACGTGATAAGGCTTTGGTAGGAAGCAACCAATTTGAATGCCTTTTCCAGCACTTTTCACACCTCCCACAATTTTTTTATAGATTTTGCTATAAGCTTTATTTGTGATTCCACTACGGTCTTCAATAGCTAAGATTTCAGAAGCTCCGATTTCAGCACCAATCTTATTTAAGTACCGATTTGTGATGTCAGTGCCAACTGATTGCATGGCCGGCATTTGCAACATGGTTGATACCTCCATCTTGGACATAATATTGGAAAAGACCTTGCCTGATTCCAGTTGAGTTTCCATCGTACCGCAAAGCCGTTGTTTTTTTTGATTGGCAGCATTACACTCTTGTACCGCTCTGACAGTAGCAAGAGCTACAATTGAGCGTGCCAGCCTTCGTTGAGCCTTCGCATGAAATCCTGATTGGGAGAGATTGTGCAAGTCTCGACGAACTCTACTTTGTTTCCTGTAGCCGTATGGAGTACTTTGAACCTTCAACCACTTCCTTTCCAATATTGCAAGGGCCTTTGAAGTTTGATTAAAATCATGCTTCACCCTCTCTAATTCAGAGCAATGATTTTCTATCAAATTTCTAGTTCTCTCAGCTTGTTCTCCCTCAATCGCTTTAATTTCTGATTCACGCTCAATCTTAGCTTGAATACTCTCTTCGAGTTCCTTCGAGACAACCTTTATCTCTTCTCTCAGAGAATCAATGATGGTACTGGAACTCCTCTCTATAATTTCACTCTGATCTTGCAAATTTTGAATTTCTCTATGCAAGCTCTCTGATTCTACCAATTGGCTGTTTTTTAGTTGTTGCTCTCTTTGTTGTGCTACCTCTAGACTTTTTTGCAATATTGCAATCTCACTATTGCTTCTCTCTCGATCAACCACAGCTCTCCCAGAAATCTCATCGTTTAAATTTTGTAAGCTACACGAATAGCCAAGCAATCCATTCTCTCCATCTCCTACRAACTCAAGAATACTTTTGACATCATGAAACCTTGGTCGCTTTCCAGTTGAAGGATCCATTGGATAGATTCGACCATCCAACCAAAGGTCTAAACTACTATCACCAGCTTTCCGTTTCTTTGAAAACGTTGACCTGGAAGTTTGTTTGTGGATCAAGCGACCTCTAACCATAAGGGAATGATACTTTGGATTTAGGGTGACCTGAATCTTGTATGGCAAATCAGTTGTCGCACTCCGGTCCATATTTGCTCATTGGTAGTCTAGTACCAAACCCACTAGCATCAATCTTGAATCAATCCAACATCAAAGAGGTAGTTCGACACATTTTATTCATCTAGACAATTGAGAGACCTCACTCACTTTAGTTCACTACTGGAAAGGAAATTCTAAATTAATCAATTCTGCAACCCTAATTACTACGAGGTGCTTCCATGCATATAAGCTCCGTCAATTGAATCACCTTTCATCTGATTGATAAGTGCTCGTTATGAAACTGCTTTTTTCTTAGATTCACAAACTTACTGAAGTATAGACTTGCTGGTTGATTTGCTGGTTGATTTACTCTGGTTGATTTGCAGAGACTTCGGGAACTTCTAAACTACGTGATGGACATTATTTAATTACTGAGTGCACTCCTCACTTCAGATTTGAATACTTACTCCAAATAAAAGCTACAAGTTGACGAGTCCACAACCTCGAAAAGAGAGCAAGGACGGATCTGATTAAAAGATCAATTTAACTAAAATTAATATTCTAATGATCAAGTTATTCCCAGGAGTGTCTAGAATGGCAAAATTGGTACCTACTGCAACGCCATTGACTTCAAAACGAACTTGATACAGATAGCTTCGTCCTCTTGATTTGATGCAAAAGAATGTAGATTAAACATCACCTCGAATTGCAGTGAAATTCAACAGAACATAGCTTTATGTAAATTATAAATTGAACTAACAAAAGTTTTGCATCAATCGTTACCTCATACTCTGTGTTAGCAACAAACTCGATAAACCAAATCTCAATGCACAAAATCTCAACGCAATTAGTTTGCAAGAAATTGCTACAACAACAGAATTTGCGAACAACATATTAGGGCCCAAGCGTAAATACGTTGGCATTTTCCCCACGTCACATAGGTAGATTTTTAATTTGGCGCAGAGAGAATGCCAACGAGCACAAGCGCGCGCGGGGGAATGCCAGCAATCATGCCAGCAAGGTCGAAGGTGGCTTGAGGTTACGTCCAAGCGGGACAATGAAGGCGGGAGTACAAGAAACAATCATTTCAGTAAGAGCAGGGGCAGCAACAATCATGGAACTATATTGATCTCAACCGTTGATCTATTGCGCGGGTATATGGGAAAGAGCATTCATGGAGCACTCTCACCATACTGAGGGACCCCGATTAATTATTTCTAACGGCCTTTTACAGGCTCAAATATTTTTCTAATGGTAGAGCTAATTTGAAGAATAACATTAAATGCCCATATAAAAAACATTTGGAGCTCCTTGTAATTTACTAAGATCTCAATATTCCAAGAATTGTGAGACCGGGGGAATTTATTCTTCGCATTTAACTTATCACTGTATGTATTCTGCATATTGCGCTAAAAAGTAGATGTACGAGTATCAAAATTTTTGGCACAACATGTGTCCTCAACCTTCTTCTAAGTTCTGAAAAACTTTGGTGTTTGTATGATATTCATAAGTTACATTGTTTAATTTATTTTGAACAAAAATTTGGAAATACAATGAAAGCTTCCTTGTCTTGCAGAAAACTTGAAAGAAAATCCCCAACTAGTATTTCACCATTTCTGTATTGCAATACTTAAGGAGTTATTGCAACCATGTAGCATATGTACTAAATGGAAATTCATTACTGTATTTAAGGCATCCAAACATTTACCTATAAAATACATGTCATGGATGTAGTCTAGTTAGAAGTACCTTTACTGCACTAAATGCTGTAAATTGACACGGAATATCGTCCTAGGAGATTCTAGTATGTCATTGTAAGTTCCATTTATCCAGTTCAAAGGTGTTGCTTTATTTTTCTCACTCTTTATCCATTTTGTTCCAAAGACGTTGATCCGGTAATAATCTGGATTGGATTCTAGATCGTTACCTTTCCGGTTTTTGTCTACGTTTTTCCTTACTACTCGGTTTGTGTTACCTCTATTTTACCCACAAAGGGTCGCCTTTGATTGTTTTAAAGGGGTAGGGATTGACCACTTATATTTCTAACTCTCTCTTTACCTTAGAACACATACACTTCTGTATTTCAATGTGGCAGTAGGTTGTTCCGTAACCACCCTCACAACTATCCGGATGGCCGATCCGGGTAGCAGGTCACTCAGAGCCGTTTCCAGCCTTTCTAACTACAACGACAGAACTCAAGAACCCAGGATTTGTCTTGGGATTGCTCTCTAGAGGCATAAGCCAATCCGGTGACTGGCAGACCTTCCGGTGTGTGGGAACTTCCGTTGGCGGTCGCTGATCTCCGCACAAAACTCAACGAAATTCCGGAATTGCTTTTCTACCATCTAACCACCAGATTACTGTTCCGGTAATTTAAAGGTACCATGCTCAAGACCTCCTTCATACGTCCTCTCCCTCAGTGCGAACGTCCTCACGAAAACGGACCTAAACTCCCTCTGTTCTGGATTCCCCCTCTTCTCACTTCCGTTTCATCCGTCCATACTCAAATGCAACATACCAGCCAAAACACTATCACAACAGAAGGTTAAAACCAGCACGCACTTATGGTTTCGGATTCAATATTGAAGGAAGTACAAATAGATTATCAAAATGCTAGGATGGAATGGCAGGGCAACAAGCTGCCCGCCCTTAAAACCAAAAGTCAAAATAGAAAACCACCCACTCGGAAACTCAAGCGGCCAATGAAACGGCCCGCCTAGATCTCCGGAGGATGAAACTAACTGCCTAAAAATAAAAACCCGGATCCGAGCCCAAGCTCGGAAACCCGATGCGGTTCCGAAACATAGTCCGGAACTATCCGGACATACTAAAACTAAACACTAACCTTTCTTTGTCTTCTTTGACGCGCTCATGACGTAGCTAGGTGGAACCCTGATCGGACCCTTTACAGGAGTTTTCTCCGGTGTTGAAACCAGAGTCATCTTTGTTGTTGCCCAGGTCAGGATCTTCTGATTTGGCGGCGGGATGTCCTCTACATCCATATCCTCGCCACTCTCAAATTCCTCCTCTGACTCTTTGAGGAGTTTGGTATCATCCTCATCCTCCTTGTCATTGGACAAAACCTCTGTCTGGATCGGTAACCTTGAGTTTGGTCTTTCTGGTAAGTCTTTACCTATATAAAAATCTTCCGATTGGTCTGGGCCGGATTCAACTCCCCCAGTTAATCCTAGAGATCCGTCTTCAGTTGGTTTGTTGGTGGTTTGAACTTACTATTCTGGGTCGGACTACCTCCTGAGGGTTGGACAGTTTGTGTACTTCCGGACATCGTCTCCATGGACTTCCCCTTCCATTTGTGTCCCAAATCCGCGCTGGCTCTTGAGCTCGCCCAATCGGTTGTAAGTTCTCTGTCTTACACAGCTTGGAATAGCAGGTCCGTGAACCCTTGTGCCTGCATTTGCATAGTCGGCTTCTCCACTGTTGTCGTTTCGGCGGCAGCGTGGACTTCCGGAAGCTCTGGAAACTCGAAAAAGTCCATTGGTTTGTCTGGGTCCATCGAGTCCAACAGCTGCCTCATCTCCGTCAGCGTTACCTTCATTCGGGCAAAAAAGTCTATCAAGATGGTGATAATCTTAGATCCGGTTACGGAATCCTTGGTAATCCGGTTTCATACTCCACCATCTCATCCGGACTTAGAATTTTGTGCTGGTGGTACATGTGGAATAGGTAGGCGCTGATGGGGCTTTGTCTTGCCTTTCCGACATGATCCGCTAACTCACAACCCCCTGGATCACCCTTCCCCAGTGAACGGCTCTCCCTTCCAAAGCTCCAAAGATGGTGTTAGCCACCGTAATCGTAACCCGGGTCGGCTTATCCAGATAAAAGATCGGAATTAAAAATTCCAGGATCCGTCTGTGCCTTACGGTGGCACAGTCCGCGATAGCAAACCCTTCTTTTGCGTTGGTCGAATTGGAAAACTTTCCAGCCGTGTACTTGTCCGTCCGGGAGGCCCATTCGGCACCCTACTTCGGAAAGCCGTAAACCTCCGCCCATGCTGCTTTCGACTAGGTCTCTCTCCTAGCCCTGACGATCCACTCATACTGATTAGGAGCTCCAAAAATCAGCTCATGAATCAGGTCTTCGTTCCTCAAACTCCACGCTCGGTGGATTAGTCCGGCACACCGCATCCGTGCCAGGTCCTCGTCCAATAACTTCCGCTCGCTATCGTCTTCCGGATACGTCGGCGACACCATACGGGTTGTGACCGGATTTCTCCGTTGGCTGCTTTCTGCCATACTAACACCCTAACAATGTGGGCCGGATCCGTGCGGATTCACCAACCCCACCGTTGTGATCACTATCTCACCACTCTTTCTCTCAACTATCACAAGCGCAGGAGTAAACTCCGCGGAGAAAAAGAACAATGATGGAACTAAAGGTCGATTAAGTACCCACTGCTCCGGCAACGGTCCCAAAACCAGCAATAAATTCCATAACGGTGACCTAGTTTTGTAGGTCGGACCTATAATTTGTAGGTCTGGGAAATCCGTTTTCATCCGGATTTCTGGATCCGGACTGGATCCTTAATTACAGAGATTCTGTAATTCGCTAACCTATTTCCAGAAAGTGCTCTAACTACTTCTGTAACCGTTTCTGTTTCTACTTCCGGATTTCTATTCTAAAATTTTGAAAACTCTAGCCTATGACAACACTAATCTACCCTAGCTAATTGCGTTTGTCGAATACGGACTCCGACAATACCCACACATGAGCTTGCACCATGAAATGCATATGAAACTTCCAAATTTCATTTATAACTTGTTTTAATTACTCCAAGTTTGTTTGCATGCTGTACAATTTAAGTAGAAATTTTCTTAAGAAATCACTGATTACTGAAATTTCTTATAGAAAGATAATTGTGAAGAAATTTATTTTGGTTACCGGCGTGAAAATGATATGTAGAAAGTATATTAATTATGCATTATTTCATGATTTATCATTCCCCTCCAAATTGGGATATGGAACTAGAACTATAAACAAATATTAAATTCAAATTCAAGGCAGCATTGAAGGTAGCAAAGCATTTAAACAAAAATATCCGTATGTGAAGTTGCTCCAATAACTGCAAATTCAAGTTAAATTCAAAGTTTTTTTGCACGAACACTTGATTTGAATTTTAGGTCCATTGTATAAAAAGTAGGCGGCATACATATTATTTTAAGAAAAATAATCATTGCATTGCTTTTGGATTTAAAAGACCAAAAGTAAATAAAACAAATATTTTATTTAAAATGATGGGCATAAATTGATCATTACATCTTAAGACATTCATGCTCTACAACCATTCCATTTATATATTTGACATGTTTTAATGCTATTTTATTATTGAATTGTAATTCAGGGTGGTATTTAAGCTACTAAAGTTCTTAGTACAAAATATTTAAAGGACAAATTGCATTAAAAACTGCATGTATAAGTTCAAAAAATTGTGTACAACATGTTCACTTGTGCACTTTTGAATTTGCAATATTGTGTAAAGTTAGGGCCCCCATGGTAGTCTTAGAGGACCGAATCATTACATTTCATTTGGAAAAAATACTTGAAACAAAATTAATTTTCTTTTTCTTTCCAAATATTGGTATAAAATAAGCCCAACCATTATTTAGTATATTTATACTACAACAAATTAGAATATCCAACATCTAATTGATATATTCATTTTCTTAGTAATACATGGCGATATTTACATGTCATGACTTTTTAAAATAGAGCCCTTTAAACCATTGTCAATGCTGTTAAATATGTAAATCTTAAATTTTTTTGCTATGATAGACGTTGTTTCTAAACTACATAATCTAATTGGCCTGAAATAAATGATCATTTTTTATAACTTTGTATTTAAAATAAATGCACACATAAGTTCTAAAGATTTTTGCAAGGCTATTATTTTTGTTTATTTTAGAAACTGCAAATGTAAATGCGAATTTTGTAAACCCAGGATACATTAATCCAAGGAACTTTCTTATTTAAACTTAGTGATTGACATAAATGAATGCTTGGTCCATTTTTAAATATGATAAAGAAATGTACACAATAGTTGTTTGAACTATTGTGAAATTAAACCAAATCTATCTTCCAATTGTATAGATTGAAGCATTATATTGAATAGTCTTGTGGAATTCTTGGAATTCAAAATTTTTAAAAATTAGGTTATCAAAAACTTAAAGAAGCTACAAATACTTTAAACTTATAGTAGCAGTGATGGTGTATGTGCACTTGAAAGTCACAAGACTTCCATAAAATGTATAAACCAAAAAAAAAATTTAGTTATTTAAACAACTATAATTATGAAAGGCTTGAAATAAAAAAGAGCTACAGGCAAGAAAAATAATATAAAGTTTTGAAATAGGTTAAAGATTTAAGATGTCCACACACATAAAATTCTTAGTATATTTCTAGAATTTGTCATCATTTTGAAGCAACACTTACTATTTCATCAATTGTAGAGCTACAAAACTAACAAAAGGCTTATATCTTTTTGGAACATAGAAGGCACTTCTAGGAATCAATAATTATTTGATATTTAAAAAAGAATGCCATTGAATTAAATGTTTAGGATGGACTTCATTCTTAAATACCTGGAATTTAAAATTAGATTTTACCTCTTTCAAATTATATAGTGAACATAATTGAGTTCCAAAAACATGTTCAAGTGATGGCAAAATATCAAACATTTATTCTTGGACCTCTTGAAATGCAAATATTATAAACGTATGTTTTCAAGTTTTCTTTCCTTCCATTTATTCAAAAGAAGTGGTACTAAAATAGAAAACATATTGCATTCATGTACAGTAACAGTAAATATAATATATAGTGTTGAATTTCATGATTATATGTAGCCGGGTATGAGTATGTAGCCGAGTATGAGTATGTAACCGGGCATGATATGTAGCCGGGTATGATTACGTGGCTGAGTACCAATCGGGAAAAAGAAGCTTCGTAACCCTCATTAGGGTTTCGAGCAGACCATATTCGCAGCTGTTCGTTCATTTTTTCCTCGAATTTTGCTTCTCTTCGCCGTCAATTTCCTTCTTTTTGCCGTGAATTTTGCTTCAGTGATTTTTGCTTGCTCATGGAGGGTGCGTTTTTCTTCAAGTCTTCCTTGGTGGCGTGGAGCAGCTTTCGCGGCATGTTCGTGGGGAGCAAGTTTGCAGGAATTGCTTGCAGGGAAGAGCCTGCGGGTTCGTGGGGAGCAGCTTGCCGTCGTCGTTTCACGAGGTTGTCTGGCGTGTTTTTCTTTGCGAGGTTTCGTTGACAGATTGTAGGGGCAGGGTTTAGGGTGATCCGTCAGGTTTACGTGAGAGGTTTCGTTCACAGGTTGTTTGCTTGTGAGGTTTCGTTCAGAGGTTTTGTGGAGAGGGTTGTCTAGGAGAGTTATTTTTTGGAGGTTGCCTTCAGACTTCTTGGTTTTTTGATCCGCAGCGCCTTTTAGTGTTTAATTTTAAGTGAACTCAAGAACGATCTAGATTTTTGTTGAGTTGTTGTAGATTTTTGTTTAGTTGCTCTGAACCATCTAAGCTCTAGATTTCTGTGTAGTCGCTCCCGCAGTCACGTTTTTGAGTTCAGAATTGTAGAGAGAGGGTCGGGAAGATCACATTTTTCAGTTCAAAATTGCAGATTGCAAAGACAGGGTCGGGAACATCACGTTTTTGAGTTAAGAATTGCAAATTGCAGAGAGAGGGTTGGGAAGATCCCTTTTTTCAATTCAGAATTCCAGATTGCAGAGAGAGGGTCGGGAAGATCACGTTTTTGAGTTTAGAATTGCAGAGAGAGGGTCACGAAGGTGTTTCCATATTCTGAATTTTTTCGCAGTCGTTTGCTTGCCGGCTGTTTCCGTTCGAGGGTTAGCAATTGGGCTTTTGCCTAAGATGATCATCCGCAGGTGTGGAAGATTGGATCTTCGTACTCCTGCATACTTGCTTTACTACCAGGTGAGTTATAATTTGTTGAGCTCCACTTCCATTGTATTGTTAGTTGTTTTCAGTGTATAAATCGTTTGTTGCAGTTTGCTTCAAAATGTTTAGTTCATGTTGCAATCATCTTGTTCAATGACATTAGTGCTACTTGTGGTTTAGCCTAATGTTGACAGGGTTGTTTTATGTAAAGGAATCCTGCATTCACTCAATGTCAATGTGTTGCTTTGGACAAATGTTCTCTTAACTTGTGAGAAACCCTAATTTATTGCACATTTGACATGGTATTGTTGAAAATTCCACATTTCTTACATCGGGAGCTACCGCTTCATTTCAGCTGCCAGGTTTGTTACATGTTCTTGTTTCAGTGTTTCCGTTGTGAGTGCTTAGGGTCTCGATTTAGGGTCGCTAGGATTTAGTATAAAGCCAACTCCTCCCCACGGACTAGGGTTTAGGGTTTGGAAAACATAACCCATCGCGAACCCTAATGTGAATGTTCACTTTAAGCTTGCCATACTAGAAGCTTACGATTTAGCTCGATTCGAGTTGAACAGCAGTTGGGAGGAGAAGAATGCCGGAGTACAAACAGCCGTTAGGGGCGAACTTCGAATCAAAATTATTTGCCCTGCTAAATCAACTCGAGTCAAGCTGAACTAACAACCACCTATTCAAGCAACCAAACAGTCACCTAACGTTCCAATTGTCAAGGCAATGAGCTCTGAAGTATATCCAGTAGCACTAGCTAAACTAATTAAGCAAATTTTCCCATCAAAAAAGAGAAACCAAAGACCTCTACAATAACACCCATCTTATTCACTCATTCATTTCGAGGTGAACAAAACTATCAAAGTTATCTCTTCCATTCTTTGGCAATGCCGTTTAGCTCGAATTGAGCTGAATCGTGTGATCAGAATGCATTTAAATCAGAAGCCATAAAAAACTCTGAGTGTCCAAAGTTCAGAAAACATAGTTCTATTTACTCACTCTTCCATTCTCTGGCAATGCCATTTAGCTTGAATTGAGCTGAATCTAATGATTGATCAGAACGCACTAAAACCAGAAACCAGAAAAAAGTCTGAGTGTCCAAAGTTGAGAAAACATAGTTCTAGTTACTCGAATCCATTTAGCTAGATTCGAGGTAAATGACATTGCCTGGTCGTATGTAACCGGCACGCATCCTGGCTTCTAAAACTCACTCATAGAAATCAAACAGCTTCAAGCATGCTGGTTGGCTATGAGCGGTAAGGACAAGAAGAAGTTTAGTAAACGTAGTTTTAGTTACTTAAATCCAGTTACTCAAATCCATTCGAGCTGAATGAACAAGTCCCGAAAATGATTTCATGGTTTTAATGAGGGCGTAGACTTTGTTCCAGAGGTCTAGAATGTTGAAGCAGAAGAGCGAAATGAAATCCCTAAGACTGAGCAAATAGAAAGTGAATGCCTGTAATTTCAGCTCGAATCGAGCTAAACCAGCAGACGAACTAAACATAAATTTGTGGTGCAGAATGGAGGAGGAAGTTGCTAGTTTGGAGCAGTACTTCAAGAGATGTGAGGTTCAAAATCCTGATGATTTGAACGAGAGTGATATGATGCTCAGCGAAGGAGAGTTCTGGGAGTTCAAAGATCCAGATCAAGTTGAAACTTGGTCTTTGCATGTGATTCCATTCATAAATGAAATTGCCTTTTCATACAAGTTCAAAAACTCCTCAGTCTTCATTCAGTTATCATTTGAGGAGAAGGTGAAAGACGTTGAACCAGACGGTCACCCTCTGACTAAGATTAAGTGCATGACGGAAGTGCCAGAGCTTCGCCAAAAGCAATATCACTTTACCATCTGCCTTAATTCCATTCATATAGCGTTCACCTTGACACCCTTCCTGAGAAGCCTCGAAACTTCCATATTCACCCCTAAAGTAAAAGAGCTGGAACTGAAACTCGACAACAAGGAGTGGCAGAATGCAGATGGCAGTACAATAAATGGCAAGAGGCTGTGCGCAAAACTTTGTTTTATGCTCAATGATCTGAGCACATTGAAGGGCAAGTTGGAGTTCCAGTCCGAGTTGAATAAACCCCGCTTGGTCTCTGTAAGCACTATGAAGGCTAGAGTCAGTGAGAGCTCTAAGCATAACTCGGTGGTCAAATCGGGGGCTAGAAGAGGGAAGAGAAATAGTCAGAAGACGGCCAAGACACCCTCGCAAAAACAAGGCAAGAAGGTTGTGGGGTCTATCTCAGCTATAAAGCCGCCTGAGAAATTATCCGAGCAATCCGAGGTCGCCAAAATCAGTTACGTAGACGAGATGCAGAATGTCCCGCATTCTTGGAAAACGGAGAGGAGGCCCAACTACAAGTCCGTGAGTGAGGTGTACCAGAAGTTTTGGACAACCTGTGAAGACGCATACATTTTATCCGTTGGTGAAAAAAAAGAAATCGACATCTCGCAGCTCATTCCTGCTCCTTCAACATTTAACATTCAGTCCAAGGAGAACTGAATCGTGGATAACATGGTCACGTGGCTTTTGAACATTCCTGACAAGAGCGGCAGACAAAGACGTTGCGTCATGCCCGTGGGTCACAACAAGAAGCCCAAGAAATGGGAAGATATCGACAAAGACCAATTCTACATCATAAACGGCCAGCACAGCGTTGAGGCAAGCAAGTGGATGATGGACGACGCCAATGGCATTGCCGAAGAGGACCACAAGCATTTCCAGAAATGGAATTGCTTCATGGTATGATCAGCGGATGCAAAAAAGCTTCGGTGCATATCTGCATATTACAACCGTACAAATCATTTTGTAGCAACGCAACCTTCATGGGCTACCAATATCCTTGGAGCGCGGACCGTTTGGGAGGCAATGGATAAACCGAGGAATCTCAAGGAGGCATCGTCAGTAGGAACCGTCTCAACAACACGGCGGACGGTTGAGAACCTCCAAAACAAGGACAAATTCAAAGTAAGTAATTCAGCTCGACTCAAGCTGAAATCCTTGTATTTGTAGCCTCCGATTTCATTTGAAAAGTTTGTATTTGTATTGTGATTCAACTTGGCTTGAGCTAAAGTGCACTGCCTCATGAGTTTCGATGAATTGTATTGTCAAAAATTTGAGAAGGCTGTTTACGTGCAATTCTCCATGGGGTCATTGCAAGAAAGACCTGCCGTTTTTTTGACACTTTGCTAAAGTATTCATGATTTTTTGGGAGTACTATAAAATTAGAAAAACAATTTAAAAAAAATATGAAAAATATGCTTAATGTTAATATTTTTAAGAAGAAGGTACTTTAGGAAGGAAAAGCATAGAAAATTTTTCTAACTAGGTGAACTAGAAAAGTGCAAAATCTCATGAAAATAGGTACTTTGACATTTTAATTTGTAAAAAATAGGAAAATAATTTTTTTCAAAAATTGAAAATTAGCCATTTGGGAAGAGTTGATGGTGATGATATTTCACCAAAAAAATGGTTTTAAGACCATCAATGTTTTGAAATTGCGCTCAATGGGAGTGTTGTTTGCACTCATGTGGAGGACACAAAATAATAAATTTTTAGATTTCCTTTGGTAGGTCTATGCTTCTCTACTATGTTAATAGACCATGAAAATTTCAGCTCCAAATCATTAAATTTAGTGACTCACAACGTAGTGAAAACCTCTAAACCYCAAAGTGTGACAAATTAGCAAAAATGATTTTTAAATACAAATTTATTTTTTACATTTTTTGAAAAATAAAATATATGATTATCATCAAGCTAGGAATCTCCAATAAAAAATTTAAGTTTAGGGGATTTATGCTTCAAAAGTTATTGAAGATTACAAGAGAGCGACACTATTTGTGACGGAGAATAGGACAAGTTTTTCTTGGAATGACCCCATGATCGATGTGAACAAGAACCTGAAATTGTCAAAGACAAAGAACAACAAGGAGAAGCTCAAACTCACAAACAAAATGAAGCTCATCAGTGCACCGGATGATGTCTACAACCTCTGGAAGGAGGTCATTATTGCCGCCGCACACGGAGAGCTTTTCAACCCTGACATTGATAAACTTTTCAATGCTAGGACGGATTGGAACCCTGACAATTGTATGCTGACTCTCGTATTATTCAAGCTCCTCGATAACCTCAGCCATGACGAGCTTGCAAAACTTGCAAACCACATCCTTAACCAAAGCGGTGATAAGCGGAAGCAGGGTTATCCAAAGGTGACCATAAAAGCAATCAATTCGGTGTTGGACAGCTGCTACACCACGAAGGAATGGACGGAAAGGCGCAAGCGGAAGCACTTGGTGAAGAAAGAGCTCCACCAAATAAAACCTGAGCTTGGCCTTATGAACGCGAAGAACGCAATCATAGTGGAGAACTAGAAGAAGTTCAAGGCGGACCGCATGCTCTCGAGAGCAACTATGGACATTCTGCTTGATCGACCAGGCAAGAAATACTTCAGTGAGGCCAAGATCGTGCGGTCAAGGAACAAATCATGCGCTCAGCTTTCCAAGGATGCATTTCAGTTCTTCAAGGTGTTCTTAGAACACAAATCGAAGTTTGTGAAGCCTACCGCAAAAGGGTACTATCGAACATACGAGGGCAATAGGAACTTACATTCGGAGTGGCCCKCCGGTGCTTGGACAGGGGAAACCATGGAGAGGATGCAGTTGGGAGTGGTGGACTTTCGTGTTCTTCCGAGGCTTGAGAAGAAAGAAAAGTCGACTATTGATAGTCCGTATTTCGTTGAGGTCATTAGCTCCATGTTCAAGAAGGAGCTGAAAGTCAAGGAACTCTCTTTGTGGTTGTTCATTTGTGCCGATGAGAAGGAGCAAGCGCAGGTGCTGAGGTTTGTGGAAATAAACAAAGTTTTGGACTCCTACAACATTGAGTATGCTGATTACTATGCGGGGAAGAACGATCGGCTTGGAGATGTCGTAGCATCCAGGACACCGAAGAAGGTCCTCTTGATGTTCCTCCAGAATCCCAAGAACCCCGAGCAAGTCCCAATTCCAGAGGAATTCCACTGACCAGAAATTGCGCGGTACATGAAGGCACGAGCGTACATTGAACTTGAGTACCGGATGCACAATGTCGAATTGCACATGGAATTCTACTTGTCTCTTATCTGGAAGTTTTGTTCCGCGGGCATGAATGTGTTTTCTAGATTTGCTGGAAGGAAACTCACCTGCGCAGCAATGGTAAGATACTACACAACACTTCAGCTCAAATCGAGCTAAAGTGTCCACTACATCCATGTACATTGTATGACTTTGTTCTCCTTAATGAAATATTAGATCACCTAGATCTCCAATTCAGTTCAATTCGAGGTAATCAATCTGGATGGCAATAATGGCCTTTCTAATTTGTGAAATCATTATGAGCAGATGATTTGTGTCAACGTTTACACCGCAGGTCTCGCGGAGGAGCCTTCTCAGTGGGAAGAAATCTGCACTAAGGCGATGACCCTCGACAAGAGCAATTTCCTAGAGAGCGGGTATCAGATATCCTCAAGTGATGCCGCGCTGGGGTCGCATTCAGAGCCCTCCTCCTCTAAGACGAAGCTCCGGTCCAGTTAGGACT
The DNA here is from genome assembly GCA_006891605.1 of Pleurozium schreberi. Lineage (NCBI taxonomy): Eukaryota > Viridiplantae > Streptophyta > Bryopsida > Hypnales > Hylocomiaceae > Pleurozium > Pleurozium schreberi. The sequence continues at coordinate 666,746 of VACF01001958.1, forward strand.
CGCCCGGAAGTCAGCGAAAGAGGAGGCAAGTTCTTGTTGACGACGATGTCGAGGGACTATCAGACAACGATGAAGATGACGTGGACGATGACGAAGAAGATGGCTTGGGTCTGGATGAAATTCCCACTCCAACGAGTCGTTCTACTCCGGATATCCCAGGGTCTTCCGCTTCCTCAATGCTGCCACCAGGTGCGCGGATGCCAAAGACTTTGACGGCGCCTAGTGGATCGGAAAAGACAAGAAAGAGGGACACCATCAAGAGTGTTGTGAAGCAGCTGGCAGATATGCAGAGAACAAATCTGGAGTCTCTCGCTAGTATGCAAAAGCAGATGGAGCTCGCGCAAAATCAGACGGAGCTTGCATTGGCTCAGATGAGGGCTGACAATGCCAAAGAGCATTAGGCAAACATGAAAATGCACAAGAGCATGCAGGAATGGATGCAAGAAGAAACAAAGACAAGCAGAGAGTTGATGGCCATGCTCTTGCAGAGGAATGCAAATGAGCCTGCACCAGCTCTGCCAGCCCGAACTGCTTCTCCGCCACAACTGCTGCAAGGGCTACCTTCGAGCTCCAACAACAGCAATGCTCCAAGTTCTCTTGTGTCCGAGAGTGCACCTCCACCTCTACCGCTTGAGTCTCCCATGGCTACTCCTCTGTCGCCTACCAAAGAAGTTGTCCCCGAACCTTCTATTGAGGTGGTACTCAAAGAAGTGGGTATTGAACGGATAAGCGGTGACATTGAGGGATCATCACCAGCAGCTGACAAAGTGGAGGCAACAGCTGCCGCACTGGAGAGTGTCGATGTTGGGCACAACCTAGTTGTGGACACTTTCGAGATTGCATTGGGAAGAGATTCCCTGCCTATTGGAGATGCACAACCAGGTTGTGCCCAATGATAACTCGATTTCTTTTTTTGTTGTTTTAGCTTGACTCGAGCTAAAGTTTATGGGATAGGCTCAAGTCAAGTGTCTGTGTAGATATAGGCTCAGTTTTGACGGAGCCCCACTAGCATTAGGGGAATACTACAGATTTAGGTGCATTTCTGTACATTATGTGATTGTAATACAAATTTCTCACAGAGATCCTTTTATTCCATTTTGAATCGTAGGCACTGAGCATCTTCCAGAAACTTTTGTACTACAGCATTCCCCTTCCACGCAATCTTGTCCAATTTCGCAACGAAAACGCTTGATTATCATCGAGGAAAGGCTAGCGAGTGAAACGGAGACACCCAAAGAGAACTACTCGGTCTTCGTGGCTGCAACTCTAATCTCGGATGCTAATGAGCAACCCGCGGATTCAACGCAGCAGGAGGTATGTCGTGCTTTTTGTTCTATGGTTACATGGTGGAAGTATTTGATTGTGGTTTGTTTGGCAGTTCCGCGTAATATTCTGCATTGACTTCGCCTGGTTTTCGCAAATGCTAGTTTCGCGTTTGATAACTAGCCGCACTGTCCTCTGTTTTCTACCAGGAATCTGATCCTCCAGTAGATCGTGGAGGGACATCGAAGGGCGTTCTGTGGCCATTAAGGTCTAGGGTGGTAGTGAAGTGGATGAACGTAATCTTGGACCTCAATGACATTCTTTGTGTCTGCGAAGACTGGAAATCAAAGGGTCCGATCGCCCAATTCAATAACCGATCCGAGCCGCACTCTGCCAGACTGCCACAGTCGGCGCGGTTGTGGGGCCAAAGGCGGTGTACGTCCGACCCAATTGCTCCACGTTCTTGGTGGACTTAGAAAAAATAGCATCCGTTTTGGTGTGGAGCTCAATGAAAAAAACACCATAGAAGACATTTGTGAATACCTCATTTGGGACGGAAAAATGCCACATATTGTCCTTGGGCAAAATGCCTGCAAAACGCTTAAGAGCAGGGATAAGACCGACTGGCTAACGTTGTTTAAAGAACCCGGAACTAATAAGGACCTATTCCTAAAGAGCTTAGACGTGCTTTTTGGTCACGCGCAAGGGGGATTCAATTGTGACAATACCGTCATAGTGGACGACAGCCCCCGTAAGCACATATTGAACAATCCTGAGAACGTAATACTCTCGGATTCCTAGAGTAACCAGGGAAACGGCGACAAGGACAACTTCCTCCTTGCAATCCTTCTTCCTTGGTTTCAACAACTGCACGTCCATCGCGATGTGGGGCTGAAATTGTTCCAGGGTAATATAAATGGGAGAATCGGGCGGTGGATGCTCTGCAACAAAAGGGGTTGTCGAGAGTACGAACAGCTCATGGAGATGGTCCGCGGCTCGCCAAGAATTAGTTAGCAGAGGTATGTAGTTTAGCTCGATTCGAGTTGAATGGTGGCACTTGCACGATACTTTCTTTACGTTGTCGAATTTGGCAATTGAGCTCGAGTCAAGTTGAAATGCTTCATGGGGATACATCATGTGCCGATTCAAGGATGGATTTTTTCTGTGGTTCCAACTCAACCAAATTTGATGGACTGCTTGATTTGAATCTAATTCATTGTAATAGCATTTCAGATGTTGAGAGCCTCGACGTGCCGTCAACCAAGGGGTCAACTTTCATGCCGAGCGTCCGAGGACTTTATCATGGACTACGGACAGTACGTAATCCTAAGCACGGGGAACTTCCTCGGCTCGGCACCCACACTGAATTCCTCCATGGATTTCTATACCAAGCCCATCAACGACAGGGTGGTGGATAGTCCTCCGGACCAGATGCCTTGTCCAGTTTCATGCTCGCCTTCGCCTTTGCGCTCGAGGGGGGGCCGTCGTTGTCATGGAGCCATCTGCTTTGGATAGGGTGCCTCAGAAGAAGCTCTATGGTGACGCAAATTATCCGGTGGAGGCACCCAAATCAAGTCCCACGTCTTGGAGGATAAATAGGAAAAACTTGTTCTCCGGCATGTCATTCCGTCCTCCATTCCGCGGCATCTTGCGTCGTCTTGGGGAGGGAGGTTGAAGAGAAAGATCGATGAACCTTCGCATTGTCAATGCTCCGCTCTGTCATGGGACTCGTGGGAGCGCAGGTCGTTGAAGGCTCAACGAAGGCAACAAGTCCGCGAGGCGGGGAGAATTGCCAATGTGTATAGTAGAGGACCCAAAATTTTGGAAGCCATGGAGAAGATGAAGAGTCTCTCACGTAGTTAGTAAGTAGTTGTTTATCAATACAGGAAAATTAGTGTAATGTAGGTGTAGAAATAAATGTCTATTTTGTGTACTCCTAAGACATGGTTACTTGGAGTTTGAAGACATGCTGGAGAAATCCGCACCATTGTAAGGAGGAGTTTGGGTGGATAGAACCCCAAAACATCATGAAGATAGAAAGGATGGTCTTCAGGGCAACAAATTCCACGGTGGAGGCGAACTAAATGAAGCAAAAGCATGAAAAATGACGCAAACAAATCATGGCACGGCCATTGAGAATGACCCTTGTAGCTTCACACAGTGCGGTGTGCGAGGGTCAATTTCAGCGGTCATGTCAAGATTTGTTAAAGTAGTTTTTCGTGCTTTTGCCTCATTCAGTTTGCTTCCACTGTGGAATTTGTTGCTCTGAAGACCATCCTTTCTCTTTTCATGGCGTTTGGGGTGCCGTAGCAAATTCCCAATCATCCACTTGCATAGGTGGTGATATCTCCAGAATTGCTTCAAACAACTTGTAATTCACGAATTGGAATGCAAGGGCTCACTTAGGCTTTTCAATTCTTCTTCAAATTTCTATTTTTCTTTGTAGCTTCTTGTATCCACAAAAATGCAAGTAGTGGCCCTTTAGTCTCACTACATTTCTATTGATGTCATAAATGAACCAATACAAGTAGGAAGGACTTTAACATTCAGAAACTAAATCTAATCACAAAGGCTTTAATATCCCGCTAAGATGCACTTGCTTCACTTCGTTGAAGCTAAAAGTTGCAGAATGCATAAAGACATCTGATGTAGACTGCAAGTTACAAATGACTGTGAAAACAAAGTACAGGTGCTTATAGTTTGCCCATGTTCCACGTTTTTCCAAGCCCCTCAACATCATTTCCTTAAAATTTGGACGTGTGCACTCTGGAAATGACGAAATTGTCAACATATAGTTTTGGATCCTCGGAATCATAACAGACACCATGGAAATGATGCATCCAAAGCCAAGATGAGGCACCACGGTCACTCTTTCAATCTGAGCCGTCAATGTTAGAGCGGAAGCACAATTATTTTGGTGTTTTACTGTCGGGGACTTTAGATTCCGACATATCGCCTTCCTAGTAAAATAGTGGGATGCTCATAAGGTAAAGAAGGAATAGGATAAGAGAGAACCACTTCTTTGCTTGATATTCCACCAAAAAGTCTTCGTGGTGAAATGACTTGACGTTGTAGAAGTTGAAAATCAGCCGCTTCTATGGCTAAAATCTCTACTTTCGAGAGGTTTGTTCCCATCTTCATTGGCCAAATCTCAGGGAACTATTGCTGGGACTAACACCCATTTCCGTCGTGCTCTTTTCACACAATGCTCAATGTCGTCGTTGCAGAAAAAAATTTGCATGCGATCACTTCTGTAGTTCTATATTTTCAGTAATGAACCATCATAGGGTGATTGCAAGAAACACCTATTGATTTTGTTGTGTTTGGCTGATTTTTTCGGGAGTACTTTAAAATTTTAAAATTAATTTAAAATTTAAAAAAAAAATATGACTAATGTATATACCTTTAAGAAGAAGATACTCGTGAAAGGAAAAGTGTAGAAAAATTCTCTAAGTAGGAGAACTTGAAAAGTGCCAAGTCTCAAGAAAATACATACTTTGATATTTTAATTAGTAAAAAATAGGATAAAATTTTCAAAACTAAAATAAAAATTGGCCATTTGCAACAACTTTATGTGGATGTTTAGTCACAAAAAAATTCCACCAAAACTATTTTTCATTTTTCAAAATTTCTTTGCAAATGGTGCTCACTTTAAGCCAATCTAGAACTCACTTGCAATAGGTAATAGAAAATTCCTYTGCTAGAAATTTGTATTTTCATATTATAAAGCACCCCACAAAGTTTCATGACCTAAATTTTCAAAAAAGGTACTCGATAGTACTAAAAGTCACCAAAAGTGCAAGTGTGACATATTATCAAAATTCAATTTTGGTAACTTAAGTAATTTTACTAAAATTGGAAAAATTCATGTTTATTTTTCATTCTATTAGAAACCTTGATTCCAAATTTCTTGTTCTTTCGAGCATTTTTACAAAAGTTATAGACAAAAACAACTTTGACACGCAACGTGTGACAGAAAATAGTACAAGTGTTTTTTGCAATCACCCCTTACTTGTATATGTTAGAGCTGCCGTAGCCATGTTGTTATGGACTATTTGTGCAATGCACTTTTTCTTTGTAATTGCTTGAAGTGCAAAGCATGCTTTTGTTGATGTCTTCAGTAAACGAGCGATGTGCCATTTTGTCTCATCACACATGGTCTCCTCAATTGTTGACACATGAGTCAACACAACAACTTTCTGCCCTCCCAAATTTTCTTCACCTACTCTAGAATCATAAAATTATTCATGTACGGTTGGAAAGATTTCTTCCACTATTGGGTTCAAAGTGTGGACACTTGTTGTGGCTCTCCTATGTCGTACGCGTAATCTAGGGGTAAGTATCCTTACAACACCAAATGCTGTAAGTTGACACAAAATATCATCCCATGAGATCCTAGTATGTTGTTGTAAGCTCAAATTATCCGGAATTACTACTCTCACCAATTCATCACCCTTTCCACTCTTTTCCAGATCCTATGTCTATCCGGATTGGGTTCCGGATCCTTTTTTTTTGGTTTCCGGTTTTGTCTTCTTCTTACTCATAGGTTTTCAATACCTCTGTTTTACCATCAGAGGGTCTGCCTTTGATTTTATAAAGAGGTGGGGACTCACCACTCGTTTTACTTTCTCTCTCTTCTCCCTATGAAAACACAAACACCCACAAATTCATAAATTGTAATGACTTGGTTTGGAAAGTACCCTCACAACTAGCCGTATGGCCTATCAGGAAAGGAGGTCACTAAGAGCCGTTTCCATCTTTTTTCACTACAATGATAGATCAAGAGACACGTGGGATCAGATTTGGGATTTTTCTCTTGAGGGTAGACTGATCCGGTGGTTGGCAGAACTTTTGATGCGTGGGGGTTTCCGTTGGAGGTCACTTATCTCTACACAGAATCAACTAGATTCCGGAACTGCATCCGCACCACTTCTCTCATCGGATTACCATTCCGGTAATTTAAAGGCACCTCACGTAAGACCTCTTTCACAACATTGATCCCTCAGTACGAACATTCATGCAAAAGACTAATCTTGTTTCCTCTAGTTCTTGATTTCCCTTCTTCTCACTTCCGTCTCATCCGTCCATACTCAAGTGAAATATACAAGTCAAACACTCTCAAAGTTGAAGGTAAAATTCAGTAAACACACTGATGGTTTTAGATTTAAAAGATGGAAGTACACAATAGATACTTAAAAAAAATGCTACAATGGAATGGGAGGGCAACAACCTGCCCGCCCTTAAAAACCAAAATCCAAAACAAAAAATCAGCAACCCGCAAATGCAGGCAGCCAATCAAATGACCCGCCGAGATCCTTGGAAGGTCAAACTGAAAACCTAAAAATAAGAATTCGGATCCGGGGCCAAGCTCGAAAACCCGTTCCGGATCTAAACACCAAATACAAACTAACCAAAAAACAAAAACTAACCAACTACCTCTTCTTTGTCATCTTCGAAGAGCTCTCAATAAAACTAGCTCGTATCTTGATTCCGCCCTTTACCAGAGTCGTTTCAGGGTCAAAACTGGAGTTGTCCTCATTGCTGTCCGGGTCAAGATATTCCGATTTATGGATGGAGGAGAGTTGTCATCCAAATCTTCGTTGTCCTCAAACTCGTCCTCCTCTGACTTGTCAATGATTAGGGTGTCATCCTCCTCCTCCTCATCTAAAGCTTCAATCCAGACCGGCAATTTTGGATTCCCTCGTTCCAATGAAGCCTCCTACATGTAGTCAAATTGCTCCAGATGATCCTTCACCGGATTCATTGTCCCCAACCGGATAAGAAGATCCGTCTTGGTAAGTTGAGTTGGCTCCTTGAATGTGCCACTTAGTGTCGGGTTGCCAACCGGAGGCTTTGGCGGAAGAGCACTTCCAGATGAAGTTGGGAGCGTCTTCTCCTTCTATTTCCAATCTAGCTCAGCAATCTTCCTCGTGCTTGCCTGACCGAGTGTGCTCTCTTTTGCAGTCTCCACAAGGTGAGTTAAGAGATCCTTAAGCCCTTTTGGCTTCTTGCCCTACGCCTTCCTTTGTGGATTCTGCTTCTCCACGGCTTCCAATCCGGAAGTTGTGTGAACATCCGGAACCTTCGGAAAGTTGAAGAAGTCCATTGGCCTATTTGGATCAATCCGATCCAATAGCTGCCGCATATCCGTCAAGGTGAGCTCCATTCGAGAAGAAGAGTTGACCAGAATGGTAACCACCTTGGATCCGGTCACTAGAGCTTCCTTGGCAATCTGGGAGCTGAAGAGTGTAGCCCAATTGATAGTATTTGTCGGTTCCGCCACCAGTTGTAACAATCCCTTTACCAGGTGCAAGGCTTCCTTCTCCCTTTTCTTCGATGCCGCCAGCTTGTCTTCCAACCAATTGATCCAGTTCTGGATGTCCTCTCCCTCCTTTCAGATACTCTTGATCTCTTCTTTCTTTACCCGTAAAGGTTATGGAGTTAGCCTCTTCCGAATGGACTGAATCAGTTCTCCCGGCTTGCATCTCAATTCCTCCGTCACTTCAAGTAGTATATTGGCGTATGTACTGATGTACTTCTTAGCCTGCTCCACCCATTTGGTTCCAGATTCGCAAAACTTATCCAAACGGGTCGCAAGCGAAGGTCTTTCTGGAAGCTCTCCATGATGGGCTTCCAAGAGGCCGGATTGGTCGACTTCCGTTTCTTCTTCTTCCTTTTGTCCATAAAATGCTCCACCCACTCATTCTCTACTTTGTCCAATCCGTGCTGCTCCACCTCGACTTTGCCTTAGAGCCCGTACTGAAGGATCTCAAATCCGGTATCCTACTCCACTATATCCCCCGGCTTCAACACTTCATGTTGATGATACATGTGGAAATGGTAAGCACTAATTGGGCTTTGCTTAGCCTTTCCCAATTGATCCGCCAACTTGCTCACGACGTTGGTGATCACCCTCTCCCAGTGCACTACCTTTTCCTCCATCACTCCAAAAATAAAGTTTGCCATCATAACTGTAACCCAAGTCAACTTATCCGAATAGAGGATCAAAATCAAAAATTCAAGGACTCTCTTGTGCCTCTCGACTGCACAGTCTGCAATGGCGAACCCCTCCTTGGCATGTGCCGGATTGACAAATTTCTCAACAGAAAACTTGTTCACCCGGGAGGCAAGTCCGAGTCCCTGTTTTGGGAATCCATGCCTCCTCCGTCCATGTCTCCCGTCCAGCCCTGACGGTTCTTTTGTACTAATTTGGAGCTCCTCTTGGGGTGCAGGTTGGAAGCCTAGAACTTGAGTGAGATTTGTGTGCCAAGAAGTTAGAAATTGCCCAATTTGCATTAGAAGAAAACAACAGAAGGGCTGTACAAGGAGAAGACCTGTACCAAAATGCTGAGCTTGATCTCTGGAAGTCAAATTCGGATCTCAAAGTTTTAGAAAGGGAATTCACCAAAATGAAGCGTCATAGAGCAGCAATCAAGGAACAGATTGGTTCAATGAAGACAGGCGCAGGAGTGTCTTTGTGGCCACGACCTGTTGTACACCCTCAGGACTTTGGGGACGACACTCTGCTAGAGCTCTAGCCATGCTCGTTTTGTAATAGATGTTTTTCTTCTTATGATATTGTAGTTGCTTCTTGTAAGCATATGTATCATCCCTTCTGTATTGCCAATCTTTGTGGCAAGGAGAATAAATGTGTGACTTGTGGTGAATTATTTCACCCAAATTGGTGGCGGTCATTTGGTTTTAGAGATTTGGATGCAGAGTTACAAGAGATGGCAATTTAGCTGGATCTCAAGCACATGAAGAACGACGCAAAGGGGAGCGTGCAAGAAGATAGTGGAGTCCAAGTAACAGATTGTGAGTATATCTTGCTTACTTGTTAATTCAATTCATTACTTCCTTGCTTATTTGCTTCCAAAGCTTATGCGGGTAGACATTGCTTTGGAAGCTCTTAATTGCTAATGGTGTTCTACCGGCTTTCCTAGATTGTTCATTACTGTTGCTTAGAGCTAATGAGCAATTCAAAAGTGCTTGGACTTGCTTAGGCATAAGCGAGGAAATCATTACTTTATACTTAGTAATTGGATGACCTTTGTTGTTAAGTAGTCCATCTCCTCAGGTTGCTTTGGCAACCCCTTCTGCAAGACTAAAGGGCAGGGCAACGACAACCACTGTGCTCAGACTGCTATTGTGCTTTGAGTGCTATTGTTTTGTGCTTAGGATGCTGCTATACTTTGAGTGCTATTGTTATCGTACTTAGGGTGCTACTGTGCTTGGAGTGGTATTCTGCTTATAGTGCTAACGTGCTTAAAGTGTTACACTGCTACTGTGCTCTAACTAAAGTGCTTTCAATGCTTGTGCGCTTTGGTCATTTCAGTAATTGCTGGTAACTGCTGCTTGAATTTGGTTGTTTCGGGTGGGTACAGGGTCTCTAAAATAGAGTGACCTTGGCTCATCTGGGTTGACACGGCAAGATGGCACCTTGGGTGGGATTGAACCTCCTGCATTAGTCATGGCATCCATTTGTGAGACACAAGAAAATCAAGTTACAACGAATATCCCAAGAGACGAAGTTGAGTGTCCTGTCAAAACACAGAATCAACTGCGACCTGCTCTTGGCGAGTTTGCCATTGAAGTTCGTGTGAGCAAGGATATACCACCACTGAATGTGGTGGTCGATGCTGTGACTTCGTGTGAGATTAATAGAGGTGAGATTCATTACCGTGAACTCATACTATGCATTTAACAAATTTGGAAGTTGCTTTGCCTGATGGACGTACATGTTTGTTCAGCTTCAATGATTGCATGCAAAAAATTGATTTTAAGGGAGAAAAAACCTTGCAAACCTCTGCAAGACTGATGGTTTTTGCAGTAGGGGCATCTGCAGCCACATGTCCCAATTCTCTTCTATTGCTAAAAGAATATCTTTGGCCCCCCCCTCTTGGCGCAGTCTGTAACTTCTCAGTTGGTGGCTCCTCAAGAACTATGTCCGGACCATTCAACAAGTTCAAATCTGCTTCTCCACCTAATCACAGGTCCACCCAACAGCACAACAAGAATCGGTTCTTTGACCACTAAGGGGCCAAAAAGGAAGTCTGCTCATAAACCGGAAGAGGATGTCATCAGAAAGACACAACAGAGGACACACAAACCAAAAGATGTCATACAAAAGCCTCATCAAAGGAGAAATGGTACTAAAAAGGTGGAATCAGAAGCCGTAGAGATGGAAATAGAAACTAGTAGGGATAGGGTGACCACTCGGAGTAGTGTGAAGGCAGGTAGAAGTTCTTAGTTCATAGTAGTTTCATGATGAGCTCTTAGTTTGAGCATGCAGCTATCCACTATTTTCTAATAGTGGTTAATTTATTTGGTTTTGGGTTGAATCCAACCAACTTCAAGAGTATCTACTGGGCTTAATGTACTGTTGCTTGTTGATTGAACTGGGTTGCGGTGCTTGATGATCTCAAAGAAAACCAAAGATTTGCTCAAGGTAGTAGTGCTTGCTAAACAGAGTCTTCAGTGTGTTGCTTCTTGCTTCTTGACCGGTACTTTCCAATGGTGGGATTTCTGAATTTTGAGGGGTACTGGGCTGTGTTGCTTTGTGTTGGTTCCTAATTATTGACCGGTACTGGGTCTTTGATCGCTTTCCCATTATTTAGCGGTATTGGGCTTAGGGTGCTTTGTGTGGATTTCTGATTTTAGACCGCATTGTTACTATTTGAGCTTGTCCCATACAGGTATCGGGATTGTGTTGCTTCCTAATTTTTGAGTGCTTCGGGGCTGTGACGCTGTGAGTGCTTTCAGAGTGTTCAGTGTGTTGTTGGTTCTCATTATGGACTAAGGTGCTATCTAGGCTTGACAAAAATGTATTTGTTAAATGGAATTACATTTTCAAAGCCATTGAAAGTGTACATGTTGCATATATAACATGTTTAGTGGTTAGGACTTACAAATTAGAGTTACAAACATTATAGAAACACGATAAAAATGCCCCTTAATCCCATAAGGATTGGTATAGATTTAATAGTATCATATAAGAGAAAGGAAAGGTAGTAAATTATCAATCACCCACCCTTGCGGTAATGGGATTATCGCAATTCTAAGTGATAATGGTGATTACCATTTGGGTCGGAGATTTTTGACTTTATTTTTTATGTTTAGATTATTCGGTACATTTCTATAGAGATGACAATAAAAAAACGGGTGATTTTTGACTTCATTTCTTTAAAATTAAATTAGAGGTACATCAAAGATGCCACATAAAATCATTAATTAAGGCAAATTTCACGTTGGAGTACATCTAAGTAACAAAATATTACCACCGTGGCGACCATTCACATACTCTAGCATGACCATTGACCTCCCCAATTAAATAAAGTAATTAGTCACTATGGCTAATGAAAGACATCATGACATTTAAATTTCACATGTACATACTATAAGAATGCCAAAAGAAAAAGAAAACAACGCTTCAAATGACATCTAGAATGGTAAAAATTCTATTCTAATCAGCTATGAAGCCCTTGTATGTAGTGTCTTAACCAAGTCATTATCCCATAACCATTGCATTAGTCACCTTAGACTACTATATGACGACCTAATTCATGATGGATTAACGAGCCTAGGGTCAATGGGATGTAACAACAAGAGCTAAAACTCATGTTGAAACTGAAAATTGGCCCCAGGATCCTTTTTGTTGAAATTTCTTTTTGATTGAAACGTTCCCATTTTCTTTTAATTTGTCCCTATGTCCATCTTCTATGTGCAAATTCAATTTTGACTAGCTTAGAATTGAAAAGCCCTTCACATTAAGAATAGGTCCAAATATTTTAAGTCTAAGTTACATGAATTCTTAATTCTTAATTCTAATCCAAACAAATATTATTTTGAAAAGTAGTAGAGCATTGGACTCTAACACTCAAACCATTTACCAATAAAATAATTTTCTTGGATTAGTGCTAGAGTCCTAGGTCTTTGACACACAAACCATTTACGAATAAAATATTTTTTTTAAGTGTTAGAGTCCTAGGACTCTCACACACAAACCATTTACAAATAAAATAGTTTTTTTAAGTGTTGGAGTCCTAGGACTCTCACACACAAACCATTTACAAATCTTGGTGGTACTTGCAGCAACACGTGTTCCAGTTCTTCAGGCGCCTCACCCACCACGGCTTTAGCAAATGAAACAATGTGAGGCTACACTGCACGCTCGGGGCCTTTGATTTGAACCCTGTGTAAAATTCTAGTTGTAACTCAAGGCCACATTTCCTTATTAAAAGCCATCAATCATAATCAGCTCACTCCGGATTGCTTTTAAGATTGTACTAAGGACTCCTCAACCCAAAGGAATTAAGTTCCCCCTGCATCAAGTAATCCCAAACCATAAGGACTCCTCTCACCAATGTTCTAAGGACTCCTAAACGCTAATGACTCTCACCTGCAGCATTAAGGACTTCCGTCATCAGAAAGACTCCTTTCAAAGATGGTCTAAGGACCCATAAACACTAAGGACTCTCGTCAATGCACTAAGGACTTACAAACCAAAAAGAGTCATGTCACCAATGTTCTAAGGATTCATAAGCTTAAAGGACCCCTCCTACCAGAGTGTTGATGACTCATTGCTTACTAATGAACTCTATCAAATGTGCTAAGGACTGATTAGCACTAAGGATTACGAATTAATGAACCAATGAGTCATCAGCATAAGACCTCATTAACACTAAGGAATACGAACCAACAAACCAAGATCTGATTAGCACTAAGGAATATAGACAAACAAACCAAGGAGTCATCAACCCAAGAGCTGATTAGCACTGCGGAATACAAACCAACATACCAATGAATCACTAGCGGAGGAACTGATTAGTACTAAAGAATAAAAACCAACAAACCAATGAGTCATCAGCAGAAAAGTTGCTTAGCACTAAGGAATACAAACAAACAAACCAATTAGTCTTTAGAAATGCAGGACTATTCTACTCAACAGCAACACACGAGAAAGGAAAGGGGAATCCTCAATACAAAATACAATTGTCTAAGGACCTTCACCAAATGACCAAGTAAAAGAAGGAAACTGACCTCTGATACTTCAAGGTAATGCACTCCAATTCGGTGTCGGACAATGTCTTTCCGATTCGAAGAGATGGTTGTTTCTGAAGTCCAATATTCTATAACCAACTTCGTTACTGATTCAGGTAATGCATCAGAATGGCGTGTTGATCGGTAGTTCATCCGGAAAGCATTTTGCTGAGTATCCAGCAACAACCTTCTTTCTAAGCCTCTCTTCAAATTTTGCCTATCCACCCCTATCAAGTCAGCCACCCTTCTCCTACTTTCCATACTTGAAGAAGAAGCAAGTGTGCACACAATGTCTTTGGCCATCACAATCTTAGATGGTTTATTACCTATTAGGTGATCTACCATGCCCCCCTTCAAGTCTTTCAGAATTGAATGCCTAAGCCTAACCTTTTCAATGTCTATCAAAAAATCAGGCAACATTCCATCAAATAATTCTTGACCAAGCAACTTCTCAATTGTTAATTGAGATACAACTAGACCATAGCCCCTTAAACGCTCTGCAACTGTCTTTCCTAGATCTTTTGCCAATCTTGCACTTGTGTGAATAGCACTTCGTTTGGAATACTCCCTGTTCTCCAAGGTTGGAATTTCGATCCCTTCAGCGCTGGTTGTAGAATCCTCAGATTCCAATTGAACTTCCTTCCGAGCTCGACATCGCCGTACTCTCTCCCTGGTATCGGCTCTTCTCTTCTCTAGGTAATTCAATTTATATTATTGAATGGCTAGCTCACTTGCAGTAGTAGCAAGATCCATGTCTAGAACCTTGAAAACCAACCCTCTGCCAAGCACCACAACAACATTAGAACTCTAAATTTGAAGCAACTAAAGAATATAGATTACTAACACCAAGTCTCAGACCAACAAAACCAATGTAAAACCCTAAACCCTACGTACATCACAGAAATGATTGCAGCCATCCCTAAAACCTAACCTTCCAGATGCTAAACCTCCACCTCTTACTCTCATACTTAGTGATTCCCACTTGAATTCAAGAATCCAATGCAACGATTTGCTAGAGATCCACTAGGGTGCAAGATTGGAGATTGGCAGGTGCAACCAGCCGATGTATCATTTTTGAGTCAGGTCCAAATATACACACAGAATGCAATCTAAACCCTAACAACATTCCCTTTGATTCCTAATACCGAGAAGCAAGGCAATAAAGCCAGTGTGCATCTTCTCACTTGCATAACCTAATTTCTCTATGCAGATCACCGAAACAAGCGCCTATCAGACATCCCTAAACCCTAAGCCTACAAACACCAAAACCTCTACCTCTAACAATCACACTTACTGATTCTCACTTAAATGCAAGCCAATCCAATACAACAATCGGCCTACTCAGGCACTAGGATGCAAGACTAGAGATTGAGAGGTTCCAACAGAAGATGTATCGTTCAAGAGTTGGGACCGAACACAGGTTCACTTCCTCACAACCCTAAACCTGCGGTTCTTTTCACAACGACATACTCAGAAAGTCAATTACCTTCAAACTCTTCTGCTAAGACAACGGCTCCACCATACACCTTTCAGCTCATTCTTCAAATCTTGTGAACCCAAACCCTAGCTTGGAAACATGCGACGCTCAGTTCACAATCTTGCTTGCAACAACAAAAACCCTTGCTTCAAAACGCTAGTTGCACCCTCCAACAACAAATTGCACACAGATTGTAGTTCAAAGTTCAAACTTGTCGCAAAAACCGTAAGCGATAACGGTTTGTGCTCGAGCCCGACAAATTTGATACATTCAGCACTCCAAAGCGTGGATCCGTTGATCACTGCAATGAATCCTAAACCGTTGATCACAGTGATGAATGATATAGCCTGACCATTGTTCATCCAGCCCTTTAAATCATTCAAACATTAATCTACAACTTTAAGGGCAATTGGGCATTGTTCATTACCAAGAACTTCATTAAAATTGTTATTCTACATCCAGTTTCAAATGACTTTCATCCATTTTGTGCTTCATTGAGCATGTTAAGCACTGGTTACATGAGGTAGCTGGCCCTTAACTAAGATAAAATGATGACATTGTAGAAAATGTAATATTTGAACATGATACTATAAGATTTAAAAAATATAACACATCTTTATTTTAGAAAATATCTAACAAACTTAGAACTACACAACCAATTATGGTAAAAACAAAGCAATGGTTACGATTGAAGTTGGCTCCTAATACCTCATTTGGACCCTTCCGCTTCTACTTCCGGGTGCAAACATTTAAATTTGAAAAATCTACGCCTATCTGGACACTATTCTATCCTAACTAATTATGTTCATGGAAAACAAACTCCAACATCCTAGATCTTGTTTCAATGCACGGATAGGAGAAGTTCACCTTGTCATGTCTATATGAATCATACTCACATCCGAGTGACATGTTAGCTTTCCTCTTCTACGATTCAAAAACTTCTTCACCTTCAAGATGGGGCTGTCTACTAAAAAATTCTTTGAAGTCGGGGATATTAGACATGGCCTCTATTAGTACACTCAAATTTTGAGTTCTCTCTGCTGAACGTTGCGCAACTCATAAAAACAGCTCTTTCTTTTCGGGCCCCGTTCTAGCTTGGTGTCCCTTCAAGTATTGGTAATACCTTACCATTCGCATAAAGGCTCTTACAAAATCATCAACTGTGGCAATATAAAGATCTTTATCTCTTTTGCTCGACTTCTGGAGCCATCTATTGTAAACAGTCTCAGAGGGATTGCATGACGGCATCTTTGAGAGCTCGGAGTCTGAAAGATCTTGCATTCATAATAAATAATACAGCATTAAAATCATAAGAAGGAACTGCATTTTAAACGCTTTTCCGGACCGAGAGAGGATATGAGTAGGCCAACATCATGCATTATTTCTAGAACAAACTAGAGGAGGACTCCTCATCATGTAGTGTGCAACGAGGTTTATAGTGCATAATGAGTGCATGGGTTGAACTAGTCTAATACAATATGCATACAAACTAATGAAGGGTTATGCAGAAAACAGATGATGGCGGCATAATATATGAACTTACAAGCTAATCGTATCCGCCACACTGATGATATCGGAACTGCCAAAATGCAAGCCGCAACTCCAAGCGACGTCGTCCTTCTTTTGTAGCAGCACCTGATGATAACCACCCAGCTTTGATAGGAAGGAATTGAGAATCGGATTCCTCATGAGATGTAGCATTCTTGTATTGCTTACACAGCAGACGGTGTTGATCCTGTAGGTCTCCGCAAATTTCTACCTTCGTGTGTTTCTCCATAGATTGCATCCAGTGGAAGAGGTAGGTTCTTTCCCGGTTCACCATTGGTTGTGCACTGTCCCCTAATGCATACATAGTCTTTACTACATTCCAATTTTCTTGCGCACTGTCCACCATGAATCCCTTGAACTGGGTCTCTAGTACACCATGTCTTTGAAGAAAGGAATTGAGATTCCTCTAGGATAGCACTTGTGCTGCAGAATCCTCTGACTACATGTCGCAACAAGCAATGGTCATAACACGAAAATATGACAAGTCATAAACGTGGCATGCCATGGTCATCCAAGTTTGGACACGTTTGACATGGTCAAACATGACCCAAATGGATTCAAGGTCTCCTCCGCTCTGCATGCGCTTCACCAAATCCACACCACTGCCCGAACCCACTTCGGACATCTTGAAGACAAAATCCTTATCCACATCGGTTCTCTGCCCTGGGAATTTGCTTTCTTGAACAAAAGCCCATGTACTGGCTCCCTTCAAATTTGGCCTATGTTTGTGGTAGCCGTTTTTGACCACACATGACCATCTGTAGAATTAAATCAAACTATAACTACAATATTACTTTAGGATCAAGGATATATAAAAACATATTGAATGCATGTCAGATCTCCTGCATGTCTCTAGAATAAGATGAYGRYGGGAATCAACCATGATTGACACAAATTGTATATATCATCCATATGGCATAGTGAACTTCATACTTAATATAATTGTTGCTCATCTATATTCATAACCACCACTACAAATGGCTTTTCAATTAATCAGTCCACCGGTCCATTGTGGGCATGGTGAGTGATGCTAGAAGATACCCTAAACCCGCACAATTATGACCTACAATTATATAGTGCTCATTAACAGTCAATTAATGATATGTACATCAAATTGTACAATACCTAGTTGAATGCAATATCATACTCATGAAGGATTTGGTATTCAACTAAAGGTTACCTTTCCTATAGCACGGGCAATAGGTCACGTGCCTCGGGATTAGTTTACACATGGCACCAACCAAGGAGGGATAAAAATCAGCCTCCGAGTCGTAAGGGCCTGTAGGTCGGGGCAATGGCCCAAGCCTTGGGGCCACTGTAACCACAGTAATACCTAGTCGGCGGGCTTGGTGACCTTTTTCGTTGCCTTCAAGGTGTGTGAGGGTGGCGGGGTGTCCACTGCATAGCTGTAGGGTTGGTTCTTTATCGGACTAGCGGTAGTGGTTCCGGCTCTGAGAGCCTTCGTTCTTTTCCTTGGCAAGGCGCACTTGTTCATGCCGTCTCGCATTTTCACAATATATTAGACCTCTAGTTTTGGGATCACAGATTGGGGAGCAATGGAGCAAAACCTTCGATCAAGGCGTGGCCAAACTTTTGGAGATTTGTGCAAAGACGAAGCATCGTTTCTCAATCCGCAGCGTCCACAAGCATAGGGGCTAGAGCGGGTGATCAAGCCACAAGCAAGAAGGGCATCAATACAACGGTTGAGGAGAGCAGACCAGCTGCAAGTGCAGTAAACATGGTGAACAACTTAACCCAATTATGTATGCGCTTTTAGTGTTCCAAGAGTGCAGTGAGTGGGATTTGAAGTGAACGCTGCGATTAGACGGCCGTGAGTGAGACAAAGGTATTTGTGAGGGTAGGACGTGGTCAAGGGTGAGAGGATGCGGTGACCGTTTCGATGATTGGGGGATGCAGCGAGTGCTGCGAATAAGGGTACGAGGTTAGGGCTCAAATTCTACAAACGATCCCCGTCGGATTCTGTGGTTTTAGGGCCGAGGGGTCGACTGTTAGGTCAGAGTTAAGCATGCACTCCCCGTGCTTTTTGGTGGTCTTGGAGCTAAGAAGGTTCTCTGTGAGTGCGGGGTTATGCAAACGCAACCGGTTGGGTGGGATGGTCTTTGGGTCAAGAAGGTTCTGAGTGAGTGCAGGCTTATGCATACTGTCTTCGTGCTCTTTGGTGGTCTCGGTGCCAAGAGGGTTCTCAATGACTGCGGGGTTATGCATACGCAGCCAATCAAGTGGAATGGGCTAGGCCCAAGAGGGTCCTGAGTGAGTGCGAGGCTATGCATATACGGAGGGGTGTAGAGCTTCATATGGTGTAAATATATATATATTCATTGAAAAATCAATGAATATATATATTTTGGTATGGGATACATTGTTGATTGTTTAGTGTTTACAATTTACAATGTACACATAGTTATAAGGGTGTAGGATAATAACTTCAATTAAATWTTTGTYGTATGAATGATATATTTAATCTTAATGTTCAATATACTACGTTAAATCACATTAAAGTGCTTAGAGCCTTTTAAGCATCATCTTCTAATAGAATAATAAAATGATACAATTGCTTGTACTATGCATACTTTGGTATTTTGCACTGTCAATGCATTTTACAACAAAACTTAAAAAAATGGTTTAGGTTATAATCATGTGTTTTATTTTTGTACAATGGTGCAGGCTTAACAATTGATGCCTCAAACCTCAAAAAACATTGAAAACATAAATCAATAAGCCAATGACATTTACATATGTAGTGCATTTTGATAATTACACTAAAAGAAATTGAAAGTCAAACATATTATGCACACTACATCAATGTTTTGGATCATTGATGTAAGGTTCAAAGTTAGTTTAAGGTAGAAGATTTATGTTTTGGGATTTAAAGCGTACATTTGAATGTGTAGAGAAATAACTTCAATTGTCCTTTCATACATTCAATCATGCTACATTTGATTCTTGTAGCATTTGATAATGATAGGTTTCAAGAACAGCGGTGCTATTTTGTGAGCCTGCGAGCGGTGAGCAGCGATTTTGTGAGCATGGAGCTCTGAAATTAGAAAAAAATGTACTAAACACGACAGATTTGGGTAAATGAGTCAGTATCTGTAAAATGAAGGCACACTTTTTATTTTGTGGTGAATTTTAGGATTTAGGATAATGGACCTATTACCGTGGGCCTATAACCATGGATATATACTACTTATATTAGAAGGGTTATTTTTTATAGTACGCGTAGTATTCTAAGCATACACACTTGGAAAAAAAAATAAAAGTCTGTAAGTTAAACACTGATGAAAATGAGGCAATTGTAAGAAGTCCATCAAATAACAATTGTGGCCCACCGACAAATTGATACATCTGCGGTTTAGGATATAACTTGAGTCCTAAGCCTTTTACATTCAATTTGTAGCCTACTAAAGAATCTATGATTTCTAGGTATGTAGTAGATCTATGTCCGGAAAATTGATGATACCAGCCTTGATGAGGAGGTGCTTTACTTCGTTGAAGCTGAAGCTTGGAGAATGAATGAATTTGTCTTCAACGAGGTTCATTTTGCAAAAGTAGCGAAACAAGTAATAAAGGTGTTTGCAGTTCACATATTGATGACGTCCACCAATTGCTGAGACAACCATGTCCACAAAATCAGGGCATGTGCACTCGGAATACATACCAAGCGTGATTCGATAAACTCTATGGTGAGGCTCTGTTCCAGATTGAAGAGAAATTATGGCTCCAAGTCCAGGAAAGGGGAGCATAGTAGCCCCCAAAATTGTGCCTTTCACGTTCCCAGCGCTTTCCCACTTATTGCGATGCTCTACAGTAGGGGCATTTGCAATACATTTGATGGGCTTACTCCTTCAAGTAGTTGGATACTTGTCTGCATGTAAAGGGATAGGTTGATCATAAAGATCGACTTGAAAAACATTGGACATTGTGAATAGGCGTCGAGGTGACATAGGAAGCCAATCTTGAAGTTGGAAGCCGGCCTCTTGCAATAGTAGTGTCTCTTGGCAAGTCAAACAAGTGCCTAAAAGTATAGGCCATACGTCTGATACTTGAGGCCAGTCAATCACCCAAGGACGTTTAGAACCTTGAACACACCGTTGAATATCATCAAGGCAAAACCAAAAATTAGTGATGACCTCCTTGTTTCCGCCATACTGTTTCTTCCTGCCGCGGTATGTTGGAGCCGGAGTGCCTTTAGAGCCCTTTGCAATCTTGGCAACGCAATAGAAATTTGATCCCCGTTGCTGAGCGTGACACTTACAGCTAGACTTGTGTGATAGTCTTGCAATGTGCCATTGGGTAGGGTCGCAATCGCTCTCCAATGCTGATGTAACATGTGTTACATGTGCAGGCGTAGCAAGAGTCTCTGCATCCTTGCATACTTCTGTTGGTGTGCGTGTGGATCGAGTCATGACTCGCGGTTGCGAGAAGTTCACTTTATCTGGTCGGTGGGAGTCACCATCCGAACCAATAGGAAGGTCAAGCTTGCGCTTGCTGCTGCCAAACACTTCTTCTCCTTCTAAGTGCGGAACACGAGTTCCAATATCTATTGCTCCAAGAAGGATATTTAGAGCCTCCGCTATCTTCTTTGGATCACCGCTGCGCCTAGCACCTCTTAGCTTAAGCTCTTCCTTTGATGACCCTGACCTTGATGTTGTACCCTTCAAAAATGCTTGATAGTTTGTCATTTGTTGGAAGGCTCAAATGCAGTCATCACATGTGGCGGCAAACAAATCATCACCACAATTACCAGATTGTTGCAACCATTTATTGTGTACAATTTCAGATAAGTTGCATGACAACAAGTCCGCAATTTCCTCCACAGTTAATCCCTGCAAGAGATAAAGTATTGTGAGACTTGTAATGCATTTTGATTTAATAAGGACATAGCTACTGTCGGTTCCTTCATAGAGCAATATGGTTAATAATCTCATGTAGAGCCGTGAAGACACCTCCCAAAGAGGTCAAATCATTCCATTCTTGGAGTCTTTGTATTGTATATATAGTCGAGTATGTTGTTGTTGTAAGTCCGGCTTAATGAGTTTTTGAGTGTGTCAATGCATGGAGGTACTCCAGTGCAATAGACACGTCCACTCCCGATTTGGCATCTCCGTTTTTGGATTTCCGGTCCCGTATACAATGCGAACAGCATTCCAATTTGCTTGAGCACTGTCTGCCATGAAACCCTTGAAGTTGATATCCTCAAAGTCATTCTGCCTCCTGAACTCATTTAAAGACCTCCACATAATGCACTACACTTCTGTATCTTTGGATTGCATGTCACAAACTATTATTGTCATGATCCTTCTGCAACCAGTGTTATACACGTGACAAGCCATGGTTGTCCAACCTTTTACACGTTTGACACGGTCAAACATGATCCAGGCGTTTTCTAAGTCCCTTCCTTTTTGTATCCATTTCACAAGGTCCAGTCCACTACCAGGTCTTTCTACCAACATCTTAAACAGGTATACTTTTTCTTGACCTTGTCCCGGAAACACGCTACCATGAATATATTTGAACCTCAAATTTTGTTTCATATTCATGATGCTATCTATGACCCCACGACTATCACTGCTGCGAAAAGAAGAAATAGTATTGCAGATATTGGGTGAACTTAGTATTTGAAACCTATCCATCACATCCTCCAACGACTTTCCTTGCAGTAGCTCCTTCGGTCCTTTACCATCGTGAATGAGAAGATTGTCTAGGAATTGCTTACTAGCTGCCAAGGCGATGGCCGAGTTGGTGGCAGTAGGGGTCTTAGAAACCTCGCTTGCAATGAGCTTGTAGATAGTATCTACAGACTCTCTACAGGTTCCTAAAGCCACAGGATGCAAGTGGTTTCCTAAATGAATGCATGCCCTGGTCATGACAGAAATGCTGCTGAACACATAATAGACTCTAGTGTCGCATGAACTCTCGCAAGACGGAGGATATTTGCATATCTTGCAAACAAAGGTTGATTCCTTTGGCGGATTTGCACCAATAGAGAATGGGATAGGACTGTAACCAAACCACTCTGTTTCATTGCGTTTTGACATCCGTTTAAAGTAATCACATTCAGAATTGTTACAAACTAAATGGCCTGCACAAGAGGATTTTTTGAACTTTAAACCTTCATCATTGTGGATGTTGGAAGTCATGGTTCAACACCATGCATGACCGTCATAACGTTTATTCATGCCCTGAAGGTTTCCAGCGGCAGACGCTAAGCAGGACCCTACTAAAGAAGGTAACTCAAATACTATGTTTCCATCAAAGTGTGAAGGAAGGTATTGCACCTTTGTGTGTGATTGAATCGTAGTCTAATGCGGCTACTTCATTCCTGGAGCCACAAATAGATGCTAGATTGCGAAGACAACCAACAATATTCACTGGAGTATAACTAGGTGGATAGGTTGGAGGTCAAGAGAAAGCTGACACTCCAGGACTGTTAGAAGGTGTCTAACATTGAAAAGAATTCTACATCAGGCCATCATTAGGGCCTCTTTGAACAACTGTAGGTTGCGCACAAGGTTGGCTAGGGGACTCGCCTTCTAATTCACTAGATATATCAATGATAGGAGAGGGAAATTTGTACTTCACGCGGACAATTGGACCAGGGATACTATTCAGCAATATGTGCTCATGTTTTGGAGAATTCCTAGTACCTACTCCAGAAGGCGGCATGTTGACAGTTGAATAATCCGATTGCCGAGGAAAGGTATGACTAGAGGCACCTATGAAGAGAGTACCCAAACCGTAAGCCCTGAAATGCCCTGCATGAAGGTGCCAAGCATGACCATCTTCAACTTCTAACTTCTATATATGAATAGATTCCTTCAAAACTCCCGAGTCAAATATGACCTCCTCTTCGATGTAAATACTTGACAGCCTAAAACCGAATCTAACATGAAGGAGGTGGAAAAACACTATAGCAAATCTGCCTTCTCCAAGAGGGAGAACTAGTGGAATTTCATGGCCATCCGCTCAAATGGAAGCCATGGATTCCCAAACCTTAGGCAATTTTGAATCGGACAAACTTGAAGCAAACAAAGGAGAAGGGGAAGACTACGAGATTGAACAAGTGCCTAATTGCATAGAGAAGGCCATAAAATTACCTACAGTGAGTTTATAAAGTTGGAAGCATCGACACGTCATTGCATGTCAAGATAATAATGCCCATAACAAGAGAGAAGAATGTACACCTAACCTTTTTTGAAAATAGAGTGATCATTGATTTGATTGATGAAGCTCACCTAACTCATAAAAGATAGTACATCAGAACCCAACAAATATAAATGTAATAACAAAAGCTTGGAGTAAATTACTAGCTCCATGGGATGCCTACCAAATCAAATCCCACATTTCTAAGAGATTCTAACCGTCTTTCATAACGGAAATTTTTAACCAACGGTTAGGAAAGTCATTAACTACAAACAAATTAAAGGTAAAGGACAAGCTCAACAGGTATACGAAATTTATAATGATCTCAAAATAATCTAGTGCTTGTAGGATCATTTTCTAACATAAATTTGAAAATCATTAGAGATTGGATTCTTCTGCATGATTGATGTAACGTTAACTGTGGAACTGAATAAGTGAACTTGTTCTTCATTATCTAATTCAAATTCATTAGAGTTTCATTTTAATATGTAGGATATTCTCATGCTGGCATCGGAGGAGATATGTAGAAGAGGATCAAGGTTGACACAGAAAGTTAGGAAGAAGAGGAAGAGGAGGAAACTCTTATTCTCCTCATGAAAAGCGTTGTTGCGGTCCCAAATACGAGCATTGACAAATCATTCATACATGTATGCCACAATACTAGGACCTAGTGGCGCCGTAGACGAACATGCACGTATCCAAGTGGAGGATGTTAAGAAAAGCAACACTGAAAAACTGCACATGATTGAGGAGGTAGTTGGCCAAGATAGACCAATTACAAAATTTTACACATCTGTAAGTTCATCTTCATTTACTAAGTCATATTTGTTTTATTACATTGGACAATGTTATTAATAACCTTGTCTCCAACACGGCCTTCTCTTCATCCTTGTGAGAGATTCATTTCCTATCCGACCCTGTTGAAGGGTTTTCTTTGAGTGAGGGTTTAGCATTCTTTTCATGTTGGGCAAAGTCGCGTGGTTTATCTTTCGTACACCCGTCACCAGGTGCAAATACTTGAGACTATTTGAGCCACACTAACCCTACAACCATTGGATTCTTCCARTTGTGATTTTGCTTATTTGCATCTCCTAACAAATGTTTATGTTTCTGGCTTGATGAAGAGAAAAGGAAAAATGGGGAGAAGACGCACCACCAGGAGTTTTGCCAACGCTAGGCTCGAAAGTGACGGGGATGGAAGTAGAAGCGAGGAGAGACCTTCTGAAGCCGAATGCCTTCCTGTCGTTGCGGAGGTCATCGCAACTG
The DNA here is from genome assembly GCA_006891605.1 of Pleurozium schreberi. NCBI lineage: Eukaryota > Viridiplantae > Streptophyta > Bryopsida > Hypnales > Hylocomiaceae > Pleurozium > Pleurozium schreberi. Next base: position 691,503 of record VACF01001958.1, read on the forward strand.
ATTGCGTAGAGGTATCCCTCGGTACCATTGGTTGTCTTAGTCTCCCATGTTGAGTCTTTTTAGGTTCTAGGGTATTTTGTAAGCGTTCCGATGAGCGGTGGAGTCAGGCAAGGCTAGCCGTGCCCACCTTCTTCAGTTACAATCTAGGCAAGCCAAATAGAAGCCTCCGAGGTTTGCGGGCTTGTTCGTCTTGTTATTTATGTTATTATGTTATTCAATAGTTTTTTGCAAGAGACGAGACCTTCCCTCGGCGCTAAGGGAACATTCAAGTCCAGCCTCACGGGAGGAGCACACTTGCTCGTTCTCTAATTTCAGGAGGATCAGGTCAAAATTTTGAAAAACTGACCCTATCTCTCGATGCCAATATCTTCTCTCGGCACCAAGGGGTCAAATTTAGTAATCTCCGGTAAGGTGTTATTTGCAACGAGGGTAAGACAGTTTGTAGTTTGGAGAAACCTGTTTTGCATTTAAGTTCGTCAGGGTTGACCGGTTTTCAATTTTGGATTTAGAGGTAGTCGAGGCTTGCGAAGGGAGTTGGATTTCAGGTTGGAGATCCTACTCCCTAGTCCGACACCGGTGATCTCTAGGTTTGCCACTTTGCCCTCGACGCCGATGGAACATTCTCGGCCAGCCAAATAGGAGTTCCCGATTTCCCAGTTTTCAATTTTTGCGTTGAACATGTCGTGACTTTTAAAATTTGGGGTTCTTAGTCGAGGTCCTGTTCGTTGCCCTCGGCGCCGATGGCATGTCTTACGGTCTTGGCAGAAATGAGATCATCAGCGTGAACTGCATCGAAAGGAGTCAAGTGTTTCTGGTTTTGTTGTTTTAGGGTTGTGTTCACGTGCGGGGAGCGCGGCAGATATTTTAAAACTTGGATTTTGATAGTATTCTCTGGTGAGAAGGTCGCGACAAAATGTGATGCCTTCGGAATCTTTGGTACTTTTCATTCTCCTCGCATAGCCCCAACAGTTGCCCTCGGCGCCGATGGTAGGTCTATCGATCATTTCAGACACGAGATCAACCAACTCATTGCGGTTCAGATTTTCCAGTTTTAGGGTTGAGTTCATGTTTGTTGAGAGGATCAAAGATTCTGAGTCTTGGATATGGATCATTTACTCCTGTGCATCGTTGGCGATGAAATGTGTTATAGAATTTTTTGTCTTCTAGCGATGACCCAATCCCTGCCCTCGGCGCTGATGGTATTTCAAATTTTGGAATCCTATTTGCTTAAATTTTCAGTTTTAGGGTCTGATCCGTAATCTCGAGACGTCAACGGGTTTTTTTTTCGGTTTTCAAATTCGTAGTTATGGTCTCAGAACTAGACCTTGGCGCCGACGGGAGAATCTCCAGACTTATGTTACATTCATCTGGGTCACGGGTAAGGCAGCTGCAGGGACGTTACCATTTTTTTTCTTTTGTGGGGTTCCTAGTTGTGGTCCAAAAACCAGCCCTCGGTGCCGACGAGAGAATCTTCAGACTTATGTTACATTCACCTGGGTCATAGGTAAGGCAGTTGGAGGGACGTTATCATTTTTTTTTTTTTTGTTGGGTTCTTGGTTGTAGTTCCAAAACCAGCCCTCGACGCCGACGGGAGAATCTCCAAACTCATGTTACATTCATCCGGGTCACAGGTAAGGCAGCTGGAGGGAATTTACCATTTTTTTTTGTTTGTGGGATTCTTGGTTGTGGTCCCGGAACCAGCCCTCGGCGCCGACAAGAGAATCTCCAGACTAATGTTACATTCAACCGGGTTACAAGTAAGGCAGCTGCAGAGATATTACCATTTCTTTTTTGTTTGTGGAGTTCCTAGTTGTGGTCCTAGAACCAACCCTCGGCGCCAACGGGAGAATCTCTAGACTTATGTTACATTCACCCGGGTCACGAGTAAGGCAGTTGTAGGGACGTTACCATTTTTTTGTTTGTGAGGTTCCTGGTTGTGGTCCCAAAACCAGCCCTTGGCGCCAACAAGAGAATCCTTAGACTTATGTTACATTCACCCGGGTCACGGGTAAGGCAGCTGTAGGGACGTTACCATTTTTTGTTTGTTTGTGGGGTTTATGGTCGTGGTTCCGGAACCAGCCCTCGGCGCCGACGGGAGAATCTCCAAACTCATGTTACATTCATCCGGGTCACGGGTAAGGCAGCTGTAGGGACGTTACCATTTTTTTTTGTTTGTGGGGTTTAGGGTTGTCATTCCGGAACCAGCCCTTGGCGCCGACAGGAGAATCTCCAGACTTATGTTACATTCACCCGGGTCACGGGTAAGGCAATTGTAGGGACGTTACCATTTTTTTGTTTGTGGGGTTCTTGGTTGTGATCCCAAAACCAGCCCTCGGTGCCAAATAGAGAATCCTCAAACTAATGTTACATTCACCCGGGTCACGGGTAAGGCAGCTGCAGGGACGTTACCATTTTTTTTTTTGTAGGGTTCCTGGTTATGGTCCCGGAACCAGCCCTCGGCGTCGACGGGAGAATATCCAGACTAATGTTACATTCACCCGGGTCATGGGTAAGGCAGTTGCAAGGAAGTTACCATATTTTTTTTTTGAGGGGCTCTTGGTTGTGGTCCTGGAACCAGCCCTCGGCGCCGACGGGAGAATCTCCAGACTTATGTTACATTCACCCGGGTCACGGGTAAGGCAGCTGCAAGGACGTTACCATTTTTTTTTGTTTGTGGGATTCCTGGTTATGGTCCCGGAACCAGCCCTCGGCGCCGATGGTAGGTCGTTTGTGAGCAGTGGACGGATTGAGTTCATCTAGTTGAGCCAGATTCGGAGTTCTTCCTGCTCAAATTTTCTGGTTTAGGGTTCTCTCCTTGATGCTTTACCGCACTCTTGAGCAAAGTTGGTGATGATGTCTGGTGCCCTCGGACTTGCAGTTGTCACATGAAGGTTATCTTTGTTGTCTATGAGTGGGTTATAAATTGATGGCAGCTTTGAATATTTGGTTGTTTCTACAGAAAGCCTTTCTTAAAGGGCCGCATCCAGAAACCTGCAAACAGAATTCTGATCTATCAGCTCTTTCTAGTGGTTTGGTCCGTTGTCCATGTCGCCAAATTGAAGTTAAGATATTTTATCTTCCTATGAACAGATGGCCGCTCTTGATTCAATTCCACTAGCGTCCAATGCCTTGGAGGAAGCAGATGTTTGTGTATCTCAACCAACGATGACAAGAGTAGCTGATGCTGAGACAGACAGAGTGGATGAAACCATCACTGAAGATTCTCTACGGAGAGAGCAGAGAGTAAATTCAGTCAAATCCATTTTTCAGGTAAGGCATTAATGCATCTTCCAATCTTTATTAGCAAATTATTATGCTTTTGAAGGGATAATGACTTCATTGACTATTGCTTACTTTAAATCATGTGTAGTATGAGATTGCTGCGGCCTCAGATATCGTGGGCCGTGTCTACAAGGAGGAACCCCCCCTGATGAGCAGACAATGGGGGGGATTATTGATGCAATGAAGAATGCCAGTAAAGAAAAGGCATCGAAGTTGGTACAAAAAATGGGGAAGCTCTTAGCTATTGCTAATCCCATTTTTTGGAGCGAATGGCTAGAACAGGTACAATCATTGGCATAGTAATTGAGTTACTCATTAATGTTTAGGCAGTCCTCTTGTCATACTAATTTTATAACCTTCTTATGTAGACTGAACACCATTGGAGTTCCAACATTACTCCTGAAATGACGTTGGAGAAGTTRCAATTAATTGCAACAGCCAGTGCTAAGCCAGAGCAAAAAGCAAAGTGGCTTCGTTGGTGGAACTCATCTATTCAAACTAGAGAAGCGCAAAGGTTTTCGCTAAAACCTATTGGAGAGAATGAACTGAAGGCATTCTTGGGGAAGTCCTGTTGGTATGCTAGGGTATGTGAACCCTAAACTTGTCATTGAATTGATTTGTTAGTTTACATTTGCCATACTTGTGATGCCTTGCAGTGTCTTCTTCCTAATATTGCGAGTTCCTTGAATTTGTTTGCTCAAATGTACTTTTAGTTATTTTCCAGATTGAGGAAGTGGCAACTGAAATGTTTGACAACATTGTGAAGAAAGATCAGTTGCCCTTGAATATGGACTCCCCGCTAGAGCCGGAGAGCCTTGTTGATTACATAGAGGATTGGAGAATCCAAGTTTGGGATCATGTCTTCTTAGGGTATTTTCGTGGACATGATGTTTTTAGGAAGTCTAATGAATTTAGAAAGCACAAGTCCGTTGATCAAGTGGTCAAGTGTGTTGTCTATTGGTGAGGATTTCAATTCACACTTATGATATTGTATTAACTATTTTTTGATTCAAACACTATCTTTTCCACTCCATGTTTGTGTTCTGAATGATTTTTTCTTTTTCTCCAGGTACTTCAAGTACGCGTTGTTGCCCAAAGGTGCTATAGAAAAACGTGATCTTCCTAGCTTTCTGGGGACTTGGTTGGATGCCTATTCAGAGAAGAGCATGTTCTTAGCGCCTCAAACAAAGATGTGGACGACTGCACACCTGAAAACCAGAGCTTGGTACTTGGACTATGCACTGGAATTTACTCCGCTACCCGAGGAGCACTTGAGACGCTCCGTTGAGTCTTGTGCTGTTGAATCTTATGTTGATGAAATTGACGATGTAGATGAAGATGCAAAAGCCAAGGCCGTGAAAGAGAGGGATGAGTTGGACAAAAAGGTTGCTTTGAGGAATTTTGAGGCAGTAGAGAAAGCAAAAGAGAAAGCCACTAAGAATGCCAAGAGAATTGATGAAGTTGGAAAGGCACCGGAAACTGCTACATCAAAGGGTAAGAAGTTCAAGAAGGAAGTTCCACCCTCATCTACTAAGGATGAGGGGTCACAACATCAGCGGTCAACATCTCGCGGCACCAAGCGAGATACTAACTACATTTCACTTAGCAAGGATGGCATGGTGAATGGCCCCTCTCCCCTAGAGTTTCTTAGTAATTTGGAGATTACCATCTTCGAGTTTATTTTCAACTCCTCTCTTGCAGATGTGTTAGATGATCCATTACCCAAGGTGTACCACAATATTCTGCAATTTATAGACAAGGTGTGCAATTCCACTTTTTCTGGTGAATTTATATTTCAATTTCAATTTTCATAAACAATTTGAACTTCAATTAAGTGATTGACTGATTTTGCAGCACAAGGGGTCAATGGTTCGCTTCTTCAAAGGAATCAAGAGTGAAAAAACTTCCTTGGACCTAATGGTAGCGGACATGCTCAAAGGACTGCCAGTGCCTAATTTTTCAATGCTTCCTTCTGCGATTCCCAAGTGGAATGAACACTCTCTTTCTTGGCTTGAAGAAGTGTTTGAGTTTGCTGATGGTCACATTCATGATGACGGAGCCCTTATCATCATTCACCCTTGGAAGGGCAAGACTAGAGGCAAGATTCTAGGATATGTGTCGTCGTATTCATTCTTGAAGAAAAAGAACTGGTGGGGAATGAATCGATTACATTTGGCATCACCTACTGCACCTTCTTCCATGGTAATCTCATGTCATTGTTTTCTACTTTTTATCATTGTTGACTTTGATCAATTAAATGCTATGACATTGTAAGGTTGAATTTTGTCTTCCAATGCAGTCTACTCTCGAGGAACTCTGTTTTTTCTATCAATGTTCAATGAGCTTTATGTCCCTTTGATCTATGTTCTTTTCATCTTAGAATTCCAATTTAAATTGTACAAGTGCAGTTGTCCTCAAATTTGATGTCTTCGGCCATATTTATTTTTGCAGACTCAGAAGTTTGAAATTGTATTATTTGTCAGGAGCTTCAGTGATGTTAGACCATCTAAGTTCCAATTCCAAGAGTGTAAGGAGTTGAAGAACTTAGGGGTGGATGTGGCTGTTGTTAACATCCTTCAGAACTACATTAAGAAAGAGACTCTCTCTATGGATAGCAAGTCTAAGCCTTGGAGGGGTGCAAGGCAAAAAGATGCTCGTTTTTTGCAAATGCTCATTCAAGCCTCAAGCCTACAACTAATTTTTATAAAGCTCTTTTCCATAGTGTCGCAGCACAGGGCAAGTATATACCCTAGTATACTCATAAAAACCACCCTAGAGTATAACAAAGTGACTCTAAAGATTGAACCCAAGAGATTCTGTGAAGTAGTTAGCTTTTCTATACACTTAAGCACACTTTCTCTTCTTTTCGGTTCTCAACCGGAAACTCAAAACCACAAAACTCACAGAAAACCTAGGACCGGATTCTTCCCTCTCCCGATCCCAACAATTTTCTATGTTACTAAACAAGCCAAACCCCAAGGCCCTACAGCTTCCAGTCCTGGGTACACTGTGAACCAATCTGGTTTTATTTTACCTCTGTTTAACCATCAGAGGGACCACCATCTTGTTTTTAGAGTAGTAGGCTCGCCACTCCTCCCGTGAATTATAGTGGTTGAAGACCCACTATTGAACTACCTAACTTCCTACTCTAATCCGGATCCGGTTTGGTCCCTCACAGCAAACTAGAAACTAATCCGAACCACAAGTCACTCAAAAAAAACCCGTACGATCCACTCATATTACAATGACCCTAGCTTTCTCTCCAATCCATGCGAAGTTAAGGTGGCTGCAAAAGAACCAATCCGTTCCAACACTTAGACAATCTTCTCCCGTTTACCAATTTGTGGATGATGAGACCCCTTAGGAGGTTTGGATACTCAACCGGATTTCCTATCCAGAAGTTCTAGCACGACTAAGGAATCCCTCCCTATCCGCCTAGCCTAGCCAACGGTTTTTTCACCCATAATTGACGACTATCAAGTGCTGAGGAGTCTAGAATTCCCTCCCAACACTTACTTACCCACTCACGTGCACATAGAATTGAAGATACAATCACCAAAGGGAGAATTCCTCTACAAACCGGAATGCGCCTCCCTAACTCCTCCTCATACAATTCTGCCAAGCATGGGAAAACATACAAAAGAGAGAGCAAGGAGGAGATACACGCGAATTTGCAATAAAAAGACTCCCAAACCACCTCGCAGGCTGAATTAAATAAACGCACAAAAACACAGAAGGGGCGGCGACACCCGGAAAATCCACCTAACTATCAGCCTGAAATCCTAACTACCCGAAAAGATCCGGTTCCGTTCCTAACTGCCTAACATGAAAATCAAACCTAATCTGAAACATCCCTAACTCTAGAGCCAATGGTAGGCTCGTCTACTTCCGCATCCATCACAACAAACGTGTCAGCTAATTTCTGGATCCGAGAACCGCCAGCGTCTGGATCCGGTCCATGAGGAGCCGGTGGCGAATCCAAGTCAATATGATCCGTCTCCACAACTGGACTTCTCACCCGCGGCTGTTTCTTGGATTCCGGAGTTAAGAACATCCGGTCCAAGTCCATTGGTACCTGGAAATCACTCGGAACAGGCATATCCGAGAGATGGATTCCGGTCGGGCAGTCTATTCTGACCATCTTCTTGCTGCATTCCTCAATCCGTTCAACCAACTCCCTGGAATCCCGCATTGTTCGTTCAATAATTTACGAGTAATTTAGGAGGATTCTCACCATCCGGGAACCGGAAGGCTTCTCCAGCTCCAGATCCTCGTAGAGTTTTGCTCGGGCCAGAATATCTCCTTTGATGCCCAGGACTACGGTGATCCGTTCCGCGACTGCCCGGATTCCTTCAAACGCCTCCTTCCTGGCCGTGGCATCTTTTTGAAGTACGAGGAGTTTTGCCCTCATCCGGTCGACTTCCTCCGTCAGCCGCCGGATCTCCTTCTCCTTCTCCCTTCTCTCCGTCGGATCTGTGATGCACTCCGCGACTTTCCCCGGCAACTTACTTTCCGGGTTTGCCTGCACCAATGTGCTGATGCTGGCAAGGATACTTCGCTTATCTTCCCAATCCGTTCGGATCCCTGCCAGGATGCCAATGAGGCCCTCCAATGAAGTCCCTGATTCTGAATCTTTTGAAGCAGCCGGGCGCAGATCTGATCCGGCCTTTGGCTGCTGCGGCGATTGTGGAGCCTCCTCTCGGACCGGAGTATTCCGATGCGAGGGAGTTCCTCTTCCGCTCGGCGATATAGTCTTATGTCGCTTGCTTTTCCGTCCGTGATCCTCCTCGTCTTATCTTCATCCGGATCGGAACTGGTATCGGAATGTTTATCTTCATTTGCGTCATTGTCCAATTCCCCATATTTCAGGAGCAACTCCTGTGCCCTGTAAATCTTCTCTTCCGTTTTTGACAGGAGCTCCTTCTCCTTGTACAAATGAAAGATGTAGGGACTCACCAATGTGACCCTACTTCTTCCAACTCTACTAACAAGTTGGGCCACCAGATCGGAAATGATCTGGCCCCACTCTACCTTCCGTGCTCCGCTCAGAGATCCAAAGATCAGGTTCTCGAGCGTGATTGTGACCCGCGTTGGCTTTTTTAGATGCAGGACCAAAATCAAAAACTCCAGCAAATGGCGCTCTTGGTCGTCCACGCAGTCCTCCACCGCGTACCCGTCCTTGGAGTTGACTGCTCCCCGGAACTTCCCCTTGATGTATTTGTCGTTCCGGCTCGCCATTTCGTGCCCGCCCTCCTTAAATTCGTACACCTTTCTCCACATCTCTTCTGTCCACTGATCCGGCAATTTGTGGATGGTGTTGTCAAACTAGTTTGCCGTCCGTTCGAGAAGTTCCTGCACCATCCGCTCCTCCCGGAAACCCCACGGTTTGTTCATCAAACTTGAACAACCAATGGTTTCAAGGTCTTCCACAAGCTTGGTCTTCTCCGGTTTGTCCATAGGTATAACCGGAACTACCATCCTGAGTTTCACTTCCGGATCTGTTGGAGTGGTACTGCCCAGCCTCGGTCGGCGTAGGATAGGCATGGACACTAAAAATGAACCTCACAAGTATTCGCTCCTAACCTAGCCACACGTCCTGTACCTCACACGTCTCTCCGATTTCAACCAGCACCTGCAAACAACCTTACAATCTCAAGCACAATCTCTCTTTCCTCCGCTTACACCCCGCCCATACGCAAAACACTTGCAGACAGAAAGCGGCGCAGTTCGCGGACACCAGAGACAGCGAGGAAAAAAGAAGGAAGTCTGGCAGCTCCGGGCTTAATATAACCCGCGGACCCAATCCACTACGATCCTTTCATCCGGTCCAACCCTAATCTGAGTTGGACAAGATTCCGGTCCTGGTATTTTTAGACTGGATTCTGCCAGATGCCTCACTACTTCAATGTCATTACTTAATTTCATTTTTCTGGTGTTCCTTAGCTGACCCCGAATTCCAACTGGCTAGTTTCCGGTCCAAGATCTAATTAACATAGAAAAAACCAAAAATTTAGGTTGCGACACATAGGTTTTGTGCATCTCTGTCCTAAAATTTCTAAAGTTTTATTCAATCTTCTGTTTATTGTCAGGGGCCTTTATCGATGCTTGCAGGATTCTCAACAGGCTTATTATTGCCCTTGAGGCAGACAAGGCCATCTTCGATTCAATTCTAGCCCCAATGATTCGTGTAGTATCAGATGGTCTTGGACCTACTACAGTGGTCACAAAGCTTTCAGATGATCCAAATGCAGAGGAAGTTCAAATTCCTCACATAGTGAAGAAATCTCGCTTCAGTAAGTGAGTCCATCCCCATCTTGCATATTCAATTGGATATGTGAATATACCTGGACCATCTCATTAATGTCCAACCCGAAAAAATGTTTATTTACACTTGCACATGATATTGTACTCATTTTTTATATTCTATTTGGTATTTGCAACATGATTCCTACAGAGGCAGTCCATAGGCCGTTCTTCAATTCGTTCAGATTTTTCCCAAGCCCGGAGAAGTCTTATACATTGCTTGCCTATGCAGAGGCATTAGCTTCAGCATTTGCATCTGAGTGAAATATGCCTATGAGGAAAAAACCAAGTAATTTAGATTTTAGAGTTATGCAGTTTTTGGACATTGGAGCAATAGAGTCAGAGAGGGAATCATCATCGACTGATAGTAGTGGCCATTCTCAATCTATGTCAACGTAATCTACTTGATTTTAGTTTTGCAACCATCAAGCTTGTTGGATTATAATCTCTAGTCTCTAGCATGTGGGCTGATGTACTAGCAAAATTATCACTTTATATCTAAATTGTTATAATTCACATTACTCTTGTCTTTTAGAATTTAGATGTGTTGATTAGTAATGCAACCCTATCAATTGTATGATAATTTTACAAAGACGTGACCATGACTTGAATATCCTAAACACTATGTTTGATTTTGATAACGTCCACGGGCATAGGTCCATTATCAAATTCCACCAAAATTTGACATGCCATTGACGTTCACAATGATAGGTGTTGAGTCAAATTTTTACTCCGAAACTTGTAGGCTCACAGTTTTGCAGGCTCCCAGGCTCACGCTCACAAGCTCGCAAAATAGCAACCCTGGTTTTAAGAACAATAAATTCAAYGTTGCAAGAAAAGAGGACTTCCAAAATAATAAATTCATAAAAAGAATAAATAGATTGGAGGCGGACAACAAGCCAATTGGGCAGACTATTTGGTATCCGCCCAATTATGGCCRTTGGATTTCTCATCCACTAGACCAACCTCTGGGGGAAAAAAAAAAATTTAGCAGATGGCGGACAGCCTAGAGGTTGTGATGGGGTGGAATGTCTAATATTTGCCCGATCCACCAGGCCGTCCGCCCATTCACCAGCTCGTTTAGTGTAATTTTTTTTTCTCCTTATTTTGGCGCACGTTGGACGGCCTAGAGGTTATGATGGGGCTGACTGTCTGGTATCCGTTTCATCCACTAGGTCTTCCGCCCATCCGCTTCTTTGCCTGTCTTGTCTGTTGGAATTTTTTTTTTTTTTGGCGGACGTTGAACGGCTTGGAGGTTGTAATGGGACTGATTGTCTAGTATCCACCCCATCGGCTAAGTTGTCCGCCTGTTCAAGCGTCCATTGCAAAATTGATTTATTTTTATTTTTATTTTTTGGCGGAAGTTGGACAGCCTGTAGGTTGTGATGGGGCAGATTGTTTTGTATCTACTCCATCCCCCACGCCATCCGCTCGTTCATTGAATTTTTATTTTTTTTTATTTTTTTTTGACGAACATTGAGGGGTTTGATCAAATGGACAAGCAAACAACCTCGGAGTAGGAGACGGCAACAACAAGGACTTGCGGATGCCCTTGGCAAATGGCCTTGCCGGACGGCCCCAATCAAATGTCATAGGACGTTCRAAGGGTAGCGCCTGARGACGCTRGACATCCATACGTGACTGTGGATGTCTAGACTTCCAGACAACCTTGCAACCATGAAAGTTATAGGTAGATGAAGKTTTGGACTTAAARAAGTTGAAACTTAGCTAAAACCATCAAATTAGAACTAAAATAGGAAATTAAAAAATATTTAAAAACTATAGATSAAAAGTGAAGTTAAAARTTGTATCCAACTTGTWAATTAGGATAAAATTGTGGATGAAGTTTAAAGAACTGATTAGTGGTCAAACTTCATYKRTGCATAACATTTTCTAAGAAAGTCCAAATTGCAAGTGTTTTAACTTTCAAGAAAGCTAGAGGTATATTTTTGAAGTAAAAAGTATTAAAATTCTAAAAATAATAAGTTGCCAAAGTTAGCAATGATACACAAAATCAAAGAGAATTAAGGTAAGAACATAAGAAGTAAATCAAATGAAAGGATTGTAATTAGAATCTCTTAATAAAAGTCTAGAGGAGTCCAACCATAGTTGAAACTTTAGAGAAGACTCAAAACTCTATAAGCTATAGAAAGATAAAGGCTTGGTGAGAAGTTGGATGTAACACGTGARAAAATATCCATTCAAGTTCAAACTATTGTTGTAAGAAGTAMCTCTTAACCTAGAAAGATAGCCCAAATTACAAGCCAAATTGAATTAAAAAAAAGAATAAGGAAGAGGATGAAGTTTACATAGCCCATCTAAAGGCTAAACTTTATCTAGCCATATCTTTTGCTAGAAGAATCGGATTGCTTTAAGTTTTAAGTCTTTTGGAAATATGTAAGCGCTTTATTTCCACCCTTGAAATAAAGTGTATATAACTGACTTATCAGTTTTTATCATGATAGTGTAACCATGAGTTCACAACTGTTGTATTATATGTCCTTGAGTATAATCACTTATAATGCGATTTAATCCAATCTCAAGAGTTATAATTGTTTTTGATATAGCAAAGGGTGAATGCATGAAAGATTGAACGGTTTTTCCATCACACTTCAAATGGCGGAGTTGTTATCCACTATAACTTTTGAAGTATGAACTGAATTAACTTGAAATTTTAAATGGAAATGTCTAGCCTTATAGAAATCAAGTATGTCACATTTAACTATTTTTGGGCTTTAGGGGGAATTTTGGACTCTGACATGGTACAATTCATTGGGAGATCTTTTAGTAATTGGGTTTTGGAGACCACTAGGCATATAAAAGAAGGAAGGGTTCGATGAAATAGAGCATGTTACTATATGAAAACATCACTAGAAACAATATTACTAGAGCAACACTTCCACATTGCATTCATTTTATGTATATATTGTGAAAAATCAACGGGAGATTTCTCGATGTGAGCAAATACATGAAATTGGGAGTGTCAATGATTAGTAACTCAATGAAAAAAGCATTTCTTCAACTCAAATAACAATTGTAAGTATGAATATTGGCCCCGTAGGATTTTGCCGTTGAGTCAAAGATCAAAAGATCTCTTAATATAATCCCAACCAACAATAAGTTACATTATAAAAGAGAAGGAAAAAAGAAATGCAATTACAAACACTGGCTACGATGGAATCAAATTTGAATGTAACTTGTATTAAAGGTGGGGTCACCACATTTTACTCATCTTTAAATAATAAACAAACAAACAAGTGCCATTCAAATCAAATGAAGGTATTCCTTGTAGAATTGAACCTAGTCTACTTGACGAAAGGGTACCTTGCTGATAATTAACTCCTTCTGTACATAGTAGAAATTTTGCAATTTCAGAGGATCTACATCAATCCTCACACAAATGGAGGGTTATATTAGAGCGCTTGAGGCCTATTGAGAGGATTTAACTCAAGCAATACAATATTTTGATTCTAAAAATACTACGCTGTCTAGGGTTACTTAAAAGCAGCTTCACCAATTCAGTACGATTTGGATAGGGGTCGCTCTTGGTAGGATTCTTGATACCGGCCACTTAGAGAAATCTATTCATGGTCTTTAGCGAGAGAAGACGTTGAAGGAGCTCATCCAAAATAAAAATTTGCGTAGACGACCATAGGCCACAGTGAGTGTGTTCAATAAGGTATTTAAAGGGACCGTGAAAACCAGCCGGAACGTTGATATTGTGAGGAAGATCCACAACTCCGCCCTCAATGCATAGAGCACCTATCAGTATAACGAGCAAAGCCTTTTGCATGGACAATCTCAACATACATGTCAATCTGTTAGAGAGAGGGGAATCTCCAAACAACAAGAGATCTCCTGACAGAATCAAATAGCAACAATAACGTCAAAGAAAGTACATGGTCATAGAAATGGGACTCAACATTTATATTTGCAATGTTGCCTAATAATTTTGCAAAAAAAATTATACCATGATCTTTAAGCATTTGCTAAGCGGTGCTTCAAAACTGCCATGTACACGTAGATTGTGGACAATATATGCCAACGGCTACATCAAGTGTATGAACAATTCATTCATTCTTAGCACAATTGCCATTAACCATCTGAACACAAAATTGGAGCAATACAGAATACCCAAAATGAAGTGCCGTGAAATCTCTGGATGGAAACTCATAAGAAGAGATACAAAACCAAAAACCAGAGATCACATACAATTTACAAAGTGTGTACACTTGCCTTCATTTACAAAAAATATACCAAATGAGCATTTACACAATTTATCTGAAGTGAGTGCATACAAAAGCTTTGTAGTCAATAATCTTTGGGCTCCTAAGACCTTACCACCTTAGTAACCTTACTAGAAAGTTTGCTCAACAATTTACATCTACATTTACAAAAGCAATTACAATATGTACTTCTAAATAGCATCCGTAGTGATACCCTATGAGCACCGTCCCCAACAACGGGAGATCTCCCAATAAAGCCTCAAGCAAACAAAAACTACTATTTCATGGTACCCTTCAAGATTAAAAAGCCCTCACTGGACAAGGCATCAAGTGGCCTCTTACTGCCAATAAGCGGATTATTCTTCATGTACACCGGCACAGCTTCATTTGACGTAAAGAGACCACAAAGCGAATGCACCAAATGCACTTTCAAGTAGTTGTCATTTAGGTCACCACATAAGGATTGAGGAAAGACAGTGCTATGAGGATCATTCATCAAATTCTTAACTAGATTGTCGTCAATAAGAAGAATGTTCTCTAAAGAAAATAACCCAACAAAGCGTACAAATGCTGCAAGATCCTTAAGAAAGACCGGCTTATTTGGCGTAGTTGGGGCTCTATACATGGACATTGTGCACTCCTGCTGCATTAGACAAATAACACCTTCAGGATCAAAGGAGGCATCTGCAAGGACATTGTCTAATAACAAGTCTATATTTATGGCCGTTACACTGCTCCAGAATGCCATGTTTCCCTTTCCATGCAACCAATGCAAGAATGTCGTAACACCTAGTCGACGTTGAATATGGACTTTACCATGATTAAAGGTTTTGTGAAGAACTCCATTTAAGTCTACAAGCACGGTATACTTTCGGTGAGGTACCTCTTTCGAGGTCCTCGGAATCGTCGCCAACACTCAAACACAATTTGAAGCTAATACAAACGTAACAATGTTAGTCACTACTCAATTCAAAACAGAAACCCGGAAATCCCCACTAGATACATAAACCTGGATGTCACCTCAAGCACCTATGCTGTCCTCTTCTACAGTCTTAGTCCATACAATCTCGTTGCCTTTCACTTGCGTATTTTCCTCCTCTCCCAAATCCTCCTCTACTGTACCTACGCACCATGGTCAAGGGCGATATCAAAAATGTTTTGGTAAAATAAACTTGTGCGCCTCTCATAAGGCCTTTATAGACTGGGATGATTTAGGGGATACGCGGCGCATGTCCTCAGCATTCAAAATTGGGAATTCAACAAGATGCTTAAACCTATCCATGATAGCTACCCTCTCTGCATCAGTGTATCTTGTGAATGGCATGGCAATTATGGGGTTGACCTTCGATGTGCCTGCCTCGGGATTCATTTCGTTCAAATTTGTCAAAGTATCCTCCCAAATGATATGTGACATATCTTCAATAAGATTGTCAATCTGATCACCTGTTATCGGGAGATCTCCCGATGAACCGCCAGTTGCAGTAGCATCGAATGGTTCATGATTAGGGCCAGGAAAGGCCATATTTGTTATATTGAGACTTTTGAAGATTTTGAGACAAAATGTTATTTGTTGGAAAATTTATTTACAAAAATAGTAATTGAAACAAAAAATAAATAATGCTTAAATAATTATCCTATAATGAAATTCTACAAGTTGGTGTTGTTACCTATTTTTTTTTAAATACTAGTAAAGAGATAAAGCAGTTTATCTTTGATTCAAAGATAAAAATGAGACTGCCAAAAGTCTCAATATAATGAATATGGCCTTAGGAAAGTAAAACTCATTCCCCATAAGAACTTCTTTAGGCTCAAGTCTATCATCTACCTTTGGCACACCTTGGCAGGTTGATTCAAAAATCCGAACAGATGCAACTCCTGATGAACAACTCACTAAAATAGATGCCACGTTGTTGGCTTCAACATTCCGGGATGCAAGTTTCCCAAACCCCAACAAATTAGGAGAGGATACTCAGAAGGATTCGTTGTCCATATGAATGATTTCAAAACCCCAAGGAAGGTTGCAATCACTCGATGATATTTCCACTATCAAATCCGTGCTCTGCTCCTCACAGAAACTAGCATTTTCAAAATTTTGAGGAACTAATGAACTCTTCTTTGTTTTGTCTTTAGTCGACCTCACCTTTGCAGATGGGTTCTCTAATCTATTAGGTTTGGTCGGAGTTGTAGTAGGATTCTTTAATTTCTTGGGAGGCAACACTCGCTCGAAAGGCTTATCTTACGACCACTAGCAGAAATCAATTAACCAAAGACAACCGGAGATCTTCTAATGAACAGGCATTGGAAACTCTCCCGATGTAAGGCCAACTACCAACCCTTATGTTGAACAAGAGAAAACGGAAAATCTCCCAATGAACTAGCATCTGGAAATCTCCCGATGCAAGGCCAGCCAACAAACCTTAATGATTATAGGGGTGGTCCCAAAATCGTTGCTTTCTGAAGAGACGTGGTCATTCTCATCATCTTTCATCTCATCACTATTGGCCGTCAGCTCCTTAATGTCCCGGTGACTCTGTTGAATCTCCACAAGCACATTCTTGACATCCTCGCCTGAAAGAGCATCCTCCGCCTCCTTGTGAACTCGGGTTCCAATGTTATTGTGGAACTGGTCCCAAATTTGCCTGGCCACAATCATCGCTTTTGATTGAGCCTTGGAGGAACCAACAACTTCAAGAACCTTTGTGTTGGCACTCTGCCAGATTTCTACAAGCAACTGTTACTCAGTTAGTGCTGCTCAAAGTGAATGAGGTGCAAAAATTAATTGAAATGACAACAAAGTGTGTTCTTTAAGTCATTGAGAGCATAGAATTCCAAGGAATGTGAACTCCGCCCCACCGTTCACATTCACGACCACCAAGTTGTGTATCGTGTGATCTGCAAACATCTCAATTGCAATGGCAATTGAGAACCATGGCACTAGACGCTGCCTATAGCAGGTTTCTACTTTGTCCATATCATGTGCCATATAGACGACCTTCATCGGTTTCTTCACTCCGGGGAAGTAACTGCTAAAGGTAATCTAGGCACCCTACTTCTTGTCCCATGCGAATAAAAAGACAACAAACACATTGTAATGAGTTCCTTTAATGGGCGCGGGAAATCCGTCCCTCTTGTTGGAAAGGTAGTTAATGACATGCCAATCCCAAACCCTTCCATTGGTCTGTTCCTCTCCTCTTTGCAAGTGACAGAGCACATCATGAAATCCTCAAGCATCAGTTATGAGAACTGTTGGAGACCGCGCTCGTACAATATTTTGACTAGGATCCCTATATCCGATGGCATCAAACATTCAAACAATACCTTCAGCTTGTGGTCTTTAAGCATTGTTGCTTGTGTTCCTGTAGAAGTGACCTTGAAGAGAAACCAGAAATACATGTGCGTCTTCCCATTGCCACGCCATGCTTTGACGGACCTGTCCGCAAGAATACTATTAATGTCCCAACTTGGCCCAAACATGAATCTGCAGAGGTAGTCCTTCTCGAATTCATTTGCAATGGCCACCTCAACAGTCACTTCTGTATGGGTACTCATGAAAGACTCCCACATCTTTTTCACACCCTAAGGACAGTTATCTGGATCGAAGGATTTATTAAGAGGTCTTGTCCATTCTTTTAACCACCCCTTTCCTAGTTTTAAGGCCATACTCTTATCTACCCTCAATTCAACTTGCTCACAAGAGATCTTCTTCTCCGCCACAAATCCATTCTACTATTCAGCAGTATATAGGATGTACTTTGGTTTTTTGCTTGAAA
Source organism: Pleurozium schreberi (assembly GCA_006891605.1). NCBI lineage: Eukaryota > Viridiplantae > Streptophyta > Bryopsida > Hypnales > Hylocomiaceae > Pleurozium > Pleurozium schreberi. Next base: position 709,084 of record VACF01001958.1, read on the forward strand.
GCGGATGTTGGCAGTAGTGGCACATGAGCTCGTTCTTCATGGCCCTGATTATCTTTTCCCAGACTCCTGCATTGATAAGTGGAATTACGGGCTTCCCCATAATGTCTACCATGGACTTCGTGTTCTTCACGCAGACTACCCCTTTCTCCACCTTGTCCGCTAAGTAGTTAATATCTTCCGCTCAGAGTCCATAAAGCAGCTTGAAGTTGGACTGTGCAAATGGTTTTCTTCTAACCTTTGAGTTTGCACGAGTACCATTTGAAAGACTATGCTTGAGGATGTATCATTTTATTATTGTATTAGAAAATCTTGCTAAAAAGGCTCTACGCACTTTAATGTGATTTAATATAGTATATTGAATATTAAGATTAAATATATTATTCATACACCAAAAACTTAATTGAAGTTATTATCCTGCACCCTTATAATTATATATACGTCCTAAATTATAAACTCTAAATAGTCAACATTATATCCCATAACAAAACAAATGGTGCTTCGGTAGTAAAGAATGTAATTGGCCCTCCAATATGATGACCCCTCATGTACAAGAACTAATCATTTATGGATGTCATATGTACGTTTGTACTTTGTAATCTATCTTCACATAAAAATTGATAGCCTATAATTCATTGGTTTTCTACATGTTGTGCACATTAACCTTATAATTTTTTTGTCACTAACTTTTTTAAATTTTACCTATAGAGAAAGGTTAAAGTGACCTAACATCATTTTTAAAGTTTCAACAATCGCGTGATCAAATATTATAAGCTTTCAATCCATAAGTAATGTTATATTTTGTTTCCAAAATTGACGCAATCTTTGTCATATCTAGTTTAATTTGTATGGTTACAATTTCAAATCAAAATGCTATTTTTTTGTTCAATATTGAAAAAGAATTAATGAAAGCTTGAAAAATTCTTTGGACAATTGTTTTAAAAATTAAATGAATAATAAATTATATATATAATCAATCATCCTACATTGGATGCTTGTAGCATTCATTATCCTTACATTCATTCAATCATCCTACATTGGATGCTTGCAGCATTCATTTGAATAATTAGAGTCTTTAAGACTCATTTATGCTTTTCAGAATTCAATGTTGTTGTCTGCCCAATCTGGCCTTTGAATTTGCCGTCCACCCGTCCGCTTGTCCGCCCCAATTTTTTTTTTTTTTTTCCGTTGGCCGTCCGCCCGTTCGTGAAAAAGAATTTTTATTTTATTTTATTTTTCTTTGGGCGGACGCTGGACGCCCTTGAGGTTGGGATGGGGCGGACTGTTTGGGATCCGCCTCACACACAAGGCCGTCCACTCGTCCGCCTGTCCGCCCATCGGCCCGACCACACGTCCGCGAAAAAAAAAAAAAAAAAAAAAAAAAATTCTTTAGGCGGACGTTGGACGCCCTTGAGATTGGGATGGTGCGGACTGTTTGGGATCCGCCTCACACACTAGGCCGTCCGTCCATCCACCCACCCTAACAAAATAAAAAATAAAAAAATAATTTTTTTCTTTTAGTCGCGGACTGTGTCGTGGACGAGGCAAACGGCCCAATCGAATGTCAAGGGACGTCCGAGGGGTAGCGTCCTCTGATGCTGAACATCCGGACGTCCGGACAACCCTGTTAGGAGGAGTACAAGCGGCTGTTGGAGGATTTTTGCTCGACGCACCTCGTTTCCCGTCAAGAATGTCCCATTTTGTTCTTAATTCGTCCGGAGTCCAGAAATGGGATTCATYTCTCCTATTTAGCATTYCCTTCTRCRTTAGGATCTTGCACATACCARGATTAAATGTGTACAAAATCAAGGATCAACCCATACATAATGGAGCCGTTGGACTTTGAAACCTTCTCTAGAATCACAAGAAGCGTAGTTTCAATATCTARTCTCTGCATCTCCAAGACGTTYAATCCAGTTGTTGGATGAGCCTTGCCCATGTTGCTTAGCTTGGAAAGAATCACAACAAGTCCATTAGGCAATTCTTTCCACTCAAGGCCCCATGCGGTAAACTTGTGATTGCATTGGAAGACCGCTCCTGGGTAATGATCTCCACTATATTCAAATCTATGTACCCAAGTATCAACATATGTAAAAAGCTTTTTAGGCAAGTAGTCTTAAGGCCATTTTGTGAGCGTGTTGTACCTGCATAGTGTCCCACATGAAGGTTAGAGCAAATGCATCTGGGAGGTCATTTCTTATCATTTTCATGAAGTAAACAAAAATTTAGAATGAAAAAATTGTGTTGAAAGAGTATTTAGGATTCCTAAGGTGTAACACATGCAACCTTAGATTTTAGACTGGACCTCATGGTTAAGAGATTTGCATATCACTTCCATTCTATAACCTCGTCTGAGTCTAACAACGGGAGATCTCCCGATAGATCACAGTTCAACGATTAAATATTTTTTTATACTTCCGTCGGATGATCTCTCAATTTGAATTGAAGTAATTTGACAGTGAACTATGAAATTACTATCTGGAGATCTCCCAATTATCTTTTCATTTAAGCTGCCAATTTGTTTACGTTATCACCCAAGACCTTTCCTAATGAACATATTTAGAAGGTTTTCTCATTCCTGTCATCTCTATTGGGACATCTTCCAATGATTCTCTTATCAACCCTCATGTAGTTCCTTCAATATTGCTTGGATGATCTCTGGATAATTATATAGAGAACGATTTCCTAGTGCATTCTCTATCTATCGGGAGATCTCCGGGTGCTCTTCTTCAGAGCATTCCCCGAGATTTAGGGATGTGTATCGGGAGATTTCTAGATGATCTCCTCAGCCGCATTCTTCTAATTCATCAATTCTATCAGGAGATCTCTGGATGAGATTTTTCCAAGATTTTAGCGTTTTTAGGTTTGGAAATAGGGTTCCGAGAGAAAGTTCCATACCCCAYTAGTAGTTCACTACTCTCCCAGTGATCTATGCAATGTACCGTAGATAAAGAGGAATGGGATTTCTTTTGATGCACGATATTAGGGCAGCCTACAGAATGTTCTTGAACGTGCGGTAATGGGGTTCCCACCATGAATTCAATGGATGCACGGTAAAAGGGCATYCGGAGAATTCAGRTTGGATTTTTTGATACAGTACTAAGCATATGAGTTTAAGCCTAGAATACGTTCCAGGGTTTTCATACTGGAATGCGTTGGATCATACTATTCTATTATGATCTCAAAAAACGTAAACACTGCCTCAATTATGTACTATACATTTCAACATCCTAATTCCTTGTGACCACCATTCAATGACATTTGTTTCAATTAAGACAAGAAAATAATCAATTGTAGAGTTAGAGACTAAAACTTACAGGTTGTTCCAGAACCGGAGGATTTCTGCGTGCTGTAGGGATGTCACCACTGTGAGCAATTCACGTTCACGCTCGAGACAAATCTATGCGCCCGCACAATGGGAACATTCATGCTGGGTATGTCTAAAATGAATGTGGTGCATCAAATGAACGATATTACAAACTAGATTCTAAATACAATAAACCCAACTCAAAGGAATATGCAGTGGACTTAGTTTGTAATACAACACAAAATAATATTGCAATCTCGTCACTATCTACCGGGACCCCATTTGTTGTGCACTCCATTGCAAGCAATGAGGCATCAAAGAACTAATGTTGTACTAGTGGGCAGCCATGCATCATAAAATGATGAATTTCAAATAATGCAGTTTGGACAACAATGCTCACCGTCTAAGAATGATTATCTTTACAAAAAGTAACTATAATGCTCAAACTTTTTCCACCTCCGGCAAAAGTAACGTATAGAGGGTGAAAATAAACATAGGTGGAAAGATATACAATTGGTGAAAAATAATATAGAAGGTTGAAAAAAATATAGGTGGAAAGAAATACAAACGGTGAAAAATAATATAGTGGGTGGAAATAAACATAAGTGGAAAAAACCATGGGTGGAAAAAAATACAAATCATGAAAAGATATAGAGGGTGAAAAAACATAAGTGGAAAGACATGCAAATGGTGAAATAAAATATAGAGGGTGGAAAAAAATATAGGTGGAAAAATATACAAATTGTGAAAAAAATATAGGTAGAAAAAATTATAGATGGAAAGAAATACAAATGGTAAAAAGAAATATAAAGGGTGGAAAAAAATATAGGTGGAAAGAAATACAAATGGGGAAAAAAAATTTAGAGGTTGGGAAAAAGTATTGGTGGAAAAAAATGCAAATGGTGAAAAGTAATTTTGAGGGTGGAAAATAATATAGGCGGAAAGAAGTATAAATGGTGAAAACATTTTAGCGGCTGGAAAAAAATATAAGTGGAAAGATATACAAATTGTGAAAAAAAATATAGAGGGTGGAAAAAAACATAAGTAAAAAGATATACAAATGGTGAAATATAATATACACGGTGGCAATAAATATAGGTGGAGACACTAGAAGAAAATTGCGTTGAACTTGTCAAAAACTATGTTTTATTCAACATGAAAGTGTCGGCTGGATTTTGTTAAGATCTCCCTTTGAAATCCAAAATTTTGCATTCTAACACAAATTCTGCATTGAACTTGTCAAATTTTGTGTTGAAATGCTAAAACGCAGAATTTTGCGTTATGAAGTGAGAACTCAACAAAATTCATTCCACACTTTCATGTTGAGTAAAACGCAATTTCTATCAAGTACAATGCAATTTTGACAAGTTCAACACAGTTTTTGACAAGTTAATCATAGTTATCTTCTAGTGARAGAAATACAAATAGTGAAAAAAATGAAGAGGGTGGAAAGAAATATAGAGGGTGGGAAAAAATATAGAGGATGGAAAAAAATATAGGTGGAAAATAATGAAGAGGGTTAAAAAGTATAGAACAATGGAAGGTAATTGAAAGCAAAGACAAAATATTGCTTATAGTGGGAGAAACTATAGAAATATTAGGAAAAAGTATCTCCAGTGGAAAAAAGATAGAAGGTGAAATAAAAATAGAATGTAGGCAACCATTCACATGAAATACAAAGTTTAGGAAAGAAATTTAAGAAACGGAGTCATATTTCTCCATAAAAGAAACAATCACTAGTGGGAAATGATGTCCAATCAACAAAAAATCATCAAATTTTTGCTAATTTGGGCACTGCATCGACCATTTTCACAAGTTTTTGTTGATTTGGCACAAAGTAACAATATGGTTATATTTTCTTGTTAATTTTGGTAGAACAATGTACAAATCAACAAAACACTCAATACTTTTTGTTTTCATTAAGACTTACAAAAGTTTTAAACAAGTTTTTGTCATTTGGGCAATGTTTCAATTTCCACGGTTCAATTCTATATACAATTTTCATTAAATTTTAAACTTAATCATTCACAATTATGTGTTTTTGGAACTCAGCAGACTTTGGTGACCATTTTGGAATAGTAAAATACGTTTTTTGAAAACACTTTGAACTAAGAGAAGTTAGGAAATTAAGCTGAATTTCACTTGCAAAAATCCGTTAGAGATTTTAAGTCTCGAATCAAAAGTTATGAGCAAAATTCAAAGCAGGGTTGAAATGGACTTTTTTGTTGACATTTTTAAGCGCCCTCTCTGAATTTTTTCCATAACTTTTAATAGAAGACTTCAAATCTCAAACAGATTTTTGGAGGTCAAAGTTAACTTGATTTTCTAACTTTCTTTGGTTCAAAGTTTGTTCAAAAAACGTATTTTACTATTTCAAAATGGTCACCAAAGTCTACTGTTTTTACAAAACAAAAGAAAAAAAATATGCAAAAACAATATAAATGTAATATATATTCCTTATAGGACATGAATATTTCTATATGGTTCAATGGTTAAGAGCTTTGGACCTCAATCATGAGGTCCAAGGTTCCAACCTTCATGGCGGTTTCCGTTTGTGTGGCGGGGCTTCTTACGTGGCGGACTGCCATGTGGGTTTTTCAAAAAATTATATTTTAAAAATGATTATTATAAAAAATAAAAAAAATAAAAATTAGACCAAATTAACAAAATCATTGTCAAAACAATCAACAATTTCATGTTAGATAATGTCCAAATCAATTCGACCTTTTTAGCAAATAAAATCAACACTTCTATGTTCAATTGTTGTTCTAGTCACTTCTTTTCTACTAGTGAATGTAGATTCCTTGGAAAAGCCCAAATAATGTGGTCATTCTAATTATTAATTGTGCATGTGGAAAAAAACATAGAAGGTGCCTTAAACCTCTTAGAAACTATAAATCTTAGGACATAAAATAAACAAGTATTGCCTAGTTTAGGGATGAAATTTTTAAGGTGTAACATTCTAAAAGTAGGGTCAACAATAATACGGAACACGAATGTCGCTAGGAGTAATTTGAAATGGAGAAAGATAATACTAACAATGTCCTTGAATGTGCCGAAAGCGAGGTAGGTCCAAAGCATTTCAACATGATGAAAGACAGACCTTTTTTGTATATAGTCCATGAATAAATCTAAGCAAATTTAAACATGAAGAGACTCATCTTACTACATGATAACTTTGCAAATGTATAGAATATCCTCATAAGCAGCTATGTACAGAACTTTCATTAAAACAACTAGTACTAAATAATAACTAAGATATTCCTATTTATAATAGAGCACGTAAACATAGTGAACATCATGTTAGAACTCCATGGAGTAAAATTATAATCCATTATCCTAAGTCTAGACAATTATATAATTATGATGATAGATTGAGGATGTACATATTAAATAAACAGTTGAAATGTGGAGTTATTGACTTTGTAGAGTGGCTTTTCACTGAAGCCAATCCTATTCAATAGACGTTGAAAATAAATAAACATATTCTCTTGAAAATGAAGAAACATGTTTTCCATTTGTATATCATTCTAAAATAAAACAAGTCATTGCAAATGAATGGAACATCGAACCTACAGTTCATTGTAGATACTTGACATGCGCATTCTAACTGAATACATGTTTGTTGGATTGTACGGATGTAGGTGAGGTTCACAACCTTTTGAGTTGATTCACTAATTTGGAGCTCAGTCCAAGTTCATGGCAACCTCTTCTCTCTTTTGGATTCTAAATCACATTGCTTTTGTAGGATTTAGTTTATAGCATGAATTGTTGTTAGTTTTAAATTACTTGACATCTTCATTTGTTGAAATCAATCCATACATTGATCTTGATGTGATCTAATTTCGTTTATTGTAAATACGTTTTTGCAAAAGTTTACTAAGAAGTGTAAGAGGTTGTGATGGCTCTATTGATTTGATGGATTGACCTGAGAGATGTCTATCTTGTCGATTAGATTTTGATTTGCTATAAATACTGCTTTTTAGTAGTTTACTAAGAAGTGTGAAAGAGGTTGTGATGGCTCTATTGATTTGATGGCTTGACCGGAGAGGTTTCTATCTTGTCAATTAGATTTTGTTTATTGCAAAATACTTCTTTGCCAAAGTTTGTAAAGAAAAGTTGAAGCTGACTTGATAGGATTTGTTATTTCATGACTTGACCAAAGCAGGTTGTATCTTGTCAAGTAGTTTTTGGGAATTATGAGTCTTCTTAAGTTTATGATTGTCTTAAAGTGAATAGAAAGGGCCTTGTATAGGGATGTCCCTCCCACCCACCTAGGTTGCCTAAAATCTAACCCTAAATTTTAAACCAATTACACTCAGAACTACATCCAAAGATTGGAAGTTGTGAATCTGTACCCTAAGCCSAGAATCCCCAACTCTAGACCCTAAATCCCCAACGTCTTCCATTACCGTATATCCTTGGCCCTKTACCATCTCTACTTAGTACAGTGGAGAACAAAGACTGACAATGTGCATCTGACAAGTAGTTTATATGAAAGTTATGATCCTAGATTATGTGAAGGCGATTGTTATTCCTAAGGACTAGCATTTTGGGACGCCAAGGACGGTGATTAATATTTTGATAGGTAGCCACGGCCAAGTGGAAATCCAAGAGTTCATTACAAAGATACCTTTAGTGACTGGCAAAGAATTGTGTATTTCAAAAATCCCCCGAAATATTCGATTTGGAAGATTGCAATTCTCCTTCCAATATTTTCAATTGCCGCTCGATCAATCACCCCGGATTCAGATAAGCGCGATGTCCAAGAGCTAAGTCAACGTTCCATATGCTGGACCGCATCTTCAGATTCTCCTCCTAGATAGTTGGGGCATGCACTTCAACATTTCAGTCCAAATTCAAAAATTAGGATTGCACGACTCTCCCACATCTATGCTAGGAGCCAGAGTAATTGACTCTTGGGTTCATTCAATCATACCCCCGAGGACTCACTGGAGCTTTCTTTTTTGCACACGTGAAGGAGCTATGGACGCATAGGAGTATTCAAGGCTGCCTCTTAGTGAAAGCACAATACGCTTTGTGTCAATCTCTCAAGCAGACAAAAAATATGATGTTCGGCCTCTCCACTGCTTTGCCATGCATATTTCTTAAGATTGTTTTGTTACTTCTATATTGGATTATGATGATGCAATTAGCCGACATACAATTCCAAGGCAATTCAGTCCATGAGTGGTTATAAAATATATTGTAACGCATAGGCATCCATGGATTTGCAATGAAACCTTTGTAAATTTAGAGAGTGATCCGCTTACCTCATCCATTTGATGTTGATTGTGGAGTAAGATCCTAGGACCTCAATGCTATTTTTTTAACAAGTAACAATTGCACCCTAAAACTAGTCGCTCCCTTGCGGTGAATTCTGTGCAATGTGATCTTCAGACGTCATGTTAGACTTGTGGCTGTTACCAATTGAATTGCTTTGTGCTCTTGTAATTTGAGTATTAACTTCTATTCCGTGATGGTGCCAAATACACTTACATGCCATAGAATACAACGTGCATCTACAAACCCTATGTAGTCAGACGGTTGTACAATGAGCCTTGCATATTGTAAACTGCTGTACCGGAGGTTCTCGCTATGTATTTATACGACAATCTTCAAATTCATCTATCTGGAGATCACATGTTGTAGCTTTTTGGCAGTTGTCTSATTTGCCAATCCGGAGATCTCCTAATGCAATTTTTAATCAATATTGAGGACTCCATTTTGGATGATCTCCCAATGACTCAATGAGGTCATTATGCGATCGTTGGATTCATCCTTTCGGAGATTTCCTAGTGAATTCATCAAGCAAGCTCCTCACACTTCCATCAGGGGATCTCAAGATCCCTACACCGTCTCATACATCTTCAATCTCCAATATGAATGGCATATATCCTTATCAGGAGATCTTCCAATGGAAATCTTGTGTTTGTCTCTTTCTGCATTCTTAGTTGGCCTCAACCAATGGCCTTTCAGAAAAGCTTCAAAATCCTTTAAACTATACGCATGACATAATTTTTTCTGGCCTTGGTGTACCTTTGGGATGTACTTGGTCTAACTCAAAAAATGCATCATTACAATTTGCAAGATTATAAACTTCTACTGCATCTACTAAAATGGTTTATGGAGACGGGGATCAAGCATCATGGTTTCAAGTTCTGAACGATTCAATGGTGCTATAACCCTATACATAGGTGGGATACAAGCACTACCAGAAGAATTTGGTCCGATTGAAGACAAAATCAACAGAACTTGTGTTTTTTTTTTGTTGGTTAGGAACACTTGGTTCAGACCAACTATCAAGAAATCTCTGTTGGTTTTGTTTTCCTTTTGTAAATTATATATATTACAAAAAAAAGAAAATTTGCCACTGCACGCCACATGGGACTGCCTGAACAGCCCTCCACGTAGGACCACTAGAGCTGCCTGATTGCTCGACATGTAGGACCACCCACCACCATCYARGTTTGATCCAATGACCTCCTTGGAATTTCTCAGCTCAAACCATTGCACCATGGTTGAATACCATTGAGTAAGTGGAGAATATTTGTTTTATTTATTCATTTTTGTTTCCATTTTGTGTAGT